>CM044558.2:10302679-10925179 GCA_024416835.2 Perccottus glenii
CGTGGTGAATATGGTGTGCAGAGAATAAAAAAAACGTCCTGTCATGCAAGGAGTTGAAGAGTGGAGGATACACATGCAATTGGTATTAATTCAACTCAAAACTGCTAACGTCAGCTTACCTATAGGCTTCCACAGACAGACGTACGAGAACGACAAAGAGAACAAAGTGTTGACATAATCCAATCAAGACTTAATGTGTGATGCCTTGCATTTTTTGTATGTGAGAAAAGGTTTTGATCATCTAAAAGCGTATTGTTATAAGAATCATTACGAAATGTCCTAAAGGTTAGCGCTTTAGTTTTATGTAATGAATTTGTAATTTGGTTGTGTCAATTTTTTTTTTATTTTTTATAAAAGCACAGAAGGTCATTATGATTAAATGTATTACAGAATTGCACTATCAGAGGACAATTGATGAGCCTGTAATGATCCAAAAATAGATTTTTAATGTTAGGACTTGATACGTTAAATTTTGGTAATGATGTTTTGTGCTCATATTTTAGAGTCCACTGTATTGACTAACCTGTGGTTATTCTCCAGAAAAACATTTTGGAAATTGGTAATGGTCAGTGAAAACATTGAGCCTATGTCTCAAAAATGGGGTCACAATTTATTTGGGGGTCTTTTCTTAAAAAAAGAAAATAATCACTGCTTTCAACAAATAAAGTAAATAAAGTACTTGTACTATAGTGATTTTTTATTTTTAAGTAACAATACTTTAGAACAGGGGTCTTCAACTAAAAACAGTCGAGGTCCGCTAAGTTAATTTTGTTAATTGCGAGGGGTCCGGAAAATAAAAAAAAAATTATATTTGTTTAAATATACTAAGTCTAAAGCCTCTTGAACAACGTCCACTGTAGGTAATCCACTGCCCTCTGCATTTTTCCATTGTTCACATGAGGAGGGATGTTTCTGAGTGACACAGCTCACAGACAAAAGGAAAATGCTACAAAATCAAAGGAGGCTAAAGTTGATTAAAAGCCACAATAGAACTGGATTTGACAATGAGGAAACTGCTCAGGACCAGGTTGTTTATTAACATCAGCCTGAACTCCTGCTTATAATGCCTTTAATACTCCTTTATAAATGTGTAAAAACATTTTGAATAAAAAAAAGAAAAAAAGAAAAGAAAAAAATATATTTATTAAACAAAGATGCAATCATAATTCATCTCTGTCATTTCTCTGAGGACAACAGCACAAGGAAAAATGCACTGAGCATTTCTTGAGCGTTAGTTGTTGACAATAATTAAAAAGTCAACAGTTCAATTGCTCCAGGGTTCATCTTAAACATGTTCAAAATACAAAGTTATTTTCCTGTTTTCACAGTATGGGGAAACATTTTAATTAAAATGCTTATGATTATTCCTGTAACAGTATTTAGGATTCCCACAGAAACTGACACTGAACTTAAGGCAGACTCTTCATCGACCGAGAACTTTCACAAACAAAATACTAAAAGAAACATGCATGTGCATTGTGTATGGTTATTAGCCTGAAAACAACTTATATATATATATATATAAATATATATATATATATATATATATATATATATATATATATATATATATATATATATATATATATATATATATATATATATATATATTATTATTAATAAGAAAGCCTAACATAGGTTTAAAACCTGAGATTAGCATGTGTTTGTTGATCCTAATATTAAAGTGAACAACCAGACCAAGCATAGGCTATGAGAAATAAAAATGTTTATTGACCAAAATAAACACCAGATGACATTTGAATGTGCAGTTTGAATCAGAAATGAATATCACAGAAGTATTTCCAGGATTGAAATATTAAACCTTTTTTAGTAAAGGTAAGATATGAACTTACGGAATTTATTTGAAAATGAGTCAGTTTATAAATTTAGAAAAAGAGTTAAGCTATATTTAAGTTGTAGTGTTAAATCTCTGTTTCCATGCCAACTCTGAAGAACTGAGCAGATCTTACTCAAAAGCTTGGTTGGAGGAAGGGTCAGGAGCCGAGGGCCAACGGGAAGCAAGGGGTCAATCAAGGGTCTGTTTTGACGGACCTCAGAAGTGTTGTTTTCCCTTTGTCGTAAAAGTTGGTCCTGTGCGGCCTTGGACAGCTTTTGAGAGGATTTGCTCTGAATGTTTCTCTGCGGGTCAAAGATCAAAGCATCCCTGGTCTGTGAGACAGGCTGTTTGTGCCTTTACGGCCAGTTGAAACACAGAGGAAAAATATTGGTCAATCTAAATTGCCCCTAGTGACAGAATGTGAGAGTGAATGGTAGTGTTGGTTCTGCGACTAACAGGTCATTGTCTCAGGTGTACCCCGATTCAGGCCCAAAGCTGCTGGGATAGGCTCCAGTCACCCCCAACCTCTAAAGGGTTGTATGTAAAGGTAAAAGTGAACCAGTTTCCCACAAAAAAAACAAAAACTAAACTTTAATGCTTACCTCAAACTTACAGATGTATTGTGTAAAGAGATTGCCAATATTTATCTCTTTGTCTTTGTTTCATTTTGCTTCCATTTTCTCTACTGTTCGGCATGATCCAACGTCTAGAGTAGAACAACAGCCAATGGGAGCATGCCTTAATTCAAATGCAGATAAGCAGAACTGAGACTGGATGTCCAAAACCTGGTACAGGCTAAATATCTATTACCATCCCTAATAATAAAGCCTATATGTTGCTTTACAGTCTTGTTTTTTCCACATATTCCAACAAAAAGACAAAAACAAAAGTAATGAGTAAATCTATAGCAGCATTACCAGCCTTAACTATCAAAAGGGTAAATGGCCACACTACTGCTTCTAATGCCACTTAAGCTGTAGAGTCCTCAGATCTTAACAAAGTAGGGTCAACAACAAAACTCTTTCTATTTGTGCCATACATTTCTTGTTGTTTGACTTTGTGAAAACTCCACCAGCTGCACTCAGTCATTTATTATCAGTTATTTATCAGTTATTTATGGCCTTAAATAAGTCAGCTCTGATAAGTTGACTTGGAATTAAAATGCAAGCCTGTGATGAAAAGAGACATTCCTGCATGGCGTATAGCTTCTTTTGAGTGTAACACTTCCTTAGGTCTTCTGTTTGTCTCTTATAGTTCTTATAGATCCTCTCACCTCCCGGGAAAACACAGAAACTGCTCCCACAAGGACAAGAAAGGGAAAAAATGTTATCATTGTGAGGCAGGGTGGCTTATAGACAAAATCCCATGAACTAATTTCATACCACATTTACATAAAAATGACTCTTAATGACTTTGATATACGAGGTCTGTAGTGAACAATTAGGCTGCACATGCATGCTTTATTATGGTAATGTAATTTTGGCTCCGTTTGAAGATGTTGTTGGCACTTGAGAAATACAAAACAATGTTTTTTTTGACACTTTGCAAATATGCCTCCCCTTTTGTGTCCTCTAAGTGCGCCCCCCCATTTGCATCCTCCATGTACGCTGTCTTTTAAAACTTTCCATCAGTCCTCTTTAGCCTTGTGTAACGCAGTGATTAGTTGGATCCTGTCACACGAGGGCCCAAGGCTCTCCTCCATGAGCCGTGTGAAGCCGTAGCCTGGCAACATCACGTTGTCCCAGCAACCTTGTTGTGATAGATATCCCCTGCTTCCTCACAGTTGTCTTGGCGATGCTCTGGTGTTGTCTTACCACTCTTTGCTGTAAGCACTCATTCATCACCCAGCTGCTCAAACAGGGCACATCCCGGGCTAACAGCATTTGATTAAATTATTCACGTTTAAAACACTGCCCGGGGCTGCGATCATGTCCAGAAGTGTGGGGTTCTGTTTATCTTTCTCCTGAGTGTCTCCTCGATTTGAACAAGCAGCCAGCGCTTGTAACATTTGTTCTGCTTCCTCTGTGCGGCTCATTTTTCCACATTTAATTAGAGCAAAGAAATGGAATTGAATCTGAAAAGCCATGAAAGTGGAGAAGCCTTTTACACTGTGTGACAAAATGACCCATAATCAAATATGGGAATATATGAACGCATATGACTTTGAAATATGCTGCAGCGTCCATTCTGTGTCTCTGTCCAGTTCCATAAACTGTCCAACAGCTGTTTTAACTGAGCCCCCTCCTCCTTTTCTGCCCAGGCTGCAGTTGAACCTTTGAAGAACAAAAGGCTGAAGAACGACAAGAATAGAGATTGATTGTGAGCATTGTGAAATGTAAGACCATGGTTTAATGAATACAGCAGTGATTCTGTTGCATGGAACTTTAATCCAGGCTGTTATTAAAATGTTGCATTGAAATGTGTTTGACTAGTTAGCAACCAGTTGCACTAGAGACGGCTGCTTTCAATGGGCTAGGTGGGCTTAGCAGGTACATCCTTTTGAAGCCGTTTCTCACCAAAAATATAAAATGCACATCTGTTGGGAGCTGCAACCAATATACTTATTTCAGACCTTAACATTTTGCACTATACTTGGTTTAAATTATCCTTTTTATATATTACTATGTATTAATCATTAATATATGCTGACTGCGAAACAACTGGGATAATAAATGAACACTGTTCAAAATGAGCTGAGAAAAATGAATACTGTGTGATCGATAAATACATGTTGCCAGGACCATAAAGGCTACGCTTAAATGTTTCAGTCAGTGATTTACAGCACTGGACACTTTTTGGCCAGTGCTAAAAAAAGTTAACTTCATTCATCCATTCATTTTCTACCGCTTTGTCCCGTTAGAGGTCGCGGGTGACTGGAGCCTATCCCAGCAGCTTTGGGCCTGAGGCGGGGTACACCCTGGACAGTGGCCAGTTAGTCGCAGGGCTAACATTTAGAGACAGACAGTGACAAACAACCATTCACTCTCACATTCATTCACTAGGGACACTTTAGATTTGCCAATTAACCTATACATGCATGTCTTTGGACGGTGGGAGGAAGCTGGAGTACCAGGAAAGAACCCACGGTAACACGTGGAGGACATGCAGACTCCTCACAGAAAGACCGGAGTCGGCCGAGAATGTTTTGAGTTGGCCGGGTTTTGAACTCACAACCTTCTTGCTGTGAGGCAGGAGTGCTAACCACTCTGCCACGTGCAGAGAAAATCAGACTCCATTGTGTTTATGTTCTTTCAACTCGGAAAGCCTGAATATAAATGTTCACAGACCAAATCAGTTGAATGACTTTATCAATCTGTTATTGTTTTACATGGCTATCAAGGCACATTTAATACTGGCCTTTTTTTTTTATAAAAGAGGAATAAATACTCATATCCACTAATAACAATGCACCTGACAATGGTTGAATGCAGCCCTAGTTTTATTCAGTACCTTTAGTAAATAGTCTTGTGAAAGCAACAACTAATGAATGATACTTCCACATTTTAAACCTTAGTCGGGCAAAAAGGAATGTGCAATACGCAAACAAAATAACATTTACTATGCTCAATAATCCAGATGATGTTGGAAGAGTCGCAAAGCACAGATGTTTACTACTTTTTCCAATTTGAGCTGGTGTTTTTTCCTGAAGACCACTAAATAAATGGTCAAACTGCATGGTCACAGTTTGGTTTGTAATTCACTGCAGTATGTAGCTGAGTTTGATGATCACGTGCAGCTTCTCATGTCACTGGGTTGATGCATTATTGTCTCAGGAGCAGTGGGATTAAACCTGGATTTTTGTGGTGTTCTGGTTTAAATTTCCTGCGCCTTCATAAATGCAGCTGCACTATAATTACACAATGCTTGCTTTTATGTGCTCTAGCTAATCCTGGCTCCTCATCTTCTCTTCAGCCATAACATCTTCTATGAGCACCGCATTCCTGCTGTCTTAGCTGTTATTGATTAAATAAATACTTCCACACAGCCCTTAGGATCTGCAGTGACAAAGTGTCCTGCTCCTCCTCTGCCCAGAGCTTGCACCCCATCACACACAACAGCTCTGATATTGACCTAGTGTTGACAGGTGCCAAGCCAATGTTTAATGAATAATTCACACTGGATTTAGAACACTTCCTGGTGGCTCTGCTACAGTCACAGCTGCGCCAAACACAAGTCTCAGTGAATATTAAACACAAAATAGAGCTTTGTACAGCAGTTTGATCATACATCAACTGGATATAAAACAGACTGTGGGAGCACAACTAGGCCTATTCAGCAGAAGCAGATGAATAAATGGAAATAGTCATCTTTATACATTTGGCACAAAAGGAGAGAAGCAGTAAATATGGAATTGTTTCACTCTCGTGCTGATCTGGCAAAAGTGAAAGGCAGCTCCTTGGACTGGCTTCACACCAGCATCTTGGAGGATGCGCCATTTGATTTTGTAAATACTACATTACATTCTAGGTTTTTGTATCACAGTAGCATTTTAAAACTGATGGAAGTACTTTTAGATATAAGCAGGTGATTGGCCAAAGCAGCCGGTATGAGCTGAACATTCCGATCTATTAAAAACCTTGATACTATAATCGATGATGTCTTAGGGTCTTGTTTTTTAACAGATGATTTTTGTTTTATTTTGATATATATATATAAAAAAAACTTTGTCTTTCACCCTCCGCGGGTGGTCTCTCATCCTTCGAGCTCGGGTCCTCTACCAGAGGCCTGGGAGCTTGAGGGTTCTGCGCAGTATCTTTGCTGTTCCTAGTACTGCACTTTTCTGGACCGAGATGTCTGGTGTTCTTCCAGGGATCTGCTGTAGCCACTCTTCCAGTTTGGGGGTTACTGCCCCGAGTGCTCCGATGACCACAGGCACCACTGTCGCTTTCACCTTCCAAGCCTTTTCCAGCTCTTCTCTGAGGCCTTGGTATTTCTCTAGTTTCTCATGTTCCTTTTTCCTGATGTTGCAATCACTTGGTATTGCAACGTCAACCACAACGGCCTTCCTCTGCTGTTTGTCCACCACCACAATGTCTGGTTGGTTCGCCATTACCATTCTGTCAGTCTGAATCTGGAAGTCCCACAGGATCTTGGCTCGGTCGTTCTCTATCACCTTTGGAGGTGTTTCCCACTTTGACCTGGGGTTTCCAGTCCATACTCCGTACAGATGTTCCTGTACACTATGCCAGCCACTTGGTTATGGCGCTCCATGTATGCTTTCCTGCCAGCATCTTACACCCTGCAGTTAAGTGTTGGATTGTCTCAGGGCCTGTTTGCACAGCCTACACCTTGGGTCTTGGTCTGGTGTGGTAGATTTGGGCCTCTATTGCTCTGGTGCTCAAGGCCTGCTCCTGTGCAGCCATGATGAGTGCCTCTGTGCTGTCCTTCAGTCCGGCCCGTTCTAGCCATTGGTAGGATTTCTTGATATCAGCCACTTCAGTTATGTTCGGTGGTACATCCCATGTAGGGTTTGTCCTCCCATGATGGTCCCTCCTCCAGCTCCTCTTCCTCTGTTCCCCATTGCCTGAGACATTCACTGAGCACGTCATCTGTTGGGGCCTTATCTTTGATGTACTTGTGGATCTTGGATGTTTCATCCTGGATAGTGGCTCTCACACTCACTAGTCCACGGCCGCCTTCTTTACGGCTAGCGTACAGTCTCAGGGTGCTGGATTTGGGGTGGAACCCTCCATGCATGGTGAGGAGCTTTCGTGTCTTAACGTCTGGGATCTGTATCTCTTCCTTTGGCCACCTTATTATTCCGCAGGGTATCTGATCACTGGCAGGGCGTAGCTGTTTATTGCCGTGCCTTGTTCTTGCCATTGAGCTGACTTCTTAGGACTTGCCTTACTCGTTGGAGGTATTTGGCAGTTGCTGTTTTCCTTGTTACCTCTTCGAGGTTGCCATTTGCCTGTGGTATTCCAAGGTACTTGTAACCATCCTCAATGTCTGCTATTGTTCCTTCTGGGAGTGAGACCCCTTCTGTGTGGACTACCTTCCCTCTCTTCGTCACCATTCGACTACACTTCTCAAGCCCGAATGACATCCCAATGTCAGAGCTGTAGATCCTGGTGGTGTGGATCAGTGAGTCGATGTCCCTCACTCTTAGCGTATAGCTTGATGTCATCCATGTAGAGGAGGTGACTGATGGTGGCCCCATTCCTGAGTCGGTATCCATAGCCAGTCTTGTCGATTATTCGGCTGAGGGGTTCAGGCCTATGCAGAACAGCAGTGGGGATAGAGCATCTCCTTGGTATATGCCACATTTGATGGATACTTGTGCAAGTGGCTTGCCATTGGCCTCAAGGGTGGTTTTCCACAGCCTCATTGAATTTGCAATGAAGTCTCTTAGAGTCCTGTTGATGTTGTACATCTCCAAGCATTCAGTGATCCATGTGTGTGGCATTGAGTCATATGCTTTCTTGTAATCAATCCAGGCAGTGCACAGGTTGGTGTGTCGGGTTCTGCAGTCTTGGGTGACTGTTCTGTCAACCAGGAGTTGGTGTTTAGCTCCTCTGGTTTCTTTGCCGATGCCCTTCTGTGCTTTGCTCATGTATTGATCCATGTGCCCACTTATCTTAGCGCAATGATGCCTGACATGAGCTTCCATGTTGTGGAGAGACAGGTTATTGGCCGATAGTTGGATGGGACTGTACCCTTTGTGGGATCCTTCAGGATCAGGATTATCGCCCTTGTAAGCCATTCAGGGTGCGTCCCATCCCTTAGCAGCTGGTTCATTTGTGCTGCAAGGCGCTCGTGGAGTGCAGTGAGCTTCTTTAGCCAGTAGGTGTGGATCCTGTCAGGGCCCGGTGCTGTCCAGTTTTTCATACCTGAGAGTCTTTCTTGGATGTCTGCCGCTGTGATGGTAACTGGATTCTGTTCAGGAGGTTGCTGTGGTCCTCTCTCAGAGCCACCAGCCACTGTGCATCGCTGTTGTGTGATGCCTCCTCTCCCATATACTTTTCCAGTATTGTTCAGTTTCCAGCCTTGGAGGGTCTGCTCTGCTGTTATTACCCTGCCATCGAGCGTACACTTTTGCAGGTTGAGTTGCGAACAGCCGGTTTATTCTTCTGGCCGTTCTCTCGTGTACCTCGTTAGGCGGCTGGCCAAGGCTTGGAGCCTTTGTTTGGCAGTTTCAAGTGCTTCAGGTATGGGCATCTGGTTGTACCTCTTGGGTACCTGTTTTCTCATTGCACCTTTCTTGGCCTCTGTCAGTTGGCTTACTTCTCTACGTGTCTGCTTGATCTTAGCCTCCAGCCTTTGTTTCCATGGTGGGTACTGTTTCTCATGGCTCCCATGGTTGCTCTTATAGCCAAGCATCTCGAGGATCACTGCTGCGGAGGTGTATAGCAGCTCATTGGTTTCAGTGATGGATGTGGTAGGGATCGCACTCAATGCTGCATTCACATCTTCTAGGAGACTTTCTGATGGTACTTCACTTAGCCGTTGTAATTGGCGTCGGGGTTGCCTTGCATTCATTCTCGCCATGATCTCATCTTTCAGGTCAGTCGCTGCCTCGTTCAGCGTTATTTCAATTGTTGGGGCTTCATACCCAATCTCCGGTTGGGGAGCACCTGTTGGCTCCCCTCTGACCTTGCGTCCTGGCTCCCCCTTGCTGTAGCATTTTTTGTGTTGTATCTCGTCAATCTCAAGTTGTGATAGCAGCTGCCGCTTGTGGATGTTGGAACACTGAGCTACTAGTTGCTTCGATGTAAGCATATATATGTAAGCATATATATGTAAGCATATATATATATATATATATATATATATATATAAACCTTTTTTTGCAAGATTTCACCTTTAAAAGTGGAAACAAGCTTCACCAGCAGTGCTTGGTTTGTCCCCTCTGGGCAGTTGTAGGAATAGGAACATAAAGTGTTTAGCCTTGCTGGCCTCTCTGGATGGTTGCTGGGGAATTGATTGTTGTTTTTCTTTTTGCTGTGTGAATGAGTCAGAGACAGAGGGCTATTGATGAGACACATTAGCACAAATCTTCTGGGCCATGTGTGAAAACAGGTTCAGTGCATCTGTACAAATTGTTTTCAAAAGATCCATGTGTAAATGTGGTGCTTTTCTGCCAAAGTAGCCAGAACGTTCTGAGGCAGGTTTCTAACATAGCCTTTTTCTGCCCCACAATTTCTCACAATGTACTTTAAATATATTATATAGTTTTTTTAAAGGTGTGACTTAACCCAATGTAACCCATTTGAAAACGTTTAACACATACAAAATGCATTTCTAATTTGCAGTGTAAAAGGAGCTTGACTGAAACAAAACTGCCACATAATGTCAAACTACAACTGGGTACATCCCAATTCAATCAAAGAAATGACCACAGCACAACATATGTTCAGTTAATCAGTTCCATATATATGGATGTATAAGGCACCAGTGCAGCACTTAAAGCCTTGTCCTCTGTGGCACACTGACGCTGCAACAGATTAAACCCATATGGTCTAAACACTGATAGATGCAGACAGACTCTGAGTTATTTGAGTGTGTATGTAGTAACTGTGTGGACTGCAGAGTTGCATTTATGTAAGCTATTTGATCAAAGCTTAGGAAATATGTTTCTTTATGCCTTTTAGTAAACAAAGTGGTCCAGAGTAATTTTGCTTTTAATGTGCGTTATGTTTTTGTGCAATGAAATACTTTCACAAGGCTGAACCAACACACTTTGAAATGGAGGCTATAAAGGAAAGAAAAAGAATGAACTCTTTAATGCCTGCTGAGTTGGACTGCAGGGAGTTTTGAATATGATTTAGTGGCATCGAGCTCCTACTGAGCTAGAGAAAGAAGGTGTAATAGTGCAATGGCTGGTCACTGGACAGCCCTGTTTAATTCAAAGCCGCAAGCATCTTTGAATGAAAAACTAAAACATAATGTCAAAGAAACAGGGTGGTGTTGTGACTTTGGGTAAGTATATAAAAGTTGCTGGGTGCCAAAAAATAGAAGAAATGATGGCAGAGGAAGCTTGTGAAGCTTGTGTCCGAAACTGACTTCTCCAGTCTCCAAACACCGAAGGCAAAAACTCTGGAGTTTTATACATGTCATGTCACACATTTATGGGAATAAACTCTATGAATCTTAAACTGAAAACCACCCTTCTGGATGAAACTAACCATCCCCTTACTTGACCTACTTACTTCACCTTTGTCCTAGTTCAAGGTGCCTCCTTGTGCCTGGTACGTATTAACTTTGCGCTGCAGCTGGATTCTTGCGAGATTTGGAAGTTTCCAAACCCTGGGCTCACTGGCCTCTTGTGACCAATATTGTGGCAGCAACAGGTAGAGGCAGGTTTTTAATTTGACAAATGCAACAAGCGTCCTCTTTTCCCCTTTGTTATCAACATGGCTACACTGACAGACGTTAGCATTGATGAGGATTTTCCGGAAGGTAAAGATGTTTGCACTCTATTCCTACTGGCTTTGGCATATTCTACGTGCTCTTTTTATCGGCCAATGTCCTTGTTTTATTTACCAATTCAGTGTTAGTTAACGTTCATTTATTTGCAAATTCACTTTTTAAAACTGTTAGCGGTTTGTTGTTTCTTCATATCTGCCGCATTCTGGTTACAATATGAATTGTTGTGATGATTGACTAAAACAAAGCTTGTGTAAGGCGGATACTAGTCGGTGCTTCATCTAATCACTTAACAAGTTTTTGACAGCAGGCGCTTCCCTTTTGTAAATGCTTTCAACTGACCTTTCAACCCGCCACAGAAAGAGGCAGTCACCTCAAGTCTCTTTCTCTAAAATCTAAAAATCAGGTTAGAAATCTAGAAGTCATCATGGACTCAGACACAGTCACATTAAGTCAATTACATCATCTGTATTTTATCACCTTTTCACATGTCCCCCAATTTGGACATTCGGCAAATAATGTCAAAGCAGCACATCAAATTGAACAGCTGAGACTCAGCTACGAGCACATATAAGCCATTTACATTTTTCTCCAAACACAGACCAAACAGCAAGCAAACAAAAACAGGTGGTGGCAAAATATGCAAATTCTGCCCTATTCTTTATAATGGAGACTCCGCCTGACCATTTCATAAATAAATTTTAAAAGTTTTGGTTTGTTTCACATTAGAAGAACTATATTTGTTGCAGGTAATGTTGACATGTGTGTCTGTAATTTAAAATAGGGATTGAGCTGCAACTGCCTTCATCTAAAGGGGATATTAATTGTTTTGGTTTTTTTTTAGGCAGAAATGTTTTTGGGTTATTTTACTGTTTTCCATCTTGATGTATTCTGAAACTGTAACATGCACATTGAAAAAAGTCCCTTCTGGGAAATCTCACAAGTTTGACACCAGAATTATTGAAATACATCTTGTAGTTGAAGATATACATTCAATTTTCTGTGGACATGTCCTTTTCGAGCAGACACACCAAATAACAGGCTCGGGTTTAAAGGGTTAAAAACATTTCCAAAGTCAAAGGGATACTGTCTAAACCAGTCTTAAAAAAACATATCCATGCTTTTATCTCCAGCAGGTTAGATTACTGTAATGGCCTGCTCACTGGTCTCTCAAAACGACAGCTGCAGTTTATTCAGAACGCTGCTGCACGGGTTCTCACCAAAACCTGGAAGTACAACCACATTACGCCAGTTATTTGACATTACCGTGAAGTTTAAAGCGCAAAATGCAATCATCCGAGTACATGTGTCCCCGCGGTCTCAAGGGAGGCGAGGGCCTTTATCGCCGCTTGTGGCTTTAATTTGTCTAATTAATCTAAAAATATCTTATATTGTTAATCTTATAAAATGTATTTTATTCTTGTAAAGCACTTTATACTGTAAATAAAATTGCCTTACCCTGCCTCAACGGTAGCCTTCCCAGATGGTTCTGTGAACCAGACTATGTCATGTGAGCAGTTCTATCTGGTGGAGTCAGGTTAGGTACCTGTCTTAGTATCTTAACCAGACTTTCTCTTTATGTGTGTGTGTGTGTGTGTGTGTGTGTGTGAGTGAGTGTGTGTGTGTGTGTGTGTGTGTGTGTGTGTGTGTGTGTGTGTGTGTGTGTGTGTGTGTGTGTGTGTGTGTGTGTATGTATGTATGTATGTATGGGTCAATATATTATATTTCTATATACTATATATTATACTAGATTCATATCCATGGACCCTGACATTGTTTTATCTTTTTCATTAATAAACTGTTAATAAACCATATAAAGGTATAAAATGATGAGGCACATGATGTGAATGCATGCATATTTAATGTCTGAATAAGAACATATGACACTACATTTGCAGGGCTTGCAGTTGAAGATTCTCAGAAATTTCCCACAAAGGCCTTTAGACAAAACCTCACTGTCAAGTCTGAGATTAAAAAGTGGGTTACCACCTCATTCAGTTAACTGATCTAAATCAGGGGTCCCCAACACCCACAAAAACAAACACTTATCAATATTTGATTTGATTTTCATTTTATAGACAATTGCAATATTTCTGGTGTTTTATTTAAGACTCTTTTCAAAACTTGACTTGATTTACTCACAGCTCTTCCATGTGCCATACCCTGAAGCAAAACACTATTGCTGTAGAGCTTCTTTGATCAGGGGAAGAGGCCCAAATATGTGACCCCTGACCTAAATAACAAATCTCCTTGACAGGTCTGAGATTAAAAACGAAATAGCACATTTGTACAAAGTAAAGACAAAATACCAGAGAGAAATAGTGGAGTCTGCTGTTTAAATGTTGTGGTTGTGGGTTTGATCCAAACTGGTTTGAATGAGATTTTATCACATCACAACAAAAAACATGGTACTGGAGGATGGAGTAAATGTCCAAAGCAACATGATAACAAAGCAACATGATAAGCAGTAGACTGTCAGAGTTTGCTAACTTTTTCTTTTTCAGGTACATTCATAAAATTGCACTAATTTCTGATGAGGACCAGTCACTATTCAGTCAAGAGACACTTTTCTGACACATCTCTTGTGTTCGGTCAAGTTTCCAATGCCACCCGTTTGTATAAAGGACATTTCCAATCTACTTACCACTGCGTCAGAGGGACACACTGAGGACACAATCAATTGATAATAATGAAGGTGTCGTTCTGTTTATTGTTTTCTGGCCACAATAGTGGTTGGAAATGAACTAATTTATCTTTTCTGACTCATCTTCAGTTTCAGAGCAGCCCGGTGTTTATCTACATTTGCAGTAGTCAGTTTGGTAAATAGAGTCCCGGGAGTTGTCCTGACTAAACATAATTTCTGGCCACACAAATTTGATGCTCAAAGTGGCGTACTTCGTCTGCCTGCTGCCACAGAAGAAGACTGCAACAGAATTAGAAGGCATTAACACTGTAAACAAAGTGCATTACCGTGAAACTACATTAGTTTAGAAGACATACTGTACATCCTGTAGAGAGTATTTATTCTTCCTGTGGTTGTAATGGGACCTGAGGCCATATGTGATCATTTCAAAACTCATTTTAATTTAATGTTTTATGAAGACAGAAAAAGACACACAGATGGCACAGGGTCCTGTTTGAAGATGCAGGTTTAGTGCAAACTCATAGTATGTTAACCCTGAAAGTTTGAGTTTCCTGTTTCAAAGGGAAATAATCCACAGAAACGGACTCCAAGTTCAGATAACAACTTACTCTCATTATACTGTATGGACGAAATAGTTCCAGTGGCAGTTGGTCAATAGTGGGGCAGGATAAAGGAATGAAGGGGGGAACTATGACCTACTTAAACAAGTAAAATTATGCCAGTAAATATATAGAATATTTATATTATGTGTTTGGTGGTCACCCTCTCAGTTTTAAATTGATACACAAACATTCAAGTGTTTTATCTTGAATTCTGATGTAAATGGTACACTTCCTGGTCTTGGGGCGCCGGCTTAATGGATATCAATGAGTAGACAATTTTATTAACAAACAGGTGACCTGAGTCTGGTCTCTAATTGACCATCCACTTACCTCACAGAACTCTCCACACCACACACTACCACCAGAACCCTGTCAGGAAAAATGAGCACTGCGCATGCCCAGGACAAAGCTGAAGACCATGAGTGACAGGGCCTTTGAGGCCGTTGCTTCCTGTCAGTGGAATGCCCTGCCTGACTACCTCAGGCCTCCACAGACGGTGGATGCTTTAAAAAAAGACTCAAATCCTTCCTTTTTAGAAAAGTGTATTTTAGTTACAGTGCCTTGCGAAAGTATTCGGTCCTCTTGAACTTTGCCACCTTTTGCCACATTTCAGGCTTCAAACATAAAGATATGAAACTCTAATTTTTTGTGAAGAATCAACAACAAGTGGGACACATTCATGAAGTGGAATGAAATTTATTGGATATTTCAAACTTTTTTAACAAATAAAAAACTGAAAAATTGGGCGTGCAAAATTATTCAGCCCCCTTAATTTAATACTTTGTAGCGCCACCTTTTGCTGCGTTTACAGCTGTAAGTCGCTTGGGGTATGTCTCTATCAGTTTTGCAAAACAGCTGGAGCTCAGTGAGGTTGGATGGAGAGCATTTGTGAACAGCAGTTTTCAGTTCTTTCCACAGAGTCTCGATTGGATTCAGGTCTGGACTTTGACTTGGCCATTCTAACACCTGGATATGTTTATTTGTGAACCATTTCATTGTAGATTTTGCTTTATGTTTTGGATCATTGTCTTGTTGGAAGACAAATCTCCGTCCCAGTCTCAGGTCTTTTGCAGACTCCATCAGGTTTTCTTCCAGAATGGTCCTGTATTTAGCTCCATCCATCGTCCCATCAATTTTAACCATCTTCCATGTCCCTGCTGAAGAAAAGCAGGCCCAAACCATGATGCTGCCACCACCATGTTTGACAGTGGGGATGGTGTGTTCAGGGTGATGAGCTGTGTTGCTTTTACGCCAAATATAAAGTTTTGCATTGTTGCCAAAAAGTTCGATTTTGGTTTCATCTGACCAGAGCACTTTCTTCCACATGTTTGGTGTGTCTCCCAGGTGGCTTGTGGCAAACTTTAAACAACACTTTTTATAGATATCTTTAAGAAATGTCTTTCTTCTTGCCACTCTTCCATAAAGGCCAGATTTGTGCAGTATACGACTGATTGTTGTCCTATGGACAGAGTCTCCCACCTCAGCTGTAGATCTCTGCAGTTCATCCAGAGTGATCATGGGCCTCTTGGCTGCATCTCTGATCAGCCTTCTCCTTGTATGAGCTGAAAGTTTAGAGGGACGGCCAGGTCTTGGTAGATTTGCAGTGGTCTGATACTCCTTCCATTTCAATATTATCGCTTGCACAGTGCTCCTTGGGATGTTTAAAGCTTGGGAAATCTTTTTGTATCCAAATCCGGCTTTAAACCTCTCCACAACAGTATCTCGGACCTGCCTGGTGTGTTCCTTGTTCTTCATGATGCTCTCTGCACTTTAAACGGACCTCTGAGACTATCACAGTAAAGGTGCATTAATACGGAGACTTGATTACACACATCATTAGTCATTTAGGTCAACATTGGATCATTCAGAGATCCTCACTGAACTTCTGGAGAGTATACTCGATATACTCTATACTTTCGCAAGGCACTGTAGATTATTATAGATTAAACTGTACTTATTTGCCAATTGTTTCGTTGTGCCTGTTTTTATACTATTTTAACTCTCTATGTAGCACTTTGAGGTTTGTTTACAGGTACAGAGATTTGCACTACTTAATGGCCAGGTCTCCCTTTGTTTCTTTTTACACAAGTAAATTTGTGTGACTTAATTTTGCCATTGATTTTTATTTTCAATATTTATTTTTTATATGTTTATATTTCTATGCATATCATATGGCAGACTGCAATCTATTGAGTTCAAATAAATACCAAATGTTCTAAAATACTATATATAGTGTTTTTATTCTTCAATCAGTTAATTTAAACATCTTTGATATTTAAGCTGTTATAGAACGTAATACCCTTATAGAACATAAAAAATAACTTCAGTTACTTTGCTGAGTAACTGAGTTACTTTTACAATGTGGTAACTGAGTTACTAACTCAATTACTTTTTGGGAGAAGTAATTTGTAACTGTAATTAATTACTTTTTTGAAGTAAGATGACCAACACTGCCTTTAGCAGTGGACACCTCACCGTTTCCTCATTATTGGTTCAGAGGTAGTCCTGGGACACTTTGGCAGCTCCATCAGTGTCACATGATACACTCCTATTAGGCGTTTTAGCCTGGGTGGCTGCAAAAAATAGTTTAACAAATGATTTGTTGTCTTGAGTATATGATGAGACCCAAACATCTCGGTCCACAACACACACTCTTCTGTGTCAACAGAGCAGCGCTGAAGGGTGCGCTTGCGCTCACGACAGACCATTAAAAACAGAAATCATCTAGCGGGGCCAGAAATAATTGCTCTGCAGGCCACATCTGGCCCGTGGGCCTTGTGTTTGACACACGTGGTTTAATTTAATGGCTGTGGACAGCTTGTGGTGGAAGCTAATACAAAGGCTAGTGAGTGTTTTTTACAAAAAAGGGCCTGACTGAGAAATAATAATTTCTCAATCTTTTCTAGCATTAAATCAATATATTTTCACTTGCTTTTAAAAATCTAACAGAATAAGGCTTTATGATTTGCAGTTAAAGCAACACTATATAATATGTTTTTTTCTTAAAACTTATTTGAGTTCTTCTTTTATTAATACTGCAGCAGCCTGCTCACACTTTATAGAAAACAACCTAGTTTTAATTCAGGTTTTAGGTGTATTCATATAAACTGCATTAATATGATCCAATACAACTCATTCTGAAGCCGTTTCCATAGCAACCTGGTTGTTGGGCAACAGATTATTCTAGACCCTGAATAATTCTGGATCTAGAGGCACTTTAGATTAACTCTTGAGCCGAATAGGCAGCAGAAAACACACACACACAGAAAACACAAGAAAACCGACATGTTTTCGTCGTTATTTGCAGCAGACAAGCGTCCAATGAACGGTGAGTACCCACTGCACAAGGACTGAGAGTTTAGCCACTGAAATAATAATATTTAACTGAAACAACACACCTGATGTGATCTGGCATCAGTCAAAATGAGTTGTTTTCTTATTTCAGGCAGATTTCTGTTAATTGTAGCTTTCAGTAGTTTTTCCATTTAGTTTTAAAGCCTGTTAATACAATACTGAGTTTATACAAAAGAGTTCAAAAAGTTTTTAGCCAACATTTGTTGCTCTTGGGTTGAAATCCAAGGTTAAAAATCAAAAATGAGTAGTTTCCATAAATAATGTGTCTTTTCTCTGCCTCGACTCTAGCTCAACGCAGAAGCCCTCGCCTGCAGGAGTCCTGTCTTTACAACACTAATGGGACTCTTGTTATTTCCAACGAAACTCTTTAACAGGTAAATCTTAGTTTGTGTTCAGGAACATTTAGTTTATATTCCAAGTTTGTTTTACTCATAGCACCTGTCCTTTTGTTGTCTTTAAAAGTCAAAGGTTTCACTGCGAGCCGAGTTTACACAGCGCTCACGGGACACATGAGGAGCTACAGAACAGCTCTGGGGCGTCAACGTGTCGCTCACACAATGTTTGGAAACGGTCCGGCTCCACGACATTTCTCTCAGTGTTGTTGCTCGTGCTGTTCCTGGCTTTCTGTGAGTATTATCTGTTAACTGGTTAACTCTCATTATTGACAAATGCCTGACCTGTGTTTTAACTCCGTTTAGGCTACACTGTGACAGAGCTGCGGCGGGAAAACGAGGCCAGGAATTCGTACAAGAGGCTGTTGGCGACTGAAGCAGACAAGATGCCAAATTTTGCATCTTTAGATTCAGGTATGGTTTTATTTCACAAACATGTTTTTTTCTAAACGTGTGTAAGTAGGGTTAATAAGCTGAGATTAATAATGTGTTGCTTGTATTTAGTTGCAGATGTCATAGAGATGGGGCGTCGGTCGACAAAAACATTTGGAGAGAGTGGATATTTTTTTGAGATGCTTGTGTCGCTGTTGTTCCCAAAACAAATGACTGTGATGCAGGTAGGACGTGTTCACAGTTTAAAGAACAAGAGTTGTACTTCATGTGTTTGTAAAACTTTAAATTATCATTATCTGTAACTGGAATGTGAAAAACAAACTCACAATTGACCTATCACTAAGTTCCTCCCACTTTTTACTCGACTCAAACTGTCATATTGACTTTCATATTGCAAGTAACATGCAGATAGTCAGTCTGTAACTGTGTTTGTTTTAATTCTGTTGAACTGAAATCTCTGTGAAGGTTCTCAGTCGTCAGGTCATGTTGAAGAAAAGGTTAAAGTAAAGGCTAGACTAGGTTTTTAAGGTGAAAACCCAGTGACTTTTTCAATTCTGGGATTGAATTATTCAGGTGCCTTTAACCTTTTCTTCTTTTGCAAAATAATGTTAAACAGGCAATAATTTCAATTTAAAACATTTATTGTGATGAAATAGAAATTGAGATGATACTTTTGGAAGATTACCTGAACAATTGTGAGACATTAATGTGACTTCAGTTTGTTCTTAAACCAAACCTGATTTTGTTTTGTCATTTCTTTAGCGTCAGTCTCCTCTTGTCCCGGGACACTGCTGGCCTTTTGCTGCTGATTGGGGACATTTACATGTCCCACTGTCCTCCTCCGTCCACATCAGTCATGTGACTATTGGCCACATTTCAAAGGGCAGTCCTTCTCTGGAGACATCTCCAGCGCACCGAGGAGTTTTCAGTTTATGTGAGTTATCTTTGTGTTGAATTTCACAGATTAGTCCAGTTTCCATTAAATATAAAGTGCATTTTATTTTATGTCCCATAATCTGTTTGTGGAAACACAGTGATTTAAAACAGTTTTTCTTCTCTTTAGGGCATAAAAACACTGGGCAGGAGAAGTGAAGATAAGCTTCTGGGAAGTTTATTTATGACGAACGGCCCGTGCTTTCAGACCTTCGCTCTGCCGGATCAGGACCAGAACCAGGACATCTACAAACACGTCAGGCTGCAGGTCGAAAGTAACTGGGGTAACATAGAGTACACCTGCCTCTATAATTTCAGGGTGCAGGAAGCTCCCATCCACTCTGACAACATCATCCACTAGAGGCAGGTGTCGTCCCGGACTGGACAAGACCAGGACTGAACCAGGACTGACCCAGGACTCAATTAGGCCTTAAGTGCAGGGTTTAGAAACAAATGGGCCTAGACTTCACAGGGGACTTCTTCTTAGAGGACAGCTTTGAGACAGACGATGGGACATTTCTGAAGTAGAGCTGTGGTGGTTGTGGACAGTTGGTGCACTCTCTCTGTGCTGCTCTTGTAATGACCTCTATCCAGCAGCAGAGAGACTTAGTGTTGGAAAGAGTCACTATGAACTTCCAAGTCCAACCTGAACTGGTAATTGCCTTTTCAGGTTGGGTTCTTATGTTTGAAGTGTCTCCTTCTTTCACTAAATGAACTGCTCCACTGTCTGTCGACTCAGGAGCTCATCACAAGAGCAGCACAGTTCACATCTAAAGCTACACTACGACTCTCCACAACCACCACCTACAGTTCTGCTCCAAAAAGGTACCTTTAGATTATCGTCTCAAAGCTGTCCTCGAAGATATCCCTGTGTAGGTCAGTCCTATTGGTTATGTTTCCAAATCCTGCACAAATTAAGGCCTGATGTAGATGACTATAGGGTGACCAAACATCATATTTAATGGATCTCCATTTAATGGATTTTCCTCCTGCATTTCAGCAGGAGGAAACACCCTCCCATAACCCTGTACATTTCTCTCCCTTTAACCCTGTGATCACTTTTGACCCCAGTCCCATCGACCCAACCTGTCGAGGCAGACGACTCTTCTCCTTGAGCCTGGCTCTGCTGGAGGTTTCTGACTGTTAAAGGAAGTTTTTCCTCCCCACAGTCGCCAAAGCGCTTGCTCAGGAGACATCTGTTGGGTCTTGTCACCTTGACTTTTTTTACCTTCAAATGTCAAGAATAGGCCTGTTTTTTATTGTGACTGAGGTAAAGACAGTTTTAACCGAAGGTTTAGTCACTGTCCACATTAACAGGTCAAATGAAACGAGCCTGTTGAGTTTAGTAGTAATCCGTTTAAAAGACTAGAGCTTCCAGATCAAACTGTTTCTGAAACAATCACACATTGACTGCACTGAGTTCTCTTTTTGTAACAGTTCTCTAAATTTTAGTGTAAATATGGACTGGCTGATTCTTATAATAATATTTTACTTGGAGTATGTCAGTTTAATTTCTATTCACAAGTTGTCCCTAGGTTTTTAAAAATGAGACAATGATTAATCTAAAATGATAAATACAATACACTGATTCCTGATGGACAAGCATTAGCCTCTTAGTAATTACCAATTTTCATTCCATTCAGATATTAATTCAAATATTGTTTTATTTTTTTTCAGGCGGAAATATTTTTGGGGTTATTTTGCTGTTTTCCATCTTGATTTATTCTGAAACTAACATTCACATTGAAATACACCTTGTAGTTACAGAGATACAGTCAATTTACTGTGGACATGTCCTTTTCAAGCAGAGACATCAAAAAACGGGCTCGGGTTTAAAGGGTTAATTATGTTCCATGGCCGATTTAGACCAAGCTGAATCTGATTCAAAAGAGAATTCTTTGAAATCCGGGCAGAGTAGGTAGCCTACCTGTGGGCTGGCAGGACCAACAGAGGGTTGCTGTGGGACTGTAGCTCCGCAGGAGGAGGCTGAGCAGATTATTATTATTATTTATGTGATTGGGACAGATCGAGCGTGTTAATGAACATACATGAGACACAGCCACATGAATGTTAATTCACACACATTCATACACCAGAGCTGTGTCACTGGAGGCAAGGAGGGTTAAGTGTCTTGCCCAAGGACACACAGCCAGTATGAACTGTGGTGAGGCGTGAATCAAACCACCAACCTTCGGTTATAGGGCGACAGCTCTAGATAGCCACTAGATAGGCTATGTCTGCAGAGAGTTCCCTTCAGGCTTAGGTGAAGAAGAGACCAGACGATCCAATGGAGAAGATGCAACATTTGCCTAATTTATAGTCCTTTTTCCAAACATAAACTAAATGATACTGTATTAAAGGCCATTTACTCATTTTGATCTGTAATGTTTTTTGTTTGTAGAAAAAGCACCAACCAAATAAACTTGCCAATTACATTTCTATAAACACGTAAGCCCGCCCCCAAAATATACGCAGAGACAACCCACAACGTAATCTTTTTTTATTTGTGTTTTTCTCTTGCTTTCTTTATATTAAACAAAAAATGTATAATTGTACATATATATATATATATATGTATATAAACAAATTACAAAATATGCACACAATAAAAAGCCATCTCTTGAGGTATGCACAGTGCGTACAGCCATACAGCTGCAGGTGTCACTGAGGATGTTTACAATCCAATTTATTAGATGGCACTGTTGAGAAAAACAAGGGCTCTGAGAGTGCGGGTCTGACAGAACAAAAAAATATTTGTATTAAATATTGTATATTCAACACCACAGTCACATCTGCACCTCCTCAGTTTTAGATCCACTCTTTACAGTTTGTTCTGAAACCAGTGAAAACTATTGCTCATAGCTTTAGGAAAGGTTGTTCCCTTTTGGAGCATGTCGTAGAGAATCAGTTGGTCACTGCAGAATATTGAAGGAAAAGGAAAAATATATGCAGTGTTTAATCATCGATAAAATATTAGTAAATGCTTGGTTTGCCCAGCCCTGGTCTAGAGCAATGACATGTGCAAAATGCACAGGTCAGCCTCTCCTGCAGAGTTCCACCTGAGGACACAGAGATATTCAGAAAATACACCTGGTGCATAACTGTGGAGCCTTTTCACATAAACACTGTATTATCACAGTAACTCTAATGAAACCAGTCGGAATAGTGTGTCTACAGACAAGGAAAAAAAAGGTTGAAGTAAAAGCATCTGGACTCGGTTTTCAAGGTCGAAGACGTTTCGTCTCTAATTCCAAGATACTTTATCAATTCTGAGATCAACTGGTAGGAGAGCTGAGCTTATATCTCTAGAGGGAGGAGTTTCTCCTGAAACCAAACCTGATGGACCAGGTTGTTCTGGTCTCATGGTCGTTGGCTCTGAAAGGGAGGTGTAACTCCTGATGTGAGAGTCGTTAAGGCTCAGAAGAGTCGTTAGTGACACTGCTCCATTCAGGTGTTGTGTTTGTTGTTCTAGGGTGCAACTCTTTTGTTTTAGGTTTCAACACACTGTAATAATACTAGGCAACATGAATCTGAGGCCACCTCCTCTGTTCAAAGGCTTTTCCATTTTCAAAATGGCTTCCTTCACCCCTCTCACACACACACCTCCAATAATTGGCCAACAGTGTGAGGAACAGTCACGGCCTGAAAGAGAAAGTGAGTCAACCTGATACTACTACAGCTTCATGGGAGTGGGCTTCACTACAGCCGCATATCTCTACAAGGAGCATTGTGATTATTGATTTGTGTTGGAGTAAAACACAGTTTGAGTAAAATTGCTAGCATCTTATGAAATTCCAAAAGGATGAACAACAAAGGCATTTTAACATGATTTTCTACATGCATCTACAATTATCAGCAACAGACTGTTTTATGGTCTTAGAAGACTGGTGTTATGAAAATGTACCACTAGATGTGGACATTGATTTATGTTTTTTATGGAGCAGAATCAGAACTCCATACAATGCTTGTAGTATTTGGCCCTGCAATTATATACTGTACATACAGTGGAAAGAAAAAGTATGTCAACCTTTTGGAATATTATGGTTTTCTTCTAAATTTGTCTTGAAATGTGATCTGATCACAGTCAAGGGTATTGACAAACATAATGTGTCTAAAAATAATTACACAAAAAGATTCTGATCTTTCATGTCTTTCTTGAACACACTCATTCAATATTCAAAATGGCAGTGAAAAAAGTAAGTGAACCCTTAGAAATAATAACTGGCCCTTGGCAGCATTATTATTATTAGCTGTGGATCAGACATGCACATTGTTGAGGAGGAATTCTAGCTCGTTCTTCCTGCAGAATGGCTTTAGCTCTGTCATATTCTTTGGACGTCTCATGTGTGTGGCCCTCTTCAAGTCAGTCTCTATTGGGTTGAGGTCTGACTTAGCCATTCCAAACATTTTTTTTTTCCTGAAGCCATTCTGTTTTGGACTTGCTCCGGTGTGCACCTTCTACAGGATTTCTTGATAGCAAACACTTCAGCTATCTGGCGGTGGTACATCCATTTAGATCCCATGTACATCCCATTTATAGAAGCACATTGTTTACCCTCCTGTCTACTTCTCCAAACTGACTGGTATTACATTTACTGTACAAAACGTTACTCACAGAACCCATTTACAAAATACTATACTATATGTTAAGAGAGTTCTTTAAGAAATTCTTTAAGATAGGTATTCTGCAGAATTCTGGGTGTAATTGTTTGTGAAAAGATTTAAGTGTGGTTGTGATTGAAAACTATGCATGTTGTCATAAACATAAGTTGAGGGTCTAAAGTCATAGTAAGTTCTGTGCCAGTCTATCTGCTCAACTGTATTGGATGTATTTTATATGATTGTGAAGTAAACCCATATCTGATCACATTTTTGATGAATTACTGATTTGAATGATCAGCTCGTCTGAGATATTGTTAATATTCATGTACTTGCAGTGCACAATGGATTCAGTAGCAATAATTCACACCCCACAGACTAACTGCAGATGATTGATTGCCCTCAGTGCTCGACCACAACCTACACCGATCTGGTTTAAATTGCACCAACTTGAAAAAGCTATGATAAACTTAAAACATTTAACCTATTATAAAAAAAACATCACCTGACAACACCATAATGTAGCTGATGTGTTTCCTGATTAGACCAATGGACATTAGCAACAAAAGTAGACCCCTCTAAATCTTCCTCACCCCTCTTCACATCTCTCCAGACCTGTGGGCACCAGTACCTTCTCCCGGCCACATTCACCTCCACTTTTATCTCCACCACCCCAATCACCCCTCTCCTCCCTCAGACCTTCTAACCCCAGTTCCGCTGCAGTTTGCCTACTGGCCTAACATAGGGGTGGATGAGGCTGTCACCTGCTGCACGGGCGCTAACTCACTTGGAGACCGCCAGGAGCACTGTGAGAGTCATGTTTTTACTTCTCCAGTGCTTTCAACACCATCCCGCTGGCTGCTGCTGAGAGAAGTTGGAGGGTGGGGTGGACGGACACTGGCTACATGGACCATTGAGTATCTCAACAACAGGCCACAGTACGTGAGGCTGCGCAACTGTGAGTCTGAGGTGGTAGTCTGCAGCACTGGGGTCCCTCAGGGAACAGTACTCTCACGGTTACTCTTCACACTACACTTTGGACTTCACCTACAACACCAGCTGTATCACTTCCAGAAGTTCTCTGATGGCAGCTCCTTCAGCAGCAGACTAAGACACCCTCAGAGCAGGAAATAGCGCTACCACAGGCGCCTCGCTGGTGTGTTTGCTTTGTGTCTCACGGCATTCCTTAGGGCTGGATTTACAAAACAGAACTTCTAAGATAAGTGTCATTTTTACCTGTTGAATTACTTGTGTCTCTAGTTCTAGTTCTGTTATTTAGTCTTTTGTATTTTCAAACCAAAGTAGCACGCTCTCAAATAAAGATTTTTTTCCAGACTTTTTGTTGCTGTTCAAGTTAATTTCCCCTCTGTGGGATCATTAAAATCCTATCTTATCTTAAAACGGGGAAAAATTTGCCACGAGAAGCAGCACGTGGATGGATGAATAGATCATAAATAATAGTACAAACAGAATAAACCTCGCAGCATTCAATTGTGGATCTACTCAAGTACAGTAACAAAGTACATTTACTTAAGTACTTTACACCTCTGAATGTTAGAAGAGTTCCAGTTTTGTTGCATCATTTTCCAGAGGTGTAAAGTACTTAAGTAAATGTACTTCATTACTGTACTTAAGTATTTTTTTGGCTACTTTGTACTTGTACTGAGTAATATACAAAAATATAAGCAACTTTTACACTACATTTTTGATTGAATACTTGTACTCTTTACTCCACTACATTTGAACTGACACTTAGCGTTACTCGCTACATTGTGTTTGTGCACGTCAAGTCGACTTTGTCTGCTGTGGCAAAAAAGCTGTTAGGGGCAACAAACAGAAAAAGAAAGAGGAAAAAGGAGATGGCGTGTAGGATTTAAAGTGTAACGTCTGTGTTTGGAGGCTTGCAATATTCATGTTAACAGACTAGCTAGCGTTTGCTAACACTGGAAATATAGCAGCCAAATGGGGTTTAAATTAATGCTAGCTTAATGTGCAAAACCAAAGTTACTGAGCTGAAAACAATAAATTACAATCATTTGGAAAACAACTAATGCAATATCTCTGGTTTACCAAGATATCATGCAAAGATTTGCTCTAAACTTGGAGGCTTAATGTTAACAGACTGGTTAGTGTTTGCTAACTTTATTATTAACTTTATATATGCTAATATTATTAAGTTAATGTTGCTACAGGCTACATTTAGATTTTGGTTAAACCTTATGGTACCAATCCTATGCATGACATATCTCAATTTTATTAAGGTAAAATACTGGTAAATATAAGGTAGCATGCACAATAAATGACTAGAAGCTGAAAAACACAACTTATGCAATAAGTCTGGTTTACCATGGAATCATTAATAGATTTTGTTTAAAGTGTAACTAAACCCCTGGTCAGAGCCTAACTCCACCCACTCACAAAATTTGAAAAATGCTGGAAAAGTAGGCAGAGATGCTTCGTTCGGTTACGTATTGCTAAGCCTGATGCATTTTGAAAACAAGTTCTGTGGACGATGAAGTTAAAATAGAACTTACGGGCCCATCCAGGTCCCCACTATCCTCCGCCGATGCTTTGTAACGTCCCACCCCAGTTCTTGCGTAATTTATTATGATATAGCCGACTGTCCCAATAAAGCTCTTCTCATTTCAATTAAGTGATAAGCACACGAGAACAATGGAAATCAAAACGGTCAAACTAAATTCTTTAAATTTAAAATGAAACTTTCTGTTGACATTTACATTTACATTTATTCATTTAGCAGACGCTTTTATCCAAAGCGACTTACATTACATTACCAGTGTTACAGCCACTGGAGGCAAGTTGGGTTAAGTGTCTTGCCCAAGGACACAACGACAGTATGAACTGTGGGGAGAGCGGGAATCGAACCGCCTACCTTCCGGTTGAAAGACGACCGCTCTATCCACTGAGCTACTGCTGCCCCGTTGACTCTTGTTTTTGTTTATTACTTCACAATTTCAACCCTCCTCCTTTATCCGGGCTTGGGACCGGCAAAAGTGACCTAAAAGAGACACTCAGAGTTTCTTTTAAAAATTTTTTTTATTTCTTTATTATTTTATTTTTTTATACTTATGGTCCACTTAGGAGCCTACAACATGTCACAGTAAAGTATTAACATTTTTAACCGTAATTTCTTTTTTATTTTTTTACAATATTGTTTTCTTTTTTTTTTTCTTAAGTTTTGTTTTTAACCTTATGGTCCACTTAGGAGCCTACAACAAGTGACTGAAAAACATTAACATTTTTAACCATACATTTTTTCGACAAAGAACATTTTACATTTTCGAGAGCTGAATGTAAGCCTGGGCGGGATCCACCAGCGGCGGCTTGCTAAGTTTCCACACATGCGCGATTCATTTGCAGTCTAGACGTGGAGGGGTGAACAACTCCTGCTCTGACTGCAGCTGGGAGGGGGCTGCGCGGACTGGGCCGACTATGAGTGCTTTGGGATGGGGTGGGGCCAGCGGCAGCACCGCTGCTCATTGATTAGAGTAAGAACGATGTGTGCTTTCACTTCAGAAAGTCTCCAAAAGTCTCTAATAACTCCAGAAAAAGTCGCTAGATTTGTCGCTAGTCGCTTTTTTGAAAATTTGTCGCTAGAGGGGTCTGAAAACTCGCTAAATATAGCGACAAAGTCGCTAAGTTGGCAACACTGGGCAGAGCCCAGCAGAGACAGAGGGGAATAAACTGAGGGCGGAGCTCAGCGGGGGCGTGAACCTGAGACCCGCAGTGACGGATTGATTGACAGCAGCTGTCAGACTCGCAAAGATGGACTTGAAGGAAGCGAGTAGCTTTGCTACGGAGTGGTCCTTCGAAGTGGAGGACTTTTCTGTGCACACAGGGATGGAGCCTTATCAATTTGTGCCGCTGGCTCAAACCGCAGTCTCAACAACTCCCAAAGTTAAAGAGCGAAGTCTTGCAGCGCAAGAGAGAATGGGGCCAGTGATAAAACGTTAGCATTGTCTAATTTAGGCTAATGCTTAGCAAATGCTAACAAAGTTTCAGAAAATGCAAACCTATGCATTTAGTTTGATTTTAATTAGTGTTAATTACACACAAAACAGAGATTTCAAGTCTCCCTCTACAACTGTTAAAAAACTCTGGACTGGTCCTGGGAGAGAATGTGTTATAGAGAGATACTCAAGGTATAGCTATGAAATAAGACCAGTGTCAAGTCCAGTTAACTTAATAAGTATTATGCAAAAAGACACAACTCTAAGCAAATAAAATATTTACATCCCAACAAAGTAGTAATAAACACTGTTTCTCATGTTGTAGGTAATGCACAGGTGTGACAGGTTGGTGAGTTGGCTGCATAACAGTCCATCCAGGGTTTGAGGCAGTAGCACTAAACCCCTGTGTTACAGGCTCTAACACTTGTATTGTAGTGTTACACTTATCTTCAGCTTTTTGGTGAGACGTGGTTAAACAGGTTAGTTCCAGGAAGAAGAGAGCAATGTTTTTATGAATAAGTGAATTACATTTTTTACCCTCCACTTACACATACTGTACATGTGCACCAGCTCTTTCAGCGGTTATAGACACTTCTGCTGCAGTTTGGTCAGGTGGTGCTGGAGATACCTGGGCCAGCAGGTACAGATCATACCTCCTTGTGCTGTCCTTACAGAGGATTCCAATACTGGATTTATAAATATAATTGGGATATAAAAAATTGAAATACGAAGAAACATTTATACCTGAAGTTACACACAAAACAATTGTTTAAAAACATGCATTATAAAATCAGCTATAAAACTCAAAATAAACATGAATCAACATAAACATTTACAACAGAATGTCTAAATGACACCCTTTTCTCAAACTGACTTTACATAATTATTATATTCCTTTGAGATTGTTCTTACAGTAAGCATTTTAATTTGATATAATATTTTATATATACACACTTAATTTAAATAAAAAATAAATGTCATAGTAAATACATAATTTCAAAGCAGGTCAAAACTTTGTAAATCGTGCACAGTCAGGACAGAGGCTTTTTACTTTGTGTTTGAAAGTCACTGTCAGTTGCACATATTGGAGCGAAGATGGTGAAATGCAAGAGCCAGTGTTACACAGGCTGATCATAACTTCATGAGCTGTTCCAAAATTTTTAAGAATCTTGAGTGTGTTCAACAGTGTATTAGTGTTTACCACATTTAGTCTGAATGTAGTCAGCAAAGTAAAGCTAAGGTTTACTGCTAATTGCAGTTTTCAGAGACTGAATCTAAGATGATAGACAGCAGCAAACTTGAAGGATGAAGCATCTTCAACAGTGAAGTGACGCAGGAACAGCAACCAGGTCCTGAAAATAACATAAACATATAAACATGATTTCATTTCTTAAATTAGACCATTTTAGCGACAATAAAATGATAGATTATCACACACCTTATGTGTTATTGTTAGAGTATTTAAAACAAGTAATTGCACTATAACAGTAAAAAAAACAAAAACTAAAGAATGGGAATAAATGCATTACATTTAGCCAGTGTTGGAAATAAAGGCGTTAGAGTATAACGGCGTTAGAGTATAACGGCGTTAGTTTTTCAGTAACGGATAAATCTAATTAATTACTTTTCCCATCGTTGTAACGCCGTTATTTTTACTGAGAATGTAAAGTGTTGCGTTACTACAATTTGGTTTAATAAAGCGCGAGATGTCATGCTTTGGCTACACATCAGCTGCTGCTGGAGAGAGCAGCGGTGGGGATAATGACACTGTTGCAAAAGGCGATGATTGGCTGACGTGTGTCTCACTCTGACTTCCACTAAACACAAGACAGCGTCAGCGACAATGGAACTACTTCTCGTTAATTGAAATTAAAGGCAAGAATGTTTCTGTAACATGCTATGTCCAGGAAAAAAGACTTTATCCACATCTGCCTGAAGCAACTCCAATCTTATGAAGCACCTCACATCAACACATGCTAACGCGACACTTGTTGCTGCTGCTAACCCCAAAGGCAGCTAGCGTGAGTTCCACTGAAGGAGACAGAGCCACTGTTAAAACAAGCAACGCTTGATTTTACGTGTCAGCAACAACCACTGATTTAGTTGTTAGATGAGAGGAGTATTTTAGAATAGATTAATGTATTATTCATTTTCTTTGAGAATGAACATCATGCTAATCTACAGAGAGAGTTGGATTGTGTTTTGTTTATTGTGCAATAATTTGCACAGAGTACAGTCTTAATGGCCAGGTCTCCCTTTGCACACAAGTAAATCTGTGTGACTTAATTTTGCCATTGATTTTTATTTTCAATATTTATTTTTTATATGTTTATATTTCTATGCATATCATATGGCAGACTGCAATCTATTGAGTTCAAATAAATACCAAATGTTCTAAAATACTATATATAGTGTTTTTATTCTTCAATCAGTTAATTTAAACATCTTTGATATTTAAGCTGTTATAGAACGTAATACCCTTATAGAACATAAAAAATAACTTCAGTTACTTTGCTGAGTAACTAAGTTACTTTTACAATGTGGTAACTGAGTTACTAACTCAATTACTTTTTGGGAGAAGTAATTTGTAACTGTAATTAATTACTTTTTTGAAGTAAGAGGACCAACACTGCCTTTAGCAGTGGACACCTCACACCGTTTCCTCATTATTGGTTCAGAGGTAGTCCTGGGACACTTTGGCAGCTCCATCAGTGTCACATGATACACTCCTATTAGGCGTTTTAGCCTGGGTGGCTGCAAAAAAGAGTTTAACAAATGATTTGTTGTCTTGTATATGATGAGACCCAAACATCTCGGTCCACAACACACACTCTTCTGTGTCAACAGAGCAGCGCTGAAGGGGTGCCGCTTGCGCTCACGACAGACCATTAAAAACAGAAATCATCTAGCGGGGCCCGAAATAATTGCTCTGCAGGCCACATCAGGCCCGTGGGCCTTGTGTTTGACACACATGGTTTAATTTAATGGCTGTGGACAGCTTGTGGTGGAAGCTAATACAAAGGCTAGTGAGTGTTTTTTACAAAAAAGGGCCTGACTGAGAAATAATAATTTCTCAATCTTTTCTAGCATTAAATCAATATATTTTCACTTGCTTTTAAAAATCTAACAGAATAAGGCTTTATGATTTGCAGTTAAAGCAACACTATGTAATATGTTTTTTCTTAAAACTTATTTGAGTTCTTCTTTTATTAATACTGCAGCAGCCTGCTCACACTTTATAGAAAACAACCTAGTTTTAATTCAGGTTTTAGGTGTATTCATATAAACTGCATTAATATGATCCAATACAACTCATTCTGAAGCCGTTTCCATAGCAACCTGGTTGTTGGGCAACAGATTATTCTAGACCCTGAATAATTCTGGATCTAGAGGCACTTTAGATTAACTCTTGAGCCGAATAGGCAGCAGAAAACACACACACACAGAAAACACAAGAAAACCGACATGTTTTCGTTTATTTGCAGCAGACAAGCGTCCAATGAACGGTGAGTACCCACTGCACAAGGACTGAGAGTTTAGCCACTGAAATAATAATATTTAACTGAAACAACACACCTGATGTGATCTGGCATCAGTCAAAATGACTTTTTTTTTTCTTATTTCAGGCAGATTTCTGTTAATTGTAGCTTTCAGTAGTTTTTCCATTTAGTTTTAAAGCCTGTTAATACAATACTGAGTTTATACAAAAGAGTTCAAAAAGTTTTTAGCCAACATTTGTTGCTCTTGGGTTGAAATCCAAGGTTAAAAATCAAAAATGAGTAGTTTCCTTAAATAATGTGTCTTTTCTCTGCCTCGACTCTAGCTCAACGCAGAAGCCCTCGCCTGCAGGAGTCCTGTCTTTACAACACTAATGGGACTCTTGTTATTTCCAACAGGTAAATCTTAGTTTGTGTTCAGGAACATTTAGTTTATATTCCAAGTTTGTTTTACTCATAGCACCTGTCCTTTTGTTGTCTTTAAAAGTCAAAGGTTTCACTGCGAGCCGAGTTTACAGAGCGCTCACGGGACACATGAGGAGCTACAGAACAGCTCTGGGGCGTCAACGTGTCGCTCACACAATGTTTGGAAACGGTCCGGCTCCACGACATTTCTCTCAGTGTTGTTGCTCGTGCTGTTCCTGGCTTTCTGTGAGTATTATCTGTTAACTGGTTAACTCTCATTATTGACAATGCCTGACCTGTGTTTTAACTCCGTTTAGGCTACACTGTGACAGAGCTGCGGCGGAAAACGAGGCCAGGAATTCGTACAAGAGGCTGTTGGCGACTGAAGCAGACAAGATGCCAAATTTTGCATCTTTAGATTCAGGTATGGTTTTTATTTCACAAACATGTTTTTTTCTAAACGTGTGTAAGTAGGGGTTAATAAGCTGAGATTAATAATGTGTTGCTTGTATTTAGTTGCAGATGTCATAGAGATGTCGACAAAAACATTTGGAGAGAGTGGATATTTTTGAGATGCTTGTGTCGCTGTTGTTCCCAAAACAAATGACTGTGATGCAGGTAGGACGTGTTCACAGTTTAAAGAACAAGAGTTGTACTTCATGTGTTTGTAAAACTTTAAATTATCATTATCTGTAACTGGAATGTGAAAAACAAACTCACAATTGACCTATCACTAAGTTCCTCCCACTTTTTTACTCGACTCAAACTGTCATATTGACTTTCATATTGCAAGTAACATGCAGATAGTCAGTCTGTAACTGTGTTTGTTTTAATTCTGTTGAACTGAAATCTCTGTGAAGGTTCTCAGTCGTCCAGGTCATGTTGAAGAAAAGGTTAAAGTAAAGGCTAGACTAGGTTTTTAAGGTGAAAACCCAGTGACTTTTTCAATTCTGGGATTGAATTATTCAGGTGCCTTTAACCTTTTCTTCTTTTGCAAAATAATGTTAAACAGGCAATAATTTCAATTTAAAACATTTATTGTGATGAAATAGAAATTGAGATGATACTTTTGGAAGATTACCTGAACAATTGTGAAACATTAATGTGACTTCAGTTTGTTCTTAAACCAAACCTGATTTTGTTTTGTCATTTCTTTAGCGTCAGTCTCCTCTTGTCCCGGGACACTGCTGGCCTTTTGCTGCTGATTGGGGACATTTACATGTCCCACTGTCCTCCTCCGTCCACATCAGTCATGTGACTATTGGCCACATTTCAAAAGGGCAGTCCTTCTCTGGAGACATCTCCAGCGCACCGAGGGAGTTTTCAGTTTATGTGAGTTATCTTTGTGTTGAATTTCACAGATTAGTGCATTTTATATTATGTCCCATCATCTGTTTGTGGAAACACAGTGATTTAAAACAGTTTTTCTTCTCTTTTAGGGCATAAAAACACTGGGCAGGAGAAGTGAAGATAAGCTTCTGGGGAAGTTTATTTATGACGAGAACGGCCCGTGCTTTCAGACCTTCGCTCTGCCGGATCAGGACCAGAACCAGGACATCTACAAACACGTCAGGCTGCAGGTCCAAAGTAACTGGGGTAACATAGAGTACACCTGCCTCTATAATTTCAGGGTGCACGGGAAGCTCCCCATCCACTCTGACAACATCATCCACTAGAGGCAGGTGTACGTCCCGGACTGGACAAGACCAGGACTGAACCAGGACTGACCCGGGACTCAATTAGGCCTTAAGTGCAGGGTTTAGAAACAAATGGGCCTAGACTTCACAGGGGACTTTAGAGGACAGCTTTGAGACAGACGACGGGACATTTCTGAAGTAGAGCTGTGGTGGTTGTGGACAGTTGGTGCACTCTCTCGCTGCTCTTGTAATGACCTCTATCCAGCAGCAGAGAGACTTAGTGTTGGAAAGAGTCACTATGAACTTCCAAGTCCAACCTGAACTGGTAATTGCTTTTTCAGGTTGGGTTCTTATGTTTAAAGTGTCTCCTTCTTTCACTAAATGAACTGCTCCACTGTCTGTCGACTCAGGAGCTCATCACAAGAGCAGCACAGTTCACATCTAAAGCTACACTACGACTCTCCACAACCACCACCTACAGTTCTGCTCCAAAAAAGTACCTTTAGATTATCGTCTCAAAGCTGTCCTCGAAGATATCCCTGTGTAGGTCAGTCCTATTGGTTATGTTTCCAAATCCTGCACAAATTAAGGCCTGATGTAGATGACTATAGGGTGACCAAACATCATATTTAATGGATCTCCATTTAATGGATTTTCATTCTGCATTTCAGCAGGAGGAAACACCCTCCCATAACCCTGTACATTTCTCTCCCTTTAATCCTGTGATCACTTTTGACCCCAGTCCCATCGACCCAACCTGTCGAGGCAGACGACTCTTCTCCTTGAGCCTGGCTCTGCTGGAGGTTTCTGACTGTTAAAGGAAGTTTTTCCTCCCCACAGTCGCCAAAGCGCTTGCTCAGGAGACATCTGTTGGGTCTTGTCACCTTGACTTTTTACCTTCAAATGTCAAGAATAGGCCTGTTTTTTATTGTGACTGAGGTAAAGACAGTTTTAACTGAAGGTCTAGTCACTGTCCACATTAACAGGTCAAATGAAACGAGCCTGTTGAGTTTAGTAGTAATCCGTTTAAAAGACTAGAGCTTCCAGTTCAAACTGTTTCTGACACAATCACACATTGACTGCACTGAGTTCTCTTTTTGTAACAGTTCTCTAAATTTTAGTGTAAATATGGACTGGCTGATTCTTAGTTTAACTTAATCTAACCTGGTCTTTGTTTGGTAAAAGGTGAAAAACAACACAAGGATAAATGGACACCAGACGATTCAGTCCTGCACAATTTAAATAAACTTAAACTTAAACTTACACTTAAAGTCTATGTTTTTTTTCCATATATATATATATATTTTACTTGGAGTATGTTTAATTTAATTTCTATTCACAAGTTGTCCCTAGGTTTTTAAAAATGAGACAATGATTAATCTAAAATGATAAATAAAATCCACTGATTCCTGATGGACAAGCATTAGCCTCTTAGTAATTACCAATTTTCATTCCATTCAAATATTAATTCAAATATTTTTTTTTTTTTTTTCAGGCGGAAATATTTTTGGGGTTATTTTGCTGTTTTCCATCTTGATTTATTCTGAAGCTAACATTCACATTGAAATACACCTTGTAGTTACAGAGATACAGTCAATTTACTGTGGACATGTCCTTTTCAAGCAGAGACATCAAAAAACGGGCTCGGGTTTAAAGGGTTAAGTGTCTTGCCCAAGGACACAACGACGGTATGAACTGTAGGGAGAGCGTGAATCGAACCAACAACCTTCCGGTTATAGGACGACAGCTCTAGATAGCCACTAGATAGGCTATGTCTGCAGAGAGTTCCCTTCAGGTTTAGGTGAAGAAGAGACCAGACGATCCAATGGAGAAGATGCAACATTTGCCTAATTTATAGTCCTTTTTCCAAACATAAACTAAATGTTACTGTATTAAAGGCCATTTACTCATTTTGATCTGTAATGTTTTTTGTTTGTAGAAAAAGCACCAACCAAATAAACTTGCTAATTACATTTCTATAAACACGTAAACCCGCCCCCAAAATATACGCAGAGACAAATTACACAATATGCACACAATAAAAAGCCATCTCTTGAGGTATGCACTAACAAAGTTTCAGAAATTGCAAACCTATGCATTTAGTTTGATTTTGGTAATTAGTGTTAATTACACACAAAACAGAGATTTCAAGTCTCCCTCTACAACTGTTAAAAAACTCTTTGTCTTGCAGCTCACTGGTCCTGGGAGAGAATGTGTTATAGATACTCAAGGTATAGCTATGAAATAAGACCAGTGTCAAGTCCAGTTAATTTAATAAGTATTATGCAAAAAAGAAACAACTCTAACCAAATATAATAGTTACATCCAAAACAAAGTAGTAGGTAATGCACAGGTGTGACAGGTTGGTGAGTTGGCTGCATAACAGCCCATCCAGACTTTGAGGCAGTAGCACTAAACCCCTGTGTTACAGGCTCTAACACTTGTAATGTAGTGTTACACTTATCTTCAGCTTTTTGGTGAGACGTGGTTAAACAGGGTAGTTCCAGGAAGAAGAGAGCAATGTTTTTATAAATAAGTAAATTTAATGTTTTACCCTCCACTTACACATACTGTACATGTGCACCAGCTCTTTCAGCGGTTATAGACACTTGTCTGCTGCAGTTTGGTCAGGTGGTGCTGGAGATACCTGGGCCAGCAGGTACAGATCATACCTCCTTGTGCTGTCCTTACAGAGGATTCCAATACTGAATTTATAAATATAGTTGGTATATTAAAAATTGAAATATGAAGAAACAGTTATACCTGAAGTTACACACAAAACAATTGTTTAAAAACATGCATTATAAAATCAGCTATAAAACTCAAAATGAACATGAATCAACATAAACATTTACAAAAGAATGTCTAAATGACACCCTTTTCTCAAACTGCCTTTACATAATTCTTATATTCTTCAGAGATTGTTCTTACAGTAAGCATTTTATATTGATATATTTTATATATACACACTTAATTTAAATAAAAAATAAATGTCATAGTAAATTCTCATACATCATTTCAAGGCAGGTCCAAACTTTGTAAATCGTGCACAGTCAGGACAGAGGCTTTTTACTTTGTGTTTGAAAGTCACTGTCAGTTGCACTTATTGGAGCGAAGATGGTGAAATGCAAGAGCCAGACTTACACAGGCTGATCATAACTTCATGAGCTGTTCCAAAATCTTTAAGAATCTTGAGTGTGTTCAACAGTGTATTAGTGTTTACATTAGTCTAAATGTAGTCTCAGAAACTATAGAGCTACTTGCAGTTTTCAGAGTCTGAATCCAAGATGATAGACAGCAGCAAACTTGAAGGATGAAGTATCTTCAACAGTGAAGTGACAGGAACAGTTACCAGGTCCTGAAAATAAAATAAACATATAAACATGATTTTATTTCTTAAATTAGACCATTTTAATTACAATAAAATGATAGATTATCACACACCTCATGTGTTCTTGTTAGAGTATTTAAAACAAGTAATTGCACTATAACAGTAAAAAAAAAAAAAAAACTAAAGAATGGGAATAAATGCATTACCTTCAGCAGTGACACCTCACACCGTTACCTCATTATTGGAGTAGAGCTTGTCCTGGGACACTCTGGCAGCTCCATCAGTGTCTGTGTCACATGACACACTCCTATTAGGCGTTCTGGCCTGGGTGGCTGCAAAAAAGAGTTTCACAAATGATTTGTTATCTTGATTATATGATGAGACCCAAACATCTGGGTCCACAACTCACAAAAACTGCACAATCCCTAAAAGATGCTCTGCCTTTGCACAATCAGCCTTTTCATTTCAAAGCATCAAACAATGGAATCAGATCCTAGACAGTCTGAAATTCTAAATCTGGTACAAAGCATATATTTTCTTGTGAGATTATTGCTTTTGTACATGGTGCCTGAGAAATAAAGAATAAACAAAAACTAAACATACAAAAGCTTCACAGTATTCAAACTCACCTTTGCTTCACCTGCAGATCTGCAGCGACTGGTTCAGGCTGGCACCCAGTTTCTCTGGTCATCTTAGGCCAAACAAAAGATTTGTGTTATTGTTTACAATTACAGTATTATATTAATTCATTTAAAAATGTTTATAAAAGGATATTAATAACACAAATATTCTCATTACTATTACTGTATATCCTCCGTGAAAGCACTAGTCTTTTGATCCATGTGTACTGACTCTGGGTCGGTCTGGTTGGCTGCAGCCTGTGATACACCGTCTCCTCAGCAGCTCCAGCTCTGCTCGGTTTACCCCGAGGAGCAGCGATAAACAACGTACACTGACGGTGGCGCTTTCGCGTTCAATCTAATTAGCAAAGTTGACACGAAACGAAAAGTTTTTGAGTTTGTGTTGAGTCAAAACTCACGGTGTTAGACGAGTCATGAGATGTTCATGTTCAGTCAAGTCCAGAGTCATGAGCTAGTGACAGGTCTTTAGTGCCAAGGGCTGCATCTCTGCTACAAGTCCAACAGAGTGCTGCACATTTACGAGAAATAACTAACGGAATATTGAGTGAACGAGTGTCTGTGTGTACTGGGGACACAGTATCAACACGCAGCAGCCCTCATTAGCGCGTTAGCCCGGTATCAGGAGCAGCTGAAGCTAACGTTTAGCATACTTTACCTAACTAGCAACATGACTAAATTGATTAGTTAACTTTAGCTTTACTGGGAAGGAACATAAATTGTGTTTCAAAATATATGTTCACTCACCTCAAGACGCTGCTGCGGTGGTGGGAATCCATGCAGGAGCAGCGTTAGGCGCTGTGTTGCTTTTCAGCGGGAGCTGTTTTGAGAAGCACATTTCCACCTCCACTGCGTTGGAGAAGCAATCCCTCTTAAAATGCCCGCTGCAAACTCCAGCTCCCAGCAGGAACTCACGGTGTTCCAGGCCAAGTGCACACTGGCGTCTAATTTCCAACTCAACTGGAAAGCAATGCAGTCCAGCAGTGCTGTTGCAACCAGCAACACTACAAGTAGCTACATGCTAATATAGCTAGCCTGATGTTTTCAACACCAGCTACTTGGGAAGATGTTTTTATACCAGGGGCGTGAGCCAATGCCAAGGGTGTGGTGGGGTCGTGCCAGGGGCGTGGGTAGAGAGCCGTTAGTCGAGCCAGTATACGTCACACTAGGAAAGAATCTTCAATCTAAAAATTAAACTGCAGTAACTACCGTTCAACCTGAGGAGGGCAGCACTTAGACGGTTTTACACCATAAAATGTAAAATTAATATACTTTATACTCAAATGTCAAAACTTTTACTCAGATCAGTGAACAGCACTAATAAGGCCCCATTCTTACAGATCATTAACTAAAAAAAGTTGGTTTAGGGTTTAGTTACTCTTTAAATGAAAATTGCAATACAAATAAAATATATTATTATTATATATTTAATTGGCTTCTTCAAGATATGCCCTGGCTTATTATGCCCTGGCCAATTAAGAGCTTTGATCATGTGATTATATCCTTTGTAATAGCAGCCACAACTTTATTCATCCAGTGATTTATTTAGAATTTAGGGCAAACAGTGCCAGGGAAATATGTCTGTTTCATAGAAACATTTCACAAAATGGAGTAATTATTTTGCTTGAAGAGAAGAAGAGGGAAATAGAACATTCCAAACAGAATTCAGCAGAATCAAAGACAAGGCAGAGCTCACTGATTGGAGCGCTTGACTGAGGGCCTTGAAACCTGGGACAGAAGAAAAATCTTTAATAAATTACTGTTCATTTTTGTCCAAATATGTGTGTCTAAAGAATGATTAAATAAAATATGAAACACAACCAACCATGTGCAGGCCCCCAAAAGTAAGAATGCATGTATTACAGAAGCTTAGTATTTAGTTTTGTAAATTAATCTTTTTAATAGATCTTTTGTCCTGATGGAACTTGTGAGTGACACTGCACTTATTACTTTGCATCCACACATAGCCTCTTGATAAATCACACTTTTATTCTCATCCTCTGCACACAGCAGCTCTCTCTGTGCCTCCTTTAGCGCTTTGGTCACAGGTCTGACAGAATGTCAGAGGTGCAAATCCCACATTTGTCACCAGCATCCTTCACTGTCACATGTGTCGCTCAAACGCAAGTTAAATGACGACTTGCTGCATAATAATATAATAATGGTAGAAAGCTGTGGTCACTGGGACAGAGGAACTTTAAACCCATAATAGTTTGCTGTAATCTATCATACTTATGTCTCACTCATCAACAGGATTGATAGAGCAGAAAGGGTCCATGTAGAGGTTAGGAGTAATTTTACAAAAAATATATTTAGGTATTATTGATAAACAGCAAGTAAGAACTCAGACAGCACACCCTTGGACAAACTACAGACTAGAGAGAACAGCTCTACTTTTGTATGGTATGTCTTCGTCCAAGCCTGAAATCAAAGAAAAAGTTTGAAGGTTTAACTGCTCTATAAGTCCCAGTCCTACCTGTCATCACTTTACCCAGTTATTACCAAGAACTCCATAATTTGGAGTTTTGTCGGTCTGCAGGTTTCACAGGGTTTCAATTGGTTGACCCAGGTGCAAGTGAGCTGTATTAGACTCTACAATAGCCATGCTGGGTGTTTTGTCTGTAATAACATGTAGCTACAGAGTACATACACAATGGAATTATGTGTACTAACACATTGTAGGTAAGGTTAGGGTATGTATGTAGTTACATGTTATTACAGTTTGTACTTAATGAGGTAGATATAATGTATCAAGTGTAGGGTCAAATAAAGTGTTACCCATTATTGTTTCATACACCGTAAAAAAAAAAATCCTAATTTTACAGAAAATAACTGTAAATTTTTTAGAGTATTTTTCTGTTATTTTTAATTACATTCAAAACACTGTAAAATTACAAACAATATCTGTAAATTAATGAATTGTCTGTTAATTTAAGGATTATATCAGTAATGTCAAATTACAGTAATGTTTATTTTTTATACAGTACAATTACTGTATTATTTATACAGTATTTTTCTGTTTTCTTAAATTACGTATAAAGTAGTGTAAAATTACAATAATAAAGTGTAATTAAATGTGTAGCTCATTATATTAAAGGTTTATATCCATACTAATAATCTAACATATTTCCTTGTTATTTTAAAGTAAATATTTTTTTTTATACAGTACAATTACTGTATTATTTATACAGTGTTTTTCTGTTTTCTTAAATTACATATTAAGTTGTGTAAAATTACAATAATATATCCATACTAATAATCTTACATATTTCCTTGTTATTTTAAAGTAAATTTTTTTTTTTTATACAGTACAATTACCATATTATTTATACAGTATTTTTCTGTTTTCTTAAATTACATACAAAGTTGTGTAAAATTAGAATAAAAATGTGTAGCTCATTATATTAAAGGTTTATATCCAGTTTAGATTAAGACAGGATTAGACCTTAGTTTAATTAGGGCATGTGATTAGCTTTTAAAAATGTGCCTTAGATAAAAAAAAATACATTATGTGTGCATCTTGAGACAAAACAATGGCACTGACATATTTTAAGAAATGTCAGTGCAAGTTGCTTTCAGGTAAAACAGCTCAAACATGCATTTTAGTCTGAGACTACAGGCTTAATGATTGGTTATTCTGAGTGTGATCCAGGAATCTGTCCAATAACAACTATGCGCGCCTTTACAGTTCAAATTTGAATACGTCAGTTGGAGTGAGTGAGTGAGTGAGTGAGGGCGGGCGCTGCTGCTGGGGATATTCAGTATTAACTTACTTCTGTTCTGTGGCTTTTTATATTGTTTAAACATGGATTGGTTTACATCGGACTGCTACATTTTTATTTTGAGCGAGTTGCAGGATGTAAATAAAGAACAAACACGGAAGATGGAAAACAATTTTTTTTAACAACGCCTAAAGGACATAATGCAATCTGTGGAAGGTAACGTTAAATAACTTTTTATTTTATTAAAAAAATCTGCTAGCGTTACATCAAAATATAGTGTGTTAAGTTGATAATCTAACGCGATTACATATTTCAATGTAGTATGCTAATATTATGTGTTGTTTGCATGTGTAAATATTGTCAGCTAACAGTTATTTAGATTAGCATAGGAGCTTTACAATGAGTGAAATGAGAACATTGTCTTTTAGACAGAGAGGAACTCGAACCATAACGTTACTCCTTGACTCTAGAAGAATCTGCAAACTAGGTTTTGAATCTACTGTTGATGGCGGGATATAGGCCCATATAGTTGCATGTGTGTGACTCGCGCTAGCCTAGCCGGTGCTAGGCTAGCGCGAGTCAATAGATCCCTGTAGCCTGCCATTAAAACAGTTTTACCCACTCCACAGTACACCAAAAGCAAATCGATTATAACGCCAGACTACCGATGTAAATGTCTGTTGAGAGAATAATGTTAGAACTCAAACTACACTTGCATCTCAATGTTTGCATTACATTTACTGGAACTAGTTTCTCAGCAGCGGCGGAATTATACTTTGCTCCGGTTAGTACTGCGCCGGAAAGTAAACAGAACAGAAGCGCACTACAGTCAGGGACGGTAGGTTGCCTAGGTAACTTAATATCACTCCTCCGCTGCTGTAGACTGTGCTAATAAATACAGGAACAAAGTCTAACTATTACAATGTGATGCAAGGTTACACTGGCCCTCCAGGAGTTTGGCACATTCTCCCAAATAATTTACTCACCCTCATGTTATTCCAAACATTTATGCATTTTGATTGCCAACATTCTTCAAAAATATCTACTTTTAATGCTTGACAAAATAGAAATTTCAGGTTTGAAAAGACATGATGGTGAGTAAATGATGACAGAATATACATTTTTGGGTGAACTATCTCCAGTACTTTAATAATTGCACTCAAGGAGATTAGACCTTCTTTTTTTAATAATCATCATCAATCCTTTATTGAGAAAAATTGAGAGAAATAATCCATTGTTGTTGTGAATCTACATGTTCCTTCTTTTGGTGATGCACATTTTTGTCACATCAGACACAAGTTTTAGATACCAGACAAAACAGAAGACAAACAGACAATTTAAATACAATTTATTAAGCTTGTTTAAAAGGAAACAAAAATAATTTAAATCATCCTTTTTAAGAGAATCATAGTGTGTTTTTTTTTCCTCCCAGATGCACCAAGGATCCAGTTGATTACTGGCCGTTTGCAGGATTGCTGTGGCGCTGCTGAGTCTTGAACGGATTGACAACAGACCGGAAGAGAATACAATGCTGAATAACGTTTATTTTGGACAAAACTTTATTTTCGATGCTTCAAAAATTCTAACTAACCCACTGATGTCACATGGACTACTTTGATGATGTCTTTATTACCTTTCTGGACATGGACAGTATACCGTACATACATTTTCAATGGAGGGACAGAAAACTCTCGGACTAAATCTAAAATATCTTAAACTGTGTTCCAAAGATGAACGGAGGTCTTACGGGCTTGGAACGACATGAGGGTGAGTCATTAATGACATAATTTTCATTTTTGGGTGAACTAACCCTTTAATGTTTAGAATCAATAGTGGTGTGAAATCTTGTATGTATCAGTTTTGTGTAGAGTATGTTTAGAAAATTTCACTTTAATCCTAACGTTTGAGAATTTGATAACTGTTCTATAACTACTAGTTAAAACGTTGTATTTAATTTAAGATATATACTGTAATTTATCAACTGAATCATTCCATTTAATTTAGATTATATGTTTACGGAAATGATTTAAATCCGTTTTATACAGTTTTTGTTTTTACAGACTTATTTTGTCTTTCAAAAATAAAACTGTTAATGTACAACCTTGAGCACGTCTTGACAAGTTATTGAATGTGTTTGATCGTTATAATTTAGCAAAGGTCTGTTAAATAACAGTGTTTGTCATTAGAACCTTTAGTGCTGTCACTTTATTGAAGGTGTTTGATTGTAATAATTTAGGAAATACCTGTAAAATAACAGTGTTTTCCCATAAAACTATTAGTGCATCACTTTATTGAAGGTGTTTGACTGTAATAATTTAGGAAATACCTGTAAAATAACAGTGTTTTCCCATAAAACTATTAGTTCATCACTTTATTTGACTGTAATAATTTAGGAAATACCTGTAAAATAACAGCGTTTTTCCATAAAACTCTTAGTGCATCACTTTATTGAAGGTGTTTGATTGTAATAATTTAGGAAATACCTGTAAAATAACAGTGTTTTCCCATAAAACTATTAGCGCATCACTTTATTGAAGGTGTTTGACTGTAATAATTTAGGAAATACCTGTAAAATAACAGTGTTTTCCCATAAAACTATTAGTGCATCACTTTTATTGAAGGTGTTTGGTCATTAAAATCTAGGAAAAATCCATAAAATAACAGTTTTACACTGTAAAAAAAAACCTCGTAAAAAACGGTCAAATGACTGGCAGCTACGGCTGCCAAACAAAAACCGTAAAATTAAAGTATTTGCACTTTATTGGATTTAAGACATTTTACTTTAATTTTACGGTTTTTGTTTGGCAGCCGTAGCTGCCAGTCATTTGACCGTTTTTTTACGGGTTTTTTTTTTACAGTGTAGACACATAAGGATATAGATAGATTAGAAATGTAAACCTAACAAATGACACTAATTGGACTAATCTCAGTCCATTATTCATCTGGAACCATTTGTCTAATTGTATTACAGAATTCACGGTGCAGTTGGATTCAAATGTTGACATATTTGATCAATTGGATTTTGAATTTGGAAATGCATCTGGCTTTGTTTTACTCATTTTCAATGGACGCACAGCAAACATTTTTCAGTTGAATTTGGCTTTCTGATAATGTCGGTAAGAAAAGCACAGGTGCAAGAACTCAGTACCATTTGCTTTACACATCGGGTCATGGTTGCTCTGTTGGATGTTCAAATATGGACCAAATACCAAAGCTCACATTCCTGAGCAGGGTCAAAAGAAAACCCATGTTCTGAAGCTTGTGCTAATTATTTTTAAATGAGTCTAAACTGCAAGATTCCGGTAGAAGGCATTTAGCTGGCTCTCTGTAAAGATGAAAAAGCCCAGATGCGAGTGGTAGTCTTTCTATCTGAAGGAGACATAAGTCAAATTTCCCTTTAGGTGGTACAGTACAGGACAGGTTAGTTAGGCTAGTTTGTCATGAATTGTGCTCTGAATTGTATCAATGTTTTATTCATAAAGCAAAGTAAGACTAAGAAGAAAGACGAGAGCAGTAAGACCCATGGAAACTGCTGTTTAATGAAAAAAAATTAAAATACAAAATTTATTAGTCTTTCTTTTTGTGTGTTTAGCCCAATATACCTATTTGTCTAGTTGCTGTTATCCATCCCATCCATCCATCTTCTACCGCTTATCCGGGGGCAGCAGTCTAAGCAGAGATGCCCAGACTTCCCACTTCCCAGACACTTTAGACCTCCAGCTCTTCCGGGGGGCGTTCCCAGGCCAGCCGAGAGACATAGTCCCTCCAGCGTGTCCTAGGTCTTCTCCCGGTGGGACATGCCCGAAACACCTTCCTAGGGAGGCGTCCAGGAGGCATCCGAAACAGATGCCCGAGCCACCTCAGCTGGCTCCTTTCGATGTGGATCAGCGGCTCTACTTTGAGCTACTCCCAAGCGACCGAGCGACCGAGCTCCTCACCGTATCTCTAAGGGACCGCCCCGCCACCTTGCAGAGAAAGCTCATTTCGGCCGCTTGTATCCGGGATCTTGTTGTTTCGGTCATGACCCAAAGCTCATGACCATAGGTGAGAGTAGGAACGTAGATTGACTGGTAAATCGAGAGCTTTGCCTTAAAGTTCAGCTCCTTCTTCACCACGACAGACCAGTACATCGACCGCATCACTGCAGAAGCTGCTGGGACTGTCAATCTCAAGTTCCCTCCTTCCCTCACTCGTGAACAAGACCCCAAGATACTTGAACTCCTCCACTTGAGGCAGGATCTCTCCACCAACCTGAAAGGGACAAGCCACCCTTTTCCGACTGAGAACCATGGTCTCAGACTTGGAGGTGCTGATCCTCATCCCAGCCGCTTCACACTCGGCTGCAAACCGTCCCAGTGCACACTGAAGGTCCTGGCTTGATGGAGCCAACAGGACAACATAATCTGCAAAAAGCAGAGACGAGATCCTGTGGTCCCCAAACCAGACTCCTTCCGAAGCCGGCCCCCAGTTTCTGGCCAGGTCAGGATGGCCATGTCATCCAAGACCCGGCGAGAGCCAGTACTCTCAACCAGGAAATCTCCAATCTGCTAGCCAAGGGGGCAATAGTTCCTGACCTACGTCCGGTCCTCAATCTACGAGGCCTGAATGTGTTTTTACGGATGATACCATTCCACATGTTACGCACTGGGGAGGTGCTCCAGGCGCTCTCCCAGGGCGAATGGTTTACTACAATCAACCCGATTTCAGAACACCACTGGAGGTTCCTGCGATTTGCCTTTCAAGGGAATCACTTTCAGTTCCGGGTCCTTCCTTTCGGGTTGTCCCTGTCTCCCAGGGTATTTACTCGAGTCGTGGCAGCAGCACTGTCTCCTCTGCAGGCGCGAGGTATCAAGATTCTTCCATACCTCGACAACTGGCTCATATGTGCACCAACCCGCAAAGAGGCACTTGGGCCTGAGGGTGAACTTCAAAAAGAGCAAGTTGGTTCCGGCACAGCGTACAGTCTTTCTTGGGGTGAGTCTGAACACAATCTCCAAGAAAGCCTGTCCCTCTACCCAGCGGGCCAACAGCATTGTAACAATGCTTTCCGCTCAGGTGACAGGGCACTGCCTTTTGTCTTATATCTTCGGCTTCTGGGCATGTTGACAGCCGCCTCCAGTGTGGTAGCTCTGGGGCTGCTCTCATTGCGCCTGGTGCAGAGGTGGCTGAAAGTGTGTCACCCCAGTGTCTCAACTTCCTGTCTCGGTGAACAGGGTTGGATTACACAAGGTGTTCCCTTGGGCTCTCTACCAGTGCGGAGAGAGGTTGTATTTACGGATGCCTCCTCCACAGGTTGGGGTGCAATGTGGCAGGGCCGCATGGTCAGGGGAGAGTGGCCCAGACATCTGTACACAGAACACATAAATGTTCTGGAATTAATTGCCGTACATCTGGCCCTGCGCCATTTCCTCAAAAATCTGCGAGGCAGGCACGTTCTAATTTATTTCCGACAACACCATGGTCTACCATGTGAACCACATGGGTGGAGTATGCTCAGAGAGACTTACACAAGAGACTCAATGGCTAATGATGTGGGCAACACTCCATTTTGCCAGCCTGAGAGGAGTCCATGTTCCCGGGGTGCTGAACCAAGTGGCAGACTACCTGTCCCGGCAGAAGGTGTTACCGGGGGAATGGATGCTTCACCCAGAGGTGGTGGAGCGCATCTGGGGGACTTTTGGCAGAGCAATGGTGGACCTGTTTGCTTCAAGAGGCCACCCATTGTCCCCTATGGTTTATCTCTGGTGGACAACACCAGTCCATTGGGCCTGGATGCGACTGGCCGAAGGTGCTCCTGTACGCGTTTCCTCCATTCCCTCTAATAGACCACACACTCCGCAGAGTCCTTCAGGAGGGACACAGACTCCTCCTGGTGGCCCCTTACTGGCCAGCGGACGTGGTTTCCAATGCTGCACAGGCTCTGCTGTGGCTCCCCTATGCGTCTCCCCTCCAGGACAGATCTCTTGTCACAGATGGGGGGACGAATATTACATCCCAATCCAGATCGCCTACAGCTATGGGTCTGGCCGCTACAGGGCCTGGATCGGGCTTCTCTGAGTTTGGTGGGGATGTGGAGCATGCCATAAGAAACGCTTCGGCACCCTCCACACAATTGTTGTATGACAATCGATGGAAATTGTTTGAGAGGTGGTGTCGTGACAGGGGACAGGATCCAGTAGACTGTCCCATTTCATCCATTCTATTGTTTATACAAGGAATCCTAAATCAGGTACGGTCACCGTCTATCCTGAAGGTATATGTGGCAGCAATCTCCTGTCGACATATGGAAGTCGATGGCCAAACTGTCGGCAGTAATAGACATGTTTCCTTATTTTTGAAGGGCGCTCGGCGATTACACCCACCTACACGCCAGTGGTACATTCATGGGACTTGACCATGATCCTGGATGCCCTGAAGTCACCGCCGTTTGAACCTTTGACAGAGGTAGGCATTAAATGGGTGTCTATGAAGACTGCATTTTTATTAGCAATGGTTTCCGCCAAACGTATTGGAGAACTACAGGCACTGTCCGTGCATGAGTCCTGCTGTTGGTGGAATCCAGACAGATCAGGGTCACTCTTTGGCCGGATGTCTCTTTTGTTCCCAAGGTGATGTCCGGGGCGACGGGTATTCAGCCGCTACAGCTGGACCGCTTTGATACAGGAGAATTGTGTGAGCATCTGCCGATGTGTGTATAAAAGCAACCGCTGCGATGCGCAAAACAAAACGTCTGTTTGTTTGCTATGCTGGTCCACGTAAGGGCCAGGCACTGTCTAAACAGCGCCTGGCGCAATGGGTGGTGAATATCATTACCCATGCATACAATGCCTCCAAATAACCTTCAAACAAATCAGATTTTTAGCAGCTTCACTTGTTGCTACCTGGTGCTGGTGCTGAGCTGGTACTGTGTTTGTAAAAGACTAAAAAAGGGCCCGTTAATAAAAGCTTACAAATTTATTACAGCTGATGAGGAACTGAATGTTTAACAGGGTCTCAATGTTACAATGGGAATTCATTTTCCAGGGGGCGCTGTCTCACACTTTATCTGACTTTTTTGTGTGACACATGGCTTATGATTCCTAGAGCCAGTCATCATGTGCACCAAATATATATTATATAACATATATTTTCAGACTTTGAAAATTTGCCATGGCAGTCTGGGTGTACATAGTTAATGGGTCACAACCTTTGAAGAAACCGCTTATTACAAATTACATTTTTGGCATACATTTACATTTACATTTATTCATTTAGCTGACGCTTTTATCCAAAGCGACTTACATTGTTCTAATGTAATTACCAGTGTTACAGCCACTAGAGGCAAGGTGGGTTAAGTGTCTTGCCCAAGGACACAACGACAGTATGAACTGTGGGGAGAGTGGGAATCGAACCGCCTACCTTCCGGTTGAAAGACGACCACTCTACTCATCTAATAGGGGCTCATTGCAGTAAGTTTCCATTGGTCTTATATCCCGGATTTTGGTCATCGCAAATAGGGAATAGGACCCATGGACGTTTTTACCTTTTGCCATATTGAATGTCTGTGCCAAATTTCTAAAAAACGAAATTTGTGATGGTCCATAGACGTCTATCAGCTATAGTGCTCATTTTCACTATAGAAAAGTTTAGGCCTGGGGAGTAAATTAGTGATTCAAATTTTATCCAAATTAGATTACGTCTGTGTGTTGGAACAATTTTGGCATTGCTCGAAAGAAACAAACAACAACAATAAAAAACTAGCAGCTGTGCAGCTGGAATACTGTCATTAATACTCATAGAAAATCTAAAAAACTTTGAATTGTTCACTTCTTGAGGTTATATACCTGCATATTGTCTACAGAAACATTGTGTCATAATATATGTATCTAAGTGGTGGCATGTATTAAGAGAATAAAATTTATGAGCTATTGTAAAACTCCCACATAGACGTCTTCATGCTTACTGAAGTATTTGGATGACTCAGACCTACAGTATGCAAATCTATGTGAAAAGAGGCAGGGCACTGTTTAATCAGTTTGACCTTTTGCAAAGTTCTTGTACAAAAGCCCACACAACAGTGAACTGTTCCAAAGTGATGAAAAAGTACATGTCCAAGGGAGTCAGTAGGTTTGACACTGATGACCTGATTTTGTTTTGTTTTTTATGTTTGAAGGTCTTTGCAAAAGTTGAAAGACAGCAATGAATCCCCATTTTGTTTGTGTTTGAATCAAATTGTATTTTCTACAAAAAAACATTGCCTACATACAAATGAAGGCAACTTAAAAACAACTGTTTTATTTTCCACTGATTTGCCAGCCGCTCTCAGCTCAATATTCTTTCATGTCAATCAGTTAAAATATTATTTCTAACCCTCTAAATATTCGCCCCATACTGGGATAAAGCTGTAATTGGAAAACATTAATCTGCCTCCCTCCCCGTAAATAACGCCGCCTCAATAATTCATGGATTAACCAACATGGAAAGAAAATGAAAAAAAGTGGAATTGTGACCCAGTTTCTGAAAAAGTACCCATTTAAAGCAAAACTAAATAAGATTTGTGCAGCTCCCCCTACAGCTCTGGACAATAACGCTCACCGGCCACACCAGTTTTGCAAAAAAGAAACGGCAAATACAGTACAAGAAATCTCAATGGAGTTGGAATATTGTTTGTTTGATTATTTTATTCACTGTCAACCAAAATGTTATATGTAAAAAAATCACTTCTGAAATATTATTTTATTATTTTATTATTTTGCCGTCTAATTTATTTATACATTTACAGTCATAAAAATTGAGTAGCCCTGACCGAGCTCATCCACTCATCATACTGTGGGAGGTGCTGTGTGTTTATTGAATTACCGTAAAGCAATTTGTCACTCTCGCATGAACATGACCCGAGACTTGCGTCGGGTCAGTGGCAGCTCAACTTGCAAGTGCTGTTTTCAGCTCTGACGCACCAGAGGGGGATAGTGCGTGTTTCAAACACACCGCTATAGCTCAATTAACCATCGTAAAACTATTCATGAAAGTAAAAATGTTACTTTGTTCTGCTCTAAGACACACAGTTTTGGTAAAGTAAATAGAAAAACAGACTGCAAAGTTTCTGTCAAGTGATTTAATTCATAGGCAAAAAACACAAAACCACACATAAAGCCACAAAACAAAGAAATGTCAGACAAGATCAAACTTAAAACAGTGAATTGTCTTGACAAATTCCTCATAGCATGATAAAAATGAACCTCCAGCCCCAGCATTTGCCACAACCACGATGTTCAAATTGCATAAAATGTCTGACAACAGTGAACAGATCTGCAGAGGTGGCTGATGACTGGCACAACTTCACAATAAGTTACTATTTCACATTGAGTTTACATTTGATTTGACAAAATCTAACAAACTGTTTATTTAAAACACATTAATGTAACACGTAATTGTCTACCCTCAGATAGTTACTTTTATTTCTACACCTCAGCTGGCTCCTCTCGATGTGGAGTTGCAGCAACTCTACCCAGGAGGGGCACAGAATAGAGTTGCGGCTGTTTCAGATGCCCCCTCAACGTCTCCCTGGGGAGGTGTTCGGGGCATGTGCCACTGGAAGGAGGTCCCGCTGGATGGAACTATGTCTCTCAGGTTTCCTGGAAACGCCTTGGTATTCCCCTGAAAGAGCTGGAGGATGTGCGGCTCGGCCCCCGGATCTATTTTAACTCAGAGCACCTTCTGTTTGAGCTACTTTGTCAGCTTGTGATCCTACCTCTGATTTGATGAGGATCAACAAAAAAACTTGGGGCTTTATTTTTATTTTAGACACCACAGAGTACTACCATATATATATATATATATATATATATATATACAGTGGCAAGGAAAAGTATGTGAACCTTTTGGAAGTTCATGGTTTTCTGAATAAATTTGTCTGATCTGATCATCAGCTAAGTCAAGGGTAGGAAAAAGTAAGTGAACCCTTGAGTTAATGACCTCAAAAAAGCTAATTGGAGTCAGGCTTTAGCATACCTGGAATCTCATTAGGATAATTTGTTTGTTGGAAGTGTGGACTACAGCTACTTTGACTGATATAAACCCATCAAACCTTTGGAGTTTGCTTTGCACAAGAAGAACACACTTATGTGAGCCATGCCTCACCAAAAAGAACTTTCAGAGGAGCTACGATCAAGAATTGTTGCTTTACATAAAGCTGGAAAGGGTAACAAAGTTATTTCAAAGACTTTAGAAATTCACCAGTCTAAAGTTTAGGCAAACAATCTACAAATGGAGAGGTTTTGGGACTGCTGCTACTCTACCAAGTGGTCGCCCAGTCAAAATGACACGAAGAGCACAACAAAGACTCATCAATGAGGTAAAGAAACACCCTCAAATTACAGGCAAAGATTTGAAGGCATCATTAAAACTTGCTAACATCTCTGTTCATGAGTCTACAATACGTCAAACACTGAACAAGCAGGGTATCTACGGCAGGACACCACGACACCTGCTTACTAAAAAGAACAATGCTGCACCCCTGAAGTTTGCAAAAGAGCACATTGACACTCCACAGCAGTATTGGCTAAGATGGAACTATTTAGAAAGAACACACAGCGCTACATCTGGCATAGAAAGGGCACGGTATATCATCATGAAAATATCATCCCAACTGTAAAGTCTGGTGGAGGAAACATCATGACATAATTTGGGCCTTCTTTGCTGCATCAGCGCCTGGTCAGCTTGCAATCATTGAGAGGAAGATGAATTCCAAAGTATATCAGACAATTCACAAGTCCACAACAGATTTTTTTGGAGAGGGTCAACCAGTTATTTATTCTAAGGGTTCGCTTACTTTTCACTGCCATTTTGAATGTTGAATGAGTGTGTTCAATAAAGACATGACAGATCAGAACTTTCTTTGTGTAATTATTTTAAGACACATTGTTTGTCAATACCCTTGACTTAGATGAAGATCAGATCAGATTTTAAGACAAATTTATTCAGAAAACCATGAAATTCCAAAAGGTTCACATACTTTTTCTTGCCACCGTAAATGTTTTAGACGGTGAGGAAAAAAACGAGGAGTACCTCTGAGAACACACAGTAGCAAAAGAAAGACAAACACTACATGGGTACAGCTGCTTTACCCACCTCTCTAAATATGTAATACCCCATGTCCAATCGAAACATATGACATCAGACATGGAAATAGGCTCAGGAGAAGGTTTAGCCTCTTTTTTATAAGTTAATTCTAATTGGAACAGAACTGTGCCAACATAACTATCACCATCAAAATACTTCATGACCTGTTTACGTAGAAAAGCCTTCATGATATCTGTGCCATAGATTAGTGTTGTTTTTTTCCTGAATTACAGTATGTGTCAAATTAGAAAAGAGCTGAATTTCATTATGCAATAATTATATTTCATTAAGTCAAGCTGAACACTCAACCTGCTTATTTGTTCTGGGCTAAAGCTGGGTTTTGGGGTTTTGGCATGTAACAAATGCACTCAATCACATACAGCACATTCTTTAACAAAACTTTCCCAAAAATACACACATCCTAAATAAAGGGTTGTATAAGGAAGCCAGTTTGCATCACTGTGATGAATATCGTCCAACAGAACATGTTGTGAGGTAGTAACAAATTACTTGAAAGGTTGTGAGCATGTTGTTAGTGGGTTTATAAAAATTAATAATAATAATTGCTTAAATGTTAGACTGGTGACAGGTTAAATTTAATTAAATAATTAAAGAGTGTAAGTATAAATTAACCAAGGGTGCACATCATTTCTTTTATGGGTGACTTGGAATTTTGTATCAGCAATGTCTTTACAGTTATTTTTGTCCTATTTTATGCTGACTATGCATTGACCTTAAAGCAGTTTACATGGACAAAAAATTCCTTGTGACTTCAGTGATCACTGCAGTTAACTTTTTTCAGTTCACATACAGTTTATGTCTGACCTGATTTGACACGACATGATTTACTGTGTGTATTGCAAAAGGGAAAGGGAAGAATTGTGCGACAATGCTACCATTTTTGACTGGCTGCTGACCAGCAAACAGCCAGACACAAAGTTTGCTTATTTCAGTTGATGTCCACAAAATTGCGTTAGGCCTGTATCAACCAAAATATTATTTATGAATAAAAAAGAGAACATATTTAGTTTTTAGTAAATTATTGAAGTTTAAGTAGTTTAAAACTACTTCTGTTCCTGTTTAAATTTCCTGACTCATTGTTCAACAACTTTCCCACTCACATTTTTGTTGAATTATTGACTCAATTTCGGACAAGACCAATAACGAACTACTGCTGTAATTAACAAATGGACTAAGCCACACAATTTACTGAAACTTTTAGTCATCACAGAAGTGTAAACTGACAAAACATTTACGACAACAAACAAAACAAGTCTTTAAAACCAGATATGAATTGGTCCACTGAAGCTTCTGTCAGCGTGAGCCACTTTGGTACAAATCAACAATGTCACTTTCACACATTTCATATAAATGTTTCCAAAAAGTGGGCATCGTCTGTTGTTTGTGTTTCCTCTTCAAGGGTATTTTCTGACAATGGAGTCCTGTCTCTCCACTGAATGAAGGAAAAGTTTCAGAGAATTGCAGGCTGCTGGTTAACATGGCTACCCCCGGAGACACCAGAGAGGTAAGTGACTGTGGCTAAGTATGAGCCACAGATGTGAGAGAATACATTCAAATCAAGCTGCCTAAATACTCCAATCCAGTCAGTCATTTTTATATTGAATCATGAGTCAAGTCCCAATCTAATGAATTCTTCATCATTGTATGATTGTTCAAATGATGATATTCACCATACAAAAAGGATTTTGGTCTTGACTCATTTGCACCCTGCCTTGGTCTCGACTTGGAAACTGGCCTTTTCAGACTTGGCAATATAATCTGGACAAAGTGATTGAATGTGGCCAACCCTTAATGTAAGGAATAACGACAGTAGATGAGTCCTGAATATGTCCTGAGTGATTGGATCTGAGGACACAATCGGAGGAGGCCTTACTTGTATCCGTATCTCTGTGCTGGTGGAGGGGAATGGATATGTTTCCTGGCTTACATTGAAAATCGTCATATTTGTCACACAAAGCATCATTTGTTAGCCTGGCCAGCAATTCTTTTCCTTCTCTGTGCAAAGAAATGAGTTAAGTCTATGTGAAATTGAGTTTGATTTCCAGGGGGTGGAAAAAATGGATGCAGATTTAAACTACCTCTGAGTGCAACTGGATAGACCAATCAGAAATCTGTGGGCAGTACCAACATATGCAAAATAAACCTGGTCTGTAATTTGAAAAACAATCAATCAGACAAACAATCCCTGTATAACTGTGTTGCCATGTTAATTGATAATAAATCACAGCAATAGGTAAAGAACTTGCTGCACATCCTAATAGTACTGGTGGTCTGTACACATTACACAACAAGGTTGAGTGATAAAAGGAAGAAGTGGACATCAGAAACATGTAGTGCAGAAGTATAGTTTTAAATCTGAAGAAGGAAAGTGAGAGAAAGTGAGACAATAAGACACTAAGCTCATCCCCGGTTCTCGATGTCTGTTTAAGCTTCTGCTTTGTACACAGAAACTGTGTGTTTGTACACTGCAGAGAGCAATAACCTGCTCAGGAAAGCAACCCAGTTTGTGTTTAAGACTCCCGCTGAGCTCATTTTGCACTTCAGCTATTATAAGGATTTGTATATTAATTAAAAACCTTGTGCCTTTTCTTATTGTGAACATTCTTGCAGCTCTGGCTGTGGTTGTTTAGCCAGACTTATTGCCTGTAGTGCGCCACAAGGATGACTCTTGGCTTGGGGCTGTTAGCAGCGGGGGGGTGAAAAGTAGCAGAGTCTGACTTTATTGGACTGGCTTCCTTTGACGACTTCTCGCGGATGGACAAGGACAGGGCGGGGTGTGCCTTCTCCTGCCGGATGGTTCGCAGTGTCCTGGTGGCTCGAGAAAATGTCTTTAGGGTGGAGCCGCGGCCGAGAGGGGAGCAGCTGATGAACGCCCTGAAGCATCTGTAAAACTACACACACAAACAGTATTAGCACTCAGTGGTGGCCAGAGTTAACATTAGTCACAGCCATTTACAGTCAGGAACCTACATCTGAATGCACCCCTTTTCAACTGGGAAACAGTTACAGTGATGAATTACTCATTGTCAGTAAACTACAGTCATCACTGTCATGTGAAGCCAGCTGAACCTAACACACAGCCCGGTTAGACAAAAACTAACAATCACATTCTGGATCAGTATAAACAAAACCCGGTGTTACCTCATTTGGTTACCTTCGAGGTTTTTCTGTGGAGCTGTGAGTGTGTTAATGTGAAAGAAAATATTTTTTTAACATGAAACTCAAACTTAGTCTACAAAATGAACAACACAGTAGTAAAGGAGAACCGAAAAGGAAGGACAACAATCAAAATGATTGGTGCATCTCAATATGATGCAGACAAAGCCTAACAGAGTTCTTGACAGGACATTACTTTACAAAAGCACCAGTCAGACTAGTTTATCCACTTGTGCAGACACTTTTTTCCAATCTTTACCGAGCAGTTTTTTGTTCCTTAAACACATCAGCTTCCTTGCTGATTGGCCAGTGACTGTCCACAATCTGAAACTTAACCTGCACCTCTAACCTGAGTAGGTTAGATGGTCAGAAAACCAGGGGTAACCAACCATTTTTGAGTCGGGCTGAATTTCATGTTCATTGTGCGTCCTTGTACTGTGCTGTGTACGCTGGGTTACAAGATAATTAACCTGTCCTGGCAGGCTCCCGACCGACAATTGGATGGTTGGATAAAATTCTGACATTCAAAATTTGGTTGCAGCAAACCATGGGATTGTGTGAGCGAGCAATTGACAATTGCAAGCTTAGGCTTTCCTTGTCAGTGATTTACTCTTTTACAATAAGGGTTGGGGTTCTTTTTGAAACACTCTACAATTGCACAGTGTAGGCCCGGCTTAATGCTGTGGGTTTGGGTTTTCTGTTTTGTTTTCCTGTATTTTTAACTTGCAATTTAAAAAGTGCTTGAATCCCAACCCTTGATCAGACTCTACCTGAACAAAAACAATAAACTCATTTATTATGTCTTTCTTAACTTTAATAATACATCCAGCTAAAATGCAGAAGATTAATTTAATAAATATTTATAAATAAAAACATAACAAAGTCAGAGAGGAATGTTTCCACCAATACTTCGAGGTAGTTCCGTTCTTCATTCACCAGCTTGAGCCCAGCAGGAAGCGTGCGTCCCTGAATAAACGTAGTGTACTTAGTATACTCTCTGCTTCCACACGTATACTTTAGTCTACTACATTTCCTCAGGGGGCCGCAAAACAAACAGCTTACATTACATGATTGTAAAAAGAGATATTAGTGCTCTTCTTGACAAGAAGCACAAGCAGGGTGTAATACTGAAGCTGAAAATTCATCATATACGAGCCAATTAAGTTTTGCGACCCTAAGGAAATTAGGCTGTTCTCAACCTTGTGCTCCAAATCCTTGTTTATCAAACCATGGAGAAGATGTTCATGAAGAAATGTTGTGGGTTTCAAAGGAAAACCCCAAGGAGAAAAAGAGGGGAGAAGTGTGAAGTGGGTGCCAAGTGCAAAAAAGAAAGTGATGTGAGGAAAAAAAAAAAAAATAAAAACTAGAGGGACAAAGAAGCAGCATGACAAGTTGACGTCAAAGTCATTTTAGGTGAGACAGGTGAGAGATTTGAGGACGCTTGTCATTTCAACTCTTGTGTACTTGGGTGGGTGTACAGTTAAGTAAAAGTTTTCAAAGCAGCGTAAAGTTAGTTATATCTGGGCTTAAAATATTTGGTAGAGTGTGGAAAAAGGTTTGTGTTATACAGTTGACCAAAATGTAAGCATTCGTCAAATCTTTAATTGCTTTTAACTTAATTATTATTCTAACAATTTTCTATTGCTGCAGAATATCTCCAAACAGAATCTGGAGCAGCCTCCTTTCATTTATGTTTATATTACTTCTGTTACATGGTGCATCATAACTGCTTTTCTTGATTACGGTCAGTTTCATAGACCTAAAGGTTACTTAGGACAAGGCTCTGGACATTAATGCTGGAAGTAAGGGTGTACATTGTGGAATTGAAACTTGAAATGGCACTCTCAGATACTGACAAAACTACACACTTATGCTTTTAAATGCCTAAATTAATCATATATTGACCCCTTGACAGCAATTTCTTCCACAATTTAATGAGATACTGTTGTGCTATGAAGTTTAAAACTGCTAGCCAGTCATTTCTTCTGATAAAGAGATAATTATTTATTTATCACCAAATGCTATGATAATGTTCCCAGATAGCCAACAGCATCTGTTTTGAAGTGCGTAAATACCTTTAATGTCAGATTATATTCTTAAATGTATTTCTGGCATTTAAAAAATGTCAACTTTTTGGGGTTTTAAATGCTGCGCTGAAATGAATGTTAAATTATTCAACCTTTATTTCAGTTTAATCCTCAGTTACATTAACTTCTAGTGAAAAGAACAATACAGAGCAACAATGAAGTAACCTGATGGTAATATATGATAATAAACTGAGAATAATTGAAACAATTAACATTTAACACTAAGCCAACAAGCTGAATGTTAAGTGAAACAATGAGGCATTGTTGGTTAGCTTGGCATGCTATTTCAGGCTGCAAGTACTTTTTTGAAGCTGTATAATAAAATTTCAGGCCTGTGACTAAATCCATTTGGACAACTGGCTTACATTCAAACATTGTTGGTTTAATAATCAATTTATATAAGTGCCAAAAGTGTGTTGGTCTCTGGAAGCGTCTCTGCATTAAAGAGGGTGTAACAGTTCAATGTATTGTTCTATAAACAACCTTAATAAATGCAATGAACAAAGGGTCCTGATGTTAAAGATTTAGAGTGTTATCCTTGCTTCTTTTGTATTTTACAATCTAAAGATAACCCCACACTTGTGAGATTAGCTGTTCCCATAGAGTTCTGTAAAAGGGTTACAAAAGCAGCCTACCAGACCTTGGGAACACTACCAGTTAAAATAGAAAGTTCTATAAAAGTAGGGAACAAGTATATCCTGACCAAGCAAGTTCTTCAAACGGCCTATTATACACTGGCCATATCACTAGAGGAGAGCAACTGTAAAGTATAACAAGTATTTGACATTAAGGGGATTCTGCTTCTTGTGATCACAAAGTAGAACCAAAGGGATCAAATACATGGACATAGGTCATTAAATCGCATGGAAACGGCACCCTTTTAATGGTCTTGCTGAACAACAGAGCAAGACAGGAAAAATGATAGGGAATGTCTAAATGTAGATTTTAATTACTCTGACAACACTGACTTATTCTTTGCAGTTGCTTATGTGCAAGTGAAAATTAGTCATTCATTCATTCATTTTCTACCGCTTTGTCCTGTTAGGGGTCACAGGTGACTGGAGCCTATCCCAGCAGCTTTGGGCCTGAGGCGGGGTACACCCTGGACAGTGGCCAGTTAGTCACAGGGCTGACATTTAGACATAGACAGTGACAGACATCCATTCACTCTTACATTTATTCACTAGGGACACTTTAGATTTGCCAATTAACCTGTACATGCATGTCTTTGGACGGTGGGAGGAAGCCGGAGTACCTGGAGAGAAACCACGGTAACACGTAGAGGACATGCAGACTCCTTACAGAAAGACCGGAGTCGGCCGAGAATGTTTGAGTCGGCCGGGTTTTGAACTCAAGACCTTCTTGCTGTGAGGCAGGAGTGCTAACCTGCCTCACAGCAAGAAGGTTTTTCTCGCCTTAGTTATTCAATGAAAAGTTATTTAATTTGTGGAATTGTATTCTGCACAACTTTTCCTCAGTGATCAAAGATCAGTGGAAAGGGCAATTCACTCCCACGGCCAAGCAAATGTGTTAATCCTTGAACTTTTAAGTTCAAACAGTCTGTAAACAGAGCAAACAGAGATGGTGTGATGATTGGGTAGATTTACTGTTTGCAGCAAATATTGGAGCCCCTAATCTACTTAGACTTGTTGACTCAATGTGAGTTATTTTGTTCACCAGGAAGGGGTCATTTACAGTTTAGGTTAATATTACTTACCTTATCAGATCAGAACATTTTGTTCAGATGTGTTCATAAATGTATAATTTTGAAACCAGATTCAGGTTCCTGCATAAATACATGCTTTACATACACTGAAGGTACTGTATGTGTCTGCATTATGTATGCCTCCGTGTATAAAAATGTCAATGTAAAATGTAAAGTTGAAAATTGCGTAGGACTACAGATGTGCAGAGTCGTTTACTTCTCTCTTTGAGCATTATATTACTATTACTACTGAAAAATAGAAATGAAAGAAAATAAAAGTCTGACCTACCTGTGGCATAACAAATGTTGTTCAACAAGGCACTACCCTTGGACCAATTACTGTGTGCAGAAGTTTGAGCCTATGTTTATTATGTTGAACTAAATAGAACACAATGGTCAAAAGTATGATTTTTAATCTTGTGCCTTGGCATCATAGGCAAAGCTCCACAAACCTTTTTCCCCCCAGGAACACATTCTTCCATGAAGAGTAAGAAAGCTTAGAAGAAGGCTACCGTATGGCTATAGAAAGATAGCTGTTTATGGCTGTCCTTGATAGTACAAAAAGGTGTGATGTTTCACATTTCAATTTCAAAATTTACCACCAGATTCTCCCAAAAAGTATATATTGTAATAATATTAATACAAAAAACATCAGTTCTGGGCAAAATTCAGACTAATAAAGCTTGCCATCTAAACATATTCTAGTCACATTCTGTACCTTTTGTCTCTGAACATCCAAAACATAAGGATACCCTGAATATTTCATGCCAGTGTTTGAACAGTCTTAGAGTTATTCATGGTCAGTTAAAATTATGTAAGTGCAATTGATAAAGTGTTGATTTCCTCAGCAGCAGAAGCAACAGTGCAGGGGTGAGTCTGTGCAGCGCTTAAAGTCTTCAACTCGCCTCAACACACTGCTGCCACAGTTATGGGCTGGGAGGAACTGAAGACTGAAAGCGCCACGCAGCGCAACTCCGCAGAAAGGCTCTTTATCTTCGGCAGCTTGGCAAGTTCTGTTAGGAGTTTAATAACTTCAGTGGGGCACAGGCAGATTGTTAAATGTCTCGCAACATCAGAAGTGACAAATAGACAGGCAGTGGAGGAAATAACAGACGAAGTGTGAGGTAAAGCAGATGAAAAGAGGCAGATAAAAGTGTCCAAATGTGGGGGAAGAAGGAAAGGTCACTCCTGATAGTAACATCACATCAAAGCTTAGTTAGTGTGTAGATGTATTTGAAAGAACTTATTCCAACCTTCCACCATCAGCTTACGCTTTCACAGATCCATCTATTTTGAGTTCATACATTTGTCTTTATTAAACTACTTTGAAGTTTTTTTTTCGCTACTTTCCATGACACATTTGAAAACCTTGACCTTTTCCTCTTAACATTGTTGCATACATTTTTACTTTATATAGATTAATTTCATCTCTCCATAACTAATTTCTGGATTTGGTCTTTCTGCCCTGCACGTCCTACAGATTTCAAACCTCGTCTGCTCCTTACATGTGGTATTGTATACTCATATTTTGTGGTATAAAAAGCTCAAAAACAGCCTGGTGGAGCATTTTAAGCCTGAAGCTTGTGATCACGCCAGCTTTTAAAACATCTTGTTATTATTATTATTATTATTACATAAATTTTATATAGCGCTTTTCCGGGGACACAAAGACGCTTTACATATCAATTATTAATTCACTCCACAGTCACACGCTGGTGGTGGTAAGCTACATCTGTAGCTACAGCTGCCCTGGGGCAGACTGACAGAAGCGTGGCAGCCATTCTGCGCCTACAGACCAACACCAAATACATTCACTAAACAGTCTCACTGACATTCATACACCAGTGCCACAGACACTGGAGGCCAGGAGGGTTAATCAAATCGAATCGCCAACATTCCAGTTGAAGGACGACCGCTCTATCACTGAGCCTCTGTTGGTTTCATCAAGATTTTGTGAGTTCACAAATGAATCCAGACCAGAATATAATTGGTCCAAGTTTGAACATAGTCCACTAGTAAAAAAATAAAAAGTGCTTGGGTGGGAACTGGGGCAGAGACTCTGCACTGGCCAGTCGAAATAAGGGATGAACAGAGTTGTCTCAATGACCATAGTTTGGCTGGGGCAGCAAAACAGACAGTGATGGAACATTTCCACTTGAGCACAATGGTATGTGTTGGGACCAGAACGGGAGGCTTTTGGAGATTTTTTGATTGAAAAAATGGGTAAAAAAGTGTCCTTGTACTTCATTGCAAAATTACAGTTTTTCTCAGTTGCTTTGGCACATTTCTCAGATCAGAACTTACATTTTCAGAAGTACTTGTTCAACTTTTAGATGCTTTAAGTTACTTTTGCGAATTATAAAGTCAGTTTCTTGTTGTGTTTTTACAAAAAGATATGGTGAATTGTTTCAAATGAGCTTGTACAATCGTCTGTTATTTCTTACGCTGTTAGTTGCTTTTGTCATTCTGATTAAAATGGAGAATTCTGCTGTTTAAAAATGTTTAAAAACATTGTGAAATGGATTTATTGTTTTAGCCATTGAAACCAAAATGGATAAACCAGTTGTCAGCCATTTATGAGATATCCAGTACATTGACAAAAAACAAACAGGACTGTGTATGAATGATTGTGAGAATGAGGAAGAATAGGTAACTAAACCTATAACTATAACTGACAAAATGTAAATACATTTTGATGGGCATATAGTATATCAACAATGACATATTTTGTTTTCATTTTGATAGCTAAGACAAAACACAAGACAAAAATTGTACTTTTGTTAGAACATTGCGGATGTTGAGTCAATAATTTTTCTTTTGCAATTACTACATGATGTTTTGCTGTTTGTATGAACTGTTTTGAGAAATGTATTAAAACCTTTGAAAATGTAGGTTTTTATGGGAGAAATGTGCCAAAGCAACTGAGAAAAACTGTATCACCTTGACTTTGGACCCAACAGTGCGGTAACTATTTCTACACTGCAGTCTGTTGATTGGACAATGAAGAATCCATACTCATAAAAAAACAACATTTGAAAGGACAAACACAAAAAGATAAATGAAGCATGTCTTGTTCTTGTGACAATCCTATTCCAAGTCAAAATATTGCATAATTCTTACTTAAATTAATCATTACTTTGAACTCTCATTAAAGTGTTTAGGACATGTTTTAAAATTTTAATAAAATACTAAACAATAGAATAAAAATAAATAAATTGTAAAATTGTAAAATAAAAATAAAAGACACTTCTAGAAATATATAAACAGCCTATTTACAAAATATACATTACATATTTGAAACGTACATAATAGACAAATACTTTGGTTGTAGAACTTATTTTCTGAAGATAACAATTTCTTTAAATCTAGGATCAAATGTAACTGCACTCAGTGACCTTCCTGATGCTGTTCATGCTGAAACCCTGCACATGTTTGAATGATTAAGGAGCAAAGAATATTTCCCTGGGGTTTTGTGTTTACTTTTATATTAGTCATAATGAGCACATCAATGATTTATTGATGCTCAAATGCAGCATGGAACACCTTGAGTGTGGCTCTCATGTTATTAAAGAACATGACTGACATCAAGCCTATTAGTTTTCTTCATCAGTACTTATCCTGTGGTGTCCTTGACTGTTACCGATACATCTCAGTCACACCGGAAGCATAAAGCTCTGTTAGGTGTGAGTTTTGGTGCATGTTTCCTCTGTGTGAACTTGTAAATGAGGCACCAGCATTAAAGATCAGTTTGCACCTACATTAGCTCTCTCTGAGTGTAGATCTAAGTTAATTAGTGACCTGCAGTCTGCCTATCTCCCAAACAGGGAGGGCACATTATCATTAAAGGCAGTCTCATGTGGGACACTCTAGAGGGTTACCAGAAGGTTTCTGTGTGTGTCCATAAGTGTCCATGTATGAGCAAAAATGTAATGGAACATAACAACTTGAGGCAGGGATGAATGTAGGAGATTTACATTTGAAATTAAGGATTTTTCAATCATTAACTGGTAAGATGACGTATTTTACCAGTTTTTGTGGCTAATGGGGTAGAGTGGTCGTCCTTCAACCGGAAAGTAGGCAGTTTGATTTCCGCTCTTCCCAGTTCATACTGTTGTTTTGTCCTTGGGCAAGACACTTAACTCTCCTTGCCTCCAGTGACATTAGCATGTTTACAATGTTGCTGTGGTTTACATCTCATGAATGTGTTCATCAACATGCACTGTTCCAATCAAATATTATAAGAACAAAATAAGCTTTATTAAAAAAAAAACATTGCTATTTTAGTTAGCTGTACATTTTAGCATCCACACCAGACTGTTGCAACCACAGTGACGAGGTTACCTAAGTGTTATGACACACTTCAAAGCACCTTTGACAATAGAAAAGTCTTGCTGATCCGACCTCTGCCATACAAGAAAACATAGACCTTCTTTTCCTCTAATTGATAGAAAGTTTTCTGCAAAATATGGAGAAATTAGTGACTTTTTCATTAAACAACAGGCAAAAAAGAAAAAGCGGGAAAAATTACCCAGCAGTTGGGCAATTAAAATGAACAGAATGTAAATAAACTGAGTGAGCTTTACTGTGACGGAGCACCAGAGACACACCTGTTTGTTCATGAAAATGTAGATGAAGGGGTTGATGACGGTGGACAACTTGGCAAGCAACGACGGCGCGATGCTCGCTTCCGGGGTCAAAAGGTCACGAGGGCCAAATGTGGAGAGCAGAGCGGCGACACCGTACGGCAGCCAGCAGACCAGGTAACACAACACCATTGTGACCACCATCACCAGGACCCGCTGCTCTCTGCGACGATGCACCACCGAACCCACTCTGCTCACCTGGAAACATATGGAAAATTTAGTGACCAATAAAAAAAGCATCAGCAGGGGGATTTGGCATTGTGTTGTTCTAAGCCAATTCTGCATTCACAGGAAATTAAGCAAAAGTTACATAAAAAAATTAAATGTAATTTTAAAGATGCATGAATGGTACAAACTAAACAAAGGCAACAGAGAATGCAAAGTATGGTTTTCTAATTTACCATTGATAGTAGAAACCTAATGACAACCTAAACAGAACAGTTATTACTATAAATATTATCTTATTTGACAAACATGAAAAAAATATAATATGCAGTCCCCTTTTACTATTTCAAATATTTTGGATCATTTTACATTAAGTTCAGAATTTCCAAATTACTTTTCTTGTTACAAACATCACTACAAGAATGACATATGGTAATGTTTTCAACTTTTACAAAGGCTTTTTTCTTTTCCTTTTACCTTTGGACAGACACTAGACAGAAAATGGGGATCAGAGAGAGCGCGAAACACACTAGATGGTACTGTCAGAGGAAAGTGGTGGATAAGCGCTCAGATTGGACATGACATTAACTTTGTGACAAAACGATGGCAGGTCAGTACACTTCACCCAATAACTTATAAAAGAAGCACTGCACATTAAATTATCATTGCTAACTAGTATCAGTGCTATTAAGATTGGTAATACGTATTTAAGGTAGTAATATTTCAGACATGTTCTTTCATTAGATACTTATAGACTGGTGGTAATATAAATATAATATTATATAAAAATATAAATAATAATAATTACTATAGTTGCCTCACACTCCCAATTTGGAGAAGCAGACAGGAGCATCTACGCAGACCCTAATGGGGATAGTGAAATTACAAGTTTGAAATACTTTTTAATAGATGAAACTTATATGAATATATAATGTGTAAATGTAGAACACAATAAATAGCAACAAAATGCCATATTAACCTGCACTGGTTCTGGTGGCAGTTTTTTGTTCCATATAAGCTTTGTTAGTGGTTCTATCTCACCCATTTATCAACAAGACGTAACTTAAAACCTAATGTCACAAATCTTGTCTATGCCAAAAATGAGGCATTCTAAGAAATATCTACAGGTGGTAATAAGCTAATAGTCCTTGAAAATCTAAACTAATCAATTTTACAACATACTGGACTGTCCCATTATAAATAGGTGACTTTAAAACTTGCTACAACCCCCTATAACTGAGGAGGCATAGGCCAAGGGCTCAGGGGTGGACTTGTCCATCACCTAAGCCGAGGTAGTTAAGAAGCTTCTCCCCAAGGCACCGGGGATGGATGAGATCCGTCCTGAGTACCTCAGGTCTCTGCATGTTGTGGGGCTGTCTTGGCGCCTCTGTAACATCGCATGGCAGTTGGGGACAGTACCTCTGGACTGGCAGACCAGGGTAGTGGTCCCTCTTTATAAGAACAAGGACCAGAGGATGTGTTCCAACTACAGAGGGATTACACTCCTCAGCCTGCCCGGGAAAGTCTATGCTAGGGTAATTAAGAGGAGAATGTGGCCAATAGTCAAACCTTGGATTCAGGAGGAATGTCTCGGGTTACTTGACTGTAACCCTGTTCCCTTAAAAAGCGGGAACGAGATGCTGCGTAGCATTACGCTATGGGGAACATTGTTTGTGTGACCGGTTGTGAAGCACGTGTGTCAAACAAGCCAAGAACTGGCTTATAATACCTCGGTTGGTGACGCAGCACCTCTGCAGCAGCTGTGTGATTGAGCGCTCCTGCACAGAGGGTATAAGAGCGCATGACGCTGTAGCAGATGAGCCCTTGGAATCCCCACGGATTAACTGTCCTGTCTTTTCTTTCATTGCCAGAGGCCTTCAGAGACAAGCCTGTATCTGGAGCCTGAAAGTTAACACTGTTTTCTTTCAGATAAAAGGATGGCCAAAGTAATTTATGGACAAGAAATGTTATTAATGACTTTGCTTTTTGCTTTCACAAGCAGTGGAACCTGGGTCCACCAGGCACCAGGGTCAAAGGTGACTCAGGACCAGTACCACCCCCTGACGCCATGTCTTTTAACCATAAACTTTTGGAGATAAAGTTGTTGTTTCAGCCGGACTCAAGGACCCCCTTTCTTTACCGAGAGCGCTTTATTTCCATACTGATTGACAATCGGAATGCTTTTGATCCTAACATCCAAGAATGATCAAAGACTGCCCCTGGTGGTCAAATGGACTTACATTAAAGGAAAATGTATTTTTGATATTGTTTTGTTTATACTGTTCTTTTCCAGGACACGGAGTTGTGACCAAATAACTCCCTTTATGGTTTCCCTTTTGTTTCAATGAAATGTAATGAATGTTTCAACAATATTCTGCATATTCATAATACAATGCATTTTCTGTGTATACTCATACAAGTGTGAATGTTTTTGTGTTTTATAAAAACCAAGGAAAATAAGGTGAAACAAAAGGAATGTTTTAAAAACGTTAGTTTAACTCGGTTTAAATGTTTCCAAGCGACTTCCTCTTCCGCCGGAAGAGCGCCCCTGGCTCAAAGGTGATAAAAGCTGGCTGCTAGCCAAAAATCGCTCTCTTCTCTTGCCTCTTGGCCTCCTGTCTTCTCGGACCCTGTGTCTACGAACAGTCCGCTCCCTGCGGGGACCGCCCCGTCTCAGCAACCATGGCCAAAGCTTCGAGAATGTGTTAGCACGAGTAAACTTTCCTTTGTTCTAAAGACCATGCCTGCTAAAGCGTCTGCTCTTCCCCAAAAGAGAGCACGCAGAAGCAAGTTTTAACCAGCAACAGCTAAGAACTCTTTCATGGACATTGCAATGACTTACACAACCTCAAACTTTTAAACGGTACACGGAGGCCCAGGTGCTTTGGACAACAACCAGACGCCTCTCTCTATCCCCGGGCTGCAAACCCTCTAGACGAGACATGCACGTGACGGCATCCTTGGTGTGGAACGCTTCATCAGTCCTTTCTGGAGAACATTCACCTAACCGAGCCAGCCCCGCTGACTACAGAGTAAGTCCGCACGTGACACAAGAGCCTTGGTGTCGTTAAATGTCCTCTGCCCAAAACCGCCATCTCCTTCTCCGTTAAAAGTCACTTTGTTAAATTTCATCATTTAGATTGACATGTCTAAACATTCCTTTGGTTCACAAACCATCTGAAAGCAAATATTTATCCCTGTATTTATTCCTGTGTTCATTCCTGTGTCTTGTCAATCCCTTTCCCTGTTCCAATGTTATTTACCATTATAGATTTGTGTAATTTTTAATAAAATCCCATAAAAGACATTAATGTTTCTCTGTTTATATTAAGAAATGTTCGAAAACAAGAGAATTCTCTTACTTTAAGATTAATGAGACTAGCTTGAACAGTTTCTCTGGACCTGTGCAAAATCAGAGTGGTGTCCCTTTTAATCAGAAATTAATTTTAATGAATTAATATTAATATCAAAAATTAATTATTGAAATTATTAAAATCAATCTTCTATATGTTTATACAAACATACCCTCGTAAGCGTCTTCAGGTCAACTTTGTCTGAAGAGCGCCCGGACACACCCATTGCGGCATTGCAGCGCAGCATCTCGTACCCGCTTTTTAAGGGAACAGGGTTACAGTCAAGTAACCCGAGACGTTCCCTATCAAAAGCTACACTCGATGCTGCGTAGCATTACGCTATGGGGAACGAGAATACCAACGCCGCCGCACTGTAAGTGTCTGGACCCCTCGGGTTGTGAAGTGTGCACAAACACAAAAGAGGTCTCAAACACGATTTTGGGATGATGACTCAAGGACATGCGAGCCCGGAGTAGCATGAACATCCAAGCTATAGAATCTAATGAATGTGTGCGGGGAGGACCAGCCTGCCACGTCACAAACTTGCTGCGGAGGGGCACCTTTTGCTAGAGCTGTTGAAGCTGCAACCCCCCTAGTAGAATGAGCCCTCACACCTATGGGCGAAGTTTGACCGCACACCTCATAGGCCAGGGCAATGGCATCCCTCACCCAACGTGATATAGTTTGTGCAGCCCCCAGCTTGCAGCCCTCGTAGCATATAAACAGATGTTCGGACTTACGCCACTGGCTAATGCGGCGGACATAGGTCTGGAGGGTACGTACTGGACACAGTAAGTGAAATCTCTCCTGCTCCGGTGTTGTAAATGGCGGAGGACAGAAGGCTTCAAGAATGACCGGATTTAGGGTCGAGAATGAAACTTTTGGAAGATAGTTAGGGTGAGGATGCAAAATGGCTTTGACCAGCCCAGGAGCAAAGTCTAGGCAGGAGGGCGAAACTGACAGAGCTTATAAATCTCCAATCCTCTTGAGTGGTAATGGCCGCCAGAAAAAACATCTTTAGAGTCAGACACTTGACAGACGCTGACGGTGGACTAGTGGTTCAAAAGGAGTCAGAGAGAAGTATAGGGGACATTGTGCTGTCTGTTTGTACTAGGACATGGTAGCCCCTTAGCTGCTGGAGGAAGTATTTCAGGACCAGAAATGCAGCCTTCATCGAGAAGATGGACTCTCCATATCCCTTGGGCTGGACGGCCATCTAAGACTGCGCCCCAGCCTGTGAGGGATGCATCTGTTGTTAGCATATTGCAACGACAACATGGACCTAGGGAGGGACCCAAAGTAGAAACTGGGGTCTGAACCACATAGATAGGGTACGAAGCCCTCTGCGCGTAACCCTTATTTGCTTCAGGGAGTTGGCCCTTGAATGAAACCCCCTGGCTCTGAGCCACAGTTGAGACGGTCTCATGTGCAGAAGGCCCAAAGGTATCACCGTGGATGCAGATGCCATGAGACCCAATATTCTTTGAAAGAAGTGCACAGTCACTTCCTGGCCTAGCCTGATAGCTTTCAGGGTAGTGAGAATGGACCCGACACATGCAGGAGACAGATGCATCTCGGTTGAGTCCCACACAACCCCTAGATATGTTGTCCTCTGGGCGGCTGAGAGAACGCTCTTCTTGGCGTTGAGTCTCAAGCCTAGAGAGTCGAGATGAGCTAGGACGACATCCCGATGTCGAAGCACTAGCTCCTGAGACTGAGCTTATATAAGCCAGTCGTCTATGTAATTTAAAATGTGGATGCCCTGGAGTCGCAGAGGAGCCAAGGCTGCATCCATGCATTTTGTATATGTACGAGGTGATACTGGTACGCTTCGCCCCAAAAGCGAACCTCAGAAACTTTCTGTGCTGTGGCAGGATTTCTATGTGAAAATATGCGTCCTTTAGATCGATGGTGACAAACCAGTTACCTAATTGAATCTGGGACACAATAATTTTTATTGTGAGCATTTTGAAATTTAAGGCTTTCAGGTAGCGGTTTAACCTGCCAAAGTTTAAAATTGGGCGCAGCCCCCCGTTTTTTTTTTTTGGAACTAGTGGAGAGACCGCCGCTGTGATCCCTCCCCCTGGCCACCTGACAGAAACCTGTCATCCAGTTTAGAGTATTTAGGGCGGCCCTGCTCCTGTGACCACTCAATATTCAGCCACGCCACTGCTCTTGTAACCACCTCGAGCAGCTCCACACCCGCAGAAGCCAGGGATGAGGCTTCATCGACATGCTCGCGCACAGAGCCGGTGTCCGCCTCATCTGGCGAGAGCGCCTCATCTGTTGCCAAATCAACATGCGATCCCCATGACCAGAGTGGGGAGGCGGCCCACTCCTTTTGAAAGAAAGCGAGCCGGGCATGTAGGATCTTAACAGGCAAAAGATCGCAGTGCTGACACTCCCCAGAAAGTCTGAGGGCCGCGTGTTCTTTCTCCATGCACTCAAAACAAAACTCATGTTGATTATTTTTATCCTCTCCTATATATATATATATATATATATATATATATATATATCTTTCTTTGGGTCATGACTGAAAGAACAAGATCCCGGATACAGGCGGCCGGAATGAGCATTCTCTGCAGGGTGGCGGGGCGCTCCCTTAGAGATAGGGTGAGGAGCTCGGTCACTCGGGAGGAGCTTAGAGTAGAGCCGCTGCTCCTCCACATTGAGTGGAGCCAGCTGAGGTGGCTCGGGCATCTGTTATGGATGCCTCCTGGACGCCTTCCCGGGGAGGTGTTCCAGGCGTATCCCACCAAGAGGAGGACCTGGTACACGCTGGACTGTGTCATTAGGCTGCCCTGGGAATGCTGGAGGAAGTGTCTAGGGAGAAGGGGAGTCTGGGTGTCTCTGCTTAGACTGCTGCCCCACGACCTGCCCCCGGAATTAGAAAATGGATTGATGGAAAAACCCTATAGTTAATGAAAAATAAAATGCACTGATGTCCTCTGTGTTCTAGACAACTAATCAATCCATATTTGCCACTCTGGCAGCTGTCCAATCTAGTATCAGATTTCTAATAATAGATGCCAAAACATCAAGAACACATGACAAATTACTGAACCAAGCAACATGGTGATAGATGAGTCCTGTACCTGTCCAGGAAGCTCAGAGGGTGACTTTAAAACGCTTTCTCTTCTTCCACTCAGAGAACCCTGTAAAGCTGAGGCCGGACTGTCATGAGTGTAAAGAGGAAGTAACAGGGTCATTATTTTTGTCTTTATAACAAGGGATTGGATAAATCACAGACATTGAGAATGAGACCTAGAAAACCACTGATATCATTCTGGGTCGACCAATGAGATTGGTTCGCCACATTAGCAGGTAAAAGCAAGCAAAAACAATCAGAGTTTATGGAGCACTGTAGTTCCACAATTATTAAGCTGTATGTCAGAGAACATATTTTAATAAATAGCCCTGACCCTTAACATAGGCATGTGTTTTTGAAACAAGCCAAGACCAATGACATTACCAAGGCATTAACGGTTATGTCAAGAACATTACCCTGTAGCTACCAAATTAAACTCATGTAACAAACTAGCAAAGCTTTAATGGCTTGTATGTTTGTAAGTGTAAAAGTTCCTAGAAAAATAGCAACTATACATTCCAAGCAGGATAGCCGGTAAAGTGTATAACCTGCCAAAGAAAAATAAGACAGTAAAGCAAATCTATAATATAAATGGCGGTAATGTTTTTGCTTTCATTCAGAACACAACCTTTGTGGTAATTGACCCTGAATGTTACCAGGTCTTGATCTGGGAAATTGCCAAAGCAGATTTTTGGGGAAATCAGAAAGTGACTAGTAATAGAAAATCAACACAAGGTATTGTGGCGTTACAATGGATTGGCCCTTTAACAGCTTAAATAGAGTGTAAAAGGTAATGTTGCTTCATTGGTTTATGCAAATAAGTGTTGTGCTTCTTGCATTTAATTTTTGCAATGCAAAATAATAACCTTTTTCTCTAGTTAGTGTTATTCTTGATGCAATTTGCTTTTTACTGAGTCTTTCTGTCTGAGTGGGACACAGAAAAAAAAGGGTTATTAGTGCAACATATTACCACAAACCTTAATTCTTTTGTACAGATTGCTTTAAGTAGTATACGTGACTTCTGCCGGCATTACCACCCCCCTTGTGTCTGTCACTGTTCTTTTGTCCCATTCTCAGCACAGAAGCTACAACAAACAATATACAGTCAGGTCCATGAATATTAAGACATTGACACAATTCTAATCTTTTTGGCTCTATACACCACCACAATGGATTTAAAACGAATCGAACAAGATGTGCTTTAACTACAGACTTTTAGCTTTAATTTGGAGGGTCTTTACATCCAAATCAGGTGAACGGTGAAGGAATTACAACAGTTTGTATATGTGCCTCACACTTTTTAAAGGACCAAAAGTAATGGGAGAGGTTAACAATCATAAATCAAACTTTCACTTTTTAATACTTGGTTGCAAATCCTTTTCAGTCAATTACAGCCTGAAGTCTGGAACGCATAGACATCACCAGACGCTGGGTTTCATCCCTGGTGATGCTCTGCCAGGCCTCTACTGCAACTGTTCCTGCTTGTTCTTGGGGCATTTCATTTAGCTGATGCTTTTATCCAAAGCAACTTCCATGAAGCTTTCATTCACCAGTGTTACATTTTACATTTACACATTTTTATTGAGAGCGACTTACATTGAGCTTCTATTCACCAGTGTTACAGCTGGAACACCACTGGAGGCAAGGTGGGTTAAGTGTCTTGCCCAAGGACACAACAACAGTATGAACTGTGGGGAGAGCGGGAATCGAACCGCCTACCTTCCGTTTGAAGGACGACCGCTCTAACTCTGAGCCACTGTGTCCCTGTGCCGAATTTTCCCTTCAGTCTTGTCTTCAGCAAGTGAAATACATGCTCAATCAGATTCAGGTCAGGTGATTGACTTGGCCATTGCATAACATTCCACTTCTTTCCCTTAAAAAACTCTTTGGTTGCTTTGCAGTATGCTTCTGGTCATTGTCCATCATGTGCATGCACTGTGAAGCGCCGTCCAATGAGTTCTGAAGCATTTGGCTGAATATGAGCAGATAATATTGCCCGAAACACTTCAGAATTCATCCCGCTGCTTTTGTCAGCAGTCACATCATCAAAAACTACAAGAGAACCTGTTCCATTGGCAGCCATACATGTCATACATACCACCACATGCTTCACTGATGAGGTGCTATGCTTTGGATCATGAGCAGTTCCTTTCCTTCTCCAGACTCTTCTCTTCCCATCACTCTGGTACACGTTGATCTTGGTCTCATTGGTCCATAGGATGTTGTTCCAGAACCGTGAAGGCTTTTTTAGATGTTGTTTAGCAAACTCTAATCTGGCCTTCTTGTTTTTGAGGCTCAACAATGGTTTACATCTTACATTTACATTTATTCATTTAGCTGACGCTTTTATCCAAAGCGACTTACATTGTTCTAATGTAATTACCAGTGGTACAGCCACTGGAGGCAAGGTGGGTTAAGTGTCTTGCCCAAGGACACAACGACAGTATGAACTGTGGGGAGAGCAGGAATCGAACCGCCTACCTCCTGGACAGTGTTCTTGATCTGACCAACTGTTGTTTTCTTCACCAGAGAAAGATTTCTTCGTCATCCACCACAGTTGTTTTACGTGGTCTTCCGGCTCTTTTGGTGTTGCTGAGCTCACCGGTGCGTTCTTTCTTTTTAAGGATGTTTTTAAACAGGCCACACCTAAAGTTTTTGCTATCTCTCTGATGGGTTTGTTTTGTTTTTTCAGCCTAATGATGGCTTGCTTCACTGATAGTGACAGTTCTTTGGATCTCATATTGAGAGTTGACAGCAACAGTTCCCAAATGCAAATAGCACACTTGAAATTAATCTGAATCTTTTATCTGCTCCTTGTAAATGGGATAATGAGGGAATAACACACACCTGGTCATTGAACAGCTGAGCAGCCAATTGTCCCATTACTTTTGGTCCCTTAAAAAGTGGGAGGCACATATACAAACTGTTGTAATTCCTACACTGTTCACCTGATTTAGATGTAAATACTCTCAAATTAAAACTAAAAGTCTGCAGTTAAAGCACATCTGTTTCATTTCAAATCCATTGTGGTGGTGTATAGAGCCAAAAATATTAGAATTGTGTCGATGTCCCAATATTTATGGACCTGACTGTAAGTGTTTTAATTTACCAAACTCAAAAGAAAAAGGAAAAGGTTTGTTTCGGTGTGTAATAGGTCACTGCCCTTAACAATCACAACTGAGACAAACTGTTTCAATTGTTTCAATTGACCAATGCAATGACCACAAATAGTCATTAAACACTACAAAATACTCTGCCAACAATATTAGATTAAACAGGCAGCGCCAAATTAATTTGCTGAAGGCCCCCTTTAGACACATTCAAATCTGTGATTAGATTGGATGTGGACGGACTTAGAGCAAGCTGTGAATGCCCATAAAGCATCCTAAGTTAGATGGGCATCTAACAGGATTTATGTCTTTGTTTACATGTACAGGAGAGAATGTCCACAGCACTAGGTTCAAGCTGGAGCTCAATTTATGTAGTATTGGTATTAAACACCATTAAGCTTTTGTCACAAATAAAACAGAAGCTCACATTAGATCTGACTTGTACACAGCGTAAAAACTATAACAAACTTGACAAATTGTATTATTATTCCATTATTATTCCTTATTCCTTGTTAGCAGCCACCACCCAGGGGCACCCAGCATGTTTTTGTTGTTGATGGGGGAAACCTGAGTACCTGGAGGAAACCCACCCGAGCACAGGTGTTGAACATGTGTGGACCTTCTTCTCCACACTTGTGTACAAGTCAGAGTCATCAGAGAGCAAACATTATAGAGAAACTTTTAAACCTGCCGTTAGAACCATGTTGATAAACTTTGAAGTCTCAGTATGGATTTATTTTTTTATTGACTACTGACAATATTATATCAGAACACAAGCTTTTAAAACACAAAAACACAGACTTTTGTCATTGTTGTTTTACTTTATGGACTTGATTTATTAATGGTTTCCGCATGTGCTAAATTAACAATATGCAAGAAAATTAGGGCAACTTCTGAGTGCCCACACTTCTGAGGTTTGCACCTTTTGTCTAATGAATATAGAAATTCAGGTGTGTTTGCGACAATGCGCAAAATACTAGGCAGGGAATATGCACATATATATCAGATATTACAAAATGTTATTTAACAAGGCTGACCATGATTGCAGGTGCAAAAATTGAATTGTGTATAATTTAGCATGTTCAAAAAGGATTTGCTAAATATTTCCAGGAGGCAGCTGTGCTTTTTTGCCAGAAGAAGAAGAGAAACCCAAAATTACACAATGAACCAGTATTTCACATGTGTGAGCTGCAGGTGCCTGAGTCTACAGCCTGTGCGTAACCAAAGTTGTGCCGTCCAAGCTGGGTCAGCTGTTCTCCTGCAGCAGCCTACCAGAGCGGTAAAAACTGAAGCCCACATTAAAAGATCTACCCTACATGAATGATCAAATCCAGAATGAAGCGTGTACAGGTGTTTCATTTCCTTTTGCAGCGTGGGTCTATGCACCTTCTATTATTGTAGTGACACGTAAACCTGGTTCAGACTGTGATAGCGCTGATGAGGAGCCGAAGCAGATCTTTTCACTTTTAAAATGTCCATCTAAGCCCTGGCCTCAGAGAGGGGCCACTGATTCTAATATAATAAGGCTGGTTGCCAAGGCTACCATTTTTTTTGTTGGTTTGTTTTTTTTCTATTAAACAATCAGAGAAGTAACCACGTAAACTATGGAGTGATATTTGTGCCAGCATTATGAGAGAAAAATATATTAATTTGAGCAAACTAAATTGTTTTGTGCTTGCACTTTGTTTTTCTCTTTACTCAACACTGAACTGTTGCTCTCTCAAATAGGTATTTTCTTTTTTCATAATCTTGCTAGATTGCTCCTGCATCAAGTGTCAGAGACTGACAGAGAAATGAGGAAAGTTTTGTAAAAACACAGAAGTTCTGAGTCCTACAGTATAACAGCATACGTTTGATTGTGTGTCTGTCCACAATCAAACAGATGGAATGTGCAAACACATAAAAGTGAAGCTGAAATGAACTTTTAAAAATATGTATCACAAAATGTATTTCATCAGACTCAGTAAGATTGATAGATTGAGTTAACAATAAATCCATTTATAAAATCAGGTCTCAGGAATGACTTTGACAAGTTTGTAAAAGGTCCCAACAACGGGGCTTTACAATTGGACAAAAAGCCAAAGTTTTATATGCTTATTATTAAATGCAGATATATTATTGAGATTAGAATGTTGCAGAATGAATGCAGTAATTAAAACTGTACAATGAACCTCTAAAACATCTCACATTAATAATCATCATTCCAGTAATTATGAATAATGGGGCTACAACTTCCTCTGAATGTCACTAGGCTGAATAAGTAGTTTTCATAACAAATCAGCAAAACTGAATGAATAATTGCATATCAAAATAATGTCCCTTTAAACCAAATTTAAATTGAATTATGTTGCCCCAAAATTCCATACCACACTTTTTCTTGTGATCTTTAACAGACCCCTTATAAACCGCTGCTTTTTTAGATGGATTTAGCAATATAGAAGATATAGTGCTGAAGTGAATCATCAACAAAAAGAATGTATCAGGAACCAAACAGAGGAGAGAGAAAACCAGACACAGCTCAACTGCTGCTGGGACTGGAAGGGATCTGCCCACTGACAGTAGGTTGTCAATAGAGCTTGAGGCAGCAGTAGCTCAGTGGGTAGAGCAGTCGTCCTTCAACCGGAAGGTAGGCGGTTCGATTCCCACTCTCCCCACAGTTCATACTGTCGTTGTGTCCTTGGGCAAGACACTTAACCCACCTTGCCTCCAGTGGCTGTAACACTGGTAATTACATTAGAACAATGTAAGTCGCTTTGGATAAAAGCGTCAGCTAAATGAATAAATGTAAATGTAAATGTAATAGAGCTGCTACAGACTGGATAATTCAAACTTTTGTCAGTTCAACAACTGTTCGTTTGGCTTGTAGGGCTATATTTCCATTGCTAAGTGCACCACACCTACAAACTATTAGCTAATGTGTTACAAGCTTCAAACTTCGATCTAAACAACACAGTGCATAACAGCAATGAGTAGAATAGCATGGAATAGCAGTTGCTGTTTGACCATGATGCTCCCAAAGCATGCATTGTACTTAAAAATAAATTAATTTAATATTGCCTCTATACATACCCCAACACATTAAACTGGGTTTCTTTTTGCTAAACCTAGTATCATTTTAAATGGTTTAATTTAAATTGGTTTAATTTAATTTAATTTCAACTCCACTTTATACTTAGTTTAAGTCATCATTGTTTTCTAAATTCACACTAATTTGATCTTTAAATTTAACCTTGTTGGTGCCACTATATTTAAAAAAAAATCTTTTATGCAACTTGAGAAGCTTTTGTAATTTTGTGAGTCCATAAACAGTTTGTAATGGGATGTGTGGCTGATACATGACTATTTTGAGTACGCTGAGAATTTTCTTTGCTCAACTAGTTATTTATTATTGTATGAAAAATAAAATTGGGTGAGGTAAGCTGCCTGAGATATCACTATCACATAAATGTATTACTTTGTCTTCAAGTCTAAATTGCTGAGCTATGTTTGAAGAAGATTTACCGGCGACATGGCTGACAGGATTTTGAGTCTTTGTCTGTGGATCCACCAAACAAGTGCTGTGTCAGCTGCCGAAGATGGTAAAAGGAATAACATCTCTGGATCACTCACTCACAGGTCAGGAGTGTTAGGTCAGTTACTCGGCATCACCCTGTTACTCCATCACCACAAATATAGTATCCTGACAACATATAATCCATGTCTTTAGTTTGAATTGCAACGTCCACAGTAAAAATTGTATAAAAAGGATTCCAAGGTCAATCCATGCTATATGTCTGAAGCCATTTAGTATTATTAGTTGTTGTTGCTTGAGCATTGTATCCTTTTCACACAATTTATCTTGTTATTATAGCCTTTCCTTTATCTAGTCAGACTTTGGCGAAATAACATATTAAGTAGCCATGTAGGTGACCTTAACAGAATTCATTAAAATAGCACATTGTTTGGGTAAAACAAGTCCAAAATGAAGGCAGCATATGGTCTGGCTGTTTATCTTGTTGTTGAAAATTATGCTAACTGTTTGTAATGAAACACTCGAGGTTCTGAGATAATCCCTTTTCTGCACAAAACCCCAGCCAACTCCAGACATTGTTATTGCTTTCAGGGAAAGGCCCTACTGATCCAACTTTACATAACTAATAACTGTTGCTGCTGAAGTAAAAACACAGCGTGACTGAGTGAACCCGAAGGGAAGCACATAGAGCCAGGCCTGTCAGTTGTGATGAGGGAATTGTTATAATGCATCTCAAGAACTGGAAGGGTCAAGGGGTTAGTTGAAATGAAAAGATTGCATGTCATCCTCACTGTTGCTACTGAAAAAGGCTGTCAGGAAAATACAACAAAGACAAAGATTTGTCTATACAGCCTGTCTACAGCTCAATGTGCGTGCTCAAGAGCCAGTGTTCACCACCTCATGTGTTTTCTCATTCATTTTCTCTTCCTTCGTATAAGGATGCATGCTTTCTCTGCCAAATTAAATATACCTATGACTCTCTGGGATTTTTGACACCTCAAAACGTGAAGTTTTATATACTTGAACAAGAGCAAAATAGTTTCTCAAAGTCATGACATTAACCTTCACAAAAAACCTTCATAATGTACTAGAGCTTCTCTCACACTTTTAGTGTGCATTTGCACCTGCATTTGATGCATGCCACAAAGTGCATAAAGGGAAGCTAGGCTCATAGCATAGGTTTTGATTTAACTGTGGTCTTTAATAAAATCGTCTTGAGTTTTATGACACTAGCTAAAGGGCAGCTTTTACATGTTTAACATTCCACACAAACTGCCGATAGAACTTGCTGCTAAAGTTTGGCATTTACACAACACCAAAATGCAAATGCTGGCCTGTAGCATACTAAAACCAATCTGCAGACATGTGGACACGCTCAGCTGATGAGAATGCTGAAGAATGTCTGCCAGGTCCGACTCTGCTGCTATAGTGACACATTATGAAGAAGCCTCAAAATTATAGCACCTTTTAAATCCTGGGGTTTTGTGGAGTAGCACTGATAAAGTCCTCTGTAGCCCCAGTTTATATTTATACAATATCTAACCCTAACAATATATTATCAGACAAAAAGTTTTTAAAGCACAAAAAAACACAGAATTTCATCTACTACGTTATTGTTGAAAAATCATATTTTTTGTATGTCAGTAATGGCAGTAGTGTGCTTGTGTACAGTCTGTCTTCGCTCTGTGGGGAACAGTTGTTTGTTTGCAGCCACAACTTGCACTCGTGTTTATCTCTGTGAATGCTGGCTGTTGATCTGCGTTGTTTGCACAAGAATTTAATTTACCACACCATTTACTGACTCATGTGCCATGTCTCTGTGGGTTTTTGAGATGCCTGCGAGCACACTGATCTTTTTACTGCCCTCACTTTCTGGAGTAGGGCCGTCTTCCAAATATAAAATCATACTGAAGCCAAAGGGAACGGGTTTTGCAGAGATGATACCGACACATACATTGCATACCAATAAAGAGTTTTGTGCATTATGTTCAGTATAGAGAACTTGATTGAAGGTAAGTTTAGACTTGTGGGACCGAATTATATGCCTGTGAAGATAAATCTCATGTGCTAAAGGGATTTTCAGTGTTTTATTGTTATTACACATTTTTAGCATGCAAACCTATGACCAGGGACTTTTTGTTTTTTAGGAGACCTTTAGTCTGACATTTTTTATGTTCAAGATGCTTTCTCATCAGTGATCATGAGATTGATTTAATTAATCTCTCCTCAGGGAGAAATGGATTCAGCCCTCCTTCACAGGCATTCACTGTCTGACCTTTAAGGCTGACAGGCATTGCTTCATTTGGAGAAATTGAGTTGATGCTGGTTTGACTGACAGGAAATGGCGAGGCCTGGGACAGGTGGAGAGAGAACAGCTTTAGGCTGTGCCAGTTACGTCTTAATCAAACAGTGAAGCAAAAGACAACAAACTCAGATATAGTCTCTCAGCAGTCGACTGTCAGCGAATCAAAAACGGGATGACGGTTGATTGATCGTCATAAGCCCCGGGTTATACTTGTAAAGAAGCAGATAGTGATTAATGCAATGGGTTCAAAAAGAGGATTTACCACTTCACCACAACCACACTGTGATTGACAAAACAGAATGCCAACGTTTATAGAACGCTTTCACTGTTGCATGACGTACACATTTTGGCAACGGAAGCCACCAAATATTGCAAATTCTACATCAACAATCATTTCAAAGACACATTTTAGGAATGTTTATAACGACAACTGGCCACTACATGTATGTGCTGCCAGTGAGTGGGTAACATTAACAGGTGAGTTGATATTTAGCTAGTCTACTGTATTATTACAGTCTGTGTTATGCTGGACTCCAAATTTCCTTTTTTTTAATTTAAAGAGTATTTATCCACCACTGATAGGTCTAGCTCTGCATACTTTCCTTTAGGGTTCATTTCAGCAGCAACAGTTACAATGTCTGGGGTTATACACAAATTGTTTTAGGACCTGCGCTTCCTTATCCTGTTGCTCAGAGAATAGACTTTAAAACAGCACTGCTGGTTTACAAGTCTCTAAATGGTTTAGCACCAGAATATATTTCTGACATGCTAGTTACTTATGAACCTCCTCGGACTCTGAGAACATCTGGGACAGGCCTTCTGCTCGTGCCCAGAGTTAGAACTGAACAAGGTGAAGCAGCATTTAAGTTTCATGCAGCAAAAACCTGGAACAGCCTCAACTTTAACAATGTTCAAGGAGAGGTTAAAAACCTTCCTGTTTAGCTCCGTCTACAACTTAAAGTGTTTTTTATCTGCACTCTTCTTTTAAAATGTTTTTAATTTTTCTTATGTTTCTTAATCGAAATCTTGTAAATTGTCTTTCATTCTTCTAAAGCACTTTGAGTTACCCAGTGTATGAATTGTGCTGTATAAATAAAATTGCCTTGCCTTATCAAAGACAGTCTGTATGTAAAATTGCATTTGCGTAGCTACGCATAATTACCATATAGACATAGATATTACACAAATTCATACCAAATTCTGAGACCCCAAATTGCAAATATCTAACAGTGTTGTACTGTAAATTTAGGACAATCTCAGATAACCCTTCTATTACCTATATTAAACTAATCAGAGCTTTGTGGAATTAGTAATCTACATCTACGCTAACAACTGAACTTTATTTGTCTTTCCAACACTGGGAGCCACCCTTCTATTACTTTCCTGTTTCATCACTCATGATGATGCTGCTCGTTAAGGTATTGATCTCTCCATCCTTTCTGGTCTCAGACATGGTCTCACTAAATGCGGTCCTGACTACAAGACTACTTTAAGCATTGTATAGCCAAGATGCATTTGGTTTCAAAGATACAATTTGTGAACCAAATTCGAGACAGGTCTCAGGATTGTAATTCAGGAACCAGGTGGCAGGTTTAATCCAGTCTACCACCACATAATGCCTCCTGACAAAGACAGGGGCTGAGACTAAAATCATTGGTGGCTGCTTTGGGCAAAAGGCACAATAAACTCTGGACAATCTAAATCCTTGTGATAAGCCCTGAGAGCTTGTTTGACTCAAAGGTGTGATGAAGTGCCTCGGCAGACGCTAATGAAGAAAGCCTGCCTGTTAATCTCTTATTAACACAAACCACCACAACCTCGGTGCAAATGTATAAATTAATTTCCACTCAACAGTCCACCTCGCAACCTTCCACTGACCTGATAACACCTGCTCTAGTTTGGGTTAGACGAAGCTTGCATGTCATTAGAATGAGCCTAGACAACTCCATTTTTTTGGTAAAAAAATGCATAATAATAATAATAATAATAATAATAATAATAATAATATAATAATAATAATAATAATAATAATGTTAATAAAAATAATAATAATAAAATACAATCAAATAAGGTTTTGGGACATTTCTGGTGTGTGTTTTTTGCAGCTTTGAAATCCCTTTTCACTCATGCACTATCCCCTGGACTTCATTTAAACATTTAGCGCATTTCAGTCTTTTTTTTTTTCACCCAGTGGATTCCTGGTGCCAGTATATGCTTTGTTCAGATTACACAACTCGGGTAGTCTTTAGATTGGTAGTCTTTTGTGCTTATTGGATGGTGATAGGAGGGATCACAAAAAACAATCTCCAAAACAATGTATTGTGAAGAACAGACACAGAGACATAGGAAATGCAATCAGTGAAAATCAAGCAGTTTTCTGTGCTTTTTTTTTCTGAAAAAATTAAGAAAAATATAGAGATTATGCGGTCTTTGTTTTTGACCACATTACACATGGCAATCTCTCTGTGACATTCCAATGCTAAGAATTGAATCAGGGGTTTCTGTTGCTGACCACTGCCAACCTCAAACTCTTGAAATGATATTGTTTGAAAAAGGTGTTTTACTGACCCATATGTTGTCACCTTTTGATTGTGTTTTTATATCTTCAATGTATAGAATTTATTAATCAGAAGGGAAGTTTTCAACGTCTGTTAATTAACTTTTTTTATTTCCGTGAAAAGCCATAGTGTAGTCCTTTTTAAAGTCCTTTTGATACATCCTCAGAACTTTCCCCTGACTTTATCTGAAGGGGCTTCATATATGAAAGGAATATACTGTTTTTGCCAACTTCAGACTCTGACCTGGGCCTTGCACCAACCTCTGAGTGGGTGTCATGTAAGAACGATTCTCAGGAGGAACACCTAGAGTTGATGAGCTGTGGACATTCATGAAAGTGACATTCAGTAAAGAGAGTATATTGTGTGACTGATGCGCTAAGTGGAGTGTTTTTTGAATGTCATTCCTGACTAAAACAGCTGTGTATGTAACGGACCTTTTGCAACATTTAACATTGTTTTTGTGCTACTTTTATCTTTTCAGACTTCTTTGCAGTCTTTTTTTAATTTGAGTGACCTATCAATACGTGGAAAAGTTTCAATATCTGTTAATTGGATTGTTAATTCAAGATTAAAACATTTATCACCTAAATAAATGACATACCCTGTGATTGTTTTATTATTATTTTTTACTAGATTTAGCAGATTTATAGTGTGCAAAATGAAAAAAACAGATGTTACTGTGGAGCAGTTCTATCTGGCAGTATCAGGTTAATACACTTAATCAGCTCACTGCATCTGCAGTACACCCACAGAAGAACCTCAGAAGGACACTCTTGACATTGGTCATATGTAACACTCTTCTAGAGGTTGTGCAAGACCCCCACCGGATATCTCTCGGTGAATACATTGTGTTCACACTTGCAGCAGCTCCAGATAAAGTCAGGATAATGTGCTGAGTATACAACATGTATGAAAGGGCCATGTACTATTTGACCAGAGCAAGTGGGTTAAGAGATGGAGGCTTTTTAAAAACACCAACTTTAAAATTACGCTTTAATGACAGGAAGTTTCCAATTTTTTTAACATCTGACAGGAAAATAAAAATTGTACTTGTAATAAATTACATTTTATAATTTCTCAGCTTTTATGTTCTACATATCCACATGGTCTTGGTCTATAAATCTGACACAGACTGAACTCTGGCTGGAGGCCTTAGATGAGATCACAGTTTATAGTTTCTAATATTACACACAAACCGTTTTAATGGCCCACATGCACACTATCTAGGATTGTTTAAGGGCAAAAATAAAATAAATCAAAAAAGAAATTTTTGTTTTCAAAGCAAAACGGATTGACTCACCTGTCTGATGGCGTACAACAGCCTGCTGTAGGAGTACAAGATCACACAGAACGGCAGCACTAGGCAGAAGATGAACAGGCAGACGATGTAGGAGATGTTGTTGGCCGTCTGAGTCTTCCAGTCGACCGAACAGGTGGTCCCGGGACCTTCAGGCCCATATCTGCTCCAGCCCAACAGCGGGGGCACAGTCCAGAGCACAGAGTAGAGCCATGAGAAGCATATGCCTCCCAGCACCGCACGGTAATCTCTGCCGTCTGCGATAGTGTTTGCCATCATGGTACAGTAGCGCTCATAGGAGAGGACGGCCAGGGATATGAGAGATACAATGCCTGTGTGGGAAAGACATTAGATGTCAACATTAGATTAAAAAGTCAAAGTGAAATCTAGACTATATTTCACTTTGAAAATCTGAGACTCCTGCACACTGTCTAACCATTTGACTGATAAAGGCCTAGTGCTGAAACGTTGTTTGTTTGAATCTGAATAAATCTCACTTTTGCAAATTGGAAAGTGTGCGGGAGTCTTGGATTATTAATACGTATGGGGTTTTTCCTTCCGCTCCGCAATTTTCATCCTAAAACACAGAAGCAGTAAACAGCAGTAAGTGGGAATCATTAACAGTCAAGAACATGACATCTGACTAATACATTCGAAAATGAAACTTTAGAATGACAGTAGCATTCTTTATCATTATGAAAATAATCAGAGAGGGAATTTGCCACCAAAACTGCAAATTCTGCATAAACACATTCATAATTATATGTGCGCTCAGTGAGTGGGTAAATAACATTAGCCACTGATTTGATATGTACTGTACTAGAAATATGAGTAGTTAGACTATGCCAGGTACTTTGTGTGAGACCCATATGGTTAAAGGTCTGAAATATTCCATAGTAAAAATGTTAAGCCTTTAAATGACTGTTGTATTTAAAGGCTACGATTAAAAGATTAAGGCTTAATTGAAGCTAAAAATGCATTAAATTAAAAATGGTTAAAATGTAATGGATTAAAATCTGAATGTATTGATCAAATCTAGTCTGTTCCCTGTATATAGAGCTGTAAGATGTCATCACGCTTTCAGTGTTGAGCTACGCCAGGAATGGGAGCACACATCTTTTTTACCTGTTGCTGGTGAGGAGTGTATTGTGGATTTAACTGCATCATTAAATGGACTTAAACGGATGATGTCTCGTTGTTCTCCAGTCTAAGAAAACATTCATACCTGTAGCTCCTTGTGGCTGTTTAAACTGTCTAAAACAGCCGCTACACTTAGGATTATGTTATACTGGACTTGTTCAAAACTCAAAAGGCCAAAAACTGGAGTGGGATATGGTGTTTTTAATTACAATGTTGCTAAATGATGGAACTGGCAGCTAATGTTCTTCCAAATGCACAGTCCATTACAGTTTAAATCTTTTTATAGACTTGTTCTCTTGCAGTTTTAACTTGCTGTAATCCACACTCACTCAGTTACCCTAGAGTGTAAAATCTGCCTAACAACCAATTATGACGGGACAGCGTTGTTCCCCCGAGTTTGTTTTTAAAGTGCAACTTCCTCTTTGCTCTGGAAAACAGCTGCAGACATTGCACCCACTGTATGATTTAATCAATGATTAAATGTGGACAAACTCAATGTGGGGAGTGGTGCAGGCGTTGCTAAGTGACTCTGGCCAGAAGAAAAGAGGAACGGCATAATTCAGATTGTCCCACTGTTGATCAGTTCAACCCATTGTCTTTACTCTGAACGTTTACAAGCAGCACCACAACAATAACAAAACTCAAAACAAATAGTGAAAACAAGTATAAAGGAAGTCTAGCCCTCCTGTAATTTAGCAACCATTTATGTACTAATGGCATCTTATTAAGCAGCCACAGTGGAGCATGCACCCAAACAGAAAAGCCCTGCATGAGCGCAGTTAGACCTGTTTAAAAGTAAATGACTGCGCACAAAGATCCAGTTTAACATTTTTGCATCAGTCTTACTTCCAGGAGTTGTTAATTAATGCCTGCTGAATTAACCAAATCTTAATCAGGCCTAATCAGTGTGAACTTTTAGTGCTTCTCCAGGGCCACTTTACCGGCACTACAGCGAGTCCTGAGGCCAAAACTTTTGATCACGCACAGTTACAGCAGCAGCATGTGTCTGATTGGCCTGTGACCAGTGTGTCTTCACTGCAGAGGAAAGGGGGTCATTATCACGCAAGACTGATGTTATAGATCAAATGTATTCTGGAAAATGTTGGTGCATAGAGCAGTAGCAAACTGTCAGTTTTGTGTTGTGGCAAAATTGGACTAATGAGTAAATATTTTAAAAGGGCTGATTTCCAAAAAAGATTGGCTATAGACATATGGTTCTTCTTCTTCTTATTCCATGTCTCCTGTGACAAAAGCTAAAGTCTGATGCAGAAAGAATGTTATTGCAAACTGAGTTCCAGGTACCGTTCAAACACAAGAACTCCCGAAAGAGAAAGTCCTGACCTTTTGTATTGTTTTGATTACTCTAACTAGATTTTTTTGTTAAATACAGCAATCATTTGATAATGAACCATCCCACACCTTTTGAGTATGACACTTGCTCCATGACCTGGCACAAGTCCAGCAGCAGGTGTCTTTGGACTATGTCCAGACAAGATAATCTTTATTGTCTCTGATTTGTCTTGGGGTAACATAAATTGCATTCATATGCATTCATTCAAAGCAAACACAAGCTGCCATTGCAAAGTGACTGTGCAGTTCCTTTGTATTGCACAACCCCCTACAGGTCTGTTATGTGCAAATAACAGTGGTTTAAATAAATATAGATATGAGCAGCATGACAGTGTAAAATACACTACATAAGAAAATAAAAGTTGTCAAGTTAAATAAAACCTGAGATTCTTATAATGTATTTGTTTTAAAAGGCCTACGTCGGGAGGAAGGAGAGGTTGTATTGATTGTTTTTGTATCATAAGGCTCTGTAGCGCCTTCCTGAAGGAAGCATTACATATTCAGAGGGCAGAATGTGGGAGGGGTCTTTGATCATTTAAGATGTGACATGACTTGGCACATGTCCAGCTGCAAGTGTCGAACCCTGTCAGAGCACGCTGGTTTCTGGCCAAAGGCATGTCTTTTTACAAGGCTGTTGGCTTTGTTACAAACACAGCCACTTGGTTGACTCGGCCTCCTAGTGGCAGCTAACCTTTCACGGGAAACCCAACCATTGTCTCCACAGGTGTCTTGTCCTCACTGAGGCCCTCTCATTTACAAGGATCTGGACTTCATTGGCTAGTACTTGCTACAAATGTCTTAGAAGCTCTTAGAAGAAAAAAAAGTAAAATTGAGTTTTTGCATTAAATTAAATTGAGATTTGTTACCATCTGCTTTTATCATTTTATTGTAGTGTGCTAATAGCATGTTCTTGATCTGCTCTTGCAGGCATTAGACCACAATCAGGTTTTTAATTACTGTACCCTGTTCCAGCCGAATATTACATGGTTACATTTAACTTGCCGTTTTGAATGTGTGACGTGACCTTTTGTCTCACAGCTCTTACAACAATGCACATAGCATCTGAGCAAATTACCCACCCAGTCATTAAATCAGAGAATACATCTGCACTTAGGAATATTTGATGCAACGTATTAAATTGAACCCTAAATGATCTTGCTCTGTGAATAGAAAATGAATATATATAATATGTTACCATGTGGCTACAAGAAGCATGTATATGTATATGCTGTATCTGCATGTGCAGTGACCCTTCCATGATGATCACACACACAGTCTGTTTAAGCCCTCGCAACGTCCACAGATATTTTTATAAACGTATATTTCTTTCCTACGTTTATAAAAATATCTCAGTCCACATGAGACCTTCTGGAAACATATCCTCGTCTAAACTACTAATTGGCTTTATTTTACAATTCAATGTTCCATCCTTATTCGAGGCCAGGTCACGGGGGCAGCAGTCTCCCCATACGCTTCCTAAAGTTACTTTAGCTGCAGCAGCCGGTCATTTTTTACCTGATACAGTGAAATAGTATAGCTGCTGTTTATTGTACAAGTCTTCTTTATGAGGACATGACGGTTTCTACAGTAATCTAGCCCCATTCATGGACTCATTTCCACATAATGGCGACATGCTCTGTGGTGCAGCTGAGCTCTATGGGAGTGAGCTAAGGGTGACTTAGTTCTTCCATAGTGCTTTAATAGGATTGTCACCTGGTGCCAGAGTCTTCATCAGCGACTTTGGAGTGGTGTGGAATAGATTTATGGTAAAATGAAGGAGCCGCCACAGTCGTAGCACCGAGTCAGCAAGGGAGCTAATCATCTATCACTGTCTTTTTACTCCTTCAGCTCTCAACTCTCTTTAGTCTCTTCTGTTCCTTAGCTCCCCTCTTCATCTTTTTGGGAATTATCTGACAGTAAATCAAAAAAACGTTTAAATATCTCCCTACTCAGCACAACCTTGAACGCATTGTCAGAGCACTTATATTCAGATACACAAGAGCAAATGTGCTGCATTAAAGATTATTTTCTGGAATCTTTAAAGTTTTTGGTCTCAGAGTTACATGTGTTTGGTCTTATACAATTTTAAATCAAGACTGCCCTTGATTACAACAATTGATTATTTTTTTTAAATCAATGTCAACCTGTTTGCCTCCTTCACCAAGTGCCAACAAATGAATGAAAAGTTTGTTTGTGGGGGTGAAATTTGGGTTTGTGAGGTTTGAATTCCTGTTGTTTTGTCATGCCCATCAGTCCTTTTGAGACTTCTTCTTCTCTTGGTGTTTTGGTCTGTGTTAAGCAAGGCAAGATTTTGAAATCATGCACATGCTTTGCAACAAGATTTTAATCAATTCAACTGCCTTAACCACATAAAAAGACAAAAACTCTTCCTGGTGATTTGTGCCATCTGAATTTTGAAATTCACTGTTTCCTTCAGATCCCAGTTCCCTCCCACTCAGTGCAGCAGCAGCATAAACCAAGGAAATGTGCTGTTTTGTGCTGCTTTTTTCCACTACAGAGTATTTGAAGGCTGCCCTTTTACTTGAGAAAGTGTAAGTGCATACCATTACCTTGCATCTCACAGAGTAGGTTTTGACACATCCATGGTTCAGTGCTACAAGAAATTGTGTGTGGGCATCAAATGCAGTATGCGTATCACCACATGGATTGTGGCTGTGTGGGAGGGGGTCACAAGACTGAATATGACAGCCTCATCATCATCTCTGTACAAGTTCCAGAAACGTTTCACAACTTGCACTGTTAACTGCTGAAGTTGATGATGACTGACTACACCAAACCACAAGCAGTAACTCAGAGTTCAGTGTGCATCATGTGTTATCAGTGCCCTGGCCTCTCAATCAGTCAATGAGTCACAAGCAATGTACGTGGTTAGGGCGGGTATAAGAAGTATACTTTTCAGTAGCATAACATAATGAATCAGATAAATGATCTGTTAAATGACTAAGAGGACTTCATAAAGGCACTATAATTTAAGCAATAAAATTCTGATTTTGCCCTTTGTCTTGCAGTCCAGTCTCAAGTGATATTTCTTTAAAGAGCAGCCTTGAGAGCCAAGCCTTAGCCTGTTCTTGACTTCAGTGTGTGCAGTAAGGTCCTAGTGGAACAACTATTCAAACTGTACAAAGAGTGTGGTCTTAACCTAAGCTGCAATCCAACAATCATCAAGCTTCTTAAACATGCCCACAACATAACTTTTAGTTTTTTCTTATACTCTTATAATAAATATTAGAGTATAAGACTTTTTTTTACCGTGTTTTGACTTCCTGCATTCTTCCTGAGAAGAGTCATGTTACTGTTGAAATAATTATTTGGTTCGGATCACAAACGAGACGACGGGGACTGTACATGGTAAATTTAGAAATGGAAGACCAGTTTAATTCTTGCAAGAATGAAACAAATCAGACACATGCAACAATGGTACAAGGTGATTTGTTTCACATGTTTACAACACATGAAGCTTTTATAGATGTACATTATGCCCCTCTCAGCTCCAGGGTCGTAGATGGACGTGTAATGAGCTGACGTGTCAGTCATAGATGTGAATAAGTTTACGTGTACATGTCACTGCGTGTACAGGACAGAGTGTCCCTGAACAGTGATTAGATGTAGTGCAAAGTGATGTTTTTGTCTTGTTTGGATTAGCCTGGCACCAATAGGAGATACAGCTAATAACATTATGTCATAAGTGTATGTGGATAAGCATATAAACTGGAGCAGGTGTGAGAGCATATAATATATAATATACAATTACTATGACAGTTACTGTAAACTGTCTTGACAGCTGATTTATACAGGTTTTGTCAAAGTGGTAGGGCGACGCCCCCTGTAGTCACACTTCCTTAGGACAGCGTCCCAGGTGTTAGACAGCAATCAACCTCGTTCATTGTCCTTGGAGCTTGTTCCCGAATCTCAATTGCCTCCTTAATCCACCTGTGGTGTTTGTTCTCCTCTGTTGTTAAAATCTTGGCTTTGTCCCAGTCCATTAGATGGCTTTCTCTCTTACAGTAGGCCGAAATGGCAGACTTCAGGATTTCTCTCTTGGTGCACGTGGCAGAGTGGTTAGCGCGCCTGTCTTACTGTAAAACATCTCTAACATCCTCCGCCTTGTTACCACTACTAATCGGGTACTCCGGCCTCCGCTCAAACAAATGTATAGGTCAATTGGCAGCTCTAGTGAATGAATGTGAGAGTGAATGGTTGTCTGTCACTGCAACTAACTGGCTGCTGTCCAGGACATACCCCCTCAGGCCCAAAGCTGCTGGCATAGGCCCCAGTCACCCTGGACCACGACTAAGCGGAAGAAAGTTAATTAATGAAAGGTTTTCTCTCGACAAAACCAGCTGTATAAACCAGCTGACAAGACACGTTACAGTAACATCCCGCGACTGAGGAAGACTGCAGGACGTTTGACAGTCAAAATATGTCAAGGTAAAAACAAAAAACATTGGTCTAAGTATAAGAAAAAACAAAAAGTTCACTTTTATGGAGGACCAAATTAACATCTTTGGATTATGTCCAAAACATTATGATCATCGTTAGGCAGCAGCATTATATAGCTTTTAACAGCTTCAGAATTGTTGGTTTGATTTCATCATTTTCCTGGCTTTGCGGCTGGCAACATGTTAATTAGACAGGAGTACATCTATACAAAACTACATGGTTGAAGACACATTTACAGCTCCAAGCGGATGTAGACTGTCTTTGAGCAACACAAGATAAAAGTTATAGTTAGTCATTCTTTCCTTCAGCCTTTATTCATATAAAAGTTGTACAAAGTCCCAAAGCCCATATGGTGTGACCTGGTAGAGCATTTATTGATAGACAGATGCCATTCTGGCAACTTAAAGTGGCTGAGGGATTTTCAAGAACTCAAGAGATCACAAAAGTCCCCATGGGTCATGTTAGAACATGGGACATGGGTCATTTTATAAAAAAAATAATGTTGTTGCGTGCAATTCCCTATAGCCTATATAAATTTGGGAATTTATATATTTGGGAATTTATATTTTCATATTTTATTTAGTTTAATAAAATGACAATTCGTAGGCGATGTAACTTGCGTGATGTCCTCTAACCTTTGGCCTCACGTCAGGAAAGCTGTCAGCCACAACAACAAAACAAACAGAGAAATAAAAGTGAAGATGGAAGACGGGGGGCTGAAGAAATTAAGATTGGGAATTTATATCATTAAAAGAAAAGAAGGTCAAGCTACTAAATCTAATGTTTAGTGGCTGTTTCCAAGCACTTTTAGGCTGAAATTAAGCCTGTTTTAGTTTACAATGTGTAGTTGGCTATGTCCATTTAATGGTTGGGTGAGCAGGGCGGGCCAATTAATTTCATAAAGTGGGACCTGCGGGTTGGAAAAAACCGACTGTTATCGTTTGGAGCAAAGGGAAAATATGTGCAGTGTTTTATCATCAATCAAATATTAGTAAATGCTTGCAGGGCCTGATTAAACAGCCCAACAGCAGTACAGCTCTGGAAAAAAATAAGAGACCTTCAAAATTATCAGTTTCTCTGGTTTTACTATTTATAGGTATGTGTTTGGGTAAAATTAACATTTTTGTTTTATTCTATAAACTACTGACAACATTTTTCCCAATTCCAAATAAAAAGTTTGTATTTATTTGCAAGAGGATAGTGGTTTTTTTATACTTTTCCTTATTAAATAAGATTTGGTTCAGGTGATCACCTCATCAGTACTATTCAGTAGAATGAGCTGTGCCTGTGTTGGGATTCAACACACATTGGAATGGAATGGCTTCCACACTTGTAGAGATGCTGATTGCTAGAAAAAATTGCAGTGGTCTCTTAATTTTTTCCAGAGCTGTAAATGGTCTGCTTAAATACACTTAACCAATAAGAAGGCTCAGTGGTGGGCTAAGTCTGTACTTGGTGGACATTATCCTGGTTCTCATGGACCATCCTCTTATTCTCTCAGTATTTTTAATGAACTTCAGAACTTAAGCTCTTTCAGTGGGCAAATGGTAATGCCCCTGTGTTTAATTTAATTTAAAACTCAACGCCTCAGAAACACTTTTATTCCTGTCTCTGTCTGTCTGTCCGACCGTCCAAGCCCAAACACACTACATTGGACTAATCATCCTGTTATTCAAGTGTAGCACAACACATATCAGTGTTTTTTGTGTTTTATATTAAGAGAGTGACCAAAACATTAAAGCTGCATTGAAATTGACAACATACAGTATATACTGTAGCTCTTACTAGTAATTCTTCATGACAGTATTACAAGTAATAAAGTACTATCAATGTGTTATTGGTGCTATTCTGTTTGTTCTATATAATAAATCATGCTTTTCAAAATTCAAAACATAAAACAAAGGCATTCTGTAATAAACATCTATGCATTCTATACTGAACATGCCTCACACTTGAAACATGTGCAATGAGAATTATATTATATTACAAATATCTAAATAATGTATAAAGTATGCGCAAGACCACATTCAAAAGAAGAATTGTCGGACCGTGGCAGTATGGAACTGTAGTGATGGGATCTGTTTTCATATCATATAATATCTGTACTAATGCTATACACCTCCACACTAGCTCTGCCCTTGTCTTATTAATTGCAGACAAGTAGGCAATGTACCCTTAGACTAAATATATCTCTGCTCTGCCTGCACCAGAACATGAGTGAATCTATATGGAGAAAGACACCAACTACACAATCTGTGAAGGATACAGGCAGGGCAGAGTTCTTGTTTAAGATGACTTCATTAAGCAGTCAGATTATATCTGTGAGCCAACGCTGTTAGTTTGTACCCATATGCAGTCCAGAAGTGTGTGGTTATGTGTACATTACAAGCCTCTCTCATGGAACCCCTTAAAAGGTCCTCGAGTAAGGGCGCCACCATACAGCAATGTACAGTGGGGATCGAAAGTTTGGGCACCCCAGGTAAAACATTTGTATTAATGTGCATAAAGACACCAAGAAAAGATGGAAAAATCTCCAAAAGGCATCAAATGACAGATTAGACATCCTTATAATAAGTCAAAAAAAGTTAGATTTTATTTCCATCATTTACACTTTCAAAATAACAGAAAACAAAAAAATGGTGTCTGCAAAAGTTTGGGCATTTTTATTTTGAAAGTGTAAATGATGGAAATAAAATCTAACTTTTTTTGACTTATTATAAGGACTCTATTATTGACTCTATTATACATTGTGTAAAGGATGTGAAGAAGAGGGAGTATTGTGTTCAGAGGGAACAGGAGTTTACGTGGCTGAGGTGGGAATGGGGGAAATGTTCTGCGACATCTATAGAAAAGCTCACACAAGTAACGGACTGGTCAGGGGGTGACACTTTTTGTGTAACGTTATCTGTTGTACTTAAATAAAACAAATAATCTGTCCTCTATGCTCGTCTTGAAAATTCTTGAAACGTGAATAAAACAAAAAGCCATTATAACTATTATTAAAGTATGAAAATTAAAAATGACAGGTAATGAAAGACTAGGACGGAATTTTTACGACTCCGTCCGTCAAAATGACGGAGAGTGAGAAAGTCTAGCGCGAACCTCGGATTTACAACAAAGATTTATGAATTGCACGAGAAATGCTGTAACTGGTAATTAAAACTGAAAATGTAATAAAACTGGTCCAAGGACTGGACAGAACAAAATAGCACTGAGCATGCTATTAGCTGAAAAAGGTGGGATCTACAAAATGATTTCATCCAAATTAACACAGGTCTAGAAAACAGCATAACTAAAGCCTTTGAGAAAGGACTTCAAACTCTAGCAGAGGAATTGGCAGAGTATTCTGGAATAGAGGACTTAATCCAGACCTGGTTTTACAAAACTATTTACAAAATGTTTGGGAAATTGACTGGGATTTTAGAATCTGTATTGAGATACATGTACTTGTTGTTGCACTTCCATGTCTGATAATGTTTGCTTGTGTTGCTTTCCATGTACCGGAGCTTGTTGGTGAGATTGATGAATGTGGCCATTGCTGGGTCAACATTCCTGGACATGCACCTGCCAAACGACTAAGGTCAAGGCTTTGAACACTTTGATATCTGAGGGACGTTATTGTTTGCATGTACACTAACGGGACAACAGCTCCAGGACGGATCATACTAAAGTCCTGGAGTGATACTGTGTTTTTGATTTATGGACTTTAAAGACTTTGAAGAATCAGTGCTTTACTCAGTGGGATTTTGATTATCTTAGATTTTAAACATATCACATTATAATCATATGTTGTCTTTGATTTGACATGTGTTTAGTTTAATAATTTGAATTGATTACACATCGTCGCCTTGGGCAGAGGGGTGGACAGAAGAGTTTTTCCCAGGGTTAGGTCATTTACCGATTGGTCAAATGTTTTTAGGCTAGGTCAGCTGCCCTGCTGGGTTTTCGCTTCGGTCATAGTATACAATTCACACCCAAGCTAATATGTTGTTTTATGCTAATGTTTATCAGCATAAAGAGTGGGGAATGTTATAATCAATTTTAATTGCATATTGTTTATAATTACTGGGTGCTCATACTTCTCTTCAGGTCATGTCAAATCTGATCATGTCATGTCCTTCATGGTAATCCAAGCAGGAACTAGACATGACTAGAGTTAGACATAACTTGCCACTTGAGAACTCTGCGCCTGGAGCTTGTGCTGGGGAGTGTGTGTGAAAGATACGCCTCCCACAGCTTTCACTGCAGTGATATAAAATCTTATGTATTGTTTATTTTTCCAAGCAACCCTCAGCCTGTACCATTGTGACATCTTTGTACTTTTGCTTCATTCTTGCAAGAATTAAACCTGACCATTCCTGTTTTCAAATTATACTGTCTACATGTCTCTCTGGATAATAAGGATAAAGAATTCTTATAACACACTGGTACATACTAGCCACATGTTTTTATATTTAAGCAGGGCTTTACTTTTTTATATATATAATTGCAGGACTGATAATGTGAAAAGAAATGAAAGAGGAATTACATTAAGCTAATTGTATTTTGCAATTGTAAGCAAAACACACACTCCTTATCAGCAAGTACAGCATGTCACGCTGTGCAATGTACGACCACAAATCTATAGCCACAATGTGCAGTCTTGCCCCACAAAAATTAACTTAGGGCTGGGTAAATTTACTGAAGCTTTACAGCATTCTTTTCATATTAATATAAAAACAATTGCATGTCAGTGTCATTCCATTTCACGTCAACATCTTTAACAGCTCCTGTACAAATCTTTCGCTTGCATTTTGTCATTTAGCAGACGTTTTTATCCAAATTTGTGTTCAAGTCTTTTGTTACAGAGTTATCATGTCATTATTATTCTCATTAGGAGCGTTCAGTTTTAACTAAATGCAACCAGAACACAAACTATCTGAAGTCTCTCCACACCCTGCTTTACAACAGCTGCTCTTCACTGCTGACTGTAAGAAGCACTTGTAGAATTCCTTGAAGCCACTGACTCCCTCATTCCGAGTCACTCTGGTGAACTGGAGACTTTAATCCTCTTGTTTTCATGCTCCTGGTTATTACCTGTTTTCCTTTGTATACTGTCTAAAATTCTTGGACTCTAAAGCTATGTGAATAAAGTACGACTGGTTTGTGAGCGGATGCCACTTCGGTAACAGACAGCGTTGGTGAATTTTTGGATTGTACTGAAAGCTGTTGAACCTGTCAAAATCTGTCGGAGTGGTTTTATTGGAGGAGTTTAATCTCAATCCTTCATGGTTGAGGGGGGTAAATGAAAAAGTGCAATTGAGAGCGCAGCGGACTGAGAAAGCACCTGACCGCGAGAGACAATCCCCCAAGAAAACAGCGGGATTTAAGAGCAGTGCATGTGGAAGTGGAAATGGAAGATAACAATGCGAAAAGAGCTGTGTTTTTAATTTATTATAACATGGCTATATCAGTCATATTCAGAGAGGAACGTTAAAAGTTAGGTGTTTAAAGGCAATAAAGTCAAATGAAACCGCCAGCTACTTGGTGTCAGAATGCTTACCTCCAGAAGTTTCAGCTTTTCTGAGTTGTGCCAGAGAAGTTAGCTTTAAGGATGGAGAATACAATACACCGCTCTATTCACTCACAAATGAAGCTGAACTGGTTTCACCTTCTATGAAGGGGAAGTGAAGATTATAAAGAAGACCGAATAATTACCTCATGCTGTAAGTAATTAACAAGAGATCTTGTATCCATTGGCACACTCAAAATACAGTATGTATAAGCTGGAAGTAATGTGCCTCAAGTGCATAGTTAATTGTTTGATGGCAATAAAGCCAATTGAAGACAACCGATTTTGGAACACTACACTTCAATTGTCCGTTAGAGAGATCTAAACCAGAGACAGCTGACATATGACATGAGTTTGATCTTTAATACATAAGAATTACAGATTCCAAAAGACTATTTCCAAACGTTTTGTGATTTACTGGTATTACTGTTTTCGTTTTACATTTCTGGTTTAGCCTTTGTTTTTTTCTTTTTAAATATCTGTTTGGTCTGGTTTAAGTCCATGTGTTATCCGCTCCATTTAGTTCTTAGATCTTAGCGAAGTCCCAGTTTTAGTTTGGTCCTATTGTAAGTCTGGTTTATGCTTGTTCTAAACCCAGGTGGAGTCCTAGTTTAGCACTAACAGGATCAGGTTTAGTTGCTGTTTGAGCTTAGTTTCAAACAGGATTAGTCTTAGATGGTTCCAGTTTTAGTCCTGGTGTAGTTTGTCTCGAGTTTGTTTCAACAGTAGTTTAGTCTTAGCTTATTCTTTGTTTAGGTCTGGTTTAGTCATAGGGTCAGGTCACAATTTTATTCTGCACAGTTGAATTTTAAATCAATTCATGAAACTAAACAACAAAAAACGACAGGGCCTTAGAGCAGATTGAGGCTGTCATTGGAGAGTCTGGTTATAAAAGCTCAGTCTGAGTGGTCACGATGTTGTTATGTGACTGAGACAAAAAAAATTAAGTGCATTCATAATAACACTTAAGACATTTTTACACCTCCTTGCTCAACATTTGGTACCACATCTCTGCAGAGAGGGGTAGTGGTGCGCTCATAGGTGCTCTGAACAGGACGGAGGAAAAGGAGGAGTGCGCCAATATGAAAGTGAGTGACAGTAGGAAAAGAAGCAGCATTTGGATGCATCTTAATAACCGTGAAAACACAAAGGTAGAAGGCAGAATTTGCAAGATTAAGGTGTCATATCAATTTAAGGATATTAGAAAAAAATTTTTTTACTTTTGAATACTCAAGTACAAAGGATGTATTGAAAAATTTAAGTGATATACAGTTGTGCTCATAAGTTTACATAGAATTTATGATTTTGTTTTGCCATTTTTCAGAGAATATGAATTATAACACAAAAACTTTTCTTTCACTCATAGTTAGTGGTTGGGTGAAGCCTTTATTGTCAAACAATTGTGTTTACTCTTTCTAAATTAATATGACAGCAGAATCTACCCAAATGACCCTGATCAAAAGTTCTTAATACCGTGTTTTGACCCTTTAACATCAATGACAGCTCTAAGTCTTTTGTGGTAGTTGTGGATGAGGCTATTTGGAGCTGTCATGTTGGAATGTCTGAGTACGTCCCATACGATAACATGCTGCATTCATCTTTTCCTGTGCCTTTGTAGCTTACACATCCTCAAAACATCAGATCCACCTCCATGTTTCACAGTTAAGAATGGTGTACCTTTCATCATAGACCTTGTTGACTCCTCTCCAAATGTAACGTTTATGGTTGTAGCCAAAATGTTCAATTTTGGTCTCATCACTCCAAATGACTTTGTTCCAGAAGTTTTGAGGCTTGTCTCTGAGCTGTTTGGCGTATTGTAAGCGGGATGCTTTATGGCATTTGCATAGAATGGCTTTCTTCCAGCGACTCGACCATGCAGCCCATTTTTCTTCAAGTGCCTCCTAAATGTGCATCTTGAAACAGCCATACCACTTTTTTAGACAGTCCTATATTTCAGCTGAAGTTATTTGTGGGGTTTTGTTTGCATCCCGAATAATTTCCTGGCAGTTGTGGCTGAAATATTTGTTGGTATACCTGACCTTGGTTTGGTTTCAACAGAATCCTCATTGAACTTTGCTGTTTGGCATTCTCAATTCCTTGGATATCTTTTTATGTTCCTTTACTGTTTTATACAGTTTAATTATCTTTTCCCACAAATCCTTTGATAATTCTTTTGGTTTCCCAATGACTCTGAATACAGAAACATCAGTGCAGCACTGGATGAAAGATGCAAGGGTCTGGGATCCCAGACACTCACTGACCTTTTATAAACACACATTAATTACAAGCAAACAGAACACAGGTGAGCATGGTTACCTTTAGTAGCCATTCAAACCTGTTTGTGTCACTTGTGTTCATGTTATCAGACCAAAATCTCCAGGGTATGTAAACTTTGATCAGGGTCATTTGGGTAGTTTCTGTTGTCATTATGATTTAAAAAGAATAAAGACAATTGTTTGACAATAAATGGATTCACCCAACCACTAATTATGGGAAATAAAAGTTTTTGTGTTATCATTTATATTCTCTGAAAAATGGCCAAACATTTACAATGTCTGCCAGGGTATGTAAACTTATGAGCACAACTGTGTGTATATATATACAGATTATATAGTAAAAACAGCACAAACTTTGGCTGAATTTTAAAAAGTATAAGTGTCTCTCACATTGTCTACCAACAACATTAAAATAGTGTAGAATAATTAAAATAATTATAACCATTTAATTTTTTTATTTTTATTAACACAATAGTTACTTTCCCTGGTAATTGGACACTTTTATAATGATGTAACTCAGTTACTATTTGAGAGAAGTAACTAATAACTACTATATTACTACTTTTTTAAAGTAACGTACCCAACACTGGTTAAAAGACATTCTCAGTGCTGAAAATACACTTTATTGGCTTTATTTATTTAATGTTACATCACATGCTGGTGAAGACCAATGGCAGCGCTCCTTTTTAAGTATCTGATTTTTCTCCCTAAATTTTTCCATTACTGCAACTTATAAAATCCCTTATAATAAACAGTACATGGGATCATAAACCTGTCTTTTTCTCTAATGATTGCTTTTACAAAATACTATTTGGGGTTTAAACCATTTTCTCCAACAAGAAGAAAAACATACCAGGTACAGTATGAGTAATCAGTAAATGCTATAGTGTGTGTTACTTATGAGCTGCCAGTGTTTTGATGTAACTGTAAACTACTTCACTATAACACCTTATGCATTCAAGGCATAAAAGCCACTATCCACTTCTGCATAAACCAGCTGACACTTCTTCCACTCTCCTTGCAACGGATTTTTTTTCTCTCCTTCGCACCAACAGCTCGTTCTTCGCAGCTGATTGCTTGGTGGGTGGTGTTTCTTTTTTCCGTCTGGAACTTAACATTCCCCAGGGAGAAGGTTAGCCATCAATAGAGATCTACCTCCAAGGAATATGAAACCGCTTTGTGTCACTGAAAATCCAGTCTTTACCCCAAAGATACCTTGCTAAGCCCCTAATTCAGCATCAAAGAAGGATTTGGTCATGTTTTAGTTCAGGCATAGGTCACAGATTTAGGGCTTTGCCTTAGTTTGATCTCAGTTTACTCTTTTTTGTCAGAATACAAAAGCCCTAAGATAATATAAACTAGAGTAGATGCAAAATAAAAACAGCTGCAGCTGAATGTCCGGTCCTACAGTCCAGGATCTGTAGTAGAGTCAGTCAAAGATCAATCCACTCTTTTGTCTAATGTCTGAGAGCACAGGTCTGTCAGAGCTTTTAGGCCCCAACAAGAGTGCACCTCTAACCGGCGCTTTGTCAGTCACATCCACACCAACAACCAACAAACCCTCCCGAGACGAAAACAAGACCCTGACAAGAGCCGATCTATTATGCAACATTATTGGAGATGCCTTTTCCGTGTTTTATCATTATTTGATGTTTTTTGCCTCTGTTGCTCTGATCCAATTTTCCTTTAAAAGTATTGCTCCTTCTTGAGACACATCTTTTCAAATATATCAAACTCCCAAGTAAAATTATTAGAGCAGAGTTTACAGTAATCCGACTGGGACCACTGTTCGCCACTTAATGGGATTCTGATGGAGATTGAAATAGAATAATAGGATTTGGATAGTGTAGTGGTGTTTTGGAGTGGGGGTTTTGTGTTGCTCACAGCAGCAGGCGGTGTGGTCTTATTCAATAACGCATAGCTCTACATGCGCTGCAGAACTATCAGTTTTATGTATGTAAATGTAAATGTATTCTATTTCATTTTATGACCTCAGTACTGAGAAATACACATGATAATAAAAATAGCTGCAATGAAAAAAAACTATGCACTAATAAAACTACCCTGTGCATGAGTTTTTATGTTTTGTTTTCAATCAGGGATCTCATTGTTCAGAAAAAAAAATGATGAGGATGCTTCAAATTGCATTGTTTGTCTGCAAAATCCTCGGGTTTCTGCATACTTTGTGATGAAGGGGGGCTTTTCTGGTGGTTTGGTGTTAAGAAGGTTAAATGTTTTCAGGTAGGAGTTATAGTGTTTCTTTGTTGATGTAGATAGTGTCTCTTTCGCTCTAAAACACTGAGTTTGAATGAAAAGGCATTAGTGCAAACAGCTCCGTAAAAAAATAAAAAATAAAAATAAAATTCCCATCTTTTCTTACCTGAGTTTCAACACTAACTTGCTCTTAACAATGGTTTGACTGAAATTTCCTCTACTAAATGTAGCCTACAGAATATTATTGTTTTCTGACAAATCCTGTCCACAGTCGTTTTAGCTGATAACAGATGACTACAGAGATAATCCTGATTCCCACCTTATATCCCACCTTAGTTGCTGACTCAAGCCCAGTGTCCCCTTCAATGTCCCGTGGTAAAGCACAGCAGAGGTACTTACCCAGACACGAGTTAACGAAGCCGTACCAAACGCAGCCTGCGCGCCCTATGAGCCATCGCCCCTGGGTGCTGGCCGCGAAGCTGAACGGGGTCCCGAACATGCTGACGAGCAGGTCGCTGGCTGATATACTGACCAGCATGAGGTTCATGGGCGTGCGTAGAGCCCGGTAGCGGCAGAACAGCGTGAGCACCAGGAAGTTCGTGAGGAAACCACCCGTGCCGATGAAGCCCAGGCACACGGCCACCACCAGGTGTCCCGTGGGTGACAGGGACTGGTCGGTAGAAGGAGACGCGGAGCCGGACAGCTGCTGCACCGTGGCTGCCGTGGCGTCCGCTCCGAGGCAGTGCGCGCAGTGCAGGCTCACGTTGGAAACGATCATACCGCGGGAAGTTGAGAAGGGCGCAAAGTTTCCACCGCGGGACAGAAGTCAGGGGAGCCTGTCTTCGATCAGTCAACCCATGTGGAAGGAGAGTCCCGCTGAACACCGGGCAGACGGAGGATAGTTAGTTCCACACACAGGACTCCTGTCTGAGACCAAAGAGAGACGTTTGTTCTGCGAGCGCTGGTGCCAAGTTAGACCCTCCCCTCCTCAGTGCGTTCCACGGAGGTGAGCTTCTTTCTTTCTTTCTTTCGCTTCTTTTTCCTTATTTTGACCTGGAGCCACCACTTTAGTGCGCTGAGCTTTTATCACCAGCAGCGACGAGGGACTCACGCGTCACTAACAGGCGGTAGGGCTGTTTGAGTGGAAGCAGAAGTAGAAGAAAGTATACTGCCACAAGAGTGTGAAGACATATACATTTGGACATACGTTGGTTCTTCTTACACTGTAAAAAATCTCAGCGTATAAAGTAAAAGTTGGGAGCCATGTGTCCTGTTCATTATTCTCTTCTTATTGTTTCAATATCAAAAAATCCAAAATATGAGAACTTTTTATTTGCCCGACATTGTGGTTGCATGAAGACTCAAGCCCAGACCAGCATGAGTGAAACTGAGAGAAATAAAGTATTCTTCATTTTGGTCACTTTACCAATATGTCCAGGAACAACCTGTACGTTGGAAAAACGGTAGGTTACTGTTTGTGAAAAATTGTGTCCATATAAAACATGCTCTTTAGAAACGTATGTTATATTAGGCTTAGGATTATGCATTAACTTTTGGCAGACATGATGAGGAGTTGGGAGTTTAAAGACATGAATAAAATAAATCATTTAACATATTTTGAATTTTTATGAGTTTAAAATAATGTTATAACTCTAATGTAAATTTATATGCACAAATATTTAAAAAAATGAATTGATCATTGTGCTGAATTCATAATTCATATGCCTTGCATACCATAAGTTTGGCATGTTGGAGCACTATAGGTACTCAACATCTCTAGGACTCACTGCATAAAATGTATTATTTGTATTAATTATTATTAATTTATTTGGGGCAGTACAATGAACATACATGAGACACAACCATATGAATGTAAACATGCCAGAGCCATTCTCACACATTCATACACCAGTGCTGTGTCACTGAAGGCAAGGTGGATTAATTTATTTGCCCAAGGACTCAACAACAGCATGAACCGACAACGTTCCGGTTATAGGACAACCGTTCTACCACTGAGCCACTGCGCCCCACGGGATATTCTTATTCGATTTTGTAAGGGTGATTTAGGTTTTCTTAAAAATCATATCTGCTTTTGGATCAGATTCAGGCCATTCAGAGAGCTGTCTGGCATGGTTCAAAAACGATTGTTTTGGTCGGATACACTCAGTGAGGGCTGATGGTCATCTCTTAGACCAGGTCCTTGTGCTTGTGTCATTTTTTTGTGTATTTATCCACCACACAATAAAGACCGGTCCGTGAAAATATTGGGGACCGCTGTCTTAGACCCATTGACACTCTCTAAGGGTGTACCCCAAGGATCCATTATTCAATATTTATATCTACGACATTGCTCATGCTGCAGCTCTCTTATTCATCTGTATGCTGACAATACCATCTTATACACATCCATCAATCTTTCCTCACCACCTTGTCTTCCCTGCAATCCAGTCTTAATAGCATGTGCCAATGTACCTTTTCCAACCATGTTTTAACACTAAACACAAATAAAACAAAATGCACCGTTTTTAATAGAAATCTGCCACAAATTGATTTTTCTGCAAAAATCTTCAACTGACACAGTTCTGATATTGATTTTGTCAACTCATAAGGTATCTGGCTTGATAAATCCCTCTCATTTGAAACACATATTAACACTAACCAAAGTCAAATCCAGACTAGGTTTTCTTTATTGTAATAAATCATCACTTACACAAAATATATTTGATCATAGTGACATAGTCTAAAGGTCTGCCACAAAGTCCCTACTACATGAACTGGACGTTATATAGCATGCCGCTCTGTGACCGGGGATATATTTAGCACAAACCATTGTGACCTGTATTCCATGATCAGTTGGCTCTCTCTTCAACTCCGCAGACAGACTCACTGGTTTCTGTTTATCTACAAAACCCTAATTGGTAAACACCCCTCATACATGTGCCTACTTAATATTCTCAACACTAACCGTAATCTGCTCTCAAATACCTTCATTAACCTGCTCATCTTCAAAGTCCGTACTAACTTTGGTTTGTTCGTCATTCCAGTTTAAAGCTTAGCTCATTCATTTCACCTTCCTCATTCAAACATTTACTACAAACTATCATCTGAGATGGTTGCTCTTGGGTTTAGGCAGTGGTTCTCAAAGTTTGGGGCAGGCTGGATTTTATGGTCCATATCTAAATTAACACATATCTTTATTGAAAATAAAGTTCATACACATACAAAGCAACCACAAATAAACATATGTGTTATTTACCCTTATTAGACCATGTGGATCAGGGACACTTCCTGTTGGGCTTGGTTAGTTGTTAGGCAGCTTTACAGTGATGGTGACTTGACAGGTCCGTCAAAGAATTAATCAAGTCTTTGGTAGTTCTGTGTAGTCTTGTGGTTTTGATTATGACCATTTTGTTATCAATGTGATGATCAAAACCACAGCAACAAATAAAATGTATCAAACACGTTTAGTCAAACAGTCCATTCCTCAGGCACTCTCTTACAGCGCCATGGCATGAAAGAGCGAACAAAACCAAGCAAACTCCAAACATCACTGTTAGCTCCATGCTGTGTCACAGCGGACGACAGCTGTGAGCTGCAGGTGTACCAAGAAAATCTCCCAGGGTGTGCCAGTGCCACTCATGTCTTTAGCATAACATGAGTCAGCATCTTTGGTGGTCAGCTTGATTTATCCTGCAGCAGCCTATGAGACTCGTTAAAACTGATGCCCAAATTAAAAGAGTCTATGCTTTATACGGAATAGAGGGAAAAGCTCTCGCTGCTGTTTTAGTTCTCTGCTTTTATTCAGACAGTAATATAAGCCAAGTCTTCATTGACAGTCTCTAGACTTTTGCAGTGGAGTTATATCTGTTCCCTATTCATCTAGTGCTGCGTAAACCTTCGGTTCAGACTCTGATAATGCTGTTGTCGAAGCTGTATACAGACTTCTCAAAAATGTAAACGCACACAGCTGCTTTAATGACAGATCTTTTCTCATTTTAAAAACAACAAACAACAACTAAAGCGACAATATGTCATACATTAAGAGGTGGTGGTGGAAAATTTGGGTTTTTCACCTTAACACAGAGGCATAACAGTGTGGAGGGGTTTGGGGGCAATAACTCCTAACCTGTTGTACTGCAGCTACATACAAAATAAAAGTAAAAACAAGGTGAAGTAGTCTGTATTTGTAGCATTATATTGCTTGTATATAGTTTTATCATAAGTATAGATTTGTGTCCACTAACAAAACACACCCCTTTAGTCCCAGTTACGGTTGAGTGTAGATTTCAAACTGAAGTTGACCAGGAAGCAACAACATGCTTTTACTAATTTTATGCATAAAAAAACGTATTTATCATTTTTGATGAGTTGAAGTAAAAGTTGGGCGTCAAAGTCCACCCTGTTCCAAAGTAAGGAATGGCAGAAAAGGTTGAAAACCACTGGGTTAAGGGTTGTCTCAGGTTGTCACTGCTAACAAGACCTCATACAGTGAGCAGCTCATACTTATATAACCACAGCTCCACAGGTGGCAGTAACGATTATTATTGGCCAATTACTTTGTATTTTGACACACCTGATACACAGAGTACCAAATAAATATTAAAGCTCAAGGTATCTCTTGGTTTAAAGCTCATATTCATATTTTGATGACAATTGAACTGAGTGAAATGCATTATGTCAATGAATCCCTCCCTAAAACTACACATTTGACAGAGACAGGCAGTCCACATGTTGGACAAGTAAAGTTTGACAACACAGAAGACCCTTGTGATCGCTGTGAAGCTCACATGGTACATACCTTTAATGGCACACTGGTTTTTCACATCAGAGGCATGGCTTAATGCTATATGCTGCCTAACATAAAATCATTTCAGAAGGTAAGGGTAAGCTCAATAATTCATATTTTTATTAAAAGTTGAAAAGAAGATGGATGGACATGTGGACAGACAGGGATAATTATGACCGTCATCAAAAGAGCCAAGAGGCCATCTCTCAGATTGAATTTTGATGTAATTTTGATCCATTCAGTATTAGGTCATTGGTTAGGTTAGTGGTTGTCCAGAAAATATAATATAAGACCCTTCCAAATGACTTCATCAAAAAAGCCCCCGTCGTTATGGCAACTAAGCAGGTGTTTCCCATTCACTTGTCTTGTCGTCTCATTATTCTCGACTGCTGCATTGATTATCATTAGCAGGTGCCCTGAGAAGCTGTCACCTCATATTCTTCATGCAAAGCCCCCAAGCCGTGTGTGTGTCACCTTAGTACACATTTTAATATTGTCTCCCTCTGTGGCCTTTTGCATTTTACATTAGTAGTTCATTTGGGAAATGCACAGGCTAGTCTAATGAAGAAGATCTCAGGTTAAGAGTGTTTGACGAGGAAAAACATCCATGCATAACACTAGGTCATCCATGTGTGACTTTTAGCCTTCAGTTGTTTGTGGCCTGTTACAGTGGGGCAAAAAAGTGTTTAGTCAGCCACCAATTGGGCAAGTTCTCCCACTTAAAAAGATGAGAGAGACCTTTTTGTATGTTTTTTGTAAGTCTCCACAAGGTTTTTACACTGTTGCTGGTAGTTTGGCCTATTCCTCCATGCTCCTCTAGAGCAGTGATTGTCCAGGCGGTGTGTTTGGGATCATAGTCATGCTGAAAGACCCAGCTACGTTTCATCTTCAATGCCCTTGCTGATGGAAGGAGGTTTTTACTCAAAATCTCACCATACATGGCCCATTCATTCTTTCCTTTACACGGATCAGTTGTCCTGATCCATTTGCAGAAAAACAGCCCCAAAGCATGATGTTTCCACCCCCATGCTTCACAGCAGGTATGGTGTTCTTTGGATGCAACTCAGCATTCTTTCTCCTCCAAACACGACAAGTTGAGTTTTAACTAAAAAGTTCTATTTTGGTTTCATCTGACCATATGACATTCTCCAAATCCTCTTCTGGAACATTCAAATGCTCAGCAAACTTCAGACGGGCCCGGACATGTACTAGCTTGAGCAGAGGGACACGTCTGGCACTGTAAGATTTGAGTCCCTGGCGACGTAGTGTGTTACTGATGGTAGCCTTTGTTACGTTGGTCCCAGCTCTCTGCAGCGCATTCACTAGGTCCCCCTGTGTGGTTTGGGGATTTTTGCTCATCGTTCTTGTGATCATTTTGACCCCACAGGGTGAGATCTTGCGTGGAGGCCCAGATCGAGGGAGGTTATTAGTAGTCTTGTATGTCTTCCATTGTCTAATGATTGCTCCTACAGGTGATTTCTTCACACCATTTCTTCATACCTATTGCAGATTCAGTCTTCCCAGCCTGGTGCAGGTCTACAGTTTTGTTTCTGGTGTCCTTTGATAGCTCTTTGGTCTTGGCCATAGTAGAGTTTGGAGTCTGACTGAGGTTGTGGACAGGTGTCTTTTATACAGATAACCAGTTCAAACAGGTGCCAATAATACAGGTAACAAGTGGAGGACAGAGGAGCCTCTTAAAGAAGAAGTTACAGGTCTGAACTCAATGAACTCAAAATGGCCTCTGCAATTCATAATACTGGTTTAGTTCTATTTTATTTATATAGCCCAAAAACATCTCTCACTGTGAGTAGAGATGCTAGCATTAGGAAAGGTTGTTATTATTTGGAGCATGTCATAGTGGAATCAACTGATCACTGCAGAATATTAAAGAAAAAATATATGCAGTGTTCAATTATCAATAAATTATTAGTTAATGCTTGTCAGGCCAGATTAAACAGCCCATGTGGCCCCTTGGCCTTAGTTTGCCCACCACTGTCTAAGGAGGAACCACAGAATGAGGGATCCACTTCCAGGACGGACAGGCCATGCAATAGATGTGTACAGGATAATTATATATTGTACATTCAGAATAAAAAAAAAAGGTTTTCTCTTTTGGCTTTGTCCTGCAGGGGTTGGCACAGCGGACTAATCGGCACGGGTCATTTGGCAATGTTTTTACGCCGGATGCCCTTTTTGCCGCAACCCTCCCATTTACCAGTACCACAGACACTGGAGGCAAGGGGAGGGAAGTGTCTTGCCCAAGGACACCATAACAGTATGAACTGAGAAAAGTGGGGCTTGAACCACCACACAACATTAAGAAATAAATTGTTCAATATTATTATCAGAGTCTGAAAAGATGCCAAGAACAAACAAGAATATGGAGGAGGAGAAGAAACTCCATCAGAATCCATAGTTTTGGTTGGACTCCAAAAAAGTGGAAAGTGATGCAGTATCAATATTAGCGCACCCCTCCACTTCTCAGGAAAACCACCTGGATCTCTTGCCCCAACAGCTCGGAAGAAAATGAATAATTCTGATCAATCTCTGTGCTTTTACTATGTGAGCTGATTAAATATTAAATAATACAGATAAGGGCCAGTATCAGTGTTTTTTCTATTCAGTCACTGTCAGATGTCAAATGTCAAATGTGAAACTTGCACAAAGAATGACATTGCACACGATTGGTTTTAGGAAATAATTTATTGATTGTTTTATAGTTTCACCTGCGGATCGGCGCTTGGATGATGGCTGCCGGTCTGCGGGGAGAACAAACAATTAGAACTGATTGAGAATTGTGCAATAGATACTGTATGTGTAATTGTGTGTTAAGTGTTGTGGTGGAGTGTATTGTAAAGTTGTTTGGTGCTGTGTTAGAGTTTACTCACCACTCTGTTCCTTGTGTCCAGGTGTCTGGCTAAAAGAGTCCCGAGGGAACAACCAACACTAAAAAGGTTCCGGACCAGACCAAGGCAGGGAAATGGAGAGGGGAGAAGCTAAACAGTGTTTTATGGTTTATGGGTTTTAAAGAAGTCTAGGTGTTTGGTTTTAAGGTTTGTAAAAGAAAAACAGTGGACTATGCCAACTCCTTGATTCCAGTGTGTCATTGCTCGTTGTATCTCACTGACCTCCAGCCGCTAAACCAGGCCCCGGCGTAACACACACATACAGTATTGTTGGAACACCATCTTTTTCATGTCATGAGACTTATGCCCTGTCCCTGTGGCCATGTCTTTATTTTCACATTTCTAAGTTATTTCCTGTTTTTATTGTATTACTCACCTTGTGTCTTGTATTAGATTACTTAATTTCCTGGTCCTTGTCTGCTTTCCCAGCTGTGTGATTATTTGCCCTAATGTGTTTCATCTGTGTCCAACTGTCTCCCCCTCCCAGTGTGTATAATAATAATAAAAAAAAAATATATATTTATTATTATTATTATTATTATTATTATTATTATTATTATTATTATTATTATTATTATTATTATTATTATTATTAATGAATGTCTGTTTGAACACTACTTATTTCCAAAATCAGAGGTAACTTCTAGAGACAAAAACACGGCTGTGCCATGGGATCACCTGTCTCCTTGATTGTGGCTAACCTGTACATGGAGGAAGTGGAGAACACTTTCCCAGGTACAGTGTCCAGTCACTGGTTCAGATATGTTGATGACACGTGGGTCAAAATCAGAACCCAGGAAGTAGAAGCCTTCACATCAACACAGTGACAGAACATCAAGTTCACCGTGAAGGTGCCATAGACAACCGCCTGGCTTTCTTAGACTGTGCAGTGGTTATTTGTGAGGACAGGACACTCCAAGTAGAAGTTTAAAGTAGGCCAACACACACGGATCAATATTTACTGTTTGATTCCCACCACCCTCTGCAGCACAAGCTGGGAGTCATCAGGACTCTTCAGCACAGAGCACAAGAGGTGCCCACAATCTCAGAAGGTAAACGGAAAGAAGAACAACACATCCGTAAAGCCCTGAGAGACTGTGGATACCCCAGATGGACTTTCAACAAAACCAAGAGGACACAGAAACCAAACAGACAGGAACCAGAGACAAAAGGGAAGGGTGTAGTTATCCCTTATGTGTCTGGTTTATCTGAAAAACTTAAAAGGATCTTCTACAAACACAACATTCCAGTCCACTTTAAACTTGGGAACACTCTGCGTCAAAAACTGGTCCATCCTAAAGAAAAGATCCCCTCGCACAAACAGAGTAATGTAGTTTATGCAGTTCAGTTCAGTTCAGTGAAGAGTGCAGTGACAGTTATGTCGGTGAAACAAAACAACAGCTTCACAAGAGGATGTATCAGCACAGAAAAGCCAATGACAGGCAGCCATTTTGTGCCTATGGTGCGTTTATTGTCTTGCCCAAGGACACAAGGACAGTGTGAAGTGGGGAGAGCAGGGATCGAACCACCAACCTTCCACTAATAGGATGAGCACACTGCCATGCGCCCTGCGCTCTATCTTTACTTCCTTCCCAGTGACAGCGGTCCAGCGTTATCTAGTTGTTATTGTGGATTCCTGTGTTTCCAACTTGTCTGTCTTTTGAACCTTGTGACTGCGTGGATACCGCAACCTGCAAATAAACTTACCTGGATTTATCCGTGAGTGCTGCATCTAAGTCCTTCTTCCTCCGTCTTTGTGAGCCTGTGACAGTGACCTCCTAAAATGCTAGAAAAAAATAAACAAATCAGATGCTTTGATGAAAATAATCTCCTAGGGGACTCATGTCTTTGCTATTATCCCCAATCTGTAATGTATGTCCACTTTAATCATAGAGCCATGTAATCAGCCAAAGCAAATGCATAGAGTCAGAAGATATTGCTTTTAATAATCTGCTCAATATTGTTCCGCTTTAGAGCATTACTGTTACTTTGAGCATTTTATAATTAAAAACACAAGCAGCTCTATTTATTTTCCAAACCTCTGCAGATGATCCAGAATGCAGTGGCAAGAGCTTGTCTTTAATGAACGAAGAGACTTTAGTAGCTGGTTTTAACAAAAGTCTGAGGCAGAAGAGATAAAGGTTTTGAATTGATGACAGGTTCAAAGCTATGCTCTTGGCCTACAAGACCACCACTGGCTCCGCCCCCTCATATCTTCACTCACTAATACAGACCTACGTTCCTACCAGATCCCTGCGCTCTGCAAATGAACAACGTCTGGTGGTCCCATCCCAAAAAGGTAAAAAATCACTCTCACGTACCTTCTCTGGATCTGTTCCACATTGGTGGAATGATCTACTGCTGCTACAAGATCAGCAGATTCTGTAGCCATCTTTAAAAAACGCCTGAAAACACATCTCTTCCATCAACACCTGACTGACAAACACTGAGTTCTACTTCCTTTCTATTGATTCCTTCTCTTAAAAAAACTAAAATAAATAAAAATCTCTTATCCTTAGCTTTGTATACTGTGCTGGGTTTAAACTGACTAGTTTTTTGTGCACTTATGCTTTTTGTACCTTGTGTTGTTAAAATTGCTTCCATTGTTTTCCTCACTTGTAAGTCGCTTTGGATAAAAGCCTCTGCTAAATGACTAAATGTAAATATATTACATAGTACAGTATACAGTGTCTGAAACTGAAGCTGAGCATGAGATTTATCAATATTAACAAAACCCACCTCAAAACATTTTTGCTCAAATTGGTAATTTTTACTGTTTCCATAGATAATTTGTATTGCAATATTTCAAAAAAAATGTATTCTGTTCACAGACCACTGTTTGATATTTGTATAGAGCATTTATTATAAACTCAAAACCACATTAACATGACACTTAAGCAGCAAATCAAACGTTATGTAAATGCTGTACAGAACTCTCATGAATCATTGTGTCTTAGTTACAATCAGCCTCCAGAAAACACATGTATTTATTCAACTATTAAAAGCCTTGTGACAGAGCTTTTCTGCGTCTCCAAACCCAAGTCACAACAGCACAGTTATTCATTTGTGCCACCTTCAACCAGTTTCTTTCCCAAGATGTATGAATATTTTCCAAGTCAAACACATGAAAAGCAGAAACCGTTTCATTATGCAAGCAATGAAATGGTTTCTGCTCATATGCATGTCTGATCGAGCCCAAGAAGAGCAAAACTGTCGGCGTAAGGTTTGTTGACGCTCAAAGAACATCAAAGCTTTGAGTTGCCAGAGCGCATCAAACACAGTCATCACAGTATGACAAGTCACTTTCTACTCCTAAAAACCAGACTCCACCAACTGCTTCCACAAAGAGAAACAGACACATTCAGTCTCTATGTAAACAGTTTATGGACGTGCCTTGGAGGAAAACATAAAAACCCTAAAACATAATGATATGATTAACGAGTTGTATCCAGATGAGGCTGGTGGTGGCGTGCGGTACCAGGCGAGCTCAGTTGTAAATGCACACAGCTGGAGCACACACCTGTTGCTGGCAGTGATTAATTGACCAACACATGGACTTGTTTTTGCCTGGAATGCGCTGGAATCAAAAGAGTTTTCTGTTCTTAACACTTGCCAATTGCCAAGTAGAAATATTCTACTTCTACTAAATTCTAAGCTGCTCTTAAGTCACATAAGTTCCTCTCTGTCATATCTTTTTATTGTCGATTTGCAGAAGTGCACGGTGGCACAGTGGTTAGAGCTCCTGCCTCACAGCAAGAGCAGAGGTGTGTTTCCCTTGGCTGTGAGTGGAATTAACAGCAGTGGGTTTCTCTGTGTAAAGGTGAAATGGTGACTCTAATGTGCCTTCAGGAATAAGAAGAGATTGACCAGAGGGAACTTAGCCTTAGACCCAAAGCAGAGGTGAGAACTGCTACAGCCCACAGCAAACAATAGTTTGCAATAGAACAACAATTAGAAGTAACTCTGTACATTAAATTACCCTCAAAACTCTTTAAGGGACAGATTTTAATGCTTGCATTTGAGGAAAACAAGGCCTGGAGCAATGCTCTCTATTCATCCCGGCACATTGAAAAGAAATTGAGAAAAGTGAAGAAAAGTGAAATACAAAAATATTTGCAATGCATCCACACATTATTAACAAGGCTGAGATAATTACTCAATATAATCACTTAATCACTCAATGATAATAAGACTACTAAACAATTACTTACCAATGTGGAGGTCGCTCTAACGTTGCTGCACTGGCGCATGTATGAGCTGGGTAATACTAATCTTATGGTGCACACTTGTGTTGTCAGCTGCATGATACTTATTATATTTATGACCTCTGTTCGATGTATGACCAATAATTGTAAAAATCCATAAATCGTACGATCATTTTATGACACCAGTTAAAGTGGGGTTGATCACGGATATCCTTACGACTGTGATCCACTGTTGGTTGATTTGGAATCAGATTCAGCTTCAGCTTTCATGCTATTTTTACTTTGGTATGGCAGTTAGAAAAACTGACTCTGGATCTGCGGTAAATGCTCTAATTATGTCTCTAATGAACTCTCGTTAGACAAATAAAGTCACCTGCTATCACCTCCTGGACAAGTGCTGCAACTTGCTGCGCGAGACTGTTTAAGTGTATTTAGGGCAATGGATTATACATGGAGACACAAAATGAGCCAAAAACAACTACACAACACTTCACATGAACCTTATTACAGTGCGTTGATGTTGGATCTTATTTTTAAAAGCTAGCTCACACCTGTTGAATTACAAAGAGCAGAAAGAACTTTTGATGCCTGAATCATCAACAGATTTTCATTGAACAATCATTTTGTGCTAAAATACAATAATTCTGGGCTGTCTGTAAGATTATTTGTTTTTGAGTATCTGGCAGCACTGTTGCTTTCACACAGTCTGGACCTCAGACGTCTACACCACACTGTGTCTACACATCCACAAATCACAAGGGTCACAAATCCAGACCCTCAGACATGTGGCATCCTGTTGACTTCTTCTAAAATCCTTTCAAAAGAAGACTCAAAACAAACCTTTTCTCACTTTTTTTAGTCATGCTATACATATGTGAAATAATTCATTATTTAATTTATTTTTTACTATTTTTTTGTGTTTATTTTGTTTCTTTATTTTTTTCTAAAGCACATTGGTACAAAATGTGTTCTATTAATACATTTTCTTCTTCTTCTACACTTCATTAACATGTAACTCTGGTTACAAGTATGTTTTTTTTTAAATAGGGAAATCTCCACCTAAATTTAGGACATGAATATTGTGTCTTTCTCTTAATAAATGAATTTTAAAAAGCCCATTGTTTTGTTGCCTAAGTTGGTTGTTGTTTTGTTAAAGTGCTAGGAAGTACCAATATAAAAGTTTGAAGCCAACGGGCTGGACTCTGCTTTTGACTTTACCAACATGTCTCTTCTATGCACGCAAATGTCTGCAACTGTGCATCTTCATGGACAACAGAAACAAGACACAGATGATAGATTTCTTTGCAAAAGGTAATGCCAAGAGTAATATATTGCTTTGATTCATTTCATTTATTAAACAGAAAAGGCTAAAAGCAACATCAAAGCTACAATTACAAAAACAATCAGTTCTGACAAAGCTAGGGGCAGCACAAAAACAACAAGAAATACACAGCATCACAGCAAGAACACAATAGACAATACTCAGACAAGAGAGCATCGAAAACATCACAGCCACAACACATCTATACAAAAAGAGGACTTTACAAAGACCATGTGTGTCACTAATCACAAATGAAGCTGTCGAGCAGAAACTGTTTGTGGTCTATTTGGAATTGTGTGGAAAAAGGACCTTTGACCATAGTTGTTTTTTAAAGAAGGGGCTGGTAGAAGTTCCTGTGAGCCTGATCTTGTGATCCACTGTTGTCCATTTAATACAAATCTGAAAAGTGAAAAGTGAAAGCATTGGCCTGAGACAGAGCTGTACAAGGGTGAACCCATCCAGAAAGTGTACAGTGGATCTTAAAAGCACTAGCCACTGGTTCTGAGACAACAGAAGTTGTGAGGGACCAGACAGGAAGAGAACTATTGCATGTAAATACATTTCAGAAACTGATGATGACAAATAAGGTCAGATTTTGTTACATAGACATACAGGTTCTGCTCTAGTTTCTTGGTTGAACTGTCAGTGTGCTCTCTGTAGGATGTGAGTCTGTGTGTCCCCACTTTGCTTTACACCACAATATTTGTAGGTTGTTGTGGTAGAAAATGTTTGATAGGAAAACACTACTGAGTTTAACATAGAAAGAAAGTTCCTGAATGAGTGGAAATACATACATTCTGTCTTTTTTACATCTATTGTAAGATGGTTATATCTCTCAAACCAGTTCTGTAAAGAGTTCTTTATTAGAGCTCACAAAATGATATGAGACTAAACAGGCAGAAATACAAGAACCTGGCAGATAAATACAATGCAAAAACTGACTCAACTTGGCCGAATGGGAAATTTACCACTAGCAGCTATTTCTAAAGTGATTGGACAAGAACAGATCCAGTCTTCCATAACCGTTGATGTCTCTCATAAAACATTAACTGCGCAGCCCCTGGAAAATATAATTAGAACCAAGAAATCCAGAGCTAGCGTGAACTTAGAATCGGCAGGTGGGAACGTCCTCTGCGCTTCATGAAACTCTGTCTATTTTTAGGTTTGACCAAAACAGAGAAAGATTTATATACTGTTGAATATTAGCCACAAATGACCGATGTGAACTCTCTCTGCTCTCAACTCAATACTACAGTGTTTAGTGGTATCTTCAATGTCAAGTATGTTGAGTATGTAAATGCGTTCCACGTGCGTTTATCATAGACCGCCCCACATCAAAGTGCTCCAGACGGATGGAGGTAATGACACAAATCCTCAACCCCTACGGCCTACCCTTTAATGTTCTAATGTATTTTGCCATTACATCCAGAACAGATTAACTGGCGGTGCGGCCTTCTTCGGTGCTGACACTAACACGACTGGACTTAATGAGATACATCGTTGTCGTCAAATCTGATTATGCTTGTAATTAAATGCGTACGGGCGTCCTGCCAGTAGCCTTCGTTAAGAGCCACTGAAGAGTATTGATGGATCTCAAAGAGGCACTGAAAATGATGGTATGGTAGGCGGTCCTAACAGAAAATGTTCAGTTGTGCACGTCCTCCGCTGCTAAGCAGCCTTTATTTGTACAAGCTTGTAATCCTCCTACCTTAGCATGTGACATGCTAACAATGCTGTAAACGGAAGATGCGTCGTAATTAAAAGGGTCTCGTGGCCATTTGAAGCTTGGCTCCGCAGTATGGAGGGCTTTTTATCCTGGCAAGGTATTAGCAAAATACAGGGCTAATTCATCATTATAACATGAGACTAACTTTTCTGAAATGTTAATAATATATAAGAGACATACAATATTAATAAGAACAAGGCACAAAAAACAATTCAAAGACGATGCTGAAGAAGAATGAGAGAAGCAAACAAAGACTGTGAAACTTTAGCCATTCTGTCAAATGTTGGGGAATAAAAAAAAACAAGCAGCCCTATGTGTTTCAGTGTTTATTCTTATAAATAAATTGTTGTCCATTACTTATTGTTAAAAGTCTGTGTAGCTTAGTAAAGCTGTGTAAAAGTATGATGAGAGAGAGAATAACTGGTCTGACAGGTGAGGTGTGTAGTTTTTGGTGGTGGCATTCCAGATGTGGGTCAATCTAAACCGTTTGTGAAATTAAAATGATGTGGGAACTAAAAACAAATAACAAAGAAAAAAATTCAAACAAGTCCATAGTGCAAATATTGCAACTCTGCCACCGTGTCGCTAGATTATCACATAGAAGGTCACTGGTGATGATGTTCTTGTAAAACATACAGCAGCTTCTGGCATGATTGCATATGAGACTGAAAGCCCTTTAACCCTGTGTCATCAGAGGAGTTATGCATGTCACACAAGTCCAACAAAATTCAGTGGACAAACTGAAACTGTGTGCTCAGTTTGTCTTACTTTGGGACGGAGTGGCTCAGTGGTAGAGCAGTCGTCTTATAACCGGAAGGTAGTAGGTTCGATTCCTGCTCGCCCCACAGTTCATACTTTTGTTGTGTCCTTGGGCAAGACACTTAACCCACCTTGCCTCCAGTGTCCGTAGCACTGGTGTATGAATGTGTCGGAGAAGGTTGAGCGCCGTTTGTATGGCAGCCCCCATCTCTGTCTGCCCCAGGTGTGAATGTGTGTGAATGGGGTGAGTGGAAACACAATGTAAAGCGCTTTGGGTGCCCGAGAAGGGTGCAAAAAAGCGCTATATAAATGCATGCCATTTACCATTTTCTCTGGGCTGTTTTTTGAGTAATAAAACTTTCACTGAGTTCTATCGAGCTTTAAATTTCATTCTATTTTTAATGGACATAATGGACAAATGCAAAAAGGGTGTTATTTTGAGGTAATTATACACTACTGTTGGCTAAAATAAAAACGGCACTAACAAGGTCCAATGAAAGTGGTGAGTGAATTTCACTGTCATTCCCTCCATGTGCTCCCGCTGCTACTCCTCATGGACACTGATCACCAACGCCTCGGGTTACATGTCATCTCCAGCGTGTCAGTGTGAGTGCCAAGTCTGAGGCAGAGGGTATACTGTACAGAACACTGCACAGTTACTTTTATCATTAAAGGGTAGCTAAATAAATGGGCTTTATAGTATTTTCTATCTACTTCAACCATTTTCCTGGAATTAAAGAAGAGCTGGCCTTTCATTAAGGTCTTTGCACTTGACAAATATAATACAAACTGAATTCCTGAAAATGGTATGACAAAGCTTTTCTTTACAGTGACTCACCAGGCACTGGATGAGGAGTTGAACAACCTTACTGCACTGGGGACAAAAGAGTTTCAAAAAAGAAAAACCTATGACTGCTCTCCCGGTGCTGTACTGTACTATTGTGGGTTCGCTCTGGTTTTCTCTCAAAGTCCAAAGACATATGGATCATTCACACTAACTCCTGACTTGATCTTGACAAAGTCCTTTAAAATTTATCACTGAAAGATTATATTGCTACCTGCAGCCTAGTGCAATCTTTGGCAGGTGAACAATTTTAGGAAATCCTCCACAGGTTCACACAGACTGTGCCAAAGATGTAACAGGCTGATGTTGTGCAGCTGGTGTTTTGGTCATCGTACTCTCCACAGCTGTTTGTACTTTACTTTTGACTGTTTTGTAAGGTTGCTAACATGTTAGAAAGCATGTCAGCTCATTAAGTACTTTCAAAATGAATACATATTTGGTTGGTCACTGGGAGAATCCTACTTCAGACAATGTCCGGTTACCGGCTGGGCTAATATTTAGAAACTGACTATTACGTTCCTTCACTATGGGCAATTTAGATGGACAAATCCACCTATACACATATGTCTTTGGACAGGTCCAGAGATTTTTTTAGTGCGTGGAACCTAGATTACCCACAAACATGCAGGATCCACACAGAGAAGCCGTATGTCAGCCAGCCCTGGGATCAAACCCATGACTGCCTGGTGTGAGGCAGAAGTGCTAACCACTGTCACTCTGTGTCCCCACTTTGTTATCAAACCTAAAACACACCCATAACTGCCTGTACATGCACATTATTGGTCCAAACCTGTATTGTTTTATTGGAAATAACACAGGTTTGAGAGTTTTCTGTGAGTTTATGAATTTGTGCAGCTGCTTTGAAAAAGAAGCTTCAGCCCCCAACGACCAGGAAAAAGGTTAGAGGCAGGAAATGGATGCATAAATGAAGTACATGCAAATCCTGTCAGGCGTCTCTTGACTGCTGTTTGTTGCTCTATTACATCTTGTTGAACATGTTGTTTGGTAAATCATCCATCCTGCGTGCTCCTAATGTAAATCCTGTTTACACTGTTTATAATTTGTTTTGGCCTTCGTTATGAAAGTCTTTGGATTGTCTTTCTTCTCCTTCTGCTTTTCAACACTGACATCTGAAATCTTATATATTATGTCATTGATGTTTCATTTGGGTTTCAAATCAGAAACGTTTGAAGACACCGTTCCTTGAAATCCAACCATTTCCATATGAAAGTTTTATTTATTTTTTATCAAATGCCTGACCATTTGAGTCATTCGGACGGCACACTTTAATTTAAATGACCGGAAACAACATAGGATTTTGCATTAAAAATTCTATATGGATCCTCTTATGGTCATCAGACCTCGAGAGACCAAAGACATTTCCCATCAAAGGTGCCCATTTGTTGTTCCGCATGCGTGACTTTCAATCGCCTATAAGGTCATTACAGGACAGGCAAAAGAAGGTCACATGAATAATAATCCCAATGCTTTATTTGGTCTTTGGTTTTTAGTTTAAAGTCACTCTAAAGGACCAATGTAAAGATGAGAATGAAAGTGGCTGTTTGAGTGTGTCTTTTCTGTCCTTCTAGAGTTTCTTGCCTGGCTGCTGCCAAGGGACTGGTTTGGCTGAAAGTGATTGGCCAAGTTGAGAAAGCATCAGTATACATTTATCCAGCCCATTACCTGCACTCTACCAACAGCTCTCACAGGTCAGCAACCAAGCTCCAGTCAACAAGAAAACCTTTTGACCTTGGCAGAGTGCCGGAATGTGGCTGCAGCAGAGAAATGGAGCCGCGATGCATGTTGAGTCCACTGGAACTTTGGAGTTTTCTGTCCATCTGAGCTTACTGTGTCAGTGAAATAGGTATGATTCTAAGAACCATTGAATCAATATGAGAATGTATATTTTTGGACTTTATTAGCTATTAGCTAAAAGTTACTTTAGGTTTAGTCTTGCAAATGCCTTAAAACCATAAAAACATTCCAATGTTGCATTGTCATGTGTAATTCTAAGGCCCAAGAAGAGTGTAAAGTAAACTTGCATGGTACCCAAAAAAGTACAGTTAATTAAAAATAATATAGAAGAAGTATGCTACTAACTTATTGAAAGTATTCCAGTAAAGAATACAACTTGTTTTACTGTTGTGCCAAAGATATACTTGTCAGGGAATGGCTTTAGAGCTAAGAGGAGTCACACTAGAAAGACCAGAGACTTTCTGGATTTCTCAGGCAGAAGTTTATTAACCATCAACACAGGACCCAGAGACAGTTGAACAATCCAATTCTGTAGGAATAAGATTATAAAGCATTGTATACTTCGGTATTGAACCATAAGAACAGACGTTTACCCAGTTGAGGTAAGGCTTGGAGTCGGGTACAAGTTGGTACAAGTTGGTACCTTGGGGTACATGTTACTCCATATCCAATATACTTGCTTGGTATATACTGTACTTTCTAAGCTTGCAAACAGACGTAACAGCTTTGATCACTTTACTAAAACACAAATGATTGTAATAAAAAACACTACTTAAGATGTCACGGAAAGATAATACAATTGAGGAATATTTTTATTTTGGCATTAGTTTTAGCCTAGTTCTAGTGTTTTTAAGAAAAATAATAAAATTAATTTTGTCAGTTTTCTCACAATCAGCAGGTTCGTTATCTTTCAGCCAATTATTTTTTTACTGGAGGTAAGAATAGGAGTCACAAATGAAAGGGAGACTGTGGCAGGTTTGCCTCAGGAAATTAAACTAATAATGAGCTTTAGAAAAATGTTGGAATCCTCTCTGTTATCTAATTTATCCCTAATTGCAGTTATTCTTTTTGTTCATTCATTAATGTGACACTATATTGCTGTTCTCTCTTTGGGCCATAAGAGGGAATTTACCGTTTATTTTTAAGTGGGGGTTTTGCAATTCACTCAATAATAACAGATAAACATAAATTGCTGGACAAACATGGGCTGAAATTATGTGTAAATTAAAAAGGTATTGAAAAAGAACAGAAGAGGTGCAACAAACAGGAAGGACTTCATAATAACTGCAAACAAATAGCTTCTCAGCTAAACAGGCACTGTGCCATTACTTGCACTTTGTCTTATGTTTGCTAATGACATATTGAATCATAACTGCTCCAACAGAGTGTCTTTAAAGATGTGGACGTGAGTGACTCATTGTTCAGGAAGACTTCAGACGCAGAATGATGCCATGATGTCATTATAGTGCAGAAGATAAAACACAGATCTTTCTGAGCCAATTATTTCCTAACAATTTATTTTACCATAACCTAATAAACCCATTTGGTCCCATCTTAGAAGTCAAAAGTCAAATTTGAATCATTTAAAATACCAATATGAACAAGTGGATCTGTTTGGCCTGCATTTTGGCACAGTGTATCTGGGACCTGGCAGGAACAGTTTGAACCCACAAAGGCTTACATGTGTCTGTCCCCCTTGATGTTGTAGATGTCACTCAAACTCCCTCGTGCAACTCTTTCCACGTGTGCGCAATGTTCCATGGAAGCTTTTTGTTTTTCAGGGAAAGTGCTCCAAACAAAGAAAAAGTAAAAAACAGGGTCAATAAGACAGGAATAAAACATCCTCAGAAAAGTGCTGTCTACGTTTAAATTCCTGAGTTTCCACAGAGCGTCTACTCGGTGATCAAAAAGTGTGCTTATGGTCAATGACAGTGCCAAGATATTTACTGTATATTGTTGAGCCAACTCTACAGACTGTGAGTAAAACTAGACCAGGGAAAGAAATAGTCATCTCTTTAGTCTTGGACACATTCATTTCCAGAGACGAAGATCTGCACCAGTCAGACACTACAACACCTGCCCCTCGTCTGTGCTTTTTAAAAGGGAAGCATTAACTTTACAATGTGACATCCATCATAATGGCTTTGACACTGTACAGCCCAAACAGGATAGGGTAGAGGACGCAGCCTTGAGGACAGCCAGTGGAGGACAAGAAGATATCTGACGACCATTTTATTGATAAACAAGACCTTTTACAATAATCTATCATTTTTTTTCCAAACACAAGAAAAATAAATCAGATAATCTTTTATCAACTCCATACAACAATAGTGCAGTGGATTTTCCAAATTTATATCATAATTATTCAAAATCTTTTCTGCAGCTTATATGATGCTTTTCCAAATTCAAGTCATTAGTGTGAGACTAAGTGTTTCCCATTGGGTTTAAAATATCTTCCCCCTACTTCTTTCAACACACAACGCAAGAATCCCTTCTTCCCGACTGCCATAAGACTCCAGGTCACAAGGTCCAGTGTGTTTATGCCATCAGATCTTCTACACTGTGTCCTTACTTTAGAGTTTTTCTTGTATTATTTATAACTGACTATAATTATGCTGTAACGTAATTATGGGTTTATGGGTCTCTGTGAATTGGTGTTTAAAGGTTTTCCAAACATAAATACATCAGACTATGCCTTAATTTAGAGAGGTCCACCAACACTGGCCTACCATAGAATGTCTACACCGGGGGAAGGATCGCAAATCAACCACGTGTCACTGATACACCATACACTTTGGTCAGGTGCAAGTTCAGGCTCTAACACTCTACAGGGGAAAGATAAAGCTTGAGAACTCCCAGAGGAAATAGTTTGGGCTGGATACATTTCACTTTGCTCCTCTTTCTGAATGGCAGAATCAGCCACAAGCTCACACTGCCAATCAATAACCCACAGTTACTTTACCTTGGGACTCCACCAGAGCTCACTGTGGTTATTACAGCAGCATAAAGAGAAAACTCTCTAAGTAAAAGGTCGCAGGTTTAACATCATGTTTGCTTTTAATAAACACAGTCTAGTTATTGTGTTTATCACACATCTATGTGTCCATAAACCTGACATAGAAAAACCTAAAAGCTAACTTTCATCAGTAATAGAGCATTGGAATGTTACACCCAATGACACAACAGGTTTGCCCCACCCCCGAAATTATTCATAAAGCTTCTCTTTCATATATTACCGCTGTAGCGCTGATGTGGCCAAGGAAAATGGCCCCTCATCCCGTTAGCCACCGCTGTTAGCGTGACGTCACATTCCAATTGAAGCAAAGTGAGGGAGCCCAAGAATCGGAGGTTACTGCGTGGATTGCAGACGTGAGATGCTCTGACATAAGTTTCTCCAGTAGGAGAGTTGTAGGGTTACGCCTACAACTCTCCTACTCCTGGCTAACTTTATGACTATAACTGCATAAAAAAAGTGGTGAATCACACTTATTCATTATTATTCTTTAACTAAGAAACAGGGATTGAAGTGATTCTACATTTTGAGACTTCAGCATGAGCTGTGGCGGTGACAGCAGCTCTTGTTCTTACTGGCAGCTTGTTACTAAAATACGCTAAAGATTTCAAGTCAGCTGTTACGTGCCTGTGAGTACGGGACATTACAATATGGTAACAGTGGTAGGGCAAACTTATCTTAGAATAAATGATAACATACACAATTTGGAGGCTTGAAAGGTCCAAATCATGTACCCATTCATTTTTAAATTGAATGTGTCTCCTACAACTGATTGGTGATGTATGTGCTGACTCCGCAGACAAAATATGAAACTATGTTTTGTCCGTGCCACTGCCTCTGCCACTCCATTTTGTTCTGACTACGCTTTTAAACCCAGCGATTAAATAAATGTAGTGTAGTAAAGACGCAAAAAATTGTGTGCTGCTCGTGGGCAAGGGGAAATCCAGCAATTAACGTGTATAGATAAATGTATAAAATCCTACCGGCCAAAATGGCTAGTGGCTAGTGCCAAAAGCTGAAATCCACCTGCAGTTGGCAGGAGTTAATGTCAAGACCTGGAGGTAGCGCCTAATTTTAAGCCCACAAACATAAGCTTTTTGACCCAGACCTTTCAAAAATCCATCAGAATACGAATAGCTGTAGACTCAAGTGTGCACAACCTACCTGAACTGTCTAATAGTTACCTGTGTTTTCTTTTCTAAGACACATTAATGTGAACGCCATGAGTCAGAACAGTAGGTTGTTTCTGGGCTATTTACCCATTGGCTCCACTTCAACGGAATAGGCCATTACCTTAGCAATAAATATGCTCAACTGTCTTCGCAGATTAGATCTATAATCAGTCTGCAATTTCAGTCACAAAACATGAAGACCCTTGGCCAAATCAAACCTCATTGCGGGCCAAATTTGGCCCCTGGGGCACCACCTTAGGCACCTCAGAACTGTGCAATTCTAAATAATAAAAATAGTTTTAGTTGCTTGTCATTGTTCCCTGTTGGGTCCATTGTGAGGAAGAAGAGTCCACACTACGTCAGCGCTTCAGAGCATAAGATAATAAGATAAGTTAACCTTGATGCCCAGTGAATTTGAGTTTATTACAGCATGATATCCAACCTTATTAAAATGCTATGATTGTGTAAAACGCCAGTTAGGAGTTTTTTATTAAACCGTAAAGCTGAAAAGTTAATACACACATTTGTTTCCCTTTAGGCTAAACAATTATATAGAAGCCAGAATGCAGCAACTTGAGTTCTGACTGGGACCAGTGGAGTTAAAGAGGGGTCTTTCTGCAGTTGTCCGTAGCTCGGAATTGGACATCCCAAAGACTATCTCCTGAGCCTCTGTTTGCTCCTTATCTCTCTGTCCTGTCTCCTTTTCCACTCAGCTGGTCCTGACAGACAGCCACTCTCTTTGGGTCTGGGTCTGCACTTTTGTCCTGGGTTTTCTCTTGTAATGTGCCCTGAGATTACCTTTTTGTTGTAATTGGTTGCAGACTAATACATTTGTCTTGTCTTGGTTTGTCTTCACATGACTCACTCATCTTTAATAAGCCTTATTAGCATACTGTGATTGTGTAATGCTAATGGAATGCTGTATTAACATTTAAACTAATTCGAATGGATGCAGCCTTAACCTCACTTTTTACTATAAGAGGCAAACAGGTAGACTTATACTTAGGTCTTCTTTCATGTAGGTCCTGTTTGATGATTTAAGTCTTTTTGAGAGCTCTTTGACTTTGTTTCCAAAAGTGAAATGTATCCAGCCCAAACTATTTCCTCTGGGAGTTCTCAAGCTTCATCTTTGGTATCTTTAAGGTGTTAGAGCCTGAACTTGCACCTGATCAAAGTGTATGGTCAGTGACACGTGGTTGATTTGCCATCCTACCCCTGGTGCAGGTGTAGCCATTCTACGGTGGCCCAGTTTAGGTGGACTACACTAAATTAAGGCATGGACTGATGTATTTACGTTTGGAAAGCAAATGTTCTTCTACGGAAAAGCTCTGGGTCGACACAATGAGGTGACCTCAATATTTTGTGAGTGCAGCTGGCAAGTTTTGTTGTGCCAAGTACCAGATTGACAACCTGGGTGCACTGCTTTGTATGGCCAGCCCCCCAGGTCGCCCACTGAAGTATGCTTTGAGCTTTTAGCGCAGCCAGACTCAGAGCACTAGTCTTTGAGTGCCGATTCACACAGAGACTAATTGTGTGCATTAGATGTCTTTTTGTTCTGAGCTTTGTTTGTTTTTTTAGGTTTTGGAAAAATCCTTTTACTTTCTTCTGCATCTGTGTCCTTTTTTTTCCTCTTATACCTTGCCTCAAGGGAAACACATTGTCCTCTCAGTTTGACAGAATCGATTTAAACCCGGTTCAAACAAGAGTCTTCTTTTTTTTTCACTCAATTTTAGTCCATCTTTATGTTCCCTGTTCTTCCTTCTCACCCCTCGAAACGTTTATATAATTATCCAATTGCTCCCCCTTTATCAATTAATCCAATCACTTTAAATTAAAATCCCTTTAAGGGCTGTTTTGCCCACGCACAGGCACTGCCATTTTCTCAGAAGAAAAATACACTCTAGGCGATTTAAAATGACAAACTGTTAGCACCAGGTTTGCTAATTAGATCAATGTACCAAAAGGATAAACTTACAGCACCTCAGCAAACGCCATGCATCGAAGGCAACAAAGTATTAATTCGCTCTAAATGGTTTATTTTTGAAGCCAGCTCAAGCCAGTGTAGTTCAATAATGTCCACACTGTAATGGAGCGTTTTTCTCGGAGTGGACTCCACCCAAAGCAGACGCCTAAAGTCACAAGCTCCATTGTGTGATTTAATTAAGAATAATGACGTTTACGTTTGAACAACAATAAAGTACCAGACTTCAGTGCCACTTCTGTTCTCTCTGCATTTGTCGATTCTGTGTCTGGAAAGACTCTCAGGTAAGTTTGATGTCTTGTGTTTGATAGACAAGAAAAGTGGTGCATTTTTGTGACACTTGGGGTTACCTGAAACCAATCTATGCCATTCTGAGCCAAACTGTCAGTACTAGTTCTAGTACCAGTACTAGTACTAGTACCATCTAGTACTAGTACTTTTAACACCATCTAGTGTTAAAAATCTTGGTGTAATTTTTGATTCCTCTCTATCTTTCCACTCTCACATTAATTCCATCACTAAATTGGCATTCTTTCATCTACGTCGTATCGCTCAGCTCCGTCCCTTTATCAGCATCTCAGATGCTGAAACTGTCATCGATGCATTTGTCACCTCACGTCTTGATTACTGCAATGCACTTTTCATTGGCCTACCAGCTAGCTCCATTTCCAAATTACAATAAATTCAAAACTCTGCTGCCAGACTACTCACACACACCAAGCGTTCTGCACATATTTCCCCAATTCTGCACGATCTTCACTGGCTTCCTGTTGCTTACCGTATTAAATTCAAAATTCTCGCTTTTAAGTCTCTGCACGGCCTTGCTCCCCCCTACCTCTGTAACCTGCTTCTCCCCTACACCCCTACGCGCTCTTTACGATCCGCTGATTCCAGCCTTCTCGTTGTCCCTCGGCATCGCCTTGCTTCAATGGGGGGCAGATCATTCAGTGTTATTGCGCCCAAAATGTGGAACTCTCTCCCCCTATCACTCCGTTTTGTTAATACTATCTCTGAATTCAAATCCATGCTCAAAACACACCTATTCTCTGAATGTTACAGTTCTTAGTGGGTTTTTCTCACTTACTGTACTTGCACTCTCATTTGCCTGTTGTTGTTCTGTCTGCTCTCTTTGTCAATTGTCCTTATTGTTTTTTGTTTATTGTAAAGTGTCCTTGAGCTCTGGAAAGGCGCTATATAAATAAAACGTATTATTATTACTGTTCCAGTGGTAAAGAGGCTTTACGCACACAGCTTTAGCACCTCCAGAGGTAGTACAGAGACGGCACAACAAAAGCAAGCCTGGACAGTCCTTCTATTTATTTTTCTGTTCTATACCATAATATTAAGTGTGGTCTCTGTATGTTTGAGATGGATTTTCTGTAGGTGGAACAAACACACTGCCTCCCATGCTGTGTCTCCTCATTCCCTCCTTCCCTCTGTCTTCGTGTTTGTCTTGTTTGTCTATCCTTGTGAGGTCCTGGGTGTTTGCCTTCACCTGTTGAGCTGACTCCACACCTGTTGACCCTTCTCATTCTTATACAGATGCCAATGCCTCTAGCCCCATGGGCCACTATTTCCCGGGATGAAAGACAATGGTTTAATAGTGGCTTAGTAATTAAAATGTGGCGACATAAAGACTTAAACCGACTCTCTGTTAGACAGGTAGCATGTACGGCGCATAACGATAAGGAGCAGAGGGAACATATTGATTTGTTTTTTATACACAGCAATAAATTCAAAACCCACACTATTGTGAACCACAGTCACGTTTCCCATTAAGAAGTAAACACATTCTTCAAAAAGACTCAGTGAAGCCACTAAAGCGTAACTCATAAAAAATTTTGGGCTTTGACTGGCCATATTAGACGGTGCTTTATCAATTATTTAGTGTTTAATTGATCTGATGTGTGTCTGTTTTGTGTGTGCGGAACCTTTCATGTGCTCTCATTAGCGCCCTGGTCAGGCTTCGCTACCAGACCGTGTTGGGTCAGCCTTGGCAGTGGCACAAACAAACATGAAATCCAGTTTGGCCTCCAAGTAAGCCGCCATCCAAGTCATAGTCGAGAGGCGCCGACACAAAGCAGCATCACCGGCCAAAAGACAATGTGTCTGTGCCAGCGGAGCTTTCGTGGTGGGTATAATGAGTTGTCTCCGTGCCCGTGACTCTCATATGAACATGGATTGTACCCAAGTGGAGAGACAGGAGGCAGATGAAGGGGCACAATCTTAGCTTTGAGTGCGACACAGGAACAGATGAACAGAAGAGTGTCTGAAGAACTAAATCTATCAACTCTCAACAGCTGCTATAAGGTTACAAAACAAAACAAATCAACAACAAAGATCTTATGGCATGGTTCTTCCAGGTGACCTTATGGCACCTTAAATCTAAAAGATGCAAAGTGGTACGATCTTTGAAAACAGTCGATAATGGCAGTATGCTTGATGCACACAGACTACTTTTATATTTTGTTGTGAGTACTTAAGTGTATTTTTTTACTGTGCATTCTGTTCTGGGTTGGGGGTCTGGATCCCACCCAGATGCTTTGGGCATGAGATAGTGTAGAACCTGGACCATCACCAGTTAGTCAATACACAGTCAACCATTCAATCGCGCAGGGAAGTCAAAATCATCAATACAGAGTTTGTGTCTTGCACTTAAATGTATGTCATGTGTAATGTCTGTGTATAGTGAGAATGTGTGCTTTCTGTGTGGCAGCTTGCGTGTCCAAGACAAACAAGTAAACATGCAGGGACATTCTGAACAAATCTCATAGAAACAGGTCAGATGAAGAGCTTGCTTTAAGATTTTATAAATAAATGTCCTTCAGCAAGATTGTAATGGTGTTCAATGTCTGCAGGCTCTGGGCAGTACAGTAACACAAAGCATGACGTACTATTGAACTTCCATTGGACTCTATTTTAGAAAAAGCACATATAAACAATTAAAAATTTTAAACAGTTTAGATTCAAACTTGTCAGAGCCAAAGGAATTATTTCTCATTATTTAAATTGAGCAGGATAACTGTCTGGTGTCTGTTCTCAAAAAGTCAACCCAGGGCCATGGCCGGGGAGTCATAAGACCTGGCTTCAAGTTATATTCTGTGAAACTAGTTAAATGTGAAATAAAACGATAAATTTAGCTCTTTCTTAAACTTGTTTAAATCAGATCATGGCAGTAAGCAGGTGTGACATTTTTATGGCTTCTCACTTCCTATTTTTGGCTCCCAATTATAACACATCTGGAAATAGAGGTGGGAAAGTTGCATTAAAAAAATTTGGTGGACAGTGACTGGCATCTACAGTGCTGTAGAATTTTTCCTTTATTGTTGCCTTACAGCCGAGAATTTAAATGGATCTTCAGGAGGATTTTGTCAGTCACTCTCCATCACATGCCAACAACTATGTAGATTTAAAAGAGTTTTTATTGTGAAACAATTAAAAAATATGATAGAGAAACAGAAAAACTCAGTGTGAATAAGTATTGAGCCCCTAAGTAAGTCCAGTGGTACTGACCCTCAGAAGACACAAAAATAGTTATTAATGTAATTAATGTCTATAATTTAACTACCATAATGCCTTACTACACAGTCTAATTCATTATTACAAACTTTAAAAATAGAGAACTACACTAAATCATCCACCATCTAAAACTCTTAAACTGGGCAAGGAAAGGCTTCATCAGAGAGGCCACAGTGAGACCAGAGGAGACTCTGAGAGAGCTGGAGACCTCTGTCCACAGGAGCAGTCTAAACCTTACTCTCCACAGAGCTGGGATGTATGAGGAGTGGTTAGAAAAAAGCCATTATTGGCATTATTAGCACAGACCATCACCTGTTGTTAGGGACTGGGAAACTGTTCAGACTTGGTAGAAAGAGAGAGCTAAATTAAAGAACATTTTTGCAAAAAAATACATCAAACAGTGGTGTACAATGCACCCACTGTGAAGGAGCTCGAGACAATTTCATGTACAAGCACATCAGAAGAAATCCTGAAACACTTGGAGCTGTAGGTCCTTCAGAGGGAGGTTCTACAAAGTACTTACTCACCTCCTGATGATCCATTGAAATTCTCGGCTGTAAGGCAACAATAAAGAAAAGATGCTAATACTTTTGCACAGCACTGTAAATGCAACACTGCATCAGCTCTTTCAAGCACTTTTGTCGTAGTGTGAAAGGGTTAATCATGTTGTCTGTCGACGGCGGGGGTGGGGATGTACCAGTGACAGGAAAAGTCAAGTCAATTCAGCAAAGTGCCTTCAGATAGATTGATTAGGCTCAGGGTGAGTTTGTTTTGTGTGGGCTTTGTGTTGGAGTGGTTATGTGGCTTTTAAGGACAACTGTTATATGTGACCGACACAAAGAGCTCATTTCTGAGGCTCATCTATTGTATCTAAGGCCTTGTAAATATATAATAAGAAATGTTAATAGACAGATTACTCAGACCTTTCATCTAGTTGTTGTAATGATGAATAATGAACTTGTATAACTTGTACTAAAAGTGTGTATCCTTCAGACTTTCTCCTGAATTCTTTCAGAGGTGCTACATGTATGAACAGTTTATTCCACACCGAGCCTATTCTGCCTTGTAAACCTCCTGGTGGGCGTCATGTATGAACAACATCTGCAGAATAAAACTGCCCAGACAATCTCTTGACATGTACGTATGCAAACCTGCAGATATCCTCCAGACGTTTGGTGCATATATGAACACAATTGTGAGGAGACAGTGCAAATATCACATTCTCTGAAAAAAAAATTGCTCCTCCAGACTCTTATCAGCAGCCAGCAACTTTTGAATCCAAAAAATACATCCATTTGAACTTGGATCACTTTTACCTAAAAATAAATATCCATTTGGATTTTTTAAATAGCTTTATCTGACAGCAACAACAAAGCCGTTTGAACTTGGATTATAGTTTGATTGAAATTAATATTATTATTTTCTGTTAATTTGAATCTTAGAAGATTTCATTACAATTGTTTGCAACTGTAAACACATCACTGAAATGGCCAAGTCCTAGATGAACATTTGGAAAAGATGTGGCCTTTTTACTTAGAAGGAGTACATTTGTCTCTTACTGCTAATAGCCTTTCCATTAAGAAAAGGCCAAAAGCCACTCTCCATTCACATCTGATTATTAATCATTTTGTTGAGACAATTACTGGACAGCTTTCACACATGACATATTCAAATGTAGTAGGATCTTTCTTTCAGAAATCCACAGTTGTCATACCCCTTTTAACGCTTTTTAGAAAACTGCCCTTTCAAAACAATTTGAGCATGTACAGTATATTACAAATGTTACAAAATGTGTTACCAGTGTACCATTTACAAATCAAAACATAACATGTTTTGATTTAACATGTTAGCATAAATGTTTTTAGCTTTATGCTTTTTTGCCGTTTTAACTTGGATTTTTGATGGTTGATGAATGAGTAACAAAAAAGTCCCTGGCTTTTGTGTCGGTCACTTATAGCAGAGTCAGGGCATCTCCAACCCATCTCTCAGGCAATAGTTGTTATCATATACAACAAGTTATGCAACTGTGCCCTTCAGACCTTGAATATGCGGCTTGACATTTTGTAGGCCTACACGTGCCTAGCAAATATTCCCTGGCTTCTACGACCATCAGTATACAAAAGGAGTGCATAAGCCACTAGTACTATTATGATGCGCTTTTGCAAGCACTTTTGTATTGCACCCATGGACAGTGAGATTTGGGAGGTCAGAAACTCACAGAAATCCATCGTATCCACTAGTAGGCTTTGCAATTTCATCTGACCTGATAGCTGGTTTGGAATGAATTGACTTTATGCCATTACTTTGTACACAGCATGGCGTTGTTCTGATTGCTTTGGTGATAGTTACAGTAGTTACTGGCTAGTGGCTCACCAAATCACCAAACAGGTATTCATCAACAAGTGTGTGTTCTTAGCAAACTCTTTCAATGTTACCCATCCAGGATTGTTCTATGTAACAGACCTTCTGTTGGGTTGGGTAACAAAACCAGTTCAATGTTTTTTTCTCTCTGATGATTCTCTGATTAAAAAAAAAAATACATGCTCAGATCCAATCTCCCAGGACACATTCAGTGTGCATGTGCACGCTCCTTAAATTAAGGTGTGATAGGGTCCAAAGATTATCTACAAAGTATTCACTCAAGAAATGGCTGGAAAGTAGTTGAAAGTAACACATATCTGTGGTTTAAAGTTCAGTCCCCTCAGCATTGGTTCTTAAAGGATTGTGGATTCATGTAATGCAATGTTTTAAGGTTGTTTTGACACTGAAAGAGTGTTTTACACAATCACCTGACCACACAAACCCATCTCCATAGTTTCTCAAATTGTTAATTTATTTTAGTCAAACAAAAATAAAAACAAACAATTAATAGCAAAAAAAAAATGGAACTGAATCCTGGTACAAACATAAAAAATAAAAAAAATTACTAAAACAATTTTTTTTTTACACATATAACACAAAAACACCTAACCCTAAAGTCTTTTAGTGTATGTAAATAACAAAAGGAGAAGCTAAATTAATTCAGCTTTATTTTGTGTGATATTTTTCTTTTTAAATAATTTCTTGAAGATGTCTATGGATGTACATGTTTTTAGTTCATCATCGAGACTATTCTACAGTTTTACTTTGAACAGACAGACATCTCTGTTTAACGTTGTTTCTGATCTGTGTTTACTGAACATGAGTGTTCCTCTGAGCTCGTAAGGAGTGGATTTCATCTGAAACAGGTTTTGGACACAGTCTGGAAATTTTCTATTTATTTTTTTAACCAGTATTTTGGCTATTTTAAGTTCAATCCAGTCATTTCAATTCTGATTTGGACAGTTGTATTTATTTTGTTATTACTAAATTAAATAAATTGATTTTCTTTTATCTTTAATGATAATTTATTAACATTTTACACCATTTTTCTATGTTTTGATTTCTGCTCCTACTGTGTCCAGAAACTGTTCCAAATTTTAGAGCAAATTAGAGCTCTATCATCTGCAAATAAAACACTATTTAATTGAGTAGACATCTCACAATATATATAATAAAATTAGCTTTGGTCCAACGACAAGTGACCTCTGTAGCTGATGCCTGACGTTCGTGAATTGCACAAACTGAAATCTATTCCTAAAATAGTCATCAATCCATCTTTGTGACGATACCCTATAATTTCTAACAGTATTTTTGTAATTTTTGTTTATTTCTGGAAAAACACCAGTTTGGAGAGATAAGCTTAAAATATAGGTTAAATGTTTTACAACAAATGTCATAATGTCCTTAACTAGTGCCATATCTATTTAAATCTGTAGATTTTCTTTTTCTTTATTATATTTATTTGTTAATTTTCTTCTACTGACTTTAGAAATATTAAGCTAGTTTTTGATTTAATTATGTCAACATCCCCCTTTTCTATTGATTGTGGTTGCACAATCATTTTTTGCTAGATTGCCTCCTACGTTAAAAAAAATATTATTAAATTCATTAGCAATATTGACTGGCTTGGTTATAGTTTTCAGTTGATTTGTGAAGTACAGTGGATATTCACTTTTCTTAGTGTTTTTTCTTTGATTGAACTATTTAGTACTTTCCAAGTCTCTTTAATGTTGCTTCTGTGTTGCTCTAGAAGATTATTATAATAGTCCTTTTTAGCTTTCCTTAATATGTTTACTATCTTGTTTTTATATATTTTATATTTGAGTCCGATAGTCCACTCAAGTTGTTTAGTCTGAAGTCCGGCATGTCTTATTTACATTTCCAATAATGATTACCACATATTTAATTAGTGCAGAGCATAGTTCCTTGTGGCACATCTGAAATCTTTTATGGTGGAAAGTCTAAGTTATATATTAAACACCATAAATTATCTGCCTTATTGTAAAAGTTTTTAACACATAGTCAAAATTTGTCGTTTAATAATTGGGTTGAAACACAGTAGGGGCCAACATAGCTCCAGCGCTAGTTCATGGGACTTTAATAGAGTTTTAATGGAAGTGTATTTGGCATGGGCTGTAATTTCATGTTGCTTTGTCTCACATGGAGAGATCCAGCAGAAATTAATGGTGGGGTGTTGCTAGCAATCACAAGTTTTAATAGGAAAAGAGGAAGAGGTTATTACCTGTAGTGGCAGCGTATAAGCATGCTTGTCAATTTTAAACAGAATATTTGAACCTCCATGGTTTTCTTCCTCACACACTTAAAGTGTGATGAATGAATGAATGAACACTTAAAGACAAATTAATATTATTCAAAAGAAGACATCCGCTCAAACGTTTGCAGAATGATTGATGGGGAAATTTCAAGTGTCTCAGAAGTTTTCCCCAGGTGCATGTCCATGGATGGATGAGGAAATGTATTTACCGATCTTTGGTAAATATATACAATCTTAGGAAAAAAAATCTTTGGAATAATGATAATCAAGCATCACTCAAGGTCAGGTCTCAAAGCGAGAGAGAAGGAAAGAGGTTTCATGTTTGGTGAACATGAAGTGCTCTGAGCTTGTTATTGTTATTGACTGGGTCCGTAAAACTGATGGATGTATCGGACCAAGAGCCTTTTGATGACTGCGAGGTGGCACAAAGGCAGTTCTAAAAATACAACGGGATCCTTAACCAGCAGGATATAGCGCTGTTCTCAGAGTCATGACAGTTCTGCTCTAGAAAAAACAGAAGGCCTTGTTCTAAAATTGCTCCTAAGTTTTTCCTAAGGTCACTATTCACCTACACCTTACTCCACTTGGAGTTTTCTAAATTTAACTAACTTATAGTGCAGAAGAATTAGATATACCTAGCATAAAACTATTTGTTTTTGGCAAACCTTTGAAGATGTTATTAAGGTTATTAAAGGAGTTTCTTCGGGACTTGATTAACAAGAAATGGAAATTGTTTTCTGGGGAAGTTTTCTATCTGCTTTTCTCAACCAACAAGTCAACTTGTCAACCTGGACTTATGCAGAAATCATTTCATTTCATCTTATGGACTCTGCCATTATAATCCTGCAATACATATACAAGCTACAGTGAGTTTAAATGTGGCGTTAATTATAGTCATTAACCTGAAATGAGGTCGGAGGTGATGATGGCTGTTGAGCACAGTTTATTTTCGTGTATAAAAAGGTTGGTTGAGGATGAGCATGTGCGATGTGAGTGAGCGTTCTTGTTGTTGCTGATCAGCTGTAATGTGCTGTTGTGCTGAGCAGTAGGCCTATGGGTGCGTGTTGGCAGCGTTGCCTGTCAAACTGCAGTAGTTTGACACACTTACAGTCTGTGTGCAAGTGTGTGAGGGCCTGGGTCGCATAGGCACGGTTCACCACTGGTATAAATATGTCTGGTAATATTTATTAATGAGGCTGTTGTTACTGAGCAAATTAGCTGGGCATATTAACATTTAACGCTACAAACGAGTCAGGTTAAACGTTATTTTTTAAAATCTTTGATTACTTGATTTTTAATCCTGATGTGTTTCACCTGTGTTGCATTACCTTCCATCCTACTTAACCCCTCCTTCTCTTTGTCCTGTGCCAGTTTGTGATTTCATCTAGTTTGTCTGCTTACCAGCCTTGTTTCCTACAAGGAAACTTTGTCTGCTTTGTAGAGTTTGACCAGTTTTTGCCTTTTTGACAAAGCTTCTTTTTGGGATTCTGTATTTTGGGATTAAACACACTTATCTGTTTGCTTGGTCGTGCATTTGGGTCCACTCTGACAGTATTGCATTAAAGGTGAATTATAGTCACAAAAGATGGTCACATTCTAAAGACAGTCCCATCTATAAAAATAAAAAATACTTTTCCTGTGTTTACTCTGATTGTTTTATTTTCACAAATATATAGTGGAGAAAGAAAATGCAGACAAACTAATGTAAAAACTATAAAGTACAGCATTTGTGGTAGGTTTTCAAAATCTTCACCTGCTGCATCTATTTTAGCGTCATGCTGTCTATGCAAATGGTTTCTTCAAAACCACAGGAGAGGTCTGCAGGAATTCCATGAAAGCCATCTCACAGAAACACCCCCTGGAGGCAAAACACTGCTGTGCTTTGCTGCCTGTCATTGTAGAGAAAGGATTGTTAATTGGTTGGCCAATAATTGCTGTACCACCATCGAATGGAGTGAATGACAAGGAGAAAACAGAGAGAAAACCCAGAGAAAAGGAGATCATACCTCTGTTCTGTTCCTCTGTTTTCTTTCCTTCCACGTGCCTTGAATAATAACTTACATCATACGTGAAGTTAAGTCTTCTCCCGTCCAGCACACTGCCAAGGTCACATGACAGAAAACTACAGATTAAACCAAATTTCATTGCCTCACCCAACTTAATCCTTGAACAGGCCTTGGCCAAGTCCTCTGAGTGTGCAGGCTTTTCCATCCAGAGACACTATAGAAATGTTTTGATTGGTTGAATGTTCCCCAAAAGAAAGCCACTCCTCTGTACTCTACATTTTTATTTTATAATACAGTTTTGTGGTCTTTTGGGTTTTTCTTGATGCTTCACTGCTGTAAATGATATATGTGAATGTCTAAATTATTAACAGTCTCTTCTGAGGTCTTTTGACTTTCTGTCTTAGGGTAATCTTTGGACATTGAGATAATCTACATCCAAGTTCACACAGAAGCAAACCACCTAAATCTAAATTCATCCCATTTAAGCTCTATGTGTTTAATTCTTCTCTCAGTAAATGGAGGAAATGGCATCCAAATATTATTATAATTTTATAATTTTTTATGGTTGTGAGAAAGTTTGTTTAGTGTTGTGGGAGTTTTTTTAAAGGTAATATGTGTAGCTTTTAGGCAAAAAAAGCTTGCCATGTGTTCCTTTTTGACATGTTCATGAACCCACTTCAATGGGATGAGTAAATTGGCACAATTACTGTCCACTGTGGTTGCCTGAATTAGCTGTATGCTCAATTTCATTTCATACGGGTTCAAATTTCCTGCAAAAAATCTGCGGATGTGACGTAATGCGTGCTCACGCTACTTGATGGATGTGAACAGCGCAACTACAATCACTGGTGAAGTCGGACACAGAGACGGAACCCGGCCCCGACACTGAGCCCGCGAAGAGAACAAACTCATCACTAGTAATAAATAATGAGGCCACGGAGAACTAAGCAGCCGCTTAGTTCGCTTATAGGCTGTGCCTGAACTTACGCCTTGTTACCTGTCACATTGTAAGAGAAAAAAGCCGAGTGGATCAAAACAGGCTTGTACCATATAATTGTGTGTGACTGAAACAAAATAAATGAATTATCAATGTAGTTTCAGAGCAAATAGGTCAGCTACAATGACTGTTCTCAATCTTGTTAAAACTATAGCACTGAAAACTTTTTTTTAGACTTGCATTACGGAAGATTACGGGTTTTTGTGCTAGTGTGCCACCTCTGGAGTTAGCGGTACTACATCCAGTGTCATGCGTGGTTACTGTGCGCATGCTTGTTGAATGAACAACAAATAAAGAAGAATCTGCCGGTTTTGAGTGCGCTGGAGGCCTGTCTCTTCTCTGGGTTCACAGGATTCATTTTCAACTTTGCCGCTAGCGTTGCTTAGTTTACTTATGGTGGCAAAGCAGAAGTGAGAACCAGGTAAACGAGCACGCGCATTACATCACGTCCACTGAAACAGCGCAGAGCTTCGATCCTGAAACCTTTTCATTTAATTGACTGTACAGGCTTACGGAGGCAACCGCGGCAAATTCAGATCATTCTGCACATCCGGCTGTTGCATGTATGGGTTATAATTTGTTATTTGAACCATTAAAACGTGTGTAAAGTAAGCTTTTTAAAGAAAGCACTTGATACAATAGATCAAAAAATGTTAAACAAGTTGCAAAGATAACTTGCTAACATGCTGTGGGTTAATAGAAGGGTTCTGTAAGGCTCAGTGTTGGGTCCACAATTATTTTTTATATAAATAACATCTGTAAAGTATATCTGATTTGTTTAATTATATTCTGTATGCTGGTAATACAAATGTGTATTGCTCTGGACAAGATCTTGAACAGTTAAACAGAGAGAAAACTACACAAGTTTCAAAAAATAATAATGGTTTGACACTTACCAGTTTAAAACAATAAACAAAAGAATAACAAAGACTAAATACATGACTGATATGTTTTTTGCAGATGGACCAATCACAAGCACAAGTTTGTAGTTGGAGCAGGGAGTGGTTTGCTGGTAACACAAGTAACTGGGCCCGCGCGGCTAGTCCAAAACACTCAACATGATGGCCGCTGCTACCGAGAGGCTGTTTATTTCTGCTCTTGCCTCGGTTTTGAAAAACCAGCAAAGTATAAATCTGATGAAACCACTCTGGGTCCGCTCTACTGCTGGCCAGTGGCACCAACGTGGCTTCCTTGTGGACAAACGGGTGTGCATTTTTGATATTTTTTTTTTGCATCCCGTCCGGTGTTTCTCTGATTGGTTAACATTCCTCTTGTAAACCCCGCCCTTGAAATGGAAGCAACAGGGTACCAGACTAACTACTTTGTATAGAATAGGAAAAGAGCTAGTCGTGGCTGGCCAGGCTTGGTTTGAATATACAGTAGTTCTCCAAAAAGTGTGTGCCCTGTGTGTGCATCATCAGCCAAAGTGACAGAGTGCATACTGCTGTAGTGGAGAAGCAAAGGGGGACGTTTGCTACTGTCCAGGGATCACACCCAAGCAATCAGACCACAATGCACTGCAGATGCAATCACTTTGGCCTTTGGCAAGTGTGTGAGTGACTGTCTGAGTGAGTGGACAGAGGTTATAAGGAGAGGGGACATGTTTATGTGGCTGTACCATAATGGAAAAGTCACAGGTTTGATCCCGAGGAGCCAGAAACAAGGCTTCCATTAGAGACTCGGGGCTGAACCCGTCACTCGGCCCCATTTAGAGAGTTAAACATGTTGACTTAAACTTTGGCCTCTGACTTTTAGAGACAATTATGAAACATGACAGATAAGACAAAGGAGAAGACATAGAAAGTAACAGTATACAATCATTGCAGAGACAACAGTTGGTTTAAAGGCCAGACTTCTTCACACTATAGAAGTTTAAGGTAAACTCTAAACCGGAGTTTAATGTAATGTCTTATAGTATTCTGGGTTCCTTGGTGGTAGCTTTAATAGTATGCAACTTTAATAAGACTTCAAAATGACTGAAGACTAACTAGGACACCACCAGAGAGACTAGGTCCTGCAGGAGACTCCATGCATCTGAAAAGTTTTGATAGAAGTCAATAGGGAGCAGAAAACTTTGTTCTAATAACCTTTGTTTCATTCTGTCATTTTCATGTATATTGTTTGACAAATTAAAAGATACAATTTTATGGCAATACAGTGACTATGACTCTCTGTGGGCCTTTCACACTATGTCACAAAATTTACAAAACCCTCTACAATCTGATGAGAGTAGGCCACACTAAAGTAGACGTCTGATATCATCTTTTTCCCTCTCCGTTTAAGTGGAGATAATTGACCAGAACTGACCGCTCTGAAGATCAATATGGGCTCGCACTTCCTGAAGCCTTGTTTTCCTGCGGCGCTGAGTGGACACACACAGGGCGGTGGCCTAGTTCTCAAAGTGAAGGACAGAGTCACTGCCATATCTTGGACCCCATGAAAAGATCTCACTGTGGGCAAGCTCTACTGTAACTGGAAGTGATTCTTGGGTTTGAGCTGTAGTGGCTGCTGAGTGAATCAACACATTTAAACTCACTGGTGGACACACAAAGTTATATATTTTTACAGAATAGTATTCAAGTGTATTTTGACAACTACTATGGCATTACTATAGAGCAAGTACAGTTATGGGAACTGTTAGTTTACTGACTCGTATTTAAAGATCGACTGGTAAAAACTATAGTGTATCAAGAGTAAATGAGAATCTCCACAGACACTGGATGCACATGTTTGTCAGATTGTAAAACATATAAGGCTTAAGAACTGACACTATCTATAATAATTATGATTCTGAACTCAGATATGGAATTATTGGTGTGAGTGACACACAGAGCTAAACATTCATTGGAGATGACAATATCAACGCTAGAGTACGTATGCCGAGGCAATTGGTAATATCATTATTCAAGGCAATGACGGGCATAAATAGAAGTTGTTCATAAGTTGGACGTCGTGAATAAGCTGTACTCATTACTGCCTGCACGGATCAGGTATCTGTGGTTATGGCAGATATAGTCCTTCATGCATTTAAACAACAGCAGTGAAGTCATTGGAATAAATCACCTGCCGTTTCACAGTTGGTCATTTCCATTGGTAAGTAATTACCAATCCTTCATTGCTAGACAATGCTATTACATATGATTTTTATGTGTAGTTTGATAGAAAACTATGATTGACCCATAATTTAATAATAATATTCATTCATTCATTCATTTTCTACCGCTTAGTCTCGTTAGGGGTCGCGGGTGACTGGAGCCTATCCCAGCAGCTTTGGGCCTGAGGCGGGGTACACCCTGGACAGTGGCCAGTTAGTCGCAGGGCTAACATTTAGAGACAAACAATGACAGACAACCATTCACTCTCACATTCATTCACTAGGAACACTTTAGATTTGCATGTCTTTGGACATAATAATAATAATAATAGTCACCATCCTCTTACACACTTTTACCCTTCTGTTATCAAGCAACCAAAGAGTACATTAAGTATTTGCCCTCTGTTGAGATAGCTGTTTAAGTAAAACTTCAAATCCAAGATTAAATCTCTTGTGTCTATAAACTGCATGGCTAAAGAAGAAAAGGGCTTGAAATTGTAAGTGACTGCGACAAGTTGATTTGGGACTTGCAGAAGGGTAAGTGCAGCCTGGTGTAATGATCCTTGTGTAAGTTATCTGTCTTTGTTACATATTGGTTGACTTACAGTGCCTTATATAAGCTTGAGGGTAATTTTATACAATATATCAGTTTGTTTCCGGTCACAACGTTATATTCTCTTGACACAGCAGAGGAATACAGCTGCAGAAACACAGACAGAACAGACAGGCAAACAAACTGAAATAAAATGATATACATCATGGCAATCAAACTGCACAGCATTACCTCATCTGTCCAATCCATATCTTTACACAAACCATACACCACATGCAGCTTGTTGTTGTGATTAAATAAGACGAGAAAGCAACTGTAACTGTGACTAGAACATACTAGCCTGGCACAGCCTGATGTGAACTCTCTGTACAGTTGTGCTCATAAGATTACCTTTTTTTTTTCCGGGGAATATGAATGATAACACAAAAACATTTCTTTCACTCCTAGGTAGTGATTGGGTGAAGCCATTTGTCAAACAATTGTGTTTTCTCTTTTTAAGTCATAATGACAACGGAAACTACCCAAATTACCCTGATCAAAGGTTTACATAATCTGATGATTTTGGCCTGATAACATGCACAAGACACAAACAGGTTTAAATGGCTTCTAAAGGTAACCATCCTTAACCTGTGATCTGTTTGCTTGTAATTAGTGTGTGTATAAAAGGTCAGTGTTTTTATGCATCTTTCATCCAGTTTCTGTATCCTGAGTCATGGGGAAAGCAAAATAATTGTCAAAAGGTAATTAAACTGTATAAAACACAAAAGAAACATAAATCCAAGAAATTTAGTTCAAACTCTATTATAGAAGTGGAAAATGAGGGATTCTGTTGAAACCAAGGTCAGGTAGACCAACAAATATTTCAGCCACAACTGCCAGAAAAATTGTTTGGGGTGCAAAGAAAACCCACAAAAAACTTCAGCTGAAATACAGGACTCTCTGTAAAAAAAGGTCATGTGGCTGTTTCAAGATACACAATAAGGAGCCACTTGAACGAAAATGGGCTGCATGTTCAAGAAAGCCATTATTACACAAATGTCACAAAGCATCCTGTTTACAAAACGCCAAACAGCACAGAGACAAGCCTCAAAACTTCTGGAACAAAGTCATTTGGAGTAATGAGATCAGAATTGAGCTTTTTGGCCACAACCAAAAACGTTACATTTGGAGAGGAGTCAACAAGGCCTATGATGAAAGGTACACCATTCCTGCTGTGAAACATGGAGGTGGATCGCTGTTCGATGTTTTGGGGATGTGTGAGCTACAAAGACACAGGAAATGTGATCAAAATTGATGGTAAGATGAATACAGCATGTTATCAGAAAATACTGGAGGAAAATTTGCACTGATCAGCCCGGAAGCTGTGCTTGGGACGTACTTGGACGTGACAACAATCCAAAGCACAAGGCCAAGTCGACCTGTCATTGGCTACAGCAGCATAAAGTGAAGGTTCTGGAATGGCCATCTCAGTCTCCTGACCTCAGTATCATTGAGCCACTCTGGGAAGCTCTCCAACGTGCAGTTCATGCAAGACAGCCCAAGAATTTACTTTTTGTCAAAAAGACTGGGCAGCTTTACCATCTGAGAAAATAAAGAACCTCATCCACAACTACCATAAAAGACTTCAAGTCTTTTGGTCAAGTCAAGAGTCATTGATGTTAAAGGTGACAATACATGGTATTAAGAACTGTGATATGTAAACTTTTGATCAGGGTCATTTGGGTGGTTTCTGTCATTGTGAATTGAAAAGAGTGACTATGAATGATAACACAAAAACTTTTCTTTCACTCATATTCTTTAAAAAATAGCCAAAAAAATCCCATTTTGCCAGGGTATGTAAACTTATGAGCACTGCATATAAAGGAACTTAGTCTAGCAAAGCCCCATAAGCCAGTCAGTTCCTCAGATATGTTCCGTACCGACCAATCACATTTGAATGTCGCTTTAGTGTTGTCACAGTTAGGCAATCCAAGTCCCTTGTTCAAAACAGTCAAGATAGCACAGTCAAGATTATTATTATTATTATTATTATTATTATTATTATTATTATTATTATTATTATTATTATTATTATTATTATTATTATTATTATTATCCCTGTGGGGAAATTCCTATAGTCGGCAGCCACACCAGTGGCAACTAACATGTTTTATTTTAGACGCAAAGAAACAACAGATGCAACTAAAGGGTTAAATCTGTCATTTTAAATGTTATGTAGAATAGAAGCTCTTTGAAACATGTTCTCGATGTGAATAATCTTGTGGACTGGTGCAGAGCGACACAGTAAGCTTTTTTAAAAAAAGGTCCACCAATGAATGTACTTTTTGAAGAGGCTAAAGTGAGCTGGACTCAGCTCTCACATCCTAATAGCCAGTAATCAGTGCGTGGTGAGTATATGGAGATCACATAGTGAGAAAAACATTTTTATTACCTAATTAGTCATCAGGAATCATCTGTGGGGAAAAAAAATAGGCTTTATTATCAAAGATTAATATAGTCCAATTAAAATATACAATTAAAATAAACAGTGTGATGTGTTCAGTACATACAGTAGGTCTTTGGCCAATCACATGCTCGCTTACATAAAAAAGAGCTGGTCTCTAGGGAAGTAACAGCTACCGGTAATACAGAGTAAGTGGTTATTCCAGTGCTAAAAGCATCTTTTCAGACAGGAAGGTCCCTGGGCTGCTGTTTGGGGTGGAGACCAGAATATCCACTATCATGGACAATGGACATAATTACACAATATTTGAACAGTATTGATATTAATAACCTCTTTGTCATTCCTGAAACTGCAGCATGTCCACTGTGCGCATTTCCAGCTAAGAAGAGGTGCCCCCTATTTACCCAAAATACTTGAAATGAAAGTAAAGACAAGTGGAATCATGCACAAAGAACATGCAGACATATTTTTCTTAGATGAATAAAAGCACAGTAATTCTCAATCAGCATTTAATGAGCACTCACAACTCTCATCAGGAAACAATTTTAAAATATTCACTGCAGTCAATCACAAAAACTGATTTTCAACTTCAAACTTTCAAACTAGACTTTTAATTAAGTCAAAATCCACACTTTTCTATGTCTGAAATTGTGACAGGACAATAAAAATTCACTTCCTTGAGACCTTTTAAAATGGTTTTGTGGAGCCTACTCCGACAAAATGACCCAGGGCAAGTGTCTTCAGACTTACAGTTTTACATTAGTTATTATCATTATGGTTCTCTAAAAGGGTTTATTATGCATTCCTGTGAATTAGACATCATTTTCTCTTTTTTTGAGCTTGAGCTTGCATTTTCCAACATGACGATGCCAGACCACATAATGCATCAGTTACAACATCATGGCTGTGTAGAAGAAGGATCTAGTTCTGAAATGGCCAGCCTGCAGTACATTTGAATCATCATAAAGAGGAAGATGCGACAAAGAAGACTTAAGACAGTTGAGCAACTAGAAGCCTGTTTTAGACAAGAATAGACAACATTCATGTTCCTAAACTTGAGCAACTTGTCTCCTCAGTCCCAGACGTTTGCAGACTGATATAAAAAGAACAGGGGATGCCACACAGAGGTAAACATGGCCTTGTCCCAACTTTTTTGAGATGTGTTGATGCCATGAAATTTAAAATCAACTTATTTTTTCCTTACAATTATACATTTTCTCAATTTAAACATTTTAATATGTCATCTATGTTGTATTCTGAATAAATTATTGAAATTTGAAAAATCCACATCATTGCTTTCTGTTTTTATTCACAATTTGTACAGTGTCCCAACTTTTTGGGAATTGGGTTTATAAATAAAAAAGAGACAAATAAATGGAAATCTCATACTGAGCAATACATTATCCTTTTTGTTATGTAGCATCTTTTACTCAAGTTTAATACTATACAAGACAAAAAACATACATAAACAGAGGGTATTTGTTCTCTTCTTGTGTTTAAGGTAAACTATTAAATCATCAAACAGCATGTAGACGTCATCTAGACTTTAGTATCACAAAAACTGAAAAAGCTGAAAACTTTGACCAGTCACATGAGGTGCGCTTTAACCGGGTAAATATTCATCTGATGGACTTTGGTTTGTATGTATGCTGCTGTGTTGTCTGTGAAGGTTCTCAGTCATCCAGGACATCTTGAAAAAAAAAGGTTGAGGTAAAAGCATCTGGACTCAGATGGTGCTGGTGCAGCCGAAATGCTACAACACCGCAGACTATCAGGCCACTTGCTAATGTTCTCTACCCGCTCACTAACAGCATACACAGTCAGTATCTATTGGCCAAATTCACCTTGTTTATGCCATTTGTGATGGCTAACGCGCTTTTGTCTATAAAGAATGCACACCCAGCTCATGTTGTCCATACATAGGATAAGGCTCTATTTGATTCTTACAGTAATTTTTCTAAAATGAAAACTTTAAGTATTACAAAATTCATACCTTAAATAAATAAAAAAAATCAAGAAAAGCAATCACAATACTGCAACCAAAGGTCTGTATCTATAAACACCAATGACCAATGTCTGTTGAAAAAAATGTAATTGTATTACACAGAACACATTCTGTCTTACTTTTTATTTTATTTTATTTTACAAATAATAACCTTCACGTAGACCACAGCTTCTCTTCCACTGTGGACGGGAACAGACGTAGGCTATTAATGTAACACCTCTGAATCATTGGAACCAAATAAGCTGTGAAGATGTACCATTAGCATCCTAAAGGTCATGTGTGAATGCTCATCTGACAATTCGTCTTGTTGAAAAGTCAGTTATTTTTCATATTACCCATTGAAAGGAAAAGTTAAAGTTCAAAGCTTTTATATACACTGAGGCTGTTTTTTGAATTATTACATAGTAAAATTTAGTCTTTGTCTTTAGTTCTTTGTCTGGCAATACACACAAAAACGGAAGAAGACAACATGTTCTATAGCAAGTATTTAATTTAAATAGTCAAACATGATTCAGCGGAATCAAGGATCTCAAAAAACCTATTCACAGATCAGAGCTGGCTTTTCACTTGCAATTGTGGCAGCTAATGAGTACACTAGATCTAGGTCCTCTGCTGCTCTCTAGGGGAATATTTGTGCAGTACACCTACTGTTACTACTGTTACATTATCACACTTTTGGAATATTGAATTAAAGTTGGGCTGGGAATTTTAGAGTCATAGTAGCCCCTGTTGTTGCCAATGAACAAACCCAGGAGAAAAACATCTGATGGTGATTTCAGTTCTTTTTTTACTGTTGATGCTAGCTCCTGTGTAGGGGTGAGTCACTGTGTTTACACTGGTTGAATTAATATTTTCATGTTTATGCAACATCTCTTTTATCCCAACATCTATCACATTGCTATTTTTCTTTTATTATTATTTAACCTTTATTTAACCAGGATAGTCCCACTGAGATTACAAATCTCTTTTGCAGGGGAGTCCTGGCCCCATGTGTGTTTGGGGGGGACTATTGTACATGTTTTTGGTGGTAGGGGAAACCGGAGTACCCGAAGGAAACCTATATACACTGAGGCCACTGTGCCACTAAACATGGAGATCACTGAATCTCTAGCTGTTACCAAACGTTATTGTATTTTGTTGGGCTTTTATGTATCCTTGGCTTTTATGTTTTTATTTGTCACTGGTTTTTAGCTTCTTTTTATCTTGTATTAATTTATAGCTGTGCAAAAGTATTTCCATTGTAGTGGGGACTACAGTAATGCTAAAGTAGGAATGTGCTTGTTTGTAAGAGTACATGTAGTACGGATGTTTGTTGTCCATGTACGTTGATTTAAGATAAACAGACAGGAAAAAGGAGCAATGAGCATCCAAAGACAGGATTGAGTGGTGCATAGGAGTGCATTTGAGTGTAATGAACTACCCAGCCTCACAAATTTTCAACAGTTGGCTTTTACATAACATGTGCAAATGGAAGCAAAATTGTAATGTAAAGTCTAATATTTCTATAACAGCACAGTTAATTACAGTGATTACTCACAACTGTGGAAGTTGTGAGTAATCACTGTAAAATAAAGTAAATAAAAGACACATTATTATCTAGATTATAAAGTTTAGAATGACCCTCACTGTGCCCGGACAAATATGCAGTGACATACACACTCACTAATCTGCTGAAGAATTGCGGTCTGTCTGTGGGTTTGTCTGAGATAATGGGCTGAGCCTCCTTTTTGACTCAAAGTTGAATTTGTTGGAGAGGGACACAAACATACATAAACTGAACTGACCTCCCCTTTACGTATAATTAATCTGGATCATGTCCACTTCAAAGTTCCATTAGCTGTCAGTTGTATTCGATGTACTGTACAGGTGACCATCCTGCATTTGGCAGATGCACAGCTGTATTATTAGACATATGAGCGCACGCTTATCTTGATTTGTTGTTAGTCAAAAAGTGTGCTCTGTTTGTCCTGCTGTTTATCATTTCCAATAGGCCAGCAGCACACTTCTGTAATATGTTTTACGTCTGTGGTTTATTTATATATGTGCTGTAATACCAAGCCTCTCCCATGGAACCTCTAAAATGGTCGTTGCGTAAGGGCGCCGCCATACGGTGATTTTACAGCGAAATACAGCGATATACCTCCGTCCACCAGAGGGCAGGCTCCAAAAGCGGAAATATAAGGAGAAACCCAATGGCGACTTTACAACAATAAAAATCATGTTTACAGCCTGGTACAAAAGATGGCTCCGGTCTCTAGAGCTAAGTTTTTACTACATGACAACTCTGGGGGGGGGTGAATTTTTGATTAATATGGTTGTTTATGCTATATAAAAACTATTGTTTTACTATGGAAAAAGCCCAGATGTAACGGCCATTTTATTCCCCATTCGTAATGACCATATTGGTGAATAGAGGACCAATGGGCGGATATCATCCATAATTATACTATCTATGTGTAATACACACAATACCATGGTCATGATGTAAGAAAGGTTTTATTCTGTATGGGGTGGGTTTACAGTCAGGCCAATTTTATTAGGCTTTTATTTACTTTATTAGGCTATTAATGCATTTGAGATCACTGGGTCATGTGTCTAGGAAGTTATAAAAAAGTTTTTACATAACAAATATTAGTTACATTAAATGTATATATTGCCATAGAAATTTACCTGGAAGAAAAGTAATTTTTATAAACAACTATTCATAAAAAATATAAGCAAATAAGCAGTGACCTAAAATCATAACAGTTGCTGATGGCAAAAAATAAAAAACATTTTTATTTTATAGAATTGATCAAATAAATTTCACAAATGCAGCCAGAGGTTTTAAAAGTTAGAGATTCAAATAAATTGAATTAATGTTTATTTATGTCTTTAGCTAGCAAATAATGCTAACATTAAATTTCAATAACTCTCTTTCAATGGAACAGTACAGAGACAAAAGCTAGAATAAAATGCTAAACCAACAGAAAAAAGTGTTTTAGCCAATTTACGCCATCTAGTGCATTATACTATTATTACAACAAGGTTTAAGCTATGTTTGGGGTCATCACCAACCATTGACGGTAAAAAGAGGTCAATAAACAACAATTACCATATCTTGCAGTGGGTATTTCATTTTTACTTAAACAACAACATTCTAGACTGTCGACTTAAATGGATTGACAGTGATCAGAGCAGATAGTGATACCTGAAGTAGTCAGAGAGGACTTGCCTTGTGTGTGGGTAACTTTATAAACAATCTATGGTGGGTAACTGATGGTGCTGTCCGGGTGGGTATGTTACAGTTAAAGAGAAGATCTTTGTCAGGATGTAGAGCTGTGGCAGAGACCTGTTGTGTACCAAGAGAGTCACAAGTTGTGGTTACAGTTTATCATTTCACCTGTGCCAGACACTGCCTGAAACATCATTAGTGGAACTGTTTCCAGGAGCAGACCCAGCACCTGATGCCTCCTTCATCAGATCAGTGTTTCCTGAACAACTTAGACAAGCCCTTGCATTCGGCTTTTAAACGACAGAGAGCAGCCGGTGGACATTTGAGATTAGTGAGCTGCAGGACAGAATGACACAAGAACTCCTTCTTCCCGACTGCCATAAGAGTGTACAATCAATTAAGTCTCAGTCAACTAATTTGAATAGAGCTATCATCCAAATTTCCTCTTGGGGATTAATAAAGTTTAATTGAATTGAAGTGATACGGTCAATATCAGATTTTGCTTGTTGGTTACCTCAAATGTTTTGAAGTTAGGTCTGAAAGAATGTAAATAACTACAATTTTATATTTGAAAAAGCACAATTTACCATTTTTTAGTGAGGAATAATTTAAATATCTCTAATTATTCAGCTTAGCAGGCGTTTGATGATTTTGCCTATCCAAATGTTGGGTTATTCTGTGATTTACGTAGTGCCTTTGAATGCACCAGCCGTAACCAAGGTAATGACGCTCTGTTCCGTTACCAAGGTTTTCTCAAGGCAAACACTAGCCTGATAGCACTGCTAGCCACCCCACCAGATAATGTTATAGTTTTGGTATAACCGCGTTTGATCTTTCGGTCAAGTTGAGTTGGAAATAGAGAACACTTAAGCGGAATCCTTGTCTAATGTTCATTGTTTGCTACGTGGCCGAAGTTTGAGGCTAAGCATAACATTTTCTTGGAACAGCTCCATCTTCAAGCTAGCTGGTTAACTTAGTAAGGTTTACGTTAGCCCCACAGCCACGATGGTAAGTAGCCGTCGGCTTGCTTTCAAACATAAGCTTTATACATTAGGTTTCCAAAAGTAAATTATTTTCCTAATTTGGCTTACTTGAAGGGGGGAAAGTGAAAGAGTATGAAGCTGTCTTCACATTATGCATAGGCCAAAGCATCTATTAGCTGGAGAAAATCCCCTTTACGTTCATTTTGCTGATTAGCTAATTTTCCGCGTCAATCACTTAATGTTTAACTTTGTCTGTTTGTTTTTTATTCTTGTTTTTCTTTGTAGGCTGATTTCGTATTTAACGAGCACCATCAAAGTGAAGTTATTAACTACATGCGATTTACACGCTCAAAGAGGGACCTCAGACTCAAGACTATTGACTCCTGCTTTGAGGAACTCAAGGACAGCAGGTAGCCTACGCCTCACAAAAATATAATAATGCAAATGTAGGCATTGTCACCACAGTTAACTAACATTGTAATGTTTCTTCTCGACTATTGTATACCAACTGCACACTAGTAACTAATCAAATTTAATAGTCATTTTTTCTTTCTTTTTTGCTCCAAACAGGCTTAAAATCCTTGAATTCTACAATTATTATTCAAAAAAGAAAAGTAAATGTATTTTCAGTAGATGTCTGGCATAAGTGATAAGCAGTGTTGGTCATCTTACTTCAAAAAAGTAATTAGTTACAGTTACAAATTACTTCTCTGAGTTAGTAACTCAGTTACCACATTGTAAAAGTAACTCAGTTACTCAGCAATATTTCTATGTATATCATATGTTCATTCGTCAGAAAATGAATGAACATATGATATACATAGAAATAAAACATATAAAAAATAAATATTGAAAATAAAATTCAATGGTAAAATTAAGTCACACAAATGTAAACTTGTGCAAAAAGAAACAAAGGGAGACCTGGCCATTAAGTAGTGCAAATCTCTGTACCTGTAAATGATTGCACAATAAACAGAACATAATCCAGCTCTCTCTGTAGATTAGCATGATGTTCATTCTCAAAGAAAATGAATAATACATTAATCTATTCTAAAATACTCCTCTCATCTAACAACTAAATCAGTGGTTGTTGCTGACACGTAAAATCGAGCGTTGCTTGTTTTAACAGTGGCTCTGTCTCCTTCAGTGGAACTCACGCTAGCTGCCTTTGGGGTTAGCAGCAGCAACAAGTGTCGTGTTAGCATGTGTTGATGTGAGGTGCTTCATAAGATTTGAGTTACTTGAGGCAGACGTGGATAAAGTCTTTTTTCCTGGACATAGCATGTTACAGAAACATTCTTGCCTTTAATTTCAAACAATAAGAAGTAGTGCCAGTACTTCCAGTTCGAGAACACTACCTTTGAATTAGATTACTCCGTTACTGAAAAATTAACGGCGTTACTAACGGCGTTAATTTTACTCTAACACCGTTACTTCCAACACTGGTGATAAAAACACAGATCAGAATCAGAATCAGAAAGAGTTTTATTGCCAAGTATGCTTGCGCATACAAGGAATTTGTTTTAGTGACATAAGCTACCAGTACACAGAGACACCAACACACAGACAACAAATAAGTGTATAAACAGACAACAAATAAGTGTATAAACAATATAAACAATTGTGCTATAAATGATAATTGAATAGGATTGAATAAGATGCAGGGATGTACTAGGATGGATAACAAATGAATATAAGGATATTGCATTTTTTTTTTTGCATAAGCATAAGTGGGAACATTTAACTGTTCGTGAGGTAGATTGCCTGGGGAAGAAACTGTTTTGTGCCTTGCTGTTCTGGTATTTGCGGCTCTGAGGCGCCGGCCAGATGGCAAAAGTTCAAAAATGGGGTGACTTGGGTGTGAGGATCCAGAGTGATTTTATGAGCCCTTTTCCTCACTCTGGTTGTATACAGTTCTTGAAGGTGGGCACCAATAATCCTTTCAGCAGTCCAACAGTTCTCTGTAGTCTTCTGATGTCTGATTTTGTTGCTGAGCCAAACCAGACAGTTATAGAAGTACACAGTACAGACTCAATGACGGCTGAGTAGAACTGTTTCAGCAGCTCCTGTGGCAGGTTAAACTTCCTCAGCTGGCGAAGGAAGTACAACCTCTGCTGTGCCTTTTTCACGATGGAGTCAATGTGAATGTCCCACTTCAGGTCCTGTGAGATGGTAGTACCCAGGAATCTGAATGACTCCACTGCGGTCACAGTGCTGTTTGTGATGGTGAGTGGGGAAAGTGCAGGGGGGTTTCTCCTAAAGTCCACAGTCATCTCCACTGTTTTGAGCATGTTCAGCTCCAGGTTGTTAAGACTGCACCAGACAGCCAGCTGCTCAACCTCTTGTCTGTAAGCAGACAAACTTTAGGAGCTTGACAGAGGGGTCTTTAGAGGTGCAGTCGTTGGTGTACAGGGAGAAGAGCAGAGGGGAGAGAACACATCCCTGACAGGCAAGTTTAATGAATTTAAATAAGAACCAATAGTACAATATGCAGAGAAATTGTCAACACAGAGATGATGGCAGCCGACCCATGTTTGTATGGTCTTTTTTACTTTGATTAACATAATGTGCTCATACAATCTTTATTGATACTGTGTGTGTCCAGGCTGGTGGAGGACACCTTCACGGTGGATGAGGTCAAAGACATGCTGGATGGTCTGCAGGTGGTGGTGCGCGGGGAAGTGGAGACGGAGCTCATAAACACCGCTCACACCAACGTGCTCCTGCTCAGGCAGCTCTTCACCCAGGCCGAGAAGTTCTACCTGCGACTACAGTCTGACATCTCAGAGCTTGAAAATAGGTGCGAAATGTGAATGGTAATTTTGGTTCCACACAGCTAACACAGGTTAAATTGGTAAAGAAATTAGTACTTCAGTTTACATGATGATGCAAAAAAACTAACAATACTGTTAATGTATAGTAATATATTTCATCAAAAGGATATAGCTTGAAAAGCTGTGACAGTTTTAGGTCAAATAGAAGACAACACCAAAGGAAAGCCCCCACCCCACCCCTCACACACACCTGTGTTACATGCCGGTCATAAACCTTTCCTTTTTGTAGACCACAACTTTTACTATTTCACTTTTGAGGAGGAAACACATGCATGAACTGAACCTACAACATCAAAATACTTTGAATGATTGATTTATGAGTGTATTAAAAAGGTGCAGAAGAATCTTTCTTTGAACATGATTCTTGCATAATTTGTTCATGGCATTGGGAGAACACCTCTCGACTAATCAGGCTTATTTTTTTTCTTGTATTTTTTCTGAACCCTTAAAATTGCATATATAGACACTATATTTCTTAAAATAAGCTTGTTGTGGCTCTTCACGCCAAATAAAGCTTTAAACTAAAGCATACATAAGCAAGATTCACTGCTTTTCAAGTACTTATTTTAAATTTTTTTAATCAAATCACTCGTCTTAAAATAACATTCCTACATTATACAGCTTTTTAACTTTCTGTTAAACTTAAATATCTAAAGACAATACATTCCCCAATGGTGATCTAAACAGTCAAATGTGGGATGGCCTTTTGCTCTTTTACATAATGAACACAACCACTGAGCAAGTATCGGAGGTCAAAAGTTCAAGTGAGTTTACCGCAAAGGTAAAATGACTAAAGACGTCAGAACATGATCCTCTAATACGGCTCAGCTTATGAACTGAACTAAAATAGGTAGTTTTAGACTACAGAAAATCAAACTAGCACATTTCCTCTTTGGTTCCAGAAATGTTACAAAAGAGTCATTGTCCCATGCAAGATGTTTTATTTGGGAGTGTCATTGTGTCTGCCATCTTTAATATAAGTCACTTTATGGTCTTGGAGTATTGTTAAATCTTTTTAGTTGTTGCTTTTCCGCACTGAATGATCAATGAATAGAGTAGTATTGTTTCATTTGTAAGATCTTGAGTCAATTCAATTTAAAGTGTTTTCAGATTGTGTATGCATGTGGTTTTTGACATCCCTAACTTTCAGGTGAACTTGACTGAACTTTTGACTTTAGAATATATGCTTTGTTCCTTATGTGGGTGGGCAAGACAGCCTTTTGTTTTCCTTGGGAGGGCTGAGACATATATACGTGACTGAGAGAGGGTGTCTAAAGCACGCTTACGCCCCATGTCACGGTCTATGTGCAACAAGCTGCTTCATAAAACCACATATAAGCTTTTCTCAAACAGCTCTGTTTACCACAAACTTCACAAAAGCTGTGCATAACCGTCATCAACAAACAAGGGTGTTTGTTTTGTTTTTTTCCATAAAAACATAGTATTCAAAATAAAAACTTCATGTATGAATGTAAGCTGGCAGTTATACACAGCTATAAACATTGGACATTTTAAATGTTCCTATGCAATACTTACATTATTTCTTGACAAAATAATACAGATAAATTCATGCTGAAATATTTTTCTTTACTTTTGTGTAGAGAGCTGTTAGAACAAGTGGCTGAATTTGAAAAGACAGACTTTAAAACGTTGGATAAGGTAAGTAAGGTCAAACATCTCCATTAGAAATGTCATTAATCATGCGCTGAATCAATATTTACACCCGCATTGAATCCAGTGGGGATTTCATTTTCAAGTAGTCTTATATTTCAGTCACGGCTGTAGATGTTGCGGTTCAGCAGTGACACACAGTAACTGATAGCATGTGGTTTTGACTATATCAGCTTTGTAATGCAATATTCCACTTTGTCTCAGCTTTTACATAAAATGTTGATTCACATTTCAGTGCAAAGCAAGACATAACATACCATTGCAGTGTGTTTTTTTTTTATGTCCAGACAAACCAAGAGATAGTGAAACCCAAGTTAGCACCACTCAATGAAGGAGTATCTGAACTTCTCAATAAGGTATATTCATCTATTTTATGCCAGAATTGTCGTAAGTTGGATTATACTTTATATGACCTGTATTGTGTTTATTATAATTTAGGAGATTTCAAGACTACAAGAAGAAAACGACAAGCTCAAAACAAGGCTGCGGACTTTAGAATCCCAGGTGAACCCTTTCAAAGAAGAAAATGATATTTTGTCCACACCCTCCCACGAACAGTGTCACAAAACAGATGCACCTCCCGCAAAAAAAACAAAAGCAGCGGCATTTCACATTTATTTATTTGATTCACCCAACCATATAGTTCAAATATGTTGGCTACTGTGGTATTACAAAAAAAAATTACAAAAAAATATTTTTGCTGTTTTAGATAGCATATGCTAATCTCAGGCAGACCTCAGTTTAACAGTCTTTAATGAGGAAGCACAGGTCCTAAATCCAGTCTTAACATAGTCTTAAGCATCTAGTGTCTAGCTTGTAACTAACGCTCTATAGACACTCACTCCTGACAGCACACACAGTCACTGTCAGTTGTTTCCAAATGTACATTGTTGATGCAGAATTTGCGATCTTTGATGGCTTGTACTCTTTTGTGAAAATCTACTGTGGTCTACTTAACTTCCATTACCAAAAAGAGCATGCACTCAAGCTTAAAGGGTGTTTTCATTGTTATTAGGCCATGAGTGCACTGGATGAGAAGACCAAAGCAGAGAGAGCTCTGAAAGACATCCAGAAGGTGCAAGGTGAACAACAGGTACAGTCTTGAGTTTAAGCTGTTTCTGTACAATTTTGTAGCATGTCCTTGAAAATGTGGACTGTTGCTATCATTCCTATCAATCTTGGAAAGGTCATGAAGGTTTCCAGAAAAGAATTTGAACAAACCTAAACATTTTTCTCTTCCTTTTTCATCATTGGCTTAGTTTTATTCATTTTTTGCATTTGAATATTTTTAGTGACACCTTACCTTGTCTTTAGTGTTCTGCTGCCTTTTGATTTTTTTTCCCATGTTGTCTTTTTATTTAATCCATCATGTGTTTTTGCCTGCTAACTTGGGCCTGGAATGGTATGTATTTTGTGTGGCTTTTGTTTTTTCTTCTGTCTCACTAATCAAAGACAATTTTGTAGCTAGCAGTTAGCTTTTGAACCAAACTAAATTGCAGTTTTTATTTTTCCTCTTAAGCGTCTTGCCCATTCCCAGGACATTACCGGTCTAGAGAACACAGTGGCCGCCCTGAAGGAGGACTATGAAAAGTCTCTTAGTGCCAAAGTGGCATCGCAGAAGGATCTGCAGGAGAACCTGATCACGGCTAAACATGAGCTTCTGCGAGTTCAGGAACAACTCAACCTGGCAGAGAAGGTCTTTAACAATTATACTATTAAATAATCAGAAAGAAAGTGGTGCTCTGGTATACTATATTTTGTTTGTTTCTATCAGGAGTTGGATAAGAAGTTCCAACAAACTGCTGCCTATCGTAACATGAAAGAGATCCTTACCAAAAAGAATGAACAGATCAAGGAACTCAGGAAAAAACTGCAAAGGTGAGAATACTGTAATAAATGTAAAGTAAGACTTGTTTTACTTTGAAAGTGATCCTAATTGTTTCTGATTCCAACTTTACACATGTTTTGTGCTATTTACCGTGTAGATATGAGCCTGATGAATGAGAAATCCCAAAGGCTGCTGGTTTAAACAATCTCAACAACAGGACCAACATGTCTGACTGTGGTTTGAAGAAGAAAACATCAGTTTCCACCGCTGCAAGACAAGAGGAAGAGTAAAGCGCTTTCAAGAGGAACTGTTAATACTCTTTAGTACATGATTAATAGCTTAAAGGTAGAGCAAAATGAGGAGGATTAAACTGAACACACAAAGTAACTATTGACAATTCTATCTCTTTCTCATTTTGGAGTTTCATTTGATAAAGACTTCTCAGTGCTCGATGCAATCACTAAAATGTCTCTGTGAAGAGGCCTTGTTAGTTCAACTGCTATTTAGAGTTTATAAGGATTGATTATTTATCTTATTAATACACTCCCTCTTTACAATTGACAATGGTGACAAATTTTAAGCTTTCCCTACACAAAGAGAAGATATTAGGATTACTCATTTATTTTAGTGTTTTTGACTTTCTGTGAAAGTCCCACCTCTAAGAACACTTCTCATCTGTTCTTGTTTTGAATGGCCTTTAGTAAATTAGGATAGTTTGTCTGTCACCAAACAAGGGACATAGAATATTTTTGTGTGGGAACTTTAACTGTGTATCTTTCTTATGGCTGTAAATAATCAAGTGTAAGAGAAATCAAACCTATACATGATGTTGAAGTTATGCTCTTGTAGAGTGTGAAACATCTGTACCCTATGTTACACTAGCTGTGGAGCGCTTTGTATTGTGAGGTAATAAAGCCTGGTACCAAATTGATGGTTTATTGTTTAAATAATCTTATAATAAATTTACAAGTATGTAATAAAAATTTTAAAAAGCATTTGCAGTAGTTAGCATTTGTATAGTAAATGTACTTAGGTGACGCCTTTATGAGGCTTTATGAGACTGAATCTGAATAAAGCAGCTGGGGAAGAGCCGGTAAATTTAGCAAAGATTCAACTACCTTTCACTTGAGGGCTCTATCAGTGCATGAAATAAATCACAGCTTGAAATATACAGGAAGTGGTAACGAGTACTGAAAGCATGTGTGACAGTACTTTCCCACAATACGGGACGACTGCTGTTAACACATGTTGTCAACGGTGAACCCTGCCATTTACAGCAACTTCCTGTTCACCAGCAAGCCATCAAAGGGGTTTTCTTACTTTCTAAAGACAAGTGTGAATTTGGAAAAAGTTTATATTTCAAAAGTGAAATGTGTAAAATGTAGTTAGCCAAATGGAACATTTTAATAGTGAAAATGGGCATGTTTGAGTTCTGTCATGTTTTTATTTTTATTTTATTCTTCTGTCTCATATTCAGTAGATTAAATGTTTTCTGCTCTTGCCTCCAAAAAATATGTGTTGCCAAATTTCAGCCTCAGAAACTGGAGAACACAAACTTATCTGATTGTCATTGCAATTGCAGTCTATGATGTCACCACCAGTTGCTGCTACAGGGCTATACACAGCACTTCTAATGTGTGTTCAACACCGCATGCACATTTCAAATATTAAACAATGATGTAATATCTCCTTTCTTTTTCAGCTAATTATACAAAATGAATCTGATAAGAAAAAACAGTACACCCACTGTACAGAGAGAAAAGAGCTGTTGACTGTTAACTGTGTTCATGTCAGTTCTATGCTTAACTGTTATTTAAACTCCCCTCAGACCATAAACAATCCAGTCTATTAAAGAGTGTGAATTTGAGATATTACACAAATGGATCATTGGATCAGGTGTAACAAAAACATACCTCGATACGTGTTTCTTGCCACAATCCAAAATACATTTAAGTGGTTTGGATTAAAATTTAAGACCGATATATCTCTTGTCTCTACTTTGCAGTGCAGACTAAGAGCGGTTCAGAAGCCCCTTATGATGACTGCAATATCAAGGACTGTGACGTCACCCGGTATGGCGCAACCAGGGCCCATGGGGCTGACCTCCCGTGGGCCTACCACTTACAGGAGGGACCATAAGGGGCCGGTGCAAAGTGGATTGGGTGGCAGTCGTTGACCCATCCCCGGACAGGCCAGGCATGCAGCCAGGCCAATAATCTGGGGCAGAGGTGGGCAAACTAGGTCCCGGGGGCCACATGCGACCTGTTGGGCTGTTTAATCTGACCCGCCAAGCATTTACTAAAATCTTATTAATAATTAAACACTGAATTTATTTTTCCTTCAATATTCTGCAGTGATCAGTTGATTCCACAACAACATGCTCCAAACTGTAAATACCTTTCATATTGGCCAAAGAAACACATTTTTATTGAGCATAAGTGAGTTCCCCATGTTCCCTCCACAAGAGCGTCAGGTTTTAATGTGGCCCCTGGTCTAGGGCATAGCTCCATACCAGGTACAATTTGCATTAGCCTAACATATCAACCAAAAAGGACCCTTAGTATAGTTGGCTGTTTGCTATCAGTGGCCACCAACCATGACAAGGGCTGTTGTAGTGCTGGACTTGACTAGATACGTGTGGGGAAGCTTGCCAAAGTGGTCGAAAGTAGGAGGCAGACTCAAAGAACATTCCCATCAAACCCAATTTATTTCTCACTGTGGTAGACGGAGAAAATTATAATTTTATAATTTTTTAAATTATTGACTAAGTCAAAAGCAAGAGAAATTAATCAAACTGCAGAAACCCCAGGTTTACCAGGCTACACTCTTCCTTCAATTACTCCCAGTCAGCTTTTATACTCTCCCAGCAGGTAAGGCCCCTCCCCTGGACAGGTCTACCTGACTCTAAGGAAAGGCCAAGACTGCACCTGTTAGCAAAGAGTAAGTTATTTGCTTCCCTCAAAGATGATTTAAGTCCCATACTTGACAACAGTGTTTAACTAAGACTACAAACACAAAGAACTTAATCACAATACACAAATACATTAAACTCAACATAAAATCCCAACAGATTTCCCCTTCCACATGGTCTGGCCCATGACCTCCCCCTGAGGTTATAAAAATGGCCGACATAAGGCCCTCCCCCTCTTTAACCTGAACATGTTGTGGACCAGGTGAGTTTGTAGATGAATGACTAACTCAAATGTACCAACTTTACGAGACCAATTTATAATAAAACATATTTAACATACTTTGTGTTGTGTGATAATTAACTGGAGAACTAAATCAAACTAAACAAAACAAACCCGGGATAGTTTAGTTTAGCTGTATTGTTGAGATGGCATTGATTAAAAAATGAACACATGCATGAAATGAACAACTACATAAACTAAAGGGGAATTATGGGACAAACTCACTTTGTTTTTGTTTTTTGCATTTTGCCAAAATTGTTGGAATATTTTCACAAAAATGGCTTCCTTCACACCTCTTTCAAACCACCAGTCTCTTCCTTTCAGCCATGAGTGCTCCATTGGTGGGTATGCAGGTAACATCCCTCTTCACCTGTATAGCCAACTATACCTGTGCACCTGTGGCTGTAAGGAAGAGACTACTACAGGACAGGACCAGCCTCACCCCAGACCACATCTGCAGTTTATTGGAAGTATGTTTAAATACAACTTATTTCCAGTTCAGAGGTAACTTCTACAGACAAAAACCTGTCACCTGTCTCCCCGATTGTGGCTAACCTGTACATGGAGGAAGTGGAGAACAGAGCTCTGGTCTCTTTCCCAGGTACAGTGCCCAGTCACTGGTTCAGATATGTTTATGACACGTGGGTCAAAATCAGAACCCAGGAAGTAGCTTTCACAGAGCACATCAACACAGTGACAGAACATCAAGTTCACAGTGAAGATGCCATAGACCAGGGTTTTTCAAACTTTTTGTGTGTGTGGACCACTATTTGTAATCAAAAAATTTTGTGGACCACCTCATAACATACATAATAAAATGTCTACACACAGTCTTACCTGAATTAATCCGCACCTCTAAATAGGCTTACTAGCACTACTATAACTAGTCATCACATCAGTGTGCAACAGGCTTGTTAAAAGAAAGTTTACTGCACACAACGGCAGCCTCTTTTCTCTTCAGAGAACCTGTTGCTATCCACCGATCCATAACGACACTGAACTTGAACGTCACGGCCGAACACCACTGGCCTATTTTAGTAATCGCACAATAACTTGACAATTTAATGCAAATGTTATATCAATATAGGCCTACATATTCTTTTAATTTTTTATGGGAATTTCCTGGTAAAATGAAGGTAAAATATTATTTTATTTTGCCTTTCCAGTACCCTCACGGACCACTAGTGGTCCGCGGACCACAGTTTGGGGATGACTGCCATAGACAACCGCCTGGCTTTCTTAGACTGTGCAGTGGTTATTTGTGAAGAAAGGACTCTCCAAGTAGAAGTTTATAAGAAGCCAACACTTTAAAAGAAAGAGACACTATAGATCAAGGGCTGAGGCTTACCATTGGGGGAATCGTGAAAAAAAGGAACAGTATCTAGTGAGGGAAAGGGCACCCAAACCCGAACCCGAAGGGCACTACAAACAAACAAAAACAACCTACCAAACAAAAGAAAAGTGGACACCTCAAAAGAAGCTCAAACAAACATCGCCATCAGGGGTCACCAAACCACTGCTCCTGGAAAAGCACACTCAATAAAACCATTCACAATAAATACATGAATCATGCACAATATTGCAAAATGTACAAAGCGTGTTCAATAAAATTCTCTTGGACAAACGGTTTGTTAGGTCTATTCACAAAAAGGCTTGAATTAGTCCAATGCCTGTAGAGACAGATAGGGTACAAGATGCGACCCAGCCACGTTGTTAGTTCACACGACACAGTCAGTCGTTACATAGAAGAGTGAAGGCCGATTGCACGTTGGTATTGGCCTTTACTACTCAACAAACTGGTCTGCCCCCACCCCTGCAAAACAAAACAGCAAAAACAAGATCAAAAGACAAAACTGTAAAACATAACAAGACAGATAAACAAGTAGAGGAGAGGTGTGGAGCACAGAAAGAGGAGTGCTTTTACACTCTACCAGATTGGTTCTCTTCAAACAGCAGTGCTTAGTTCCTATACTGCCTCATAATCATTCCTAATACTTTAGTCTTTGCACATTATAATTTCAAGAGTGCTGCACAAAAAAAAAATACAACAGGAAAAACAATGCATTTGCTAGACTTAGAAGAACTTCAAAATGCAATGCAAACATGTAACACATGCAAAAGTGGTGTGACTGCCGACTACTGCCCTGCACCACGTGTCATGGACACTTGGGTGAAGAAAGGGGCAGAGCTGTTAACTGATCACCACCGGGTGATGAGTTGGATGTGCAACAGACTTGGCAGGCCCAGATGTACTGTGAGAGTCTGTTGGGAATGTTTGGCAGGTTCCCCTGTCAGAGATATCTTCAGCACCCACCTCCAGCTCCAGAGGGAGGCTGGAGTCATTCCGACCAAGTGGGCCATATTCTCTGTCTACATTGTCAACACAGCAGTTCGGTCGTAACGTGTCTGGTGTCTGTCATGAAGGGTGGTCAATGGAGGTAAGGTATGCCGCAAATTTGTCACGGCCCCTCCTCTGCCTGGCAGGGGTGGTTCCTCCTGAGTAATTGGAGCCACCTGGGCTCAGGTATTTAAATGCCTGCTAACTCTTCTTTTGGCTGGCTCTCTCAGCTCCTACTGGTATGGTTTGGTGTGTTATGTTGTTTTGTGGTCTTCTTTAGGTCTGCAGTCATTTCACACATACAGATTCACACATCCATGCACCCTACATACACCTCCTATTTTGACATACTCACACCCCATTCCTTCTTCTTTGTTAAAGTTAATGGTTCTTAGTTTAATTCATAAATACTTTTGATTGGCCAACCCTTGTTGTCTGTGTCCCCTCATTCTTTGCCACAGGCTATGAGCCGGCCTGTGACAAACTAAAGAAGGAGTCCTATCAGGCCTGGTTTGCTTGTGGGACTCCTGAGGCAGCTGTTTGGTACCGGCAGCCCGGATGGCTGTGGAGGCAAAAACCCGGGTCAGTGAGGCCATGATGAAGGACTATTAGTCAGCTTTGAAGAATTTCTGGCAAACCGTCCGGCGCCTCAGGAGGGGGAAGCAGTGCCCTGCCCACTGTTTACAGAGGAGGTGGGAATCTGCTGACTTCAACAAGGGACGGTGAAAGGAATACTTTGAGGATCTCCTCAACCCCGCCAACACATCTTCAACTGAGGAAGCAGAGGCTGAGGGCTCAGAGGTGGACTTGTCCATCACCCAAGCTGAAGTCTCTGAGGTAGTTGGGAAGGCACAGAGATCTGTCATGAGTACCTCAAATCTCTAGATGTTTTGGGGCTGTCTTGGCTGACACGGGGGCAGGACCTATGAACTGTCAGACCATGGTGGTGGTCCCTCTTTTTAAGAAGGGGGACCGGAGGGGTGCTTCAACTACAGGGGATCACACTCCTCAGGTTCTGGAGAGGAGAATTGAGCCAATACTCGAACCTCAGATCCCCAAAAATAATGCATTTTTTGTTATCCATCAACCCTCTCCAGGTTGATGGAGAGTTTGCCCAAGCAGTCCACATGTCTTTTGTGGATCTGGAGAAAGCATTAGACCATGTCTCTCACAGCATACCATGGGGGGTGCTCCAGAGCTATGAGAGTGACTAAACTAACTCCTTAACAGTAATGTTGTCCTGTCGGAAGAGGTGTTTTGGGCATGAGGAGACCCCAAGCAAGACGTAGGACATGCTGGAAGCACAATGTCTCCCGGTTGGCCTGGGAACGTCTCGATATTCCCCCAGAAGTCTGGGTGTCACTGCTCAGACTGCTGCTCCCACAACCCAGCCCCGGATAAGCAGGAGAAGATGGATGGATGGCATTGTGTAGTATGAGAGATAAGATGAGATAATCATGGAAATAACAAATGTCTCTAAATGTAAATTTGTTAAGATGCTATCCTACTCTGTTCTGGTTCAAACAGTGATACAGTTTGCCTACGTTTTTCATTTAGCTGGTGTAAGAATAATGGTTGTCTGCCACTGTCTGTCTCTAAGTGTCAGTCCTGCGACTAACTGTCCTGGGTTAGACCCCTTGGCCAGGGTCTTTCTATATGGCGTTTGCACATTTTCCACTTGGCTTTGTAGAATATATATATATATATTTATATACACTAGAGGTAAGGTGGGTTAAATGTCTTGCCCAAGGACACAATGACAGTATAAACTGGAAAGAGCAGAAATCGAACTGCCAACCTTCCAGTTGTAGGACACCGCTCTACCACCTGAGCTTTTTACGTGCCAGGCTGGTCTGGGAAATGTTTTTAACAAATAATGTAATGTTGGAAGCAAAATGAGGGCTGTAACACTGACCAATCATAAGGTTTGTATATGTTTATATTTTGTTTCTCTGATTGGTTTTCATGTTTTTTAAATTTTGTCACTCCATAGGCATTTTATTGGCCATAGGCAAATGTTGGTACCGCACCTTGATTTATGTGATAAAACCTTTTATACTCATTTTATAATTTGTTTTTATTTATTATTGAGAATTTATTGAGAATATTCTGGTTAACCAAAGTAAACTATGTTCCTGATTGTGACATACATGCAAAATATATATATATAAAAAAATACACATTACAGTTTTTATTTGACTGTTCTGTACCAATGTTGTCTTCACTGTGATTCATATCTGCTAACCTGGGATGCTCTCTAATCCCTCTATTTTTATCTACTGATGAACTCTCAGTTTGACTGGTTATGTGTTGTCTTCCTCTTCTTAGTTGTTCACCATTTAATTGTCTCACGTATCAAATCGGCACAGTCAATTCTAGACCTTTTTTTAGTAATCAGTTTAGTTTGAAGTGAAACCTCTCGAGTCTGTGACACTGTACAGCAGCTTGTTCCCATGCAGCAGAAAACTGTCTGATCGTGTCACAGCCGTTTTCCCTTGGCTCTGTTTTGTGGTCCAAACTGAAAAACACAACTGGTAAACGTGACGTGCTCGAGTTCAGACAGACGTTCCTGTAAATATAAGTTTTTGATGTTTTTTAATGTGCAAATTTTCTAAGAACATACTTGTTCCTCTTTGAATTACTTTATGTTTAGCAATGTACTTCATGGTACAGGTAGTATGGTAGTTTGTATCTCTTTGAGCAAAGAATGTTTTTAACACAGAATTTATGTGGCTTATTTCCTTCCATTTGAATTTTTACACTGAATTCTGATGGAAAAAGATTTTGGTGTAAAAAATCTGATGCAAAATTCTATGTGTCAAAAAATACATGGTCTAAACATCAACTGTAGACCGGAGACAAGTAACACATTTTTATAGTATTTTTCAAAATAATAGCAGTACAATGTGACTAACCACAATAATCCAGGTTTTTTGTATATTTGTTATTGCTAAGTGGAAAACAAGTTACCAGTAGGTGCAGTAGATTCTCAGAAAACAAACAAGACCCAGCATTCATGATATGCACGCTCTAAAGGCTGTGCAATTGGGCAATTAGTTGAAAGGGGTGTGTTCAAAAAAATAGCATTGACGCATTCAATCACTGAGGTCATCAATTTTGTGAAAAAACAGGTGTGAATCAGGTGGCCCCTTTTTAATGATGAAGCCACCAGCACTTGTTGAACATGCATTTGAAAGCCTGAAGAAAATGGGTCGTTTAAGACTTTGTTCAGAAGAACAGCGTACTTTGATTAAAAAGTTGATTGGGGTAGGGGAAAACGAGAAGGGCGAGAAAAAGAGGTGCAAAAGACTGTTCAGCTAAAATGATCTCCAATGTATTAAAATGGAGAGCAAAACCAGAGAGACATGGAAGAAAACGGAAGACAACCATCAAAATGGATCGAAGAAAAACCAGAATGACAAAGGCTCAGCCAATGATCAGCTTCAGAATGATCAAAGACAGTCTGTAGTTACCTGTAAGTACTGTGACAGTTAGAAGACGTCTGTGTGAAGCTCATCTATTTTCCTTCTGTGACTTTGCGGGGGATGGGCATGTGCATGAGAGGTTACAATTTGACAAAGAACACATCAACGGGCCTAAAGAGAAATGGAGGAACATTTTGTGGAGTGATGAGAGTAAAATTGTTCTGTTTGGGCCAAGGGCCACAGACAGTTTGTGAGACGACCCCCAAACTCTGAATTCAAGCCACAGTTCACAGTGAAGTCAGTGAAGAAAGCATCATGATATGGGCATGTTTCCACTACTATGGTGTTGGGCCTATTTATTGCATACCAAGGATCATGGATCAGTTTGCATTTGTCAAAATACTTAAAGAGGTCATGAAGAGGACATGCCCTTGAAATGTTTGTTTCAACAAGACAATGACCCCAAACACACGAGTAATCACACGAGTAATCACACGAATAATTCACAGGATTGTTAAATCCTAGAAACAAAAACGTTTGTACAAAATAGTTTTGAGTTTGTACAGTCAACGGCACACACTGCTATTTTTTTAACACACCCCTTTCAACTAATTTCCCAATTGCACAGCCAGCCTTATGAGCGTGCATATCATGAATGCTGGGTCTTGTTTGTTTTCTAAGAATATACTGCACCTGGTAACTTGTTTGCCACGTAGCAATAAAAATATACTAAAAACCTGGATTATTCTGGTTAGTCACATTGTACTGCTATTATTTTGAACAATACTGTACCTGTAAAGTTAAATCCAACCAAAAAAAAATGGCTTCTGGGTACTAGTATGTGCTAAAGCTAACAATACCTTTGCAAAGGTGGACAGTGACGCCCCTCCAAGAACTCTTTATGGAGACAACTAAGTCCACATTGGATTGTTATAAGAACATAGTTGGGAGCTGCAGTTTGTTTTCTCTCAGTGAGTGGGCGGGGCCTTAATGCATATTGTTTCTATACACACAATTTTAGAAACAACCACTTTCATAGTTTCTTAAATCAACATTAATAATCGCACAACAAAAATGTTATAAATATTTATGCACTTTCAGGTTTATTTCTCAAATTCTACAAATTATATGACTAGATATACACGCACATTATTATAATCCCCGTGGGAAAATTCAGAGTCAGCATTCACCACCAGGGGGCACCCAGCATGTTTTCGATGTTGGTGGTGGAAACTGGAGTACACAGAGAAGTTAAATTGTATATCAGCAGCAGTGCAGCATACCCATAATAAACATTTTTATATGGGGTTATGCTCAGTCAAGTGAAAATGTATTTCAGAAAAGTAATTGTAGGCAGTTTATCCTCTTCAATCCTCTCCAGAGCTTCAGTCTTCTTTTCAGCAAAACAGAATCTTTGTCAAGTCATTCCAAATTTGGTTAAATCATTACTACATTAATCCTATAGTCTGATATTTCCACCAAAGGATTTTCCAAAAGCACCAAAGTGTAGAGTTTGTGAAAGAAACCTCAGGATTTGTAAGCTATTTTCATCTGAAATAACACCTCTCTGACATTGAGGTTAATCCTTTCACTTGTGTCACAGCTGGTTTCCTCGCAACTCTAGTGTAGCCAGGTTGGCAAAACATTCACTTTCAAGACCAGTAAGCTTTTGAATACTTTTACCTAAGAGATCGAGGTTCTCTAACGAAGGCCCAGCCAGGCCCTGTAAATATGGCTACCCTTTGAAAGACACTATTGCATTACTTGCATTAAGCCAAAGCAGTTGTGTCAGAGATGCTAAGGGGGAAAAAATCTGTGAGACAGTTGTTTGATAAATCCACGGACCGTATAGAGCTACTGATTGCAGAAATATTACATTTTGTCCTTTTTTATTAAGGTTCAGTTTTAAAAGCATGTGCAGTAATCCATTTCCTGTCTTGCACAATAAAGTTTTATAATTTGCAGAAATCAGCAGTTTTACAGTAGTTAAATTTAGCATCTAAATAAGACTGGTTGCCATGCCGTGCTATGATGAACCCCACTGTGGTCAGCTTTTGATCATTTGAATAATTTCCTCTTGATTTTTGCAACACCATGACCCCTGCACTTCCCTGTTTTTGAAATAAACTTCTTGTTTTTCATCATCAACATCACATGAAGAAATGTATATTCTGAAGCACATGATAAATTGGGATTTTCTTCAGTGCCAGCTGACATGAGAGCTGTTATCTGTGGGGTAAGAAAAAAACAGGTTTCAACTTGATGACGCTTAGTCATGTGTGAAGAGAATGTACTGTAGCTTAATGTTTTGGCTGCCTTTCAGTTGTGGGCCAGTGAGTTTAGTCACACTTCACTCTCTTTGAATCAGTCTGTAAGACACATTTAGAATTCAGATTTTTTTCTAAAGAGTACCAAGAGTCAAGTATGAGTTATTTTTGACTCAGACTAAAGTAAAGCATATAAGAAACAGCACGTGATTTTGTGGTCATACAGAAAGCATTTAAGCAAGTGGAGGTGGGACTGGCTCTTAAAAACGACCAGCTGTAGGAAACCAACACAAACAGCGCCACTCTGCAACTCAACTGGTAAGTGACTCTTTACATTGAACATTTTCATAAATACTGACACGTTTTCATGTTCCAATTATTATTTGTGCATTTCTATATCATGTTTTTTCCTTACTTGTTTTTTGTACTGTGGGTGCCTATTTTTGCCTAAACTTTAATGCACTTGCAGGATTTTTGTCAAATGGGGCTACACAATTTAAACTGCATTGACATGACTTTAACATCAGTGTGAAAAAATACTGCTTTTTTTTTTCCAGAAAATGGACGACACACTTACAAATGAAACCTCCACGGACTTTTCTTGGACTGCAAGTGTAAGTTTCATTACATTACATATATTTATAAAGATTTTATTGTTATTTAGTTGTTCAAAATCAAATTAGATTAAAATGCTTGAATTGTCAATGTGCATTGCAAAACTTCAATGCGCTCATAGTCTGCACAGGTTTTATTACAAGGGCCACCACCACTTTTTGGTAGCACTTGGTGATGCTATTGTTTTTCAAATGGCATTTTTACACACAACGCTAACCTTGTGTGCTAGCCCTGTTTTCATATTTTTAGTTGCTCAGATTCTTCCAAATTGACATTTTCTAAAGCGTACACCAAGTACTCTGTGTCAAAAGGTTATTGTTTTTGCTTGCTTGTGTCATGACACCAACCCTAAAACTGCCTATCCCAGCTATAACATAGACATCTACAGAAACGTAAATGTCATCAAGCGCTGGATCAGCATTGAATTTTTCCTTTGTCTGTGGAAACCTTTCACTTCGTCGTTTATCTCTGTCCTACATCTCCACTCTGGGTTTGCATTGCGCTGCTGAGGCCCCCTTTCTGGAGCCCCTCCGAATGGTTTCTAACATCTACCCACAAGTCCCCTTTGTCACAGTTTAGGATAGAAGCAGGAAGCTGTGCAGTCGTGGTTTCTTTGGCACAGACACAACACCTGCCTCTCGACGTAGTATTTTTTTGTGTGTGTGTGTGCTCTCTGGTTAGCCCTTGTACGACAGCAACAGCATGTGACATTGAGGTGCTATATTCCCATGCTATATGAGCATCTGTGAAGACCTTACTGAGTAAAAAAACAAAAAGTGACAGGAAATAAACTGAATCGTATCAGTAACACGATCAGCACACTATTTAAGTCTATTTCTCTGATATAACATGAAATTGTCTGTTGCAGACACTAAGATCAATAAACTGAAGTACATAGTGTCCATTTTACAATAATGCATTTACTTATGTAGGCATCACAGTCTATGCAATATAATATATGGATAAATAAATTGTTGCAATAATTGAAAAGATGGTAAGTGAACCCTAATTTTAGTTGACTCCCATTTAAACATTACTAAGACATGCTTTTATTTTTTCACTTTTCTTTAAATAACTTATTTTAATTCAAATAACATATAACCTTAATTCCCAATATGTTGGACAGTTAGCTAGTGCTGGCATCTCCTCTAGCTTCAATGTAGATGGATTGTGGTTAGTAAGACCTATTACAATAATGTTTTATATATAGGGTTTGTACTGGCCATTAGCATCATTCACTAACTCAACATCAGCAGCTAACTTTGAAATCAACATTCTTCATGCTTTCTAATGCTGACCTTTTCTCCAGTTATCAAATTTACTGCAGGCTGCAAAAACTTATTGCAAATCTATATACACATGATGACAGTTGGACCCATATTCTGGTCCTCAACTTGTCATCTTGGGACACAAATTTTTCCCATATCATTTTGTCTAAACCAATTTTTACTATAACCACACACATACAATCTTTGTGGCATATATTTTACAACGTGCTTCCACATCTTGGATTTTTTCTGTCATAGCACATTGCTGAATGCTGTGCATTCCGAATAGTTTTGGATGATCTGTTTTGTATGTTTTGTAATTCCAGACGCCCTCAGATCCGGACGACTACTCATGGCCCACAGACATGTGTGACCGGACCTGGGTCAGAGATTTCCGCAGCCAGTATGAGCCTCCTCTTTTCTGGATCATCTTCCTCCTCGGTGCTTTGGGGAACCTGATGGTGGTATTGATCTACACCACCGTCCGCAACCGCATCAAGACCATGACTGACGTGTACTTGCTGAATCTAGCCGTGGCCGACCTCCTCTTCCTGTGCACGCTGCCATTTTGGGCCAGTGAAGCGCTTTTTGGTTGGAACTTTGGCGTAAGTTTCTGCAAAGTTGTCTCTGCCGTGTACAAAATCAACTTCTTTAGCAGCATGCTTCTCCTTACGTGCATCAGTGTGGATCGCTATATTGCTATTGTGCAGGTTACAAAAGCACAGAACTTCAAGAAAAAACGTCTCTTCTACAGTAAACTGGCTTGTTTAGCTGTGTGGGTTGTGTCTATTCTTTTGGCCTTACCTGAGTTCATCTTTGCCACAGTAAAGTCTCCCCAAAATTCTTGTGCCCTTGTCTACTGGAACAATGAGAACAACCAGACTAAGATCATGGTGCTGTCTTTACAAATCTGCGTTGGCTTCTGTCTCCCTCTGCTCTTCATGATCTTCTGCTACTCTGTCATCATCCGCACTCTTCTCCAGGCCAAAAGTTTTGAAAAACACAAGGCCCTGCGTGTCATCTTCGTCGTTGTCTTCATCTTTGTCCTTTCTCAGCTGCCTTACAATGGCCTGCTTGTCATGGAAGCCACCCAAGCAGCCAATATGACCATCACCAAGTGCGCCACACTCAAAATGTTTGACGTAGCGGGTCTGATCACCAAGAGCCTAGCTTACACCCACGCCTGCCTCAACCCCTTCTTGTACGTCTTCATTGGAGTGCGCTTCAGGCAAGACCTTGTGAAGATCATAAAGATGCGAGCCGGCAGTCTGAGCAAAGTCGGACTCATCAAATCGCAGAGCAGTTCCAAACGTCCATCTGTCATGTCCGATACTGATACCACACCGGCCCTGTCCATATAAAAACCATGCTAAACCACTGACCTCGGACCTCAGAACACAGAGTAACTACTCAATTATATTGTCTTCCTCAGGCATTACATTCAATAAGATTTACAAAAATGGTTTGTTTACATACATCATATTGTGCCATTCTTCTTTGAGATTCATTGTAATAAAAAAAAAGTGTACATTTTTGTAAATACATTTTTCTAGTGTGTCTAGTGTGTGATTTAGCATTATTTCCATTGTTATTGTTTTTGCTGCTGTAACAAGTAATAAAAATGGTGTGTTTTTTTATTTTTATTCTGAGTGCAAAACTATTAAAATGCTCAAAAACTCATAACTTTTTGTTATTTTTGTGATTAATGAACGTGCCCAAAGCCCATAAGTAGTACACAGTTCATACTTCTGCAGAGATAACAAAATCCAGCATTGTTTTGGACCCTCTGAGTACTACAACAAAAAAATGCAAATCACATTTGTCTAGACACATCTCAAGAGCATTGTGGCTGGCCATGGTAATCTTACTGGAAAAAAGAAAAAGGAAGAGGTAAGCAGAAGAGATTTTACAGAATCATGATCATTCAGACAAGCACATAGCATACATCTTTTGTGTAATCTGCAGTCATTTCGACTCGTGGACCTAGTTGTTGTTCTGTTCTGAGCAAAGTTGCACAATCGCTTCAGTGGTGAAGGTGCACTGTTATTTAGGATCTTAAAAACCAATAGTACATTTGAGTACACAACTAGATTCTCAAAATTTAGCATTTTTAACCGACTAAAGATTTGACAATGATGATGTCTTAATGGTTTTTTATCTAATACTTTTACAGCTTAGTTATAAAGTGATTTTCTTGTTTGAGACCAACAGGAAATACAATAGTTAAAATGAGAGACAATCATTGCATCCAGATATAGTTTTGCTGCATCATAAGTGAGCATTTGTCGAATGTCTAAAAATTGAAATATTGTATTTCAAAGTATTAATCTTTTTTTTTTTTTTACATGCTTTTTAAATCCAAAGCTGGTTAGGCATTTTAGCATGTTGTGGTGGACTGTTTAGTCTAAAGAGTTGGTCAACAGAGAGGAAGACAGACCTTTAATGACATACAGCTTTTATACTACATCCCCAATAAACGTCAGTAGGGTCAGGAACATAATCTACTCCAAAAAGAGATGCTGGCAATGGGGTATTCGGCAAAAGATTCGGGAAGGTTTGAAATTCATTCATTCATTCTCCACCGCTTAGTCCCCTTAGGGGTTACGGGTGACTGGAGCCTATCCCAGCAGCTTTGGGCCTTAGGTGGGGTACACCCTGGACATTGTAGTTAGTCCAGTTAGTTGCAGGGCTAACATTTAGAGACAAACAGTCTCAATTTCTTTCACTAGGAACACTTTAGATTTGCCAATTAACCGATACGTACATGTCTTTGGACGGTGGAAGGAAACCGGAGCGTGAACCCACAGTAACACGTAGAGGACATGAAGACTCTTCACAGAAAGACCGGAGTCGTCCGGGTTTTGAACTCACGACCTTCTTGTAAGGCAGGAGTGCTAACCACTCTGCCACATGCACCCCAAAAATTCTGTAAAGTAAAAAAATATAAAATGTACAGAAGAAGAAAACAAATTATGTGACCACTCTTTGCCTTCAAAACAGCATTCATTTCTTTTAGCTACAGTCATTCCAAACATCTACAGAACTAACCACAGGTCTATGGATAGAGGCTCCTCAGAAACTTCTTTCTCTTTATGTCAACCCCAGACAGACTCCCTAATGTTGAGATCAGGGCTCTGTGGGGGCCGGACCATCACTTCAGAACCCTGCTTAAAACCCGTGCTATCATCAAAGAATAACTGAGGTGAGGAACTGAGGTGGAGGAGTTGTGAGCATTTTCCCAAAACAGCAAATGTAGGGCTATGTTAAGCAATTTTTCATTAAGACTAATCAGCTGCACAAACATGGAAACTGACCTTTGTAAACTGACTTAGCATTATTTAAGTGTTGGCTCTAGCTTTAAGTAATTTTGTCCACCCTAAACTTTGGAGTACAGTTCAGTCTGATGTTTGTGAGCGTCATTCATGGGAAAGTGTATTTATGCTTTCACTGCAAGTTCAGGTGGTGGTAAACAACTGTGGTGTGTTGAATCCACAGTGTTTTCACTATGAGTGGTAAACGATTAATTGACGGTTTGTACTAGCACAACTGAATGATTTTGTCAAGGTTCGGCAATGACTTGGCAATTTCACAGCCAGTGCTAACGGATGCCCATTCAACCGTCACCCACAGTGACCTCACAATGTTCTGCAGCTCAGACATCTGCCAAACAACCAGACAGACAGACAGTCTAGAGGTGCCACTAGGGGTCATGCCCTCAAACACCTTTTAAACAATTTGTTGCACGCATGCCACAAGCACTGAATAGGTCGAACAGAAAAGTAGTTTAAAAAATAAATGCCTTCAAATCAACTATTTGTGCATTCGTGTGGTCCTCGGGAGTTAGGAAGTTGTTCTGTGTGTTCATGTTTTCAGCTCGGGAAAGTCGGAGCATTGAAAATCATAAAAACAAGGAAGGTTGACGCTAAGACAAAAATATGCTAATGTTATTTTTAAATGAGTAAATACAGTCAAAGTAGCTAGCAATTATTAGCCACAATTTCTTAAAAGAGATTATTAAACTGTCAGTCTTAAACACTTCTCAAAAGGTTTATTGTTGCTTTCTGTTGCATGGACAATTGCAAAGCACTTTAGAGACCTGAGAATGTGACTAATGTAAGTTTGTGTTGGAAGCTACAGCTGAACAGATGAACATAAAAGAAAGTCGTTATAAGTTGAGAACAGTTAGTGCAAAAGCATCATTGCCATGTTATTGTGGGTACTGAGGTTCCCTCCACAGAGCGTGAACCTACCCCACACATCAGGTGAGACCACAGGCACAGCTTTACCTTCAACGTGTCTACTTGTCCTCTCACGACAGGAAACCAGCATCGTAGTCAATAACAACACGTCAAAGCCCTGCTAAAGAGATGCACTGATTTCAGTTTCTTTGCTGTAATGTGAATGTTTTTATCACATCTAAAAGCTTTAGAGTTTGAAGCTTGAGTTTCCTTATTTAGCTAACAAAGTGGAATTTCACTACCATGTAAAAAAATATTCCCAAATATCCTTAAAAAGTAGCCCTAGAATTATTCTCGTCCGTGCATTGAACTATGCTAAATTGAATGAGCATGTGTATTTAGCTCTAGTATTTACAAAGTGCAATAAAATTGGGTCTGTGTTCTATTTCAGTGACATCTGGTCTGATACAATCTAAATTCTCTGAATTGGGACAGAAGTGAGCCACAACAGTCTGTCTGAACATGTGCTTAACCACTTTTTGATTTTTATTGCAGTATCACTCCATGCATGTGTTTTCAAGGGCTTTCAAAACTAAATTGCTGTATCTATACTGCAGGGGTCAAAGGTCCAAGGGGATTGTTTAATTCATATAAATGTATTTTGGTCTAGATATGATATGATCTATGATATAATAAATATGGTATATGAATACACTTCCACTAATGGGCTAAAAGAAATACACACACAAACAAACACTTAAAAGACATTTTTAATCCGCAGGTCCTCTTCAACACTACACAAGTTACAACAAACATCTGCAACCTTTTGACCCCTCCTTGGTCTGTTGAGAGGGATGGGAGTGGGGACAAAGCAATAGGAATGACAGTGTCATTTGTTTTGTAATGCCCCTTAGTATATCAGTCTTGGCATGTGTCTTTTGACCTTAGTGTAAAAAGAAATGTAATAGAAGTTAGACCTCCACTATTGTATGTTTGTTTTTCTGTATCTGTCTATTGCTCTTTCCTTTTTAGAGAACAGTGCCTTTGAAAGTTTTGTCCTATTTTCACACGATACACCTGCATTGCCCAACTTGTTTATCCCCAATTCACTACGAATACTTCCTCCCTTTTCAGGCTGAACTGTAATATAAATGTCAGCCACAAGATGGTGCAGCTTGTCCACAAAATGCACCTCTGCACTTCACTGTTGCAATCTGGTGAAAGTTATGTCCAAACACACAAGTTACAAGAGACACAAACGCCATCTAGTGGTTACTTAGAGAGAGGCTGAGAAAGCAGTGCTGGACTGAAAGTTTCAGTTCCACGAGGTTTGTTGTTCCAGAGAGCTCCTAACAGACAGGCAGATTGATTGTCCACAGCATTAATATTCCATGTGCATCATTATTCACAACTCGGTAGTCTTCATGTAATCACTGCTAGGGACAAAAGCAAAAAAGAAAAAGTCCGACTCACAAGTGGAGCAGCACCTGTGGTTTGGGAACACACCATCCATCTTTGTGCACAGGGGAAAATTTGTACATATGTGTGTGTGATATGAGGGAAGAGAGAAGAGGAAAAGGAAGAAGCCGAAAGGCAGCAGGAACGTGGAGGAGCTTGTGAGTAATAGGAGAGACAGAAAGCGAGCATATGTGACCCGCTGACATTGAGAGGGGCCTATAGTTTGGTTTGACTACGAAAGGCCTCGGGGACAGCAGCTTCAACACTGAACCGATGGATTCAAGCTCCATTTACCACAACATGCAGGGTTTGTTGAAACACTGACGTTGGTTTTGTAAAGAAATGATGCATGGAGGACAGGAAATGAGAAAGAAACACAAATGTTTGATACGGTGTTTAACATCATGTTAAACACTTCTCTTTATGCCTCAAGTATAAAGAGAAGGATGTTGTCATATCATGAAACATTTCTGGTGCTAAAGATGTGGAATGTGAAATATGTTTGATGCACTTGTGATTACCATAAAGCCACAAGAACAGTCAATGATGTTAATACATAAACAAACAGTACAGTATTTCCATCTTAACACTGTAATGATTTTTATTATTAAGATTTTACCAATGCAGTGAGATTTGGTTTTATGCTTGTGTGATTGTCTGTTTTTATTTTTACACTGATCATTTGTGGCATTTATCTTATCCTAACCTTTTTTTTTTTTTGATTTGATTTATTTTTGTATGCATGTCACTGTATTTGTTGTACACATTGCCTTCTGTTCTAAATGTTCTGAATGATTTTGTATGATATTGTATTGTTTGTTATAAATTCATCACTTCCTGTTCAAGTTCCTCTTTTTTTCTATGTAAATAAATATATATATATATATATAGAATAGCATAAAATACACAGAAAGTGGGGTTTGTGTCTCTATAGCAGGCCTCAGCATCAAAAAGAAATGTAATGGAAGTTAGACCTCCACTATTCCAGCCTCTTATCACACGCCATCTCTCCCACAGGTAATATTTCACTTGATCTGCCGGGCCGAACAGACTGAGAGACGTTTCCATTTCATGTCAGTCATTTCCAGGCCTGCTGTGTGTTACCTGTGTGGTGATAAGTGCTTGACTGACTATGAGCGTCGTTAGTCAATGTCCAGCTGCGAGTGACAGCCGCAGATTGACGCCGGTGATGAAGGGAACGGCCCCGGTGCGTTTAGAGACAACATAGTATACCCATCGTATACAGAGGTGGGAGGAGGATGGAGAATTAGACAACATGGCATAAACACAGACATAAATGACAGACATAATGAGTCTTCTGTGTTCATCGTGGTTACTTTTATGTTCTATTTTAATTGAAAAAATACAGTTGGTCTTGTTTCATTCTATTTCAAGGACAATAAAAGAACATTCAAAAATAGCAGTTTTAATATTTTGCGTAAACAAATGTATAAATAAAACGGTAAACTATAGAAAGATTATTTCTGAAACTGAAACTAAATGAGCAAAACCACTGTATTTCCAGCCAAAAGTTAACATTGTGGTCATATTTAACATTCTGTCGTCAAAACTAACACACACAAAGCAGACACAACACACAACAGACTAAACACTAAACACAATTGTCAGTTTAGCATCAGCAACAAAATCACAAAACTGAGTCAAGCTCAATAGAACAAACTGAATAAAAAAGCACAATCACTACAAGAAGTGTAGCTTCATTTTTTTATACATAAATAAACTCCCAAACCAAGAGCATTTACAATATTCTCTTCAGTAAATCCTCAGACTGTAGGACTTCATCCACATCCCAGCAGTGTCCAAACAGAACAACCCACAAATGTGTATAGCTGCTGGATTTTACAGTATCCATTTTACACAATAGTTCCTTATTGAGCGCAGTGGCTCAGGAGGTAGAGCAGGGTGTCCTACTATAACATGGTCGGAAAGGCTGTTGGTGAATGGGGTAAATGGAAGCATGATGTACTTTGGGTGCCTAAGAAGGGTACAAGAAAGTGGTATATAAATGCATACCATTTACCATTAATATTACAGTACAAAATATATTCACAAATGCACAGTCTCAAATTTTGCACAAAATATATTTACTACTGTAATCCTGTTACTGTATTACTTGCATATTTTGGCAACAAATCAAGATACAAGTGTTGGACTTTTTGAGTCCATAGTCCTCGTCCTCAAAGAATCTAGAAGATGCAGCTCACTTGTGTCTCAGAACTATCTTTATATGTGTTTTAAGTTTTTGAGTTGTGTGTTACAGTGGACTGCAGTGGGTTAATTGTGTCTAACTTCTTCCTTCTGTTGTTAACTTTTTTACTAATATGTGCCTAAGAATGTCACATGTGTTTTATTGAGCGAGAATGTGTTCAGTGTTTTGCAATAAACAGTAAAAAGTTTTTTTTTTATATAGTGCTTTTTCCATCTAGTAGGCGCTCAAAGCACTTTACCAGTGTTACAGTTGACACCACTGGAGGCAAGGTGGGTTAAGTGTCTTGCCCAAGGACACAACGACAGTATAAACTGTGGGAGAGAGCGGGATGTTATGATGTTTTGGGATGTTTTGGGTGGGGATCGAACCGCCCACCCATCGGTCGAAGGACGGCCGCTCTACCACTGAGCTACTGCTGCTGCTGTTTTATAATCTGTGTTTAAAGGGAATTGTGTTTAAGGTTTTGTGAGCAATTTGATAAATGTGTTAAAGCAGTTGTCTGTTTGCTTTGGAAAATGGCATTTAGTGTTTTAGCAATTGTGAAAAAAAATGTAATAATTACACTATACAAATCCAGGAGGAGGACTCTGGGAAGACCTAGGACGCATTCAACGTTTACTGTGCTGTTTGAGGACTAAAAGTGTGAATGGGGCTTGTAGCATGGCTTGTTCACAAAATCTTGCATATTGTGCCCAACATTCCGTGATTTGATAATAATGCTTAATTTGTATTTAATCATATCAGGCTTTGGGGAGTAGCTAACAGTGTGACAGTGTGTGTAACAGAATTGTCTATATCCTTCTATGTTTAGTAGTACTTGCAACTGTAAATGACACAGCTTATGGAACGGCACTACGTTGACTTTAAACCCAGCAAGACTTTAAAAAGGTTAATATTGACAGAATACCATGGTTTCTGAGGTTCTTTGCCTTTAAAACTGAACTACATTGCTACTTTGATTAATCCTTATCTATTCCAAATATATTTTGACTTTGCTGTTTAGCATGTTTAGCATAAAACATCTGAAATGCTGCTCATTCCTTTTTACCGTTACGTAATGGATAGAGGAAAGATTAGATGGATTCCCATAATTAATTTTACACTGAACAATTCAACCAACAATTCATGGGTTTTAGTCACATGACTTTTTCCTGTTATGGATGCCATTTTGAGGACTTTTGACCATTCAAAAGATAGAACAGCAATGTTTTGATTTGTTAATTGCTATGGCAACGGTCCTAGTTTTCACTTGAAATCCATAATTTTTTCAAATGATCTTCTCTGGGGTGCATGGTGCAGAGTGGATAGCACTTCTGCCGTACAGCAAGAAGGTCAGTGGGTTCTCTAGGCTATGAGTCGGGTTTCCTCCCATCGTCCAAAGACATGTGTAGGCAAATTGGTGAATCTAATTGCCCCTAGTATGAATGTGAGAGTTGTCTGTTGGCTAATGTTGTCTAACTGGCCATTGTCCAGGGTGTACCACGCCTCAGGCACAAAGCTGCTGGTCTGTAGTCACTTGCGACCCCTAACTGGACTAAGCAGACGGACTGGACTAATTATTCTCTCAGTCCAAATCATCAACATCATTTAAGGAACCATGTATTGCCCCCTTCTCTAAAGGTCAAAGATTATTGCAAAACTTAGTATGCACCCATTGAACATAATCGCAATCAAAGTTCATCCATTTTTGTATGACCGTCTGTAATGAACAAAGTTTTCAATTGAAACCAGGTCAAGCTAAGTTTTTCTCTCCGAACACTGAAACTATAATCTACTGAATAGGTTAGTTCTTATGGAATTTTTGCCCCGTGATGTTCCCTACTGACGTTCAATACTTAAAAATACATAAAAGCATAGACAGTGAGTCAGTATGTATGTCTGTAAAAACACGCTCCCTAATGCACAAAGCAGAAATGAGAGCATCACTCCTGACAGGATCTTTGGAAGATTTGGTGATGGCGAGGATTGAGAAGTATGGCCATGTGGGAGACAGTGAGGATGTTAACAAGTTTCTGAGATAAAAAAATTACTTCTGGATTCTTTTAACCATTAGTCTCACTAGAGTGAAAAAAAAAAAAAAAAACACAAACTAACTCAGCACCACGAGGCCATAAAGTTCAACGTGCGGACATCTTCGGAGCATGTTTTCACCCCCTGAGGTCTCTACCCTCTCGCTCCAAACGCCAGGCAGTGAGGTGCAGCATGAGATGGATGGGCTGAGCAGTGCATGTTCTTTTTCCAACCCAAAAAGCGTAACAGTCTGCTGCTCTACCTGAGGAGCGAAAACAAAAGAGCCATCTCTACCTGTAGGACTGTTGGAGTCTGTGCTTTGATCTGACCAGAAAAAAGACAGTAGTTTGATGAAATATTGATGCTTTTCTTTATTTTTTTTAACTGCGTCCTATGGGAGCTCCGTCTGCTCTCGGGATGTACGCGCAGATCCACAATAGCGCTTCACGAGATGAGAATGGACTTCATTGTGCTGTTCAAGGAGACTTATAGTTCCTAATGGGCCTAATGATGACCCCCCACTCCGGACCAAAATTGGAGAGGCAACTTTTAGGGGCTGATCAAAAGGAGAGTCGCTTCTAATCAGTCAACACCTATTGTGAAATACAAACGTGAGCAGTGCTTGTCTGACAACAACACAATCTTGAAAGCAAAGCCTGGACATGACTTACATCTTTATTTGCTCTTGGACGGGTAATTGTTTGCCCTTGAAACAAAAGTGCAACTGCGCATAGACTATAGGAGGACTGTGAACTCAAACAACTGGCTTTGGGATTGAGCAGTGAAGGAGGTCAAAGGTTTATGCAACCAGAGGTGATAACTGTAACTGTACTACTGTAGCTGGTAATGCTAACAGCATGTAGCTTATTTGCTGCTGTTCTGAACCATTATATTGTCTGCCTATAGGCCATTTAAAGTATGTTAAATGTGAGCTGGTGGCAATATTGCAGACTGCAAAAAACACACCTCAAAACTCTTCAAAACATCTGCGGCAGCCCGGCAACACCATTCTGTTGTCCATACACAAACCCATGTGGGAAAAGGTATGATGATGACTTTATTTTAAAAGAAAATTGCATTCATTGATGCCAGCTTTAATGTAAGATGTTTTGTTTTATTAGCACCAGTGCTCAGTTTGTCCTCTTTGAGCACTTGCACAGGAACAGGAAGTGATGAAACTTCAACGGCACATGATGTTTATTTTGGACTTTTGGATGTTTCATATTGTTGTTTCTTTCCTAATTTTAAACAGTGCACCTTTAAGACATTTTCTATTAACTATTATGGCAGTAGAGTGAGACATACTGTATGATTGCCTTAGTCTAAGTGAACTAAATGATGACACTGCTTGACCTTGTTGAGTTAAGACACCTAGATCATTTGATCATTTGCTGTTCTTTTTTCTTTGTTCAGTTTATTTTGAACATATATACATTTCAAACAAAAAAACAAACAAAACAGACATATATATGAAATAATATAAATAATGTCTGAAAAGGAGTGGGTAGAAGTGTAAACAATTCAGAACCATATTATCAAATATCTAACGCTTCATGACAATAACATAATAATAATACTAATGATAATAAATAAATGTGCAAAATTAACCAGATTGTGCACCCCTGTGGATACTGAAGTCCCTCCTTAGCCATGTACCGTGTAAAAACTGTGTCTTTACATACATACATTTTCTTAAACTGGTGAATAATTGAATATTACTTTAGTGCCCCTTCCATGCAATTCCACAATTTTCCAAAAATAGGCAAACATAAACTTTTCCTGGTGATTTGTACAATCTGTGTTTCGAAATTTATTTTTCCTCTGAAATTATAGCCACCTTCCCACTCAGTGAAAAATCTTTGAATGCTGGCTGGTAATAAGTTATTTCTTGCTTTGAACATTATTATTGCAGTAAAGTATTGGAACCAGATCCTTGAATTTAAGTAGTTTTGACTGTAGAAGGAGTGAATTGGTGTGATCTCTGTACCTTGCATTATAAATTCTACGTATTGCTATTTTTGGGAGAGAAAAAAGTGAATGTACTCACTTTTGTAATTGTTATCCCAAACCTCTATGCAGTCATTTAAGTATGGTGAAATAAATGAGCAGTAGTTCTTAGTTAGCCTGGGGCTGGATTAAACAACCAACACATGCCCCACAGTTTTCTGCACATCGCCTGAAGAACGCAACAGGAGAAGTAAATGGCATAGACTTTATGGCTTTTCCACCTACTAGGCACTCAAGCTTCCATTCAACCATTCACACACACATTCATACACCAGTGCCACAGACACTGGAGGCAAGGTGGGTTAAGTGTGTTGCCCAAGGACACAACAACAGTATGAACCAGGGAGAGCGGTAATCAAACCGCCAACCTTCCGGTTATAGGAGAAATAGTAGATGACTGCAGTAGAATATTAGTTGATGGCTGTGGGACTGGGAAATGAAGGTCAAAAGTGTATAGGGTCAGTAGGGATTAGTGTGAGTGTACTACAGAAAGTAGCTAGTGATGTAAACGGTTCATAGCTTATTTGCTGCAACAAGTTTACGTTTGCCAAAATGCCTTTTAAAAAACAGTCACTATTTCTACTACTAAAATGCACATAAATGCTGACTGTAATTTAATTGGCGGAGCTAACACACCTTAATGATGCAGTTTTTAGTCAAGCCCCTATTGCATGCAATACGACAAGGCTAAAACTCTTCTAGACTAACAAAGAGAAGTAGTTTATGGAACTTAAGGAGCTTACCGAGAAACCTTTTGGTCAGATGTTTTGGTCAATGATCTGATGGAATAATGTTTAGGAAATAAGGGAATAAACTCCTAACTGGTTGAGTCTAGCAGTGGAGTGTAGAGGATGCAGTAAAAAAGCATTTATTAACATTGGGGCATATGCTGTGCAGTAAAAAATAATATTCTTTACAGTGATGCTTTTCTGCCCTTGTATTCTGATACAAAGTCCTTGTTAAGCCCAGTCTCAGACCATGTAATATGATTTCAACTGCGAGCAATAAAACTTTTGATATGAGTTTGTATGAAAGTGACCCACATTCTCCATGTAACAATGATCTTAGCGCTGTGGAAAGAAAAAAATTGGAATATTGATAATTGCCCTGAGTGCTTTTGTCTGAAAGTTAAAGCGGGGATTTATCACTCTTCCATGCTCATACACAGATAGATGATGGGCAACTTTAGAGCTCTTTTGAACTTAAAGGGGAAGACAACGGAAAGCAAAAGGGGGGTCTTAGGAGGAGCCAGGGGGCAGCAGATAGTCTGGGAAAGGTCTCGCATTAAAGCCAAATTAACATGCCTTTCCATTGGCGTCCATTAAATAATCATATTCATACCACACAAGGCTCCAAACTCGCTCCCCTTTCATTCCGTTTTAATCCACTCCCGATAAGGGGGCGCGGGCACTGTGGTTTTTTTATGTCGTTATTTGGAATCCACATGAAATCCCCACAGGACGCAATCATTGGGGAAATTGCTTAAATAGCCCAAGTGGATAGAGTTTTGTGGGTTTATTATTTCTGACAGATTCAAAATAACTGCAAATAACCCTTTTTTTTTGGAATATTATGAGCCGAGACGGGCTTATCAGTCATTCACACTAATGGCCCACTCGAGCCACCCGATACCTCCGGCATGGTGGGGAAGGGTGAGGGGTGGGGGGGTACACTGGATGAATGTACAGGCACGCACAGGTACAGTAGGCCTATGTATAAGAGACGAGGCGATGAAGAGAGAAGAAAGCTTCCACACGAGGATGGATAACCCATATTGTTGGCAGCAGACACAGGTCAGAGAAGCCGTCTTTTGTCCCGTGTTTGTCTTTGGTCTCTGGTATCAAGTGGTGGCCGCTCTAATCTGTTAAACGGCACACTTACTGCTCGTAGTGTTAAGATTAGGAACAGGCAAACACTTGAGTGAATGCTTGGTGATAAGAAGCCCAGGACTAGAATCACTACTGTAAAAAAAAGTCCGGGCAGGAGAAAAGTGAGTCTGAAGACAATTTAATGACATTTGTGATTTTCAGAAAAAAATTTAAAAGGCTGCTTTAATCTTACTGTTTGATCATCTTGGAGGAAAGTAATAGAAACAAAGAGAGATGATGGTGCACTGAAACTGGAAGGATCAGGTTAAATATCCAAGCACTGGTGTTGTAGTACTCCTGCCAGTTTAAAGAACAGTTTCGGATGGGCTCAGTCTAGTCTTAGACTCAAATGTCATGGGGCGCAGTGGCTCAGTGATAAAGTGGTTGTCTTATAACCGAAAGGTTGGCGGTTTGATTCCCTCTCCCTACTGTCATTGGGCAAGATACTTGAACCTTCTTGCCTCCAGTGACACAGCTCTGTTGTATAAAGTGTGGAAATGTTGGGACAATGGATGGAAGTTAGCCTAAGACTAGAATCTGGCATGTTTACATTCATGTGGCCTTGTCTCATGTATGTTCATAAACATGCACTGTTCCAGTCAAATAAATGATTTAATAGTTAAACCTATTTCTACTATGACATCAAAGACTCTGTATTTTAAATCAAGACTGTCCTAGAACAACTAGTTTATTTATCCAAGTTATTCATTGTTCATTAATTTGCTTTTCTCTATTAAGTTTCTTTCTTTAAAAGCTAACTCTTGTATAAGCTTGCTCTAAGACTGAACCTGTAGAATTTGGATGGAAGATCTGCTCCCTGTAATCTCTTCCAATAGATTTTGATGCACAAACCTAAATGACAAAATAAAAGTAAAGTTAACAAAACACACACAGACTATTCACCAAATATTTTGGGTGGCTGTGGTGTATTTTTCTTTAATGTTTGCTTTTCTCACATGCTACACGTTTCCCGCTGTGTGCTGCCCATTGATCCAATGAATATACCTCCCTCTGTTGAGCAACACAGGAGCCTCTGTCATTGCCCCGCTCGTGTAGCCGGTGCATTTCCCGCTGTCACATCTGTGTGGATATAATATGCTTATTCTGCCGTATCCATTTCACTGTGACATCTGTCCAACGGCAAAGAATTAAAGGCAAAAGTCAGAATGCCTACACTACAGTCTGCCGAGTATTGATTTACTGTTCCTCGTGTAACATACGTGGACACACTGCACATATTATTTCAGTGAGATCATAGCAGGACAAGGCTTTGTCAACTGGTCACTTTTGACGTAAAAATTATTTGCTAAAAGTGACAATGCATGAGGGTATAGTGTGTATAAGTGCATCTCCGTGTCTGTAGATCTCATAGTCTGGAACAAACAGTAGTTCCTTCTTAATTGGGGGGAGATCTGGGGCTTAAAGGGGGCCAAGCAGGGACCCGAACCCCTTTCTTTCTCCTCCAGAATCGCTTTGGCTGCCGAGGTGCTTTTGATGTGTGCTTTGGCTCTGCGAGTCCTACTTTGGAATATGTTCTTGGGAGACCAATGGTTACTTGCCTCCGGGCAGAATCTCAATCCCCAGGATCCTAGCCTTCTTTGATGAAATACTTTCGGGAGCCGCAAACCCTACTGATGCCCATGTGCGCTGCACCCCCCCTACCCCTACCCCCACATACAAATTCCACTCCTCCCTCCTTTACCCTCTTGTTCTCTTCTGCACCTCGCCCGCCCTAACCTACCCACCCACCTCTTCCATCCCCCACCCGCACCTCGGCGATCCTCGGATTCTCTTTGAGAGATTCATAACAAGGACCTTATCTCTGTGTAGTCCGGGCCAGATGAGTTCTGCCTGACAAACTGACAGGAGAATTAGTGGCGTCTTAGAGAGCACCTTTGACTGTCTCCTCTCTCAGCCTGACTTCCTGTCGTCACAGAGATGAGCATTTTTATTGAGCTGACAATGATTTATATCACGACTCATCCTCTATTGTAAGACATTTATAGCTTTTCTTCAGTTATTTTTTGAAATAAATTGTCTACTTCTGCTTAATCAAAAATGAAATAATTGAAGAAAAAAAAATTGCCAAAATAAATTTGTTTTTTAATCATGAGTGTAAAGGTGGAGTGTTTTTAGAAGCATCTTGTGGAAAAATAACAGACTGCAACACCACTCTATGCATCTCTTTTACTTGCACCTATAGCCCTGCAGGACACTTCATTATCTCTGGCAATGCAAATAGACAAAATGATAATTCACTTTATAAATTTGTGGGTTCAAATAAGAAACACAAATGTGCTTCTCCTTCAGTTTGTCTGCTCTAGAAAGCTGTCTAGTAATGGGAGTAATGCTACTTCCACAGGGTTCTATGGAGCTTTAAAGGCATAATTATCTCAGAAAGACCAATGCAGATTGGTATTTTAAATTCATGAAAAAATGACACAATCTATACATAACTTGTATGTGTACAGCTACAGTAGCCCTACAGGGAAACTCTCACTTTGTCTTTTCTGAGCACCTGTAGCAACAGGAACAGAAAGTAATGGCACTTCCACTAGGTTGTTTTGACTGATGTGTTCTTTTATTTTTTTTATTTTTTTATTCATCTAGATACTGCAACATTTTGCACAATTTTGCAGTTTTTCACTTACACAACTCCCATAAAAGTCATCCATCTATATTCTGTGACAAAAAAAGTCAAACAATTGGAGTTTTATTGGCAAAGATGTTGACAGTCAGTGACAGAAGCTTTGATTAAATAACATGGTAATTAGTCAATAGACTTTGACATAATTATTTGAGTTTTTAGGATGACAGGGGAAGACACATAAAACTAATATAAATCACTTCAACAGAAACAATAGTTACTTTCTTAATTTGCAACTGAAGCTGATTAGGTAAATATACTCTGGTTGTGACCTGATGGACTTGACCTTTTGACCACACACACATTCAAATCCCGGTTAAACGATTAAATGGTGATTTCCCCCTCCAAACTCCCACCTCTTCATTGATTGAGACAGCGCCCTAAAGACCTCTCTTACCACATCATTTCCCTGTATATCGACTATGTATATTGATTACACCTAACTCTACAGGAGGGCCTCTCTCTGCTTTAACATAGCATTAGATATGTTTTTGAATGCTGGGCCCTAGAGACTACTTATGCTTTCATGAATCGACCATTACTAAATGCGTGGCAGGTTGCTCTATAATGTAAATGTGTGTATTTATGTGGATAATTGAGTTTGAGGTCCGTGTATGACACCTGGAGCATACAGTGTCAATTTTATTAGGTGATCATACATTCACAGTTTTTAAGCTCTATGTCATATGTCGCAAAGGTTGCAATTTTAATGTATAAAAAAATAATAAAATCTGCAAAATATAGTAAACTCTGATATCTTATGTGACAATTAAATATGGTGTGAAACTTTGGAGTTCAGACGTACTTACAACGTTCAGTTGTACAGATACATTTCTTGCATTACCATTAATAGCCTAGGCTACTTAAAATTATACTAAACATTATTTGACTGATTTTGGGAAAACATTTTTTTCATCTGGCAAAGCACCCTTGTTGGTTTGTAGAGATGTGAATAGTGATGGCTAATTTTATACACCTATATAGGCACTGGTAAGATGATGCACAATTTAAAAACCATGTACTAAAATTTTTTTTTAGTTTTTTAAACTCACACACACCATTTAAAATTATTGATAAAGTATGGCTATATCACTTTGTTGTTGTAGCTTATTGTAAAAATAATTTAGCATTTATTGTCTTTCTTTTGTTTTCTGGCAAATTACATTTTATGCTAATAGCCATTATTGCCCCCACCCCTTTTCCAAATGGAACCCAGGGCAAGTGCCTAGCTACGCTCTTGCATACTTACATACTTTCCTAATTAATCTAGCTAGTCCATGTTAGCTGCCCAGCAAGGTGGCCACGTTTAATTAGCTAGCAAATTAAGAAAATTATAAGGTTGGAAACAAATTTATTTTGGCTTTGGAAAAAGTGAATATATTTACTTTGAAAATCCATTCCTAAAAAGCTTATTTAAGATAATTATGTGAGTTGCGCAGGTGTAAAATTAGCATAACGCTATCATTAGCTTAATCTCGTCGAAGGACATCATGACATAACGTTAAGGTAAGAGGTAAAGTAAGCTATAGTTAGTTAAAGCATTTCTAAAACTTCTGAAATTCCTCTTATTATTTAAACGTTACTATGACCTTACTTCGTGACTATGAGACCATATGTCTTGCTTTCAGTTAAGTTTTTAGTTTAAATGTGAAAAAAAAAGATTTATTCTGATTTACTGCACCGTTTATTTTTTACAAGATGGCTCAATGGGCTACAGTAGGAACTCCATCTAGCTAGAGATATTGACAACCAGTAAGTTAATAAAAGCAATGTCATAATAATGTAAGCAGTCTACTTTCTTTAGACTTTTAAAAACTTTGAATACCCCAAAAAATGCTAGGACAAATTGGTCATTGCTGCATAAGAAGTAATGCCCATTCAAAATACAAGGTCTATTTAGTATAAAACGCTTTTGACAAATGTCTACTTAAAGACGAAAAGGAAAAGCAGAAATAGAAATGGGGTACACTAAATGGGAAGGAGGGAGGCAGTAGGGGAAAGGAGGGAGCGATCCGAAGGGAGGAGTCAAACGGGGGAAGGAGCAGCTGGAGTCCCACCACACTTCGCCCCTCTTCTCCTCGAAAAGCGCTCTAAATGTAATAACAACTCTCCATGCGCTTCTCTGACGCCTCTGCTCTTTTTACGCACATCTGGGGTCTGCTTTCGGCAGATTTTATCGGCAGGCTCATGGTGTTGTTCCGGTGGTGCTTGAACGCGGCAAAGTGTGAGAGGGAGGAGAAAGACGAACAAGAGAAAAAACTCTGGCAGCGCCGTTTTGGAGTTGGACTTGCAGCGTAAAGAAAAAGAGACGTCCCAGGCAACTCCACAGGCACATCTGCAACTTTGCTTGAGGAGAAGAGACTTTTTCAGAAGCAACTTTTAGGACGAGAAAAGGGGGGAAAGGACCCAGAAAGAAGTAAGTAACATCACAGACTTTTGCACACACGTAGACGCAGTTTGTTTGAAAGTTTGGAGAGGAGTAGTAACGTTATGAAATTGAATGGCTTCGTTTTTTAGGAGTGAGCAGAGACAACGCTTTTAAAGTGATAGTTGAATATCTTCTTAATGTGTTTCTATTTGATACTTTCCGATACCAATTTTTTCCTCCTGTTGATCGTTTATCAGCACGCCTCCAGTTTGGAGAAGCAGTCAGGAGCATCAAAACTGAACTACAAATGGGACAAGTAAAAATGGACTTGAAATACTTAACATTTACATTACAATTGATGTCCTTTTAAATGTTTGCCACATAGATAGAAGATTGTTTTTCTAGAATTCTGGGTCTCATTGATGTTCTTTTTCAAGTGAACTTTTAGAAGCCTTGTTAGTGATAAAAGTAATGCATTACCTATCCCAGTAACTCATAGACCCCCTTTTTCTCTAAATATTGGGTCATCTCTTTAATACAATGCTAAAGTGTGTATGCTAGGGCACCAAAAGGGACAGTTCACACTTTCCCTTGCTCTAATAGTGAGTTATTCATTATAACGTTGCACAAAGTTTGCCAAAGTTATGACCTGATCTGTAATGAGCAGCAGTAAGAAAAACGTGCTGGGAGCTGTTGAGAGAGCACAGACTTTGCTAAACCCTGTTACTTGGTATTGGACGTTTGCCCGTAAAAACAAACATGCATGGGACGGGTGGTAATGGTTGGGGGAGTTTTTAGTGGGGGCAAGGCACACATGCATATTTATGTGCACGTGTGATCATATTTCAGGGTCTGTTATTGATTCAGTTTATGTCAGAGTTGACCAGACTTTGGGGAGAGTTTAGGGGAAGCTACATGGGCCATGTTCAGACATTGTTTGTGTTTGTTTAACCGGTGACCCGTTGACCTTTTACATACTAGGCTTCTAAATAAAGCAAAAATAAATAAATAATAATAATAATTCTAACCTAAATATATAATTAAGGTAATTTTAAAATTAATTTCAATAAAGATTTAAATAATACCCATCATGTTTGTTTTTTATTTTTCTTTTAGAATCAGTCAAACTTCAGAAATAAAATTATTCATGTGCCGTGCTTTGCATTTTTCAAAGTATCCTGTGTTTCAGTTCACATAAAACACAGCCAGTGTTTTCTGAAACGTCGCGGTGAAGGCATGTGCATGTGCTCAAAGGAAATTTAAGCCCATTACAGTGGGGTTTGTGCTCTGCAGGGGTCCATATGGGGAGTGTCAGGGGCCCCCAAGCTAAATAGTAAGCTAAGAGTGTGTATAAATATACTGTGAATGGTGAATTGTAGATTTTATTTTACCTTGTAGATTTAAAAATAATATAATATAATATAGATTATAAATAATATAAGTTTGAAATAATGATAACTATAGATAAGTTATATTTAAGGAAGAAAAAAATAAAGCAACACTATTACTACAAGAAAAATATTTTTTACACTAATGAGAAAAAAAAAGGATTGTGCAACATGAAAACATTGAAGCCCCCAGCGTCCACATGTGCATCTATTTGTCTGAAACTTTCCCTCCCGCCTTCACCAGCTGTTCCACATTTTATCTGCTTGTCCGCTCTCGGGTTTCATCCAGACGATCGGTCCGAAGTGCTCAGCCATGCAGTGCAGCTCAAATCCTTCCTTTTTCTTTTTTTTTTTGGTTTGACACATGGCAAATTATGGAGGCAGTACCGGCCGACTTGGAAACGGAACAGCTGAGACGAACGGAGCAAATAAGACGTTTAACAGGACTTGTTGGTGCAGATAAAATCTTTTTATGAGCCGGGTCCATCATTCATCTCTGTTAGGGATTTGGCGCAGTTTTAGGCAGGGCTTGTTAGAACTGTCAAGTGCAATAAAATATAAAAAGGACTGTCAAGTAAACTGTCATAAGATATTTTCCGTATTAATGAAAACTACATTAAAGTTTAAACATAATCACTGCCATGTTATTTGTCACACGGGCCTGTTACAATAAGGCCTAATAAGTTACGTTTAATACCACAAAACCATTTCATACATGTCAAGTGGCAGAAATAAATGAATTATTAAATAAATAAAAATAATAAAATTACATCTTTGAGATAACAGTAAAAGCAGTATACTTTTAGCAAATTATTTAAAAATCATACCAAAGCACCAATAGCCAATATATAAAATGCACTAAATAAGAATTAATGATGCTATTTTTGAAAGCAATTTATTAATGTTGAAATGAACAGAAAACAATTTTTAATGAAAATATGAATCACACAGAGATAATGTTAATATTTTTTTCACTTGTTATTTAGTGAATTAACTAAAACATTCATGTTATAAATATAATATAATTATCATCAGTCATCCCCATAGAAAAAATTAGACCCAACTCAAAGTGTGATTTTATTATATATATATATATATTCATTCATTCATTCATCTTCTATATATATATATGGAAATTTCAGTGATTAATTAGTAAGAGTAAAATCCAGTTCCAATAGCAGTTGAACTCAGAATTGAAAATGTTTCTCGGATGAGGAATTAAACGTCTTCATCTTGAAAACTAAATCCAGATGCCTTTGTTTTAACATTTTCTTCATTATGTCCTGTGTGACTGAGAACCTCCACAGACATGAGAGCAAAATGTGTAAGTATTATTAATATTGCAGAAAAAAAATATAGTTGTAGATTGCAATTATAATTAACACACAGCTAATATCAACAATACTTCGTGTGGCAATAATAAATGAAGAAATAATAAGTGTAATAAGAGTGTAACTTCTAAATTACATGTTTTTGCAGCTGTCCTTTTTCCTAAAGTAGTTATTGTAGGTCATATTAATGCCAAACAGGTGCACCTCCACCAAAAAAAAAAAAGAAAAAGGAACTATATCTCATTATGATGCAGCAGCAGTGACGAATGCAGCAGTGTTTAAGATGCTAATCTGTTGGAATGAGATGCACAACACACAGCAATTCAGTTACTGTAGCCAGCAAAGATGTATCATCGCCGCTCTGCTTCTCCAGCCTCGTGCAGTACGAGCGGGGTGGATAACGCCTTTTCTCCTCGCTCTGTCAGATAGCTGCGTATTGCTTTATCTCCACTGTGAGAATTATGCATAGCCACGCCACAGCCCCGTACTCCGGTGACCTTGCGACCTGGCAAAATAAGGGCTATCGTGTTGATGCAGGGAGATGACATGCTATTAGCTTTTGAGCTATGGGCCTCTTCTCTATTTAAGGGCCTCGCATTCACAGCTGAAGGCAGGTTGTGTCCTTAGGCCTTTTACACTCAGCAGGAAAAATACTTGTTATTAGCTCTGTATGCAAGAGCCCCTAATGAGCTGTGTTGTTGTGCTAATGCGTTAACCAGAAGAGGTGAAAGAGGTGCTGAATGTTTTGTTAAAGTGAGGGTAATGTGAAGGAAGTTGATTTTTCCCGAGATAGTAGAAGCATTTTTATTGCTCCTTTTAATTCATGCTTGATTAAAAAATTTGTTTTAGTCAAATCATACAAAAATGAAACAATAGTCGGTGAAAGTTCCCCAGTGTAATTTGATTAGCTGTTGCCTCCTTTGCGTTTTTACTGTTTTTAGAGAAGAAAAACTCACTCACTTTGATGATTGCTACTTTGATATGTTGACATCAAATGAAGCAGACAGTCAAGAAAGAGAAGAGGACAAGTTAGACGGAGGGGAAAAAAACTTGCAGAATGGTAGGACATATGTGTGTGTGGAGGAGAGCTGTAAAAAAGTTAGGCTGAGACGGCAAAAGCTGAGGAGCGTCAGAAATGTCCGTTTGCATTTGCGTGCGTGCGGAGACAAGAAGGGGTCTTGGGCTCTGTAAGGGCTTCTCCTTGGCCTCCTAATCCCCAGGCCCAGCCATCCCTTCAGGGCATGCCTCAGATCTGGCTCTCTGGCTCTGCGTGCGGACGACCCAGCTCCGCCAGCAGATTTAATATGCTATGTGTTCCTGCTCCCCCGGCGCCCCTCCGCCCCGACCATCATTGTCCCAGAGTGGGACCCCCGCTCCCTGCTTCAAGGAGCCTGCTAAAGGCACCTTTCAAGCCGGGTGATGTCTTTGGATAAGGCATACGGCGGGATGACTCAAGATACCACACTGTAATTTTAGATATGTATATTCCGCACACTGAGGAATCTTTTTCCACTTGGGGCTTTTGGCAAAAAGCGAAGAGGCACAACACACAATTCACCTGCAATTTTAATCTGTCTCCCCTTATTATGGCCATACACAAACATATCTAGATTTTATTGTCTAATTTCTGTTTCATTCAAGAAAATAGAAAATATTATTTTTTTACCCTTACACAACACTGGAAACTCCAACCTTTCTTGGCAATTGTTATGGGTAATTTATCAAATCCTAATAATAATTAGGAGGTGAACCAAATTATGTGAGAAATGTTTAGATTTATAGTAGTTGCATTTGACAGCTTTACATATCCCGTCTTGTAGGTAATTCCTGTTTGCATGCAAGAATGCAGAGTGTGGCAGTTAGCGTTTTCTTTTCTACCGTGCTTGAGAGTTGAGACAGGGCAGGTCACGTATGCATGAGAGAGCCGCTCATCCCCACCTCTGTTTACTGTAGCCGTTGTAAAAATGTCCTTAAGCCTGCTGCGTGAAGTATAGCAGCAAGATGTGAATAGCTCCAACTTGGCCCCATTTGCTCTGTGTGTAAAGTTGGGCGCCTGAAGACAGCTCCTCGGAGCCGGAGCTGTTATTGCAGATGTGGCATTGTGTCAGCTTTGATGGGAGCCGCATGTGGCATCTGTGAGGGGTCTGTGCTTTCTCCTCTGTGCCGGTGATTGGGGGCAGATGAACTAGCCTCTTGGAGTGAACAATGATCTGTCACTTAGCCCTGCTTTGTGATGTGTGAAGCCATGGATCACAGCTTTTGGCTACATAATTTCAATCTTTGTGCAATTTTTGTTAAAAAAAACTTTTTCACTAATTTCACAAGCAATTAAGTTGTGCTTTGTCATGTAACAGTGCTTACAAGCCCCATGTGTTTGGAATCCCATGCTGCTGGTGGTTATCTTTCAGTGGGAGTTATCCCTACTGTAAGTCCTGTTCCATCCTGGAGTGTAGGTAAGGAGGGGGCTAGTGTTAAAATGTCAAATGTAAATTCCAAGGTTAATACCTGAAAGAAACACAAGCCCTGCATTCTCTTTACTCTCCAAACATGTTTGGATGAGCACTTCTCCCCCTTTCTGCTGCTTCATTTCCTACTGCAGACTTAGGACAACTTAGAAAAAGGAGGTGGTGGGCATCTAGTATAAAAAAAACTTTAGTGTGTTCTTTTCAGCAATGAATGCTAAAAGAGTCTGGCATTAATAATGCCTCATCTTTATAATTAAAACAAAAGGGGAAGTCTACTATCTGAGCAAATTTCTGCCGCGACCTGAAAGAGGGCTCCTTTGACAGCGGAGCATTTGAAGACTAATCGTTTTTTCTCATGCAAAACACACTGTTTTAAGAAACTGGGCCCCGGAAAGAGAGGGGGCTGTGTTTTAACAATACTCCACAGGGAGTGAGGAACAAGGTTTGGGGAAGGGGGTGTATAGAGATGAGGAGGGAGGGGGATTCTTCAGACAAAGCCCGGTTTCTTTCAGGGTTTCAGGGGAGTAGGGAGTGTGGGGAAGTGGAGGGAACATCCAAGAGTTGGGAGTTCCTTGTAAGAGACGGGACCTGGGCCGTTTTTAATGACAGTCATCAGGCCTCTTCTTCTTACAGACCTTCCAGGGAACATGCAGGAGAGGCCTTGCGCTGACAGGCCTGGGAAGAAGTGGGCCTCAGAAAATTTATTGGGAAACAGAAATATTAACGTGTACATGGGACCCTAAAACGGCTTTGGCTATTCCTGCCAGACTGGTGTTTTTATTAAGCGGGGTCGACATGCTTTGGAAATATATCTTATTCATAAAGAAAGCCAGGTTAGACTTCCTAAAGAATTCATTATACTCCCCCAGATGCGGCTTTGCGGGTTGCAGCCGTCCCTTGGAGTATGTGAAGCGTGGAGCGAGACATTGTAAAGCCTCCCTCAGCGGGCACGGGATGGCGAAGGGTCCCATTTGTCAAAGGTGCCGGAGTCTTTTTCCCTCCTCAACACTTTTCCGGCTCAGTCTCAAACTCATTGTCTGAGCAAAGGCAGGACATTAGTCACCGCAACACCACAGGAGCCTGCGGGGCTAAGGACCACAGCTCGGCAGTCTCAGCCGGGACAGAGGGGAGGAGAGGGGTACAGGGGAAGAATGGAACGAGGGAAAGGTGAGAAAAGGGCAATAAGAGGAGGGCGGAAAGTAAGGAAGAAGAGGAGTGCGCAGTGTGTGGGAGAGGGAGGAATACCATAGGGGAAGTGCAGTCTGTAGCTCTACCTCAAGGCTCACTATGTAAGCCCCTGTCTACCCCCCAAAGCTGCTTTCACAAAGAGATTTACAAGACAGGTCTCCGGTGTGCGCTGCTGCCCTGCATTATGAGTGAGCGAGTGTATGTCTCGCACAAATGGACCTTTTCTTTTTTGTTTTCCTTTGCATCATCTATGCAAGAAAGATATCCACCCAAATTTAGCAGTCCCGGCAGGTCAGCCTCCCAACAGCCCCAGTGGAGCTGTGTGAATAACCTATTCTCCCTGGTGCCGCGCTGGGTGTGTGCACTGGTGTGTGAATGTATTCCACACATTCACCCATACAAGGGATCCTGTTAGCTTTTGGAATTATTTATAAAGCTGGGGTTTTTGTGTGGCGCTCTAAGTCCCTGTCTCCTCCCATTACTGCCTATGACTCTACCTGTGCTCCCCTCAGCCCCCAAAAGCCCCCCCAGCCACCCCTCCAGCACAGGGAACTCAGTTTGGTGTTTTATCTAAACCTGTTAAGGCTACCACAGACGATTTTTAACCCTGACTTTTTCTTGGCCAAAGAAAGATTGGTGACTGTAGAAAAGCAGTTTTCTCATTTACCCCAAGCTTCATTATGGTCACTGCCTCAACTGTCTAGTATAAATAGCCCCCTCCCTGAACATCATGTTTCATCCTAAAAAGCCACTTGTAGAATTGGAAACATTTTATAAGCTATAAAACATTTATGTGAGATTCTGTTTTCATAACGTCAAATTTCACTAAAAAAGATTCTGTTACTTTTGGAACTTTTATATGTAAGGACGACTCAGTTCACAAAAACACAGACTTTTGAATACAGCCAAGCAGGTTGTCACTTTATTGTCACATAAATAGAAAACTGTATTTATTTTCTTCAGTAACTTCTGTTCTAATAGTATATTATTAGATGTGTGTCACCTGTTTATTCAGTGCTGCCACCTACTTTGACCTATTTTGTAAAACCTTGCAGTATCCTAAATGGCCACTAGTGGAAATGACAACATGGCAGTAGTCGGTTGAGTTGTCGTAATACATCTTTGTTAGACATTTAAGTACAAACAAACCCATCCCATATGGCTTTTATTATGCTGTAATCCCGGAAAGAGAATCTCTCTCTCTCTCTTTTTTTTTTTTTTTGCTTGGACCAGGCAGAAGTGAAGTTTTTAGCGTGTTTGAGATGGTTTATGTTGATTTTGCTTTTATTGAAACAAGCTGGGATGTGATTATAGTCCATATGAGCTGCAAACTGCTCTAGTTTCCCCATCTCCCTCTGGCAAAGAGATCAATGCAAACCAGCTAACACAGGCTAATAAGCCATTAGTACACACATTGTTGGAGAGATTTACATACATTGACCGGTGGGCTGATAAACTAGGTTCTGTGTCCTGGAGGTAGGAGTTATAGTGTGTGTGAGTAATTAGCTGGATGAACGCAGAGTGAAGGGATACGGACCAGTGGCGAGTGAGCTCTTCCCTCTGACGGTCTGTGCAATAGGTGCCAGATTTCTTAGCTGGGAGCCAGGTTGTCTCTTCATGTCAGCAGGGTGGAGGGAGGAGGTGGATGTGAGGATGATTACAGTACACTCTTCCTCTGATCTGATTCATCACTAACGTCTCTCCTGCAAAAGGTGAACTTATTATCCCTGTCTAAACTTCCACACTGGAGCCAGCTGCTCTCCATGCTTCTCAATTAACCCCAGGCACCCGTCAAACGCTCCAATTAAGGCACCCTCCTCCCTCTCACAAATTTATTTGCCCGCCACTGGTTGAGATGCTGAGCCTGCCGTGTTGAGTGAGTGCGCCGGCAAGCGTAGAGCGTGTTTGTTTAGGAGCTGTCCTGAGCAATGCTGTTACAGGCACCCAGAGTTATTTGAGGCGGAGTTGCAAACAGCTGAAACAAGTAAATACAGCCAGATGTTTGGCTTCCTCGGAATTGAGAACGTGAGCCTGAGGCAGCTAAGGGTCTAATGACAGTGCTTGCTTTTTATGCTGGGGATTTTTAGAGGGCCATTTTGGGACTTTGGAGTTTATAGAAATTTTTTGTTGAACACTTGTCTGCGCTGTGAAGTTTATGGCATCTCTGGTGTGAAATTGTCTCTGAGTTTTCTAGGAGTTTCCTCCAAACTCCTTTCCAAGGCTGAAATATTCAGCTGTGTGTTTTGAAGCACTGGTTCCTGTGTTTGTGTATCTGTAGGTGGGGTGCAGTGTTAGCATCGCAGGCAAATCCTCTGAGACTGTTGTGTGTGTGTGTGGAGCCTACAAGCACAGAGGGATTGGGGGGGCTCTGCGGCTGATATGAAAGTGAAAGGAGAAAGTTGTCTCCCGACGCTGCCGCTGGGAGAGCCGTCAAGGAGCTAGAAGTCTCCGGGACTCCCTCTGAGCTTCGCTGGCTTTGATCTCCCACCTCTGCTGCCGTATACTTCATATTACTCTATGGAACACACTCACCTGCCGCCGGTCTTGAAACACAGACCCACTTCACAAGACAGTTGGATACACTAAGCCACACAAAGGCCAGAGAGCGGTTTACTGTGGTAAGGCAGCACAAGGAGATCCAGGGTGGACAAATTAGCAAAGACTTTGAAAATGCATCATTCACTTAGTATTGGACATTAAAGTAAAACCATCTCATCACATGGCCTACATCCTAATTATGTTTTAGGTTTTTTTGTGGCAATTGCCCAGATTTGGCTGATATTACAGCAAGAGAAACCGCTTTGTCAATATGGTTTGTAAGCCATAATAAGGTGTAACAACTATTTACAATAGCTTTAAAACTTGAATCTAGTTGACTCCCAGCTAATGTCAACTCTTCTTTAGAAATGGCAGTGGAACAATTAGCAGTGTACTTTCCCAGCACCACCCATTGTCACTTGGGACAAATACTTGATATCAAAGATTATGATGACCAAATGGTCTTTTTATCACTTCCAAAATATTTAGTATGCTGAAAAGTCTTGTTTTTGGTTCTTACTTTGCACCCCTTTTTCCTGCCCACTCCTGACATGTAGCATTAGGGCTTCAGTGTTGACAGAGTTTTTTGGAGGTATTTGTCAGGCTGATGAAAGATAAGAAGTAAGCAAAGATACAAGTGAATAGTTGGTTTCTGCATCTGTGGAATGTATGACCCAATGTTCCCTTTCTGGACTTGACCCTTCCCATCCACACAGGAAGTCTAGCATTAAAGCAATGCCATTTCTTAATTTTCTTTTCATTTCGCTCTCTTTTCTTCCTACATTCTTTTGACTGACTGTGGCACATTTCTGAACAGTTTCATTTAGCATTCCTTTACATCTCAATGTGTATATGTAGTTTACCCCCCTTTCCTTATTTTTCTCAAGTCTCTCTCTGTTTGGTTTCGGCTTTATCACAAGCACGCCAAACACCAAGACTTCATCTCATCCAATTTTTACCCCTTTAATGTGGTTTAAATGGCATGGCCGCAAGGGCCAGTATGGAAATTAATAAGAGCCAATAAAGCTAGCCACTGGGGCATCGAGGCCAGTCTTTAAGTAAACATTATAACTTCTTGAGGGTGGATTCAGGGGCAGCACTTGATGAATTGTGGCGGAGCTTGGGAAGGGCTAATTTCTCACTTAGCCGTCCTGATGGGCCTGGCTAATAGGCCTTGCTTTGCCTGGCTGATTGTCTCCTGGCTTTATTATTGTGCATTATTGCGCTGCCCCCTGGCTGTTGTTAGCATTCGGCCCCGGAGACGCCAGGGCCCATCATTAATCACAGAGCTGCGCTGATGCACTCGCCTTCCACACTTATCCCAATGACACAGAAGAATTAGGAAACGGGGAGGAGATGGGGTGCAATGTGATTAAGCATGAATAAAGTCAAGAACAACTTGGCGAAGTCTTGGGACAGTTTGTGGCAACTGTGACCTGTAACTTATTTCGAAAAGTGCTATAGATCAGTGCTGCTACATGGCACTTATTTTATGCTTTCGGAATGTCCACAGTGACAATTCCAAGTCATGACCAAGACCAGTGTATATTTGTAAAATACCAGTATCCACTAGAATTTATAGTCAGCATCTAAACTGACGTAGCAGTTACTGCTTGGTGAAAGAGGCACACATTACCATTTCATCGGATCCCCTTTTACAAAATACTGAACTATCCCTAACCGGTCTTACAACAACTCTACTGTTCACCCCCAAGTGTGAAGACCTTATATCAAAGCTCTACCCGCTGTCACTGCACACTCCCAGGACCATCTCTCTGCTTGATCCTTCGCTGTGTGCACATGTGCACGAGACACACACAGGGAAAGAAGAGCTTTTCAAGAACAGAGAAATCTCTCTTCCATCCACTCATCCCATCCCTGGGGGCCCCCCCTTTTATTTATGCTCAGCACACAGTCATTGCACTTGCATAGTGAAAGAAGCACCTGGATCTACTCCCATACACTGTCACGCGGTCTTCTTCACCGTGCCATGTTTGCTCACAGATGTGTAATGTAGGAACTGCTCACTCCACTCTTGGTGCAACATGTAGTGTTCGCAGTGAAAGCGCATGAAGGATGTTCTTGTCGCAATGTGGTTGCCGCTTCTTGCAGAGCACCTTCTAAAGCCTTGTTTTGAAGAATGCCTCCACAAACACAAGTCTGTTTTCACTGGAGCTGAGAGGCATGCTGACAGGATACAGACCTCACTCCCCTTTGCTTTACAGAGTGCAGGGGCCTCTCAAGAGGAAACTTTGGCTGTGTGCTGATGCAACAAGGAACTCGGCAAACTATGTATAAGAATGATTTAAAACAACAGGATTCTAATCTTGCAAATTCAAACGCTTTTGTATACAGAAGAATTTTGCTGATGTAATGTTGTATACTTTAGCCAGAGTAAATGGCTGAACTAGCATCTTTTCTTTCTTTTTAAGGATTAGGAAAAGTGTCTTGTCAAACAAAGGCTCCACTTTGTAGCTTAAGAAAATGAGAACAGTTGAAAGCAGTGGAGACCAGTACAACATATCTCTAATGCTGACTGTGATAGTCATTATCACAACCCCACTTGCACAAACATGAACAAATGCAAAGTCAAAATATATAAATAAACAATTTAATAAGCAGTGGGACTGTGAGCGTTTTCTATTGTGGGGTGTGCTTTATTTGGCCCTTATCTTCTCTGCAGCAAGCGAAAAAGAGGCATCGTGTAAGCATTGTGATTACATCGTGTGGGTTTGTTACACAGGAATGTAAGATGCACTCAGCTCATTCTGCAGTGCAGCACACAAGGTCCCTCACCAGCCCTCCAAAGCATCTTAAGTAGTGAGGTCTGAGGGACCAAGACGCACGCAAGGATAATCTTATTAGCTCCACTGAAAGCTACCAATGGGCACTGTTGTTGCACTGCTTGTCCTTGACAAAAAAACGCAAACATCCCTTATTTGCACAATGCCTCTTTCAAGTTTTAAAATTTTTACTTTTAAATATTTACTTCTAAAGAAAAGTCATAGGAAACTGAATACTTGAGGTAGTATTTTTGGTTTAGTGTTTAACTTTCGTCAATAGTCAATAATTTCCCAAACTGTATTTCAAATTAGACTTACATAAACTATTATGGCAGTTCTGGTTTGATGCGTGTGGCAGAGTGTGACTAATTCCTCTTAAACGAGCCTTACCAAAGGGGCCAGTCCCCATCAGCTGTAGGCCAGTCTTAGTGCCATCTGGGCACAATGCTATGTTTCTATGCTGAATGGAAACCACAAAGACCAAATCCCCAATCTCTCTTCCCCTTTGCCTTCCGGGGCCAAGGGCAAGCCATTGGTGCAGTGTTGAACACAGGCTGAAACCCAAGCATGTGGTTTCCTCAGAAAGGCATTGAGTGTTGGGCACATCTTCCCATTGGGGATTTGAGTCAATGACAGGTTCTCCACCAGCACACACTTCCACTGTCTCCTTAAGGGCCCCCATCCCCTCGCTGGCCTGATCCAGAGCAAACTCAAGCAGCTTGAGCTAGCACATTCACATTTACTGCTAAATTCAGCTAATCTTGCCGAAGGGCTTCCAATCCTCCTTAGTGTTTTAGTTATTCCAGCTGTGCAGCAGCACTTAATGTTGTTGGCATAGGTGTGAAATGTGCACAAACACGAGACACACAGGAGAACATGTGCAGGCATGCGGGGCACATACATCCTCTCTCACGCTCTCCTTCCATTCTCCATTCATTTTCTCCTTCTCTTATCCCTCTGCTCACAATCTCCTCAATCGTTTCCATCTCCCATCTCCCCTCCCTGTTACTGCTGCGCTGCGTTTGTGCAGTGTTGATAAGCCTAAGATAGCAGATCTCGGTGGTCGCTGATGTAATGATGATGAATGCTGCGCCGCTGCCAGTCTCCCCCCTCAGGGGCCCCTCGACACTGAACAGTTGCCCTAATGAAATGAACACAAATACAGTACCCTCTGTATTTGATGGGGGTGGGGGTGACCAAATCTAAGAAGACATTTCAAGAGTTCATGTAAAATTGTCCCCCACCTCCTCAAGTTGTGTGCCTGACTCATTTTGTATGCATTTGGCAAATGTGTTTCTAATGAAGGCCTCCGGTGGATGTGGAGGTACATCTAAAGCAGTGTTATAAATAAAAGTGGTTTGGAAAGCACAAGGCAGGTTTTTGATTAAATGTTTGAAAAACAAAGCCACAACATTTGTTCATTTTCAATCAAAAGCAAAAGTTTATTTTAGCGTTTGACTTTGATGTCTACAATTTGCCGATGACTTTCAACTTGAAGCTTTTGTCAGCAAGGCGTGTAATTTATGTTAAATTGATTTGCCTAATGTGCTTATAAAATAAGAATGTTTTTTCAAAAGAAACAGTCTGAATTGTGATATTTTAAACCTGTTTAATCGCCTCCCTTTCGCTGTGGAGGGATTACAGTGGCAAACAAATGAAGATACCCCCTCTTCTTCTTTACTTTAAATGACCATAGGACAGACATAATATTCAAATTACATTAATGGGACTTTAACATATATTTTAGGTAACAGCTTCAATCAGTGTGTTTCTAATGTGTTTGTGCAGGGCTCCTGTGAGACATCAGTAATGCACAGGCTGTAAATTACTCAACGTACACATTGCTATTGCAGTAACAAATCTCATCTCTATATCTGTCTCTTGGCAGTGAAGGTTAAAAGTGCTAAAAGATAACTTCAGAACGCACAACACTCACATGATTTACACACAAGGCCAGATTAAATCTTGATGTATGTGTCTTGAAATATGTCCCAGTGTTTCTGCAGTTAAAATGATCAACACGAGAGGCCAACCCAGAGGCAGGAACATCTGCAATGCTGGCTGTGGGCGTCCAGGTCAGAGGGATTACGGGTGAAAAGGTCTTGCTTTTAATTGCTGCTTTGGAACTGTGGCCTGCCTTGTGGAACACAAAAGGCCGGTCAGACACGCTTCAGTGGCTTGGATTTGTGAATATTTGTCCGACCGGTGGAATGCCCGCTTTCTCTACTCTTCCTCAACATACCCCAAAGCTCAGCCTTGTATTTACTTCAGTTATTTCTTCTCAGATCTTAAACACTCCAGGACATAAGAGGACATACTCATACACTTAGTATGTACACGCTACAGGTTGTTTACAAAACAATTGCTTACCTAAAAATGTTGTTTTGAAAAGAGTTGTTCTATTGTGTTGTGTTGTGAATCAAAATAATCCTTTTTTTAACTGTACCACTCAGCTAAAGGAACTGCTGTAGTTTGTTTGCCAGGACAGTTTGAGGTACTTTCGGTGTCAAAACCAAACTATGGTGAATGCACACAAAGTAGATCAAGTGTCAAAAGTATACTCCAAAACAGACAAAACCTTTAAAACATAAACAACACAATAACAAATTTCCTTCAACAACCAATTAGAGAAGAGGAGTTGTCAGCAAACACCAGCGTCAATGTTGATCAAAGTTTGAAGATGATGATGTAACAGCTACAGTACGTCCCCCAGAGATTGGTTGCTAAATGCACATATCAAGTAGAACCTCATTTGTAAAAAACAGTGTTTTTGTGCTTTGAAACTGTTAATATATTGATAGAAATACATGTACAGTATAAATCCATGTGGTAGCAGAGAACTAATACTAATACTATTAGTGAGGCTGTTTTGGCCTTGCAGACATACTATATTGTTCTCAGCAGCTAATCTGTATTCAACTAAAATCATACAGCCAATTGTAGGTGAGTATACTATCATTTTCACCAAAAAAGATCCTTGTTTTCTGAGTGATGTGGTTACCTTGCTTCAACGTTGTTTTATGCCGTTTCACATGATTGTGTTTTTTTCCCATCATGAACTGTCTTGTAATGACTGTCTATAGGACATTAGCCTATATCTGTGAATGAGTGGCACCTCTGATTATCTACTAGTAATGTGCATAAACAGACTCTCAAAAATGATTGCTCTGAGTCTATCAAACTCTTGCAGCAGTGATCTCAAATGATATCTACGGAAGTAGGAAAAAATGTGTTTGGTTGGGAATGACGGCTACATATTTATGCATGTGGGAGTGATTAGAGGACAAGCTCTTGTTTAATTGTGTTTTGATTGGTAGGGGAGTAATTGCATTGTGTGTGTTTTTTTTTTCCTTTTTAGTAAAGCCTGTAATTGCTTACAGATGTTGTTGCCGGGTTAGAATGGATGACAGACTTTGGTTTTGCAGGAGGTTAAAGAAAAAAATAAACAAATTGCGCAGTGTTTGTCTGAAGTTTACCCCTCACCGCCAACCTCCACCCCTCCTCTACCCCTTTTTCCTTCCCCGGAGAGTTTGTAAAAATCACTCTTCCCTTGCATGTGTTATAGTTGGAGCCTCTGTTTGCATTAGGGCCTGACTTCAGTGTTTGTAGGGTTGCATGTTTACACGGCATACAACAATTAAACTCTACTGTCAGGTAATTAGCAGCTCGCTTTTAGTAGATGCACTGAAGAGTTTCAGTAATTATCCTTGAGTCATGGCGTCTAAGTAGCTTTTTGCCTTGTAATGAAGCTGTCCTGTACTTTGTGTAAATGACTGTGGTGTATCACTGTTGTCTTCATAATCAGAGACCTCCGTGACCTAGATCAAGTTTGTAGACAGCCTCTGAGGTGCTGAACTGAGCAGCATGTCTGCTAGACTGTTGGCTGAACCCCTTCTAAACCCACAGACAGCATTAACTTGAACCACCTTTATTCTTTGAAAGAAAAATTGCCCGGCACTATGATATTCCCAAAAGGGCCTTCAAACAACCCTTGTTTTTTCAGCACTGTGAATGTTTCTCTCTCTGTGGTATCCCCTTAAGGTTTCTGCTTTCTCACTCGAGCAGGATTATCAGTTTATCCACAAGCATCCTTTATTCTGAGATATAAAATCTATAGAGTTGTTGTGTTTATTTTTAGGATTTTTGGATTTTTTTTACAGAAGAAGTCAGAAGTTTAGTGGGATGCGTTTCAAAATGAGGTTAGTCAAATTTGAGCTTAAATATTCTAGCTGTGGTGAGAAGAAATACAGGCCATCTCAGATACTAGCAGGTTTGAGTTAAAATAAATCAGGTCGAGCTGTTGGATTGACCTTTGGAGTGCTCTGGGACTCCAAGCAAGGGAGGTTGGGATCGAAAAAAAATTTTTTTTTTCACAAGCGCCTCCTGTTAATGTCTTGTTCCCTAGGCGAGTTATTGACAGAATGTTTAAACCTAAAACATAACAAAGATTATTTTAATGCTAATCAATTCCTCTATTGGTATTTAGGTATTTGGCCACTAAATAAAAACAAATGCATAGGCAGTTGGTGTGTGGAACTTTTATGATGCTCCCTTTATTTAGTAGTATTTCTGTTATTTTTACACCCCATGCTTGGATAAAACAAACCTTTCCCAGTGGCGCTTTTCACTACTATCTACCATAAAGGCTTTCCTTTGGGCCCCAAATAGTTTTGCATGATCCTGGCCCTCCAACGCATAGGTACAATAACAACGGCGTCAATGAGCAGCGTCAATGAGCAGGGAAGAAGCGCTCACTCCCAAGAAAATAATTAAGTCTTCATTAAGCCTATGCAGCACATATGTCGCCTCGCTGCAAGTATGCCTTGACAGCGCCGGCGCTATGTTTTTGATGTTTTACCCACTAGATTTCTAAAATCAACTAAGCAGTTTGTTACCACAACTCACTGATATAGTCAATAATTCCTTACAGCCTGGAACATTTCCAAGGGCCTTAAAAACTGCTGTCATTAAGCCTCTCCTAAAGAAGAGCAGTCTTGATGCTACAGTGCTCAACAACTATCGGCCCATATCAACAGGGGCGTGGGACTGGGGAAAAGGGTACCGAGTACCCAGGGCCCGAGGCGGATGGGGGTCCCTTCTAAACATACATATACATTGGTATCACTATTATATTTGGTACAGGGGCCCAGCAAGATGGTTTGTACCCAGGGTCCAAAACTTGGTGCTACGCCGCTGCATATCAAACCTGCCATTTTTAGGGAAAGTCATCGAAAAAGTTGTATATCAGCAACTTAATGACTTTCTATTACTTAACAACTGCTTTGATCCTTTTCAGTCAGGATTCAGGCCCCATCACTGAGACTGCACTTATCAAAGTCACAAATGACATCCGTCTGAACTAGGGATGCTCATATTGACCGTTTAACCGTTAACCTAAAGTAAAAAATTTTACCGATTAATACTATCAGTTAAACGGTTTAAAACGTTTTTTTTTAAAGGTTCTTTTTTTTTTGTTTGTTTGCTGCATGGTTTAAAAATAAAATAGCCTACTATATAGCTTATATTTATTAACTCACGGAGCGCGTCGGCACGCACCAATGGCCGCACAGTCTGTCCGGCCATAGATGCATATCCAGGCCCCGCCCGGTCAAAACCCGTCAGAGTTGGCTGAAATAGGTGTCAATCAAAGGCTAACACTTCCTGTTAGCATTTTAGTAGCTTTTTTCGCGGTCTGGAAAGGACTTATGGCTTTTATTATCAATAGAAATGACAAAAAATGTCGCAGCAGATTTCAAGTTGGAAATACTTCTCTGCAGTTTTTGAGCCTTGGAGGATATAACATGTCTTGTGGACCTAATTATTTTACTGGATATTATTCACTGGACCTTTACGGACAGAAAGACACCAAGCTTATGTAGATTTGTTGCTGTTTCAGTCCAAGAGACCCGTCAAAGGTAAGACAAGTCCAGAAAAGTCTGTAAAAAGGCTTTGGTGTCGGCGCTGTGGTTGTAACGTGTTAAAATGGTTTATATCGTCTGAAAGATGAGACTGTAGTGGCCGTTTGTCAACATACAAAAAGTAAATGAATGAACTTGAATCAAACCTTCAAACGACAACTTCTAGCACTCTGGGCAGGTGATGTACGCAGGCAAGAAATAAATAAAATTCAAGCTGGATTCAGGTTTGTGGCTGGTTTATTTGTTCCAACTGAGCAAACAATACAAAGCATCTCTCGCGCTGGTAAAAACCATATGCCCATCACCCAGGTGCTCCCGGACACCTGCTACTTTCTACCTATATTTACTTTTACCTGTGCCACTACTGCCCTCCAGTGTCTAACTCCAACATTGTAATTATTAACTAACCAAAAATAAAAAACTAAACATATTAATAAAACCAATTAACTAAACAAACAAACAAAATAATATTACCATAATATATTACTAATATAAGCAAAATCATAATAGTAAACAATTTAATGAACAGAATTACCATTACTAAAACAAACTAATCTAATGTAGCTCCAACAGAGACTTTAAGCTTTAATTTGGTATATATATTGTTGGGGTTTGCATGACGAGGTGCAAGCACAACGCAGGCTTTCCTTTGTAGCGTGTTTACGTCCCGGACCGGGACGTTGTACACTAAGCCGTTAATGCCAATTCAAAATTATAATCTTATCAGTTAACGGTTAATAATCGATTAAGGAGCGGCGGTTGTCGGTCGGGAAAATTATTCAAAATGAGCATCCCTAGTCTGAACACTGACGCGGGCAAAGTCTCTGTCTTAGTTCTGTTGGACTTGAGTGCTGCGTTTGATACAGTGGACCATAAAATTCTGTCACAAAGATTAGAGGAATGGATAGGTATCACTGGAACTGCTCTTAAATGGTTTCAGTCCTATTCTGAAGACAGGAAGTTTGTTTCGGTTGGTAACTGTGTATCAGACCAAAAGGCTCTGACATGTGGGGTTCCGCAGGGGTCTTATTAGATTTGTTTATTTCTTTAGGACAGCGTACAGTCTACATAAAGCCAGAGCAGAGATGCTTGTACCAGATTATAGCTTAACAGCTAATTTCCATCTGTAGTCCTATATTGTACATGTTTTTAGTGGTAGGGGAAACCGGAGTACCCGGAGGAAACCTACGCAGACACAGGGAGAACATGCAAACTCCACACAGAAAGGTCCTGCCCTGGATGGGAATCGAACCCAGGACCTTCTTGCTGTGAGGCAGGCGTGCTAACCACTTTGCCACTGTGCCGCCCTATCTTGGGACCTCTATTATTAAATTTTTACATGCTCCCTTTAGGCCAGGGGTCCCCAAACTGCGGCCCGCTGGACAAATGCGGCCCGCCGCCACATTTGACCCGGCCCCTGAGCAATACCAGAGTCGGAAAAAAAATGCTACTTCGACCTCACTTTGCCCCAGCACGTTTTGACCTTTATGACCACCCATACCACAGTCATAGAACGTGAACGTGACCCCCCAGAACGGAATAATGGCAAAAAGGTTGGGTAAGAGAAAAATTGATTCAGAATGCAGGGTATTTAACCCGCAGTGGACACACAATTATTTTTTTGTTCAAGTCAAAGAAAAGGCTGTTTGTCTCGTCTGTCAAGAGACGGTGGCAGTATTCAAAGAATACAACCTGTGCCGACATTATGAATCCTGTCACAGACAAGTATGCTAGCTTGCAAGGCCAAATGCGAGCAGAAAAAATCTCAAAGCTAAAAACTGGACTGTTAGCTCAACAGACTACATTTATCAAACTCAGCTGAACCAAGCATCAGTTCGGGCCAGCTTCCGTGTTGCTCATCTGATAGCAAGCTGCGGTAAACCTTTCACCGAAGGAGAGTTTGTCAAGAAATGTTTGAATGTTGTCGTCTAATCGAAAAAGTGTGATAATCGCGGAGGTCCCTAAATGTAATCATTTATTGAATAAATGATTACATTTAGGGACCTCCGCGATATCACACTCTTTAGAAACTGACCCTGGCCCCTATCAGAGAAGGGAAAAGTTATGGCCCTCAATGGAAAAAGTTTGGGGACCCCTGCTTTAGGCCAGTTAATACGCAGCTGTCCTACTATAATTATGCAGATGACACTCAGATTTACATTTCACTCACAGCAGGTGAAAATGTACCAATCCATTCACTGTGTCATTACATTGAACAGATTGACGTGTGGATGCAAAATAATTTTCTCCAACTGAACAGATCCAAGACTGAACTAATTATCTTTGGGGCACAGAAACAAAGAGAAAGAGTCAGCAGTCACCTCGAGTCTCTTTCTATAAAATCTAAAAATCAGGTTAGAAATCTAGGGGTCATCATGGACTTGAATTTCCACAGTCACATTAAGTCAATTACATCATCTGCATTTTATTACCTTAAAAACATTTCCAGAGTCAAAGGGATAATGTCTCAACCAGACTTAGAGAAACTTATCCATGCTTTAATCTCCAGCAGGTTAGATTACTGTAACACCCTGCTCACTGGTCTCTCAAAACGAGGGTTAAGACAGCTGCAGCTTATTCAGAACGCGGCTGCTCGGGTTCTAACCAAAACCAGGAAGTACAACCACAATACCCCAGTTTTAAAATCTCTGCACTGGCTTCCTGTTGCTCAGAGAATAGACTTAAAACAGCACTGCTGGTTTACAAGTCTCTTAATGGTTTAACACCAGAATATATTTCTGACATGCTAGTTGCTTATGAACCTCCTCGGACTCTGAGAACATCTGGGACAGGCCTTTTGCTCGTGTCCAGAGTTAGAACTAGGGATGCACCGAAATGAAATTCTTGGCCCGAAGCCGAAGCCGAATAATAATGAAATGCTTGGCCGAATACCGAATACCGAATACCGAACGCGGTGTTTCACATTTTTTCCATTTATTTTGCCAATTTTTTCACCATTACAATAATTAAATTGTAAAAATTTGCTTTTTACTATTTTGTGTTGCTTTTCAGATAAAAAAAAATCAAATAACAAAAACAAACAAACAAACAAAAATGAAACAATTTCAAAATATTTATTTAACTAACAATGAGCAATACATTTGTTATGGTATTTATTAATCTTCCTTAATGTAAGATAATAAAAAAATATTTTGTTCATGTTAGTATGAGTGCATTCACAATTTTAACAAATAGGCCTACCACTTTTGATACTTTTTTAATTCAAAAATTACAAATGTGATACTTAATTTTAATACTGTATTAATAAATGTTAACATTAAGATTAATAAATGCTGTTAATAAGGGGTTTTCATTGTTAGTTAATGTAAAAAATAGAAACCACTTATAAAGTGTTACCATAATCCAAAATATAAATAAAATCTTATTTCCCATACAAGTAGCCTACTACTGCGTGCATCTGCGCCAGGTCGGGAAAGCGGCCTTGATTGGTCCTCCAAAATTCGAGAGGGTTATTGCTCCTGGGGATGGGGACTTCTGAGAGATAGATACCCATCTAACTGTTGAGCGGTCGAGCTTGTCCTCTGTCTTGCAAATGTTGGAGGATCTCATCGAACATGTCAGACAGCGAGACTGTGCGCGGCTCATCTGTAGTACGAGCCGTTTACTCTCTGCGCTGTTTTTATCTCCTGCGCTGTGCATCACCTGACCGTCTCCATTACCTAGCGGCTTTCCCAAATCCAACTCGGCCTGGATTATTTCTCGTGTGCGCATCTTTTTCCCCACATCCAAGTAATGATCTGATGCTGTACAGGAGTTCTGAGTCCGCCTGACTAAATCGTGTGCTGACAGCTTCTAAGAGCGCACTTTTAGTTGTTTTCACTCCGTGGTCTGTTTCACTTGAAGTACGTTTTTGCAGATGCACCCCGTCTGGACAATTCAGCAGAACAATGTCTGCAAACGGCCGTTTTTGCCTCTTTCTCTGACACTTTAAAGTGCTTCCACACTGCTGACATGTTTGCTGCATAAAGCCCGCGCCTCTCACTCTACGCGGGTAATTGATTGCGTCATTAAAAACGTCATTGTTCGGCAAAATTTATTCGGCCTTTTTACTTATTCGGCCGAACACCGAAAGTGCTTTTTTTGGCTATTTTCGGCCGAATAATTTCGGTGGCCGAACATTCGGTGCATCCCTAGTTAGAACTAAACAGGGTGAAGCAGCATTTAAGTTTCATGCAGCAAAAATCTGGAACAGCCTTCCAGATGAAGTAAAACAAGCCTCAACTTTAACATGTGTTAAAGATGTTTAAGGGGGGGGGTTAAAACCTTCCCCTTTAGCTCTGCCTACATTACAACATAAAGTGTTTTTTAGCTGCACTCTTCTTTTAAAATGTTTTTAATTAGGCCCGAGCCGGTGATGACCGGGAGGGCCTATTGTTTTTGCTCGGATTTTTTTTTTTTTTTTTTTTTTTTTCTTCCGACCCAATGATCCTAAATTTGACCCAGTGAACATGCGAAAAGTCATTATATTGGTCCCAGACTTCAAGCTCAAAAATTTATGTATTTGAAGTCGCCGAAAAAAAAAAACGAAAAATGACTCAGTGGCGACCCCTACAAAATCAAAATACATTGGGCCTATGGAAAGTGAAAGTAACTTTTTTCTAACGTAGAAAAATGAAACTTGGTATATCCATAGGACACCTCAGGGCAAACAGAAAAGTCAATGACAGTCACACCTAAACTTAACAGGAAGTCCGCCATGTGGGGTGAAACGCGCCACTAAAATCGCACCTTGTGCGCAGAAAGATGCAAATCATTGTGTTTTAATCTAAATGGCCCCAAATTTGGTGAGTATCATCTAGAACGTGTGCCAACCAAAGTTGTGACTTTGTTGTTGATATCTTATCGGGTATGGGTGTGGCAAGCCTGTAACGAGGTGGCCATTTTTGTGAAAATAAAGCGTCTCTTAACTCTCAAACGCCTTCTCGGATCGAGTTGGACCCAAAAAGGCGTTTGTGCACATTCATGACCTGAACACAAAAATATGTAAATAAAAGGGTTATCTTTAGAAATGGCTCTCCAGCGCCCCTACAAACTTATAATGGGACCCAAGAATTTAGTTTGTCATAGAGACATAAAATTTGGTACACACATCTCTTATGTCATGTGAGCATAAAAGCCAATGACAACCACCCCTATCTATAAATGTGTTGCCATAGCGTCCCAAAAAATGTGAAAAAAGTCAATGGGAAGTGAAATTTTTAGTTTGTTGTAGGCAAATAAAACTTGGTACACACATCCACCATGGGCTTATGAACAAAAAAGCCAATGGGGACCACACTATCACACACAGGAAGGCGGCCATTTTGAATTGAAAATGTGAACCGACTTAAAATACACCTCTTTTTAAAAGTACACAGAAAAAAGCTGCTTCATTCCACAGACACCAAACTTGGGCAAAATGAGCTAAACACATGTATGTAAAAGAGACAAGTGTTTTTCTAGACTTTTTGCTCGAGTTATATTTTTTTATTATAATTCGGTATATATTTTTTATTATAATTTTTCTGCAAAATGATCCTCAATTTAACCCAGTAAACGAACAACTAAAAGTCATTTTTATTGGTCCCAGACTTCAAGCCCGGCAAAATGTATGTATTTGAAGTCCCGAAAAAAAATACGAAAAATGACTCAGTGGCGGCCCCTAGAAAAGTCAAAATACATTGGGCCTATGGAAAGTGAAAGTAACTTTTTTCCAACGTAGAAAAATTAAACTTGGTATATCCATAGGACACCTCAGGGCAAACAGAAAAGTCAATGACAGTCACACCCTAAACTTAACAGGAAGTCCGCCATGTGGGGTGAAAGGCGCGCCACTAAATTCGCACCCCTTGCGCAGAAAGATGCAAATCATTGTGTTTTAATCTAAATGGCCCCAAATTTGGTGAGTATCATCTAGACACATGTGCCAACCAAAGTTGTGACTTTGTTGTTGATATCTTATCGGGTATGGGTGTGGCAAGCCTGTAACGAGGTGGCCATTTTTGTGAAAATAAACGTCTCTTAACTCTCAAACGGCTTCTCGGATCGAGTTGGACCCAAAAAGGCGTTTGTGCACATTCATGACCTGAACACAAAAATATGTAAATAAAAGGGTTATCTTTAGAAATGGCTCTCCAGCGCCCCTACAAACTTATAATGGGACCCAAGAATTTAGTTTGTCATAGAGACATAAAATTTGGTACACACATCTCTTATGTCATGACGAGCATAAAAGCCAATGACAACCACCCCTATCTATAAATGTGTTGCCATAGCGTCCCAAATATTTGGAAAAAGTCAATGGGAAGTGAAAATTTTAGTTTGTCGTAGGCAAATGAAACTTGGTACACACATCCAGCATGGGCTTATGAACAAAAAGCCAATGGGGACCACACCCTATCACACACAGGAAGGCGGCCATTTTGAATTGAAAATGTGAACCGACTTAAAATACCTCTTTTTTAAAAGTACACAGAAAAAGCTGCTTCATTCCACAGACACCAAACTTGGGCAAAATAGGCTAAACACATGTATGTAAAAGAGACAAGTGTTTTCTAGACTTTTTTGCTCGAGTTATATTTTTATTATAATTGGTATATATTTTTTATTATAATTTTTCTGCAAAATGATCCTCAATTTAACAGTAAACGAACAACTAAAAGTCAACCCAATGATCCTAAATTTGACCCAGTGAACATGCGAAAAGTCATTATATTGGTCCCAGACTTCAAGCTCGTGAAAAATTTATGTATTTGAAGTCGCGAAAAAAATACGAAAAATGACTCAGTGGCGACCCTACAAAATCAAAATACATTGGGCCTATGGAAAGTGAAAGTAACTTTTTCCAACGTAGAAAAATGAAACTTGGTATATCCATAGGACACCTCAGAACAAACAGAAAAGTCAATGACAGTCACACCCTAAACTTAACAGGAAGTCCGCCATGTGGGGTGAAAGCAGCGGCCACTAAAATCGCACCCCTTGCGAAAGATGCAAATCATTGTGTTTTAATCTAAATGGCCCCAAATTTGGTGAGTATCATCTAGACACGTGTGCCAACCAAAGTTGTGACTTTGTTGTTGATATCTTATCGGGTATGGGTGTGGCAAGCCTGTAACGAGGTGGCCATTTTTGTGAAAATAAAGCGTCTCTTAACTCTCAAACGCCTTCTCGGATCGAGTTGGACCCAAAAAGGCGTTTGTGCACATTCATGACCTGAACACAAAAATATGTAAATAAAGGGTTATCTTTAGAAATGGCTCTCCAGCGCCCCTACAAACTTATAATGGGACCCAAGAATTTAGTTTGTCATAGAGACATAAAATTTGTACACACATCTCTTATGTCATGAGCATAAAAGCCAATGACAACCACCCCTATCTATAAATGTGTTGCCATAGCAACGTCCCAAAAATGTGAAAAAGTCAATGGGAAGTGAAATTTTTAGTTTGTTGTAGGCAAATAAAACTTGGTACACACATCCACCATGGGCTTATGAACAAAAAAACCAATGGGGACCACACCTATCACACACAGGAAGCGGCCATTTTGAATTGAAAATGTGAACCGACTTAAAATACACCTCTTTTTAAAAGTACACAGAAAAAGCTGCTTCATTCCACAGACACCAAACTTGGGCAAAATGAGCTAAACACATGTATGTAAAAGAGACAAGTGTTTTTCTAGACTTTTTGCTCGAGTTATATTTTTTATTATAATTCGGTATATATTTTTTATTATAATTTTTCTGCAAAATGATCCTCAATTTAACCCAGTAAACGAACAACTAAAAGTCATTTTTATTGGTCCCAGACTTCAAGCCCGGCAAAAAATGTATGTATTTGAAGTCCCGAAAAAAATACGAAAAATGACTCAGTGGCGGCCCCTAGAAAAGTCAAAATACATTGGGCCTATGGAAAGTGAAAGTAACTTTTTTCCAACGTAGAAAAATGAAACTTGGTATATCCATAGGACACCTCAGGGCAAACAGAAAAGTCAATGACAGTCACACCTAAACTTAACAGGAAGTCCGCCATGTGGGGTGAAAGCGCCACTAAATTCGCACCCCTTGCGCAGAAAGATGCAAATCATTGTGTTTTAATCTAAATGGCCCCAAATTTGGTGAGTATCATCTAGACACATGCCAACCAAAGTTGTGACTTTGTTGTTGATATCTTATCGGGTATGGGTGTGGCAAGCCTGTAAGAGGTGGCCATTTTTGTGAAAATAAAGCGTCTCTTAACTCTCAAGCGGCTTCTCGGATCGAGTTGGACCCAAAAGGCGTTTGTGCACATTCATGACCTGAACACAAAAATATGTAAATAAAGGGTTATCTTTAGAAATGGCTCTCCAGCGCCCCTACAAACTTATAATGGGACCCAAGAATTTAGTTTGTCATAGAGACATAAAATTTGGTACACACATCTCTTATGTCATGACGAGCATAAAAGCCAATGACAACCACCCCTATCTATAAATGTGTTGCCATAGCGTCCCAAATATTTGGAAAAAGTCAATGGGAAGTGAAAATTTTTAGTTTGTCGTAGGCAAATGAAACTTGGTACACATCCAGCATGGGCTTATGAACAAAAAAGCCAATGGGGACCACACCCTATCACACACAGGAAGGCGGCCATTTTGAATTGAAAATGTGAACCGACTTAAAATACACCTCTTTTTAAAAGTACACAGAAAAAAGCTGCTTCATTCCACAGACACCAAACTTGGGCAAAATGAGCTAAACACATGTATGTAAAAGAGACAAGTGTTTTTCTAGACTTTTTGCTCGAGTTATATTTTTATTATAATTCGGTATATATTTTTTATTATAATTTTTCTGCAAAATGATCCTCAATTTAACCCAGTAAACGAACAACTAAAAGTCATTTTTATTGGTCCCAGACTTCAAGCCCGGCAAAAAATGTATGTATTTGAAGTCCCGAAAAAAATACGAAAAATGACTCAGTGGCCCCTAGAAAAGTCAAAATACATTGGGCCTATGGAAAGTGAAAGTAACTTTTTTCCAACGTAGAAAAATTAAACTTGGTATATCCATAGGACACCTCAGGGCAAACAGAAAAGTCAATGACAGTCACACCTAAACTTAACAGGAAGTCCGCCATGTGGGGTGAAAGGCGCGGCCACTAAATTCGCACCCCTTGCGCAGAAAGATGCAAATCATTGTGTTTTAATCTAAATGGCCCCAAATTTGGTGAGTATCATCTAGACACATGTGCCAACCAAAGTTGTGACTTTGTTGTTGATATCTTATCGGGTATGGGTGTGGCAAGCCTGTAACGAGGTGGCCATTTTTGTGAAAATAAAGCGTCTCTTAACTCTCAAAGCGGCTTCTCGGATCGAGTTGGACCCAAAAAGGCGTTTGTGCACATTCATGACCTGAACACAAAAATATGTAAATAAAAGGGTTATCTTTAGAAATGGCTCTCCAGCGCCCCCTACAAACTTATAATGGGACCCAAGAATTTAGTTTGTCATAGAGACATAAAATTTGGTACACACATCTCTTATGTCATGAGCATAAAAGCCAATGACAACCACCCCTATCTATAAATGTGTTGCCATAGCGTCCCAAATATTTGGAAAAAGTCAATGGGAAGTGAAAATTTTAGTTTGTCGTAGGCAAATGAAACTTGGTACACACATCCAGCATGGGCTTATGAACAAAAAGCCAATGGGGACCACACCCTATCACACACGGGAAGGCGGCCATTTTGAATTGAAAATGTGAACCGACTTAAAATACACCTCTTTTAAAGAACTCAGAAAATAGCTGCTTCATTCCACAGACACCAAACTTGGGCAAAATGAGCTAAACACATGTATGTAAAAGAGACAAGTGTTTTTCTAGACTTTTTTGCTCGAGTTATATTTTATTTTATTATAATTTGGTATATTTTTTTATTATAATTTTTCTGCAAAATGATCCTCAATTTGACCCAGTAAACGTGCAACTAAAAGTAATTTTTATTGGTCCCAGCCTTTAAGCCAGCGAAAACTTTATGTATTTGAAGTCGCCAAAAAAAATATGAAAAATGACTCAGTGGCGACCCTACAAAAGTCAAAATACATTGGGCCTATGGAAAGTGAAAGTAACTTTTTCCAACGTAGAAAAATGAAACTTGGTACATCCATAGAACACCTCAGGGGGAACAGAAAAATGTATTACAGCCATATTGTAAACTCAACAGGAAATCTACTATGTTGGGTGTATGCGTGACCACCTAAATTGCACCCCTTGTGTCTAAAGGCTTTTCATCTAAACAGCTCCAAATTTGGTGAGTATCATCTAGACACGTGTGCCAAAAAAAATTATCAATTTGTTTTTTGATAGATTTGTGGCTGTGGTCGTAATGAGTCTGTGAAGAGGCAGCCATTTCTTTGGGAAATAAATGCCATTTCCCAATTGCCAGGATCCTTCTCAACAGAAAATATTGGGTGGAATACATGACCACCTAAATTGTACACTTTGTGCTAAAGGGTTTTCATCTAAACAGCTCCAAATTTGCTTTAAAGCACGACATGCAATCCTCCGAATATATGTGTCCCATGTCTCAAGGGAGGCGAGGGCCTTTATCGCCGCTTGCGGCTTTAATTCTTCTTATGTTTCTTAATCTAAATCTTGTAAATTGTCTTTTATTCCTGTAAAGCACTTTGAGTTACCCAGTGTATGAATTGTGCTATATAAATAAAATTGCCTTGCCTTGCCTTGCCTATGTGCGGATGTTTTTCCGCACATAACTTCGTCATAGTCTGTCCAATCAGAAAATTAAAACTGCATTGGGAACCTGAGAATTTGCGCTTTCTACTGATATATGGCTTATTACGGTAGTTACAAGCATATAACCTTTGCCCCGCGGAGGAAAACAAAACAAAGGAAGCAACATGATAACGCTACACTGCTTCTCAATTCCGTAACTCCTTGAGTTTTTGCCCAATCTGAAAAAAATCAAACACTGTGTCTTCAAGTCAATAATGTATACGATATATATTACGGTAACGCCCGCAATGTCACTTTGAAAGAAAGGAAAAAGGACAGAGTGAGAGTGGGAAAGTGATCTGTGTCATCAAACACACAATTTACCATGTCTGGAAGACCACCAAGAGCCATAAAGCTACGATATGTCCTGGTTTAATCCTTGTTCAGTCCTGGCCTAATCCTGGTTTAGTTCTATTCAGTCCTGGTCTTGTCCTGGTTCAGTCCTGGTCTAGACCTGGTTTAGTCCTGGTCTGGTCCTGGTTTAGTCCTGCTCTACTCCTGGTTTAGTCCTTCTTCATTCCTACTTCAGTCCTGCTCTAGTCCGTGTTCAGTCCTGGTTTAGTCCTGGTTTAGATCTGGTCTAGTCTTGGATTATTCCTGTTCAGTCCTGGTTCAGTCCTGATTTAGTCCTCGGTTAGTCCTGGTTCACTCCTGGTCTAGTCCTAGTCTAGTCCTGAAGCAGTCCTGCTTCAGTCCTAGTTCAGTCCTGGTTTAGTCCTGGTTCAATAATGGTTCAGTCTTGGTTTAGTCCTGATAAGTTGTTCAAATGTAGTGAACTGTTTCAAGTTTCAAGTTTGCCAAGAACAGGTTCCACCTAAGAAAAAACCTTAGCCTTTTTCAATAAAAAAAATACCAGTTTCATATCCACCCTTCTGTCACTTTTATTTGTGATTGAACATGAAGTCTGGGGAAAGCTGTCTACTAAATAGTTTTAAATCGTAAATATTTTTTTTTGTTTTTGGGGGGGTTACATTGCCCAGCTCTAGTGTATATATATTAAATTAAAATCTATCCAGATACCCCCAAATGTAAACTGGCAATACAGGTGCTAAACTGCTGTTGGCCCCACTGTCATAGCCCCACTGTTGTTAGCCTTTTAGTGGCAGAATCAAATCCCCCCAAAAAACTTAGATTTACACATGGCGACTAAGTAATATGGCAACAAATTCTTTCTGTTATAAAGTCATTGTGACATCAAAACACAAAGAGAGGCATCCATTTTTATAATAAAAGAAAATCTTACAGAGCTTTTGTTAAGTTGCTGTGATCTGCACAGCCTTTTTTGTTCTGATTGGCTCAAATGTAGTTTAAGTTAGCAAATAAAAACAAACAAAATAAACTGTCGTTATTAGTAATATTTAGTAGTGTTATTTTATTATAACGTTGGGGCTTTAGTTGGTGGTGTTCCTCTTTAGTTTGGTGCTTTTTGTGTCGTTTATACCATTGTTATTGGGGTCTTTTCTTCCAGTATCCAATCTACAAGTCATTTGCCCTACTGTTGTTAGCCCCGCTGTTATTAGCCCCACTGGGATTTGCTCTGCAAATTAATAATAAAGGCAAGTGTGAGAAACTAGGTAGCTGTAAGTTAGCTTTGGCTATGTTATTGTAGTTTTTTTTAAAATACCCCTGAAGAGTAATACATAACATGGTCTTTACTCTTCATTGTGAATTACTCGATGTTGTTGTGATCTTGTTTTAATGCCAATCGTTGCACTTGTCTTTTTTTCCCTGTGTCTTGCTCATCAGTTATCCCAGCTCCATGAGGTGTTGAGGAATGAGCCATCATCATGGAAACCCAATCTCAGGCCAGTTCAGCAGCTGAGAAGAAGAAGAGGGTGGAGACCATTGTGGCGACCAAAGGATCCTCAGCGCGCAATGACATTAGTGAAAAGGCAGTGGCTTCTAGCACCACCTCAAATGGTAGGCCTCTAACACTCAGCCATGATTTATGATAAAATAATGATGGTCTCTCGGGATACACCCAGTTTTAGGGGACTGGTCATTTAACAGTTGAGTAATGGAAAAACAAAACAAAAAGAACGGTGAGTCAAAAGTAGATTATGTTTCAGAGGCATCCATCGATGTCCGGTCCAAAAGCGTTTTACGTGATCAGATCCTGGTTTAAAATTGTTTAAATTTCAATATATAGTATATTCAATTTTAATCCATGCAAGTTGCAACTTGTGCCTCATACATAACAGGCTCCTTTGTGTTCCTGGTAAAGAAAATAGATTAGCTTTCAATAAACATAAAAGTGCTCCTTCCCAAAGTCCCAGAGCATAAATGTTTACTTTTTCATCTTTTCTCATGCTTCTTGGTGACTCACATACAAGAAGTGAGTGGTAGCGGAACTCTGTCATGTTTACATAGCAATGTCTTTAACACATGCTATTAAAAGCGTCTGGGAGCTTACAGTTCATTAATGTCTGTTGTCATTCACTCTGTCATCGAATTCAGACAGTGAGATGGAATATTAGATGGGTGATTTTTCTTTGCTAAAAACCTTGGACCGACAAAGTGAAGTCAAAACAAAACTGTTGCTCACTTTTAAGTTGCAGCTGTGCTCATTAGCAGCGAGAGGATTTAGAAGGTTTGTGTGTCTGAAGTGGTGGCCCGGTGACATGGGAAGTTGCTGACAGCCCCCCTTGCGAGTCAGATGCTGTCGAACCACATGATCCAAACTGTGAACCAGAGACAAACACTTCAGGAAAGGGTAAATAACAGGCTGTGTCTCTGCCCATATGGGAGATATCACATGAAGTAGGTAAGGTAATGCATTCTGGAGCCTCTCTGGAACATACTCACTCTTACTCATTCCCAGATGGCCGGCACTGTTTTATTAATTAAAAATAGCAGAAGGGGGAAAAAAAAGTTCATTTGTGGAAAAAGCATGGATGTAATTTGGCTTTGTAATTGTGAAATTTTCTTCGTAAGGTGGTGGTTATTGCTGCTATGAACAGCAAGAGGTTTGCGCTTAAAAAAACTCACTATAGGAGTCTCCCAAACTGACATGGTGACTTGGCCACGTAGGAGTACATGCTGCATGTTATGTTGCTCTCCCCAAAATACAGTAGTCTCATAATTTACTTGACAAGGGGAGGGATGATTCTTTGTCGTCCCAGAAAGGTCCCTTTTAGATCCCAATCTCCCTCTCAGAATCATAAGATGGCTTACACATTCTTTGTGTGGTTATAATTACAGCACATTCCCAAGTTGCCCCCAGAACTCATAACCTCTTATCAGGTGTAACCCTACACTCGCCTCAACTTTAACCCCCATAGCCCATGCCCTGCCGCTTCCATCCAAACAAAAGGTAATTGTGCGCAGCTGTGGAACCCCAGTGACTCGTTCTTCTTAGTAAAACGTGAGCCAAATATTTCCACTGTCCAAAGTAATGTTTGGGCGGGGGAAAACCTGTGGTGAGCTCGCAACAGTGGGCTTTGTTAAGTTGTGAAAAGTGGAATATAGTGTGGATTCTCCAAATGTTTCTGTACGTCTTTGTTGGTAAACATTAAAAAAATGTACCACGGCTGGCCTTCGCTAGCACGCTGGGCAGCATGATTCGGACCCCAGAAGAATAATTGTTTTTTAATACAACACACTATACTGACGATAGCGTTGCTGGCGATAACGTTGCTGGTGATAGCGTTGCTGGCGATAGCGTTACTGTTGTGATTAGTCCCACTTATGTGGTAGCTGGGCCACTGTCGTTGGCCACATAGCAATTAGTCCTGCTGTTACTCTCAACAAGTGGCCTGGGACTTTGGCATCACATGTAGATGGTTATTACATACAGCCATTCATCCAGACTTACTACTCCTCTTAAACTCTTTTTATCCAAGAGTTGGCCAAGTGTAATTATTGAGTCCTGGTAGAGTTTTCCCACATGTTTGGCTAAATGGTGGCTTCATCCTGCCATTCATCTCTATGTCTCCTCCTCTTCCCTGACAGCTCAAAAGGGCCGACTGTGCCACAACAATGCTGTGATTGGTTCTCTTTAGGAGGGGTGTGCGGGGGGCCTTCCCCTCCCACTCTCATCATTCGGCAGGCAGGTGGACCACAAAGTCCCCTGATTCTTTTGTTGGGTCCAGAACTCCCAAAAATAAGAGATGTCCATGCCCCTTGGCTGAATAAATCCTGTCGTCATGGGATAATTTGCTAATAAAAACCTAAAGAAGGGCAGGGCCTATATGGTTGGTTATATGCAGAGGGAAAAAAGATTGTGGTTGGTTTTTAATATGGGTTAGGAATGGAGAGGGAGTTAGTGTAAGTAATAGGATGAAGCAATAGACTTAGCTGGGAAATTTGTCAAGGATGACTGTTGTAACATCTGTTTATGAAATAGCTGTGGTGGGACCTTTTTTATTGGTCATGGTTTAAAAAGGGAGAACAAGTTAAAGCTTAAAGGGCAAGAGGTATTATGCTTTTTGTAGGTTACCAGAGAAAGCAAAAGGAAAAGCATGGCTAAAGGGTTTATTGAGGAAAACGAACACTTGAAAACTATCTACAGACGGGTAGAGGAGATATTGCGGGGGCCACCTTCTTTTTAGGCAGTCATTTAAATGATCAACAGTAAATAGAGGGGAATGTCATCTGACAGAAATAAAGTTCCCGTTAACAGCGGGAATGGAAAGTAATTTACAGATACGCTGTCCCCGCCATCTTTGTGCCTCCCAGATAAGGTTTCATTTCAGAAACGGATAGGAGACATTTTCACTTACGGGCCCCCATTCTGGGACACCTGTGATAACAGCTTGTGGACCCCTAATTGAAAATGGGTTTCAAAATGGATTTTCACTTTTCTTCCTCCTCTCCCCCCCTTCCCTCATGACTGCCCCCCCTTACTCTATTCCTTCCACAACGTTTTTTTCCGTGGTGTTCCCTTGTCGTTGGCTGAGGGAGGCGATGTTGGAAGGACAGGGAGAGAGGGAATAAAAGAGAGAGGGGGGCAGTCTTAGGGAGGAAAATGGAGCGTTGGGAGCGAATCATCCCTCAGCCCATGTCACAGCTATGACAGGCGCGTGATCCGTCTTATTAATGAAATCATTGATCACTTGATGGGACTCATAATCAACTGTTTCTCCACTGTGTCCTGCCCCATCCCCTCCTCCGCCTCCCTCCTCTTCCTGCCACCTCGGCTTTTCTACGTCGTGTCCCGCTTTATCCAGTGCAGAAGCGTTGTTGGAAGGGGGAAAAAAAGTAGGAAATTAACTAGAACACACAGGAACCGCCATTAAAGAATGACAGGCGATTTGTATAAAGATGATGTAAATAGAAAAAATTAAGTTGAGTTTGTATGTGATCTGCGCGGTGTGTATTCCTCGTGGAGGCAAAGAGAAAGCGGGGCCCATCTGAGTTGCCCCGCTCTGGGCTCTGCCTGTGGCGGCTAATGAGAGAGGACTGATGGAGGGATAAGGGACCTCATGGGAGCGCTGGCTGGCCCATGGGTCAAACAGCACAATGGAGGAAGCGTTATAGAGCCTGACACACAACCCCACACAGGAAAACAGGCTTTTGGTGTCAAAACTAGCGCAGTTTGTCACATAAATAATACATCAAACTTATTGTGTGAGGAAAATGTATAGTTATGTTATTAAAAACAAGTGAGCCCCATTACATTAAGAAGTATTTACTTTGTAGTTAGCTAGTGACATTAAAGGTCAAGATATTGTACATGGTTACTACTCTGACGGTATTAAACTTGTTCTCATAATTAGAGATAACACTCCAAAAAATGATACAAGAAAGCTATTTTCACCAAAATTTGCAAACTTTACATGTCTTAATTTGATAATGGCATAAGGCGGTACGGCAATTAGAGAACAACATTGTCTTGTAGACCAGTATTTAAACTATTAAAAGTGTAATTAGTAATTTGTTTTGAATTGGACGTTCTTGGAACCAATCCTTTTTATATGATATTTCAAGCCCTACCTTGTTCCGTCCATTACACGCTTCTCTAATGTCAGTAATAAACAGTACTAGCTGCAACCTGTAGAGTCTGAATTGTAAAGTCACATTTGGCTTGTGCACTAAGTCTTTAGATGTGCCTTACCTTGGAGAGCCACAGAAATTTCATGGACCTCTGCACTGAAGGCAATTTCCTGCAGCAGCGGGAGGACAGGCTTTGGCAGAGCCACCTCACAGGGACCTGAGGCACAGGATTAGCTTAGCTGTGCTGCTACTCGGGGCGGAGGGGAACCTCAGCTGCTCAGCCCTCTCCAGCCAAGCCTGGCCTCTTGTCTGGCACATTTCCGTCTGCCTATATTTGCCTGCTGGCATGCTGCTGTTCACTTCTGGAAGCTGCAAATAAGCCTTCAGACTTTTTTTATGCTGTGGAGAAGCAACCATGAGAAGAACATTTAATGTTACGCTTCTGCCTATTTACACTGAGTCAGACAAAGCTGGCATGTTTCTACACAGCCATAGTTGCAGAATTAGAGGTGTGAAAATATGGCTTCTAGTTTGTTGCATAGATGTATGCGATAAATTATACAAAAGGAGGACCCTAACTTTACTTATAACAGAGGCAGTAAGTTTAGAACTTAGTGACTCTGGGCACATTTTCTTAATAGCATTGACTGCTAAAGGCCCTACACAAACATAAATATTTTTATACAGTTTTTAGCCCATTTATAACACCTTCAAAAGTGATGGTCTCTACATACTTTGAATCCTACAGCTTTTATTAACATTATGAATGTCATGGCTCCATTTGCACATGCTTAGCGTTGTTTGGTGTAAATGAGCATGTTTATATATCAATAGTTAAAAACAAAGAAACTACAATGGCGGCTGATATACTGGGTTTAGGACGAGTAATAAGTTTGTGAGCTAAACGCTTACAATTTTCATTACTTTACAACATTACTTTTTAACATCTTGTGGTAAAGTGTGGACAAAAAGCCTCATATGGATAGAGAAAAAGCTGCACTATATCAGGAAATTCATGGCTCTGGTCTAAACTTCACTGGTCATACTGGAGCCCCTAACTTTTATTTGGCTGCATCACAAAATTATTTGCAACTTTGATTGCCCGTGTCATCAATTTAAACCAAAAAGGTGAGGTAAAAGAACAGTACTTCTTGGTTTGTCTTGTTTTTTCTTCTAATAAGTTCTGATAGTTCACGTTGACCATTACAATGGGCCCTCTAAAGAACCTGAAGTCATTTTCACTGACATGCTGACAGCCAGAAAAGCCTAGGGGTCAGAGGTCACAAAGGTCAGATAAAAGTCTCTGAACCAACAGGCAGCCTTTCAAAGACAAATCAGGCCGCGATGTGTGAAAGGATAGACGGACAGCCATAAAGCCATTGCAGCCACTCCAGCTCTTACTTACCTACGACACAGGGCCCCTGAAACTCATAAACCCAGAAAGTGTGGAAACAATAGTTGATTATTCCAACCCTCTGTCCGTTTGTTAGTAGCATCAGTGGCCTCCCTCCTGCCGGCAGGAACAAAGCAGGAGTGTCCTGACCCCGCCAGCAGAATTTATTATGCTGTGTTTCTTTCTGTGTTTTGTTCACTCACTCACACCTTACCGCACTAGGGCTCCGTCTGAATGGGACTCAAAGGGTGAAGTAGCAAATGGTGGTCCCGCCACCAGACCAGGAGTTTATACAACTGCGTGTTCACAAAGATGACTCGGGTTATTGAGTGGAGCCTTTGTTACAGCCTGTAAATTTAAGTAGTAAATGTCAGCATTTCCAGGTTGATTTGTAGGGCACAATGAGGTGTTTATGTTTTTGTTTAAGTGTCTTTGAAAGACATCTTATTATTGTTGTTTATTCAAAGGGTTTTGTAACAAAAAAACTTTTACTTTTGTAGCCCTGCTACCCAAAAAAACTCAGTGGAAATACAGTAGGTCTAATGGTGTTTTTACTTTAATGGAGGAAAAATATGTTCATAGAGCCAAACTTTTCCAAATCAACTTAAATATAATAAAAAAAATCCTGCTGCCACATAAACAGTCTTTAAAGACTTCATTAGTACTGTGTTTCCTGGTTGTTTTTCCATCTCTGTGTTAATTGACTGGATTAAGTGAAAGACATGCTTTCAGGTTGGAGGGAGCAAAAAGGCTCTCTTGCCCCTAATCCCCAAGTCAAAGCCCGGGGTGCTTGACTCTCACCCCTCTCCCTGCTCCTGCCCCCCTCTGTTCCTCTCTGTGCAAAAGAGGAGCTAGGATCAAAGGCCATAAAGCATGGCAGTGATTGCTGGTGATTGATTAGAAGCAGAGGTTTGAGCAGCAGCGGCGCTCTTCCCACCCTCCAGTGCTGCGCGCGCATTCTCCCAGGGCTCTTGTAAATAGCTCTGGCTTTAAGTGTGAAAAAGACTTGAAACGATTGGCAGACACGGCCCAGAAACACTTCTATGTTTGAGCAGCTCACTGACTTTCTCTACCTGCTCTTCCTCCTGGATGGCAGGGGGGTGTCAGTTGATAAGAACCATTTGTTGTCTTGCCGGATCTGGGGTGGGACAGTGTAATCCCTTTGCCCCGGTCTGTTCACAGAGCTGGAGGAAAAGCACAGAAAAGAGGAGGAGGAATTGATTTTCAGAGAGAGGGCATGCGGAGAATTGAACTCAGATGTGTAGCAGAGACAGCGTTTGAAAGAAACATTTACTTGCGGGAAAACAAATGTCTGTAGCTCACAGCCGAGGGGCCGTGCAACTTGAACTTGAGCAAGTCCTTCTAATGTTAATCAATTGCATAGCTGTCTTTCAGCATTCTGTAGCCGCCTACTTTTGCCTACCCCTGTACCGGACCTAACTCTACCCAGAGGCCTCTTGACAAGCAAGTGGCCCTGTAAAGGCATTTTAATAGGACATGGCCATTCAGAACTACTCAGATTAAATACTAAGCAGAATTGAACTCATTATACATACATGGCACTAACTAACTTTGGAATTATTGACCAACTTTAATCATACTTTTAAAATTCATGTAAACATCATAATCGGACTGCAATAGCGGTATTTAAAATTTCTCAAGCTAACACAAAGGTTGTTTAGAGTGACAGTCGCTCAATCTATGGCTGTGTTGCTGGCTCACTTTTTTGGAGGCTGTTTTGGTCTCAAAAGTTGAATTCTCTCATACATGTTAAGTTGGATGAAGACAGAAGTCCGATTATAGGTGTCTAATTAAGCTATGAGCAATGGCCAACTAAGCTGTGTATGTACACTGATGCTCTCTTTTGTCAGTCTTACATGCAACTGCAAATCTACTGATGATCAGAGTGTGGGCCTTTTAGTGCTAGCAACCATTTCGAGTGTCTCATGTCAGCGTCAGACAGACTCCAATAAGCAAAAGGAGTGGATTCTTCCTCTGGAGAAGGCCAAAACTGTGCAATTCCCCAATGGTTGTGGTATTTACAAAGTGATTGAACGCATTTTTGAGTGTCATGGAGTATCTCATTACGCCGCTAAAAGCTCTTTAACCAACATATGTACACATACAGTTTTTTGCCACAACTGTACCCTCGCTTGCACACAACCTCTAATTTTACTCACTTCTCCACAAACTGTACCCACACTGGCGCAGCTGTAGGCCGGGGGTCGCGATTATTAACTGTTTGGCGACCTTAATGACTTCATCTTGGGTGCTGTCAGAGGCGGCCCACATTATGTCTCCACTCGGCTCAATGGGCTCTTTGTTTGTGCTTGGCTCTGGAGCGGCTCAGCATGGGGCTGCATGAGTCCAACGGTCCCACTGCGGCTCTGGAAGGGGCAGGCGGGTGGGATGGAGTGCATAGTGAAACAGTATGGAAAAAGGATGAGGGGGATACAGGAGATTTTAGGAAGACATGGGAACTGGCAAGATGAGGGATGGAAGCAGTAAAGCAGAAATAGAACCAGATTAACATGAGGACGGTGCAAATGAGATACAGGAGGAGGAGAAGAAGCATGCCACAGGTGAATCCCAGAGTAGACTTGGTGATTTATTCCATTAATAGTAACAGTGGCGGATCAGCTGAGCCACTCCTCCTATGAAATGTGGGATTAATGGTGGAGTAACGCTGAGATTAGAAAGCAGGATTCTTGAGGCGGGAGTGACAGAGGAGGTCATACATGTGGGCTCTTTTCTCTGAGGGCACCCTAGGACAAGGAGAGGAGTGTAAAGCTGTACTGTATATTGCTGTCACTTAATATATATTTAGAAATGTTGGAAAGAATTGTAATGGTCTAAAAGGTTCAGACTAATTTTACATGAAAAATGTTCCTCTACAAAATAACGATTGACATTTAATGATAAAGTATACATTAACATTTAACTTAATTCAAAATGTTTCTGCTTTTAAAATAATAAATGGTGTGCATTTATATAGCACTTTTTTGTACCCTTCTCGGGCACCCAAAGTGCTTTACGTTACGCTTCAAACACATTCACACTTGGGGCAGACAGACTTGGGGCAGTCAAAGAAGAAGTGGCTGGGGTATGGCCGGCATTGCTTTGTGGAATAAAACTACTTAGTCTGTTTTCTACTTAATTCCTTTTGTTCTCAGTTTTCATTGCAGAATATTCTAATGTTCATTAAATATTTGGTAAATACACTCTTTAAAGCTTGTTCTGGGTGTACTTTTTCTCACTACATGCAAAAACACTGCTTTGTTGCTGGGTTGCTATAGAGCAGGTCACTGCTGCACTGTTGAAGTTATTTACTGAGTTTTTAATAGTGATGACAGATTTTTATTATTGCTATAATGCTAATCCAGGTTTTGGAAATCGGCCAAAGTCCACTCACTCAACAGTTCTTATCCAGAAAAAGCTTAGGCTAGCTGAAGTTGAGATTCAATTAATTGAATATTTCTGGCCATGTCAACCTGACACCTACTGCCTATAGCATCTGATCACTCAAGTCATCTTTCCAGAGCACTTCAGAGCCACTTATCTAATCACACGACACGTCTGCTGCTTTCTCTTTCTCCTGTCAGCTGCTGCCTCCAGCTCCATCCAACAGACAGCAGTTAAGTCTGTTTAGCCAACATGGAAGATCCTATAATCTGTAGGGCTTTTCCTGCCTGCTACAGCCGCTATAATGAGGGGGTCCAGGTATCACCTGTATTTTGTTACAGCAAGGGGTGAATTAAAGCTTGTTTATTAAGCGGACACTCCCATTCATTAGGCAGGCAAGATGAGACTGGGATGACAAATCTTATTTTTGTGAGTAAAATTGAATCTTAATATAAAAAGTAAAAAGTGAGCTAATGTTTTTTTAAGTAATGAACATGTCAAATCTTGATTAAGTTGGCCTTGAATATTGTTTTTACAGAACAGCAGGTCATTGTACGCACAGGGAATCAGGTGAGTTGTTATTTTATGACATTTGGCTTGTAGTTTGGAATTCTGATTGTCATGCTCTGTGTTAAAAAGGCCTTGTGTCCAAATGTGATGGGTTAGGAACTGTAAGCATTACCAGCTGCAACATCAAAGGGACGGCCGTGCTATTCATTTAACCCAGATCCGTCACACTCTGGTGTAGCCCCTGATTCAACCTGTAATGTAGTCATTCAACAGAGAGCTTCAGACTGAGACTAATGGAGAGTTATGGATATGAATTAGCTTTCAGTTCTAACCGGGACATGTCAAAGGTGCTTTGTTGTGTTTGAAAGTCATTGTGTGCTTTTTAAAATAATGCAGGCCACAATGGCATTATAATTTTATGTTTTCAAGTTACGTGTTGTACAAAGTTATATTCTTTGGACAAGTGCGCTTTTCTAAAGTAATTTTATGGAGTACATAATACAGGCATTTAGAGATAAAAGTGGGTTTGTCATTAGCTAAAAGGTAATAGTTTACAAGAAAACATCAGAATACAACATATGTGTGATTTAAAGTACACAATATGTACATTTGGTGTGTGAGTTTTACCATTTGTTTGACCATGTGACACAGTAGTTATCTGAATAAAAACTTTTTTTAGAATGAAAAAAGTGCATATAAGTCACATGCGTTTGTATACACAGCTTCGGACTGCGATGATCGATTGACGACCATTTAACCTGGACTACTGTTTGAGCTTACATGCACGGGACAGAATCAAAGTAACGCTCATTCAGCATTTGTTAGTAAGAGAAAAGGAGATAACATCAATCTTGTTTGTAGTTAAACATTTTTAAAAAGTTTCTACGTAACTTATTGAGTAATTTGTACGTTAACACTCTAAATTTCCAAGTTTAATGCACATAAATACAATAAAGTTGTGAAGTTAACAGGCTAAGAATGTTTACAGAAATGTTTCTAAGATTTGTTTTGGGACTTTTTCCACCTTCGTTTGACAGATGAGATAGTAGTAGGAAGCTTGCCCGTGATTGGAGTCACTGATTTACTTGTTTACCTGGTTACTAAACAGACAACGGGCTAAAGTGGTTCATCTTCATATGCAAAGGCCTAATTGCCAACGTGACTTTGATGTTCACCAGTCATTGATAAAGTGCTTAGCGGCAGGAAAATTAATGAATCCGGCCTGACTAGGAGAAGGGGGTGGGGGGTTTGGCAGGGAGGACGTGGAGGAGGGCTGTTGGGGGTAATCCTGTTCCAGCTAAATGGCTGATCCCTCTCATTCCACAGATATCAAATGTCAAAAGTTAAATTAGCCTGCTAGCCTCAGATAGGAGTTAACATGCTTTTATATGGGGCGGGGCGAGGGGGCGATTCCTGCCCCCTCTGGGATGGTGGGCAGGTGCCTTTGAAGTGTCTAATTATCTAGATCCTTCTAAGTACTGGCTAACTGTCTTAATAGGATCCTCTATGTTCCACTGTATACTTATCCACTTATTAGCTCACTGTGACAATTTGTATTTCTAAATATTGTAGAGCACACAAAGTTAGAATACAAAAAGTGAATTGTATGTATTGCTTGATGCTATCTTTTTGTCATCCCTCTTTTACTCACTTTTTTGTTGGATATTCCTGCGTTTCGCACGTCTCACCTTGTTATCAAAAGTTCTGTGCTGGAGGATGGAGCGTGACGTGGTCCTGTCTTTATCCCAAAACAAGAGTTACTAGCAGAGGAGTCAGAAAGTTGAGGACAGTGTACACATCAGTAATGGCACATAAACAAGAATAGCTTGTCATTCTAATACTCTGATATTTTATGGAAGTCTACAGAAGCAGCATATGAGGACAGTAGTTCACCTTTTTGCAGTTGCAGGATGAATGGTGCACAGGGCTGACTGAAAGGAGCTTAAAAGGAGCTTGTGTTGTTAAGGTGGGGAAGTACTACAGTTGCATTTATATCAAAGCTACTCAAAATTGCTGTATTATTCTTTCTATTTTATCCGAACTGTTGGCTCTGTTCTTCTTTGCTTTGGCTGCATATTAATTTCTCTTGGCATGCTGTTCCTAATCTAAGTGCCACAGACTTGGTCCGGATCACTCCAGTGTCAGGAGTGGGATTCCAATGCTGGGGCCCAGCAGAAATCTGGCCCGCTCCAGACTGGTGGGCAGTGTGCCTAGATCCACCCTAACAGACCAACTATCCCAACCGGTCCTAATTCTGCCCTAGCACGCAATCACTTTTTATTGTTACATTCAGTCTAAATAACTACCAGGTTATGGCTGATCATAGTTGGCGTGTGAAGCAATGCTTATTCAGTCTGCAAGCCAATCAGTGCGCTAAATAGCATTTTTTTTCTATTTTGAAGCTTTGATCAAATGCATTTCTTGGTGTTTGAGTCTTCAATAGAATGCAGCGCTAGGTACCCTTTGAGTAAAAAACCTTAAAAGCGTAACTATCCATGGTCAAAAAGCATCAGTGTGCAGTTCAAAGTCAAGGCTTTCAGCTCACTCTGCTCAATGCTCATTGCTCCCTCACAATGTGGCCCTGATGAATGGTAGTGGGGTTTCGGGCCGCTCTACAGTGGGTCTGTACCCCTAATGGGTGAATAAGAAGGGGTAGCTAGGGGCTGGCGGAGGCTTGGCACGACACAACCCCGCTGCGAGGCTGATTTGAGGTGAGCGTAGGGAAGAAGGAAGGAGCCACAGAGCCTTTGATTTGCCCCTCCCCAGCCTCAGGGCTTGGAGGCTGGCACTGCGAGATGCTGGGTTCTGGGTGCATCCCAGTGGCCCCCCTGCGGCAGTGTGAAGGAGCTGGGACTGCAGACTCAGAGCTAAGGGGCTGGGGTGTGGGTTGCTAAGAGGCAAATTGAGATGTGGGAGTCATCAAATTAGCTTAGATGATTATTGAAAAGGGCATTTGGCGGCACCGTGTGGGAAATCAATGGCTGACAAAAGATGTCTAATCAGGAGAGGGAACATCCTGACCTGCCTTTGTTTTCCTCCGCAATTTAGCCAAACATCAGTCATAAGCTGATTATTACAATTGCCGACTCAGGATCCAAAAAAGTTTTGAAGGATAAACTTAGTTCGTTAAAGTTTACTATTTCAAAATGTTCTGCTGTATCAAAGAAGACTTGGTATGCATGCCCAAAACTTGGATATGACAGTATTCTGGTTCTGAGAAACCCAGCTATGCTATTTGGAGAAAAATAAATTTGTATACTATTCAAGAACCTTACGGTCTCTAACAGCTGATGATGAACTACACCGGTTTGAGTGCAATTCAGCAAAACAAACACTTCACAAACAATACACTCTTGAACTTCCAAACTAAATTAGTTTAGGTAACATCTGTACAGAAACTTTTATCAAGACCTCTGTAAACTTTCTGTAAGTCACAACTGAACGCCTCCCAGCTCCTGGTGTCATCAAGCTTGTCAGCCAAGACGTTTATCAGAAAAAGTACCCCACACAATTGCGCTAATCTCCCCTGCTCTTGTTGTGTTGGGCTCGGTAGAGTTTGAGCGGTCTCTCTTTCAGCCCGCGCTAATCGTGAATGATTCCCTGTGTCTATTGCGCCAATGCCAGGGCCAGTGAATCAGGTAAGCCTAAGCCGCTTGGAGAGGTGCTCTTATTAAACTCTAGCCAGCTGCTGGAATTTTTCATCCCCTTCTCATTGTTAATTGGGGAGACTCAATTCTTTTCCGGGAGTTGATTTGCAAGAGAAAGAAAAAAAGGAGCAAGACATTATTGCACAGGAGGAGAGGCACTTTGAAGAAGTGTTTGCGATTTGACTGTATATTCTCCACTTTTTTGCCTTTTTTGCTCCAAAGCCAAAACCTGTTTGTGCCTCTGAATCTTTGAGGAGTATGAAGGTGGATTGCGGTTTTGGCTCAGAGGTACGGCAACAACAACACCTCTGATGTTTAGGCATTTTGTAAAAGACTAAGAGTTACAATGGGCATTTGTGCACCTTACATGTCCCAGCTTAGGAGAGTTCTAACCCGGGGCAAATCGGTTGTTTGGGAGTCAAGGACATAGTCAACAAACAGCGATCACTTTTCTGATCCTCTTGAACTACCTTCAAAGATAACAAGCTTTTGTTTCACTCCTCTTTCATTGAATGGCCCGGGCACCCTTCACTTTAGCCCCTCTTGTCTTGGCACCCAAGAAATTGGCTCTACTCCATATCTCATTATCTCTTTTGAATTTCATTTTGTCATTGCATCCGCACCCTCTTTTATGGCACTCTATTAAAGACCATTCTTGGAGTTTTCTCTGAAGGTATTTGAACCAGTTTTACAATAAGGGGAAAAATAAGAAAAAACCTGGGCTTTAGCATTTAATGAGTGGCTTGCTGGGGGTGAAAGGAGGATAGAAAGCAAGTGCGGCTTGTCGAGGGAAGAGTGAGAGAGAAAGAATGCAGGAATGGAGCACAGGTACTATTATAGTGGCAGAGAAAGCTCCTGAAATACTAGAGCCGGGGCGTGCGCTCTGATCAGGACGGCAGTGAGCACAATTACCTTCTTTTCAAATCCTTCAGTGACACTGCAGGAGGAAGGAGGACTTTGAAAGTTGAAAGGCAGGAGCTTGCTTTCAACCTCAAACGCGAGCAGGAAAGGGCTCTGAAATTTGTTCAGTGCTCCCCATCCACCATTAGGTTGTTTCTTCCTCTCGCCTCCAGGCATTTAAGCGCTTTTTGAAAAGATGTTAAGAAATTCAATCACCATAGAGAGAGTAAGGGAGAGAGGGAGCGGGATAGTTCTTTTTCTTTTTTTTTGAGAGGCCTGCTTTCCTCTGGTCCACAGAGAACCGGCCGGCTGCTTTGTGTTGTGCTGAATAGAACAGCTAACTGGTAGAGGCCTGGATGCAACATCCATGGGAAAAAAGAAGGAAATAAAAGAGGAATGAAAAATAAGAAATGAGATAGGGTGAGTTGGGTGGATGGTCAGAGTTAGAAGAGTGTTGCACCGTCCAACTTATAAAACTTGTATGTGTTTACCTTCCTGTCTTTATTTGCCACTACTCGACAGGTAGAGATCCAAAAAGTTCAGTTTCTTTTACCTAAAATCCAAACTAGGGTTAGTGCTAAAGTTTAGCATTTTGTTCCAATGTATTAGTTTGGGTTGTTTTGGTTTCACACAGTGCTTTGTCAAAACGTCTGAAAGAACTTTTCCCACGCCCTAAATTATGTTAGTTACGTGAGTTGTGTCCTCCTGTATTCCACTTTTGATTAGTTTGCAACAGAAAAGCGTCTGATGAAAATTAGTAAACACTGATGCAAAGCTACAACAGGCGACCATCATTATTTGTTGGCATTACATTCTCCACTAGCAACTTTCAATGCACTTGAATCATAATCATCAAAATCATTATACTCAGGGTGTCCGCGGGGTTTTAAAAAGTATTAAAAAGTGATAAATCAAAATTGTCAAATTTAAGGCCATTAAAAGTGTTAAATGTGGTCTCAGAGGTATTATTTTTTTCCAAATTAGGTATTATTTTTTCAGACTATCAGGTGTCCTATTCTGATTGAAATTCTATTTGCGTTCGCGTTAGTTCATTTAAATATGGGCTTTAGCATATCTGGGCACATAATCAAAGATCTTTCGTCTCCGTCTCAATGTATGTTTGATGCTGACGTCATATTCAGTGGTCGTTCGGCATCATCTCAGAACACTGCGCGTGGTTGGCTTACGTTTTATTTTAGACTTGCTTCAAGGCATATCTTCAACGACTGGACAACCATCGTCGTCTTCATGGGCAAATGCAATTTTTCTAATAGTTGAGTTAACGACCCAGCGTTTAAGGACTGGCTCAGGCCTGTAGTAGGGAATAACAGGCAGGCTTATTGTTCGGTGTGTAAAAAAAACATCAATGTCAACTGGATGGGAACTAACGCACTTCGGTCGCATATGCAATCCACTAAACATAAAAATGGAATGCGTGCTCGGAGAGAGCAGTTAATTCTACCAATCTCAGCTGTCTGCGCGGCTGCACCTCCACCACCACCGCCGCAAATTAGTGCCACTGTTGAGTGCTGGCCAACCCTACGGCTCCAGCAACATCTGACCTCCGGGTGGTCATGGGCGCCACACCAACACTGCGCGCGTAGGCTCTGTGGTGTCTGAACACTGCAGTTAATCACCACTCATTGAACTCCAATGAAAGAATTTCGGAGCTGTTTAAAGAAATGTTTCCCGACTCTGACATTGTGAAGTCATTCACGTGTGGTAAAGACAAAACCGGGTACATCATCAGATTTGGATTAGCATCGTTCTTTAAAAAACAGCTTGTGGATGGCATCAACAAGGCTGGGCCATTCGTGTTGATGAGAGCCTCAATCAGGTGTCGAAGAAAAAACAACTATCCATTCTCTCCATTGCACATTTTATGTAGTTTTTTTATTTTTATTTACTAAGTGAAATAAATGTGCAATATGTTGTCAACATCAGTCTCTAAATCTATTATTTTTTGTACGTTATATATGTCAAAATCTGTGTAAATAATAGAAAGGTCGCGGATTAATACTTGCAATTCAGTGTCGTGATGGTTTTAAAAAATATTCTGAAGGTAGTAAAAAAGGTATTAAAAAGTAGTAAATTTAACTTAAGGATTGCTGTATATACCCTGATACTGGAATTTGCCAAATGCACCTCCTAACAAGGGTTGCAAAATCACACAGAAGCTCAATAAACAGCTTTGACACATAAACAGATGAAAAATATAAATGTTTAAAATAAAAATGACCAGTGCTCCTATTTGACCTGGAAAACTTGGAATGTCTTGTAATTGAGCTGGAAATTTATTATAATATTTATGTTGTATCTGTAAAGTTTGTAAACTCTCACTTGGCTTAAGTTCAACATGTTTAATGCCCTTATTGTTGCACATAAAAATTAGGCAAAGGAAACAGATCTTGTACAATATTTAGAAAGTCACCCAAACCACACCTCATCTGGGATGTAAACTCCCACATAAAAGTCCTTCCTCATGTCTATAAAAACACAAGGTTTGACTGAACATTGCTTGAATTCTGGAAACAAAAATAGTGCAATAAACCTTCAGAGACTGGGTACCCAAAAAACATCTTGACTCTTTACTGCTGAGTATTTCTTACCATTTAGGATTGTATGGACCTCTAATGAACTCCCTAATGTGGTAGATTGTACAATGATGAACCTCCCTGTGGTCAGTGAAGGGGGATAGTGCAACTGCGACACTGCTGTGATTGAACTATTAGCCGCTTGACCTCCCTTTGAGAAAAGATATCAGGGGGTCACTGAGTAAGAATAAATGAGAGAATGAGCAGTGGACATGAGGGAAAACTGCAATTAAGAAAAAAATAAAATGATAGAATGAATGTATAGTTAAACAAGAATGTAAATCTCCTGGGCAGGTTTTTTTTTTTTTTAGTTTATGCCAGTATGAGTACTTGCTAGCCTAACAGTCATACCATCTCTGGCCCCAGTGATGAATCTATTTATAAAACATCAAATATCTGTAAGAACACAAGAAAAAGAGCTCATAAATAAGTTGACAGTTTCTACTTTCGTAAATGTAATGTTAGATTTGCTACGGTGTACCCATACCAAGCCCACACTTACACGGCTATATGCTTGATACCCTTAGCTAGTTTACAGTCTCAACGCGTTTCAATCCATGTCAGGAAACCCATTCCAAAATCCCTTTATGTTAATATTGCGCTTTGCACGAGGAGACCTATTAATCCAGCTTTAACCGTATAAGTGCCATTATTCCCTTAATAAGATCACTGGCTGTGCAGTATAGGATTAAATACTTATATCATAACTGACACTGTCATTTTCTTCGGATGGGAGCCTCTGTGGCTGTCAGTTACGCATTAAAAATCCTTGAATCTGGTGCCAATGCTGCGCAGGGAGACGACCAGGCCGAATGCAGGTAATAGATCTGGGAGAGTGAGGAGAATAAACGTGGGACCTCTTTTTCTCTATTTCTCACTGAATCTCATTCTCCTGTTTTTTTTCTGCTTCTACTCTGAAGTTGCACACCTCTATAGCGGCCCCTCTTCAGCGTTTAAGGTAGTTGCTTTTTAATCTGGCCCTCTCCTTTGGTCTTTATTGGTTGTTGGACGCTGGTTTGCAGTGCGTAGTGGGGGAACCTTGCACCGCTAGGCTGGTAATACAGAACCTCTGGCGCCAGTGCAGCGGCATTTTGCCAGGCTCACCATGAGACATTAACACAAGCAGGAGCACTGAGGTGTACCAATGACCAGAACTCTCAATGGGATAAATGTTATAGCTCAACACGGAGGCCATTCAGAGCAGCAAATGAGGGATCTGGGATTGGAGACAAGGTCAGACTAAGCCCTCCTTCAGACCTTGTTTTTCTAACATATCTTCTCCTTACATCACATCACATCACATGTGACTAACCTAACTCTTTCTATTCACACATAGCAAAGAATCTCCATTAGACTGATTCTAACATTCCTGGTTCATATATAAAACTACACTGGATTGTTCATTCATTAAATGTTCTACTGCTTAGTCTGGTTAGGGGTTGCGGGTGACTGGAGCCTATCCCAGCAGCTTTGGATACACCCTGGACAAAGGCCAGTTAGTCACAGGGCTAATATTTAACAGACAGTGAGACTGCTGTGAGGCAGGTGTGCTAACCACTCTGCCACGTGCACCCTCACACACGTGCACCGCCACACACATGCACACTGGATTGTGATTGGTTGAAACAGCAGTTTTCTGTTTACATTCACTGCGTTCATCATACTGAGAGAGAGTTTACTGAGTAAAAGCCAATGGCACTTCCTGTTTTGTTTTATCATTATTAACCACCTGTTCTCAAAGCGTTCTTTTGGACCCTCATATGTGTCAGGTCAATGGTTATGCCAAAGGTTAGGGGATAGACCTGGATGGTGGAGCTCAACGCTTAAACTCTACTCCACATTTATTTCTTTTACCCAGCATGTCATGACCGTGGATCAGAGTGCAGTAGTTTTTTTACTCTTAAACTGGAGCAAGAGGCTAGCATTGATACAAGCAGTTATGTTGCTCAATAGGGAGCAAGAAATGTAGTCAAAATATCTATGTTGCCTCTTTCATTCCAATTTTTTAATTACTTGAAAAGTATTTAAATTTCTGTATTGAAATTGGGAATTATAGATGCTTAAAGAGCAGTAGCTATCGAATATTTTAGTAATCAAGTATTCTACCAAAAATTTTATCGATTAATCGAGTAATCGGATAAAATGTATTTTTACTTAAAGTGCAATATTAAATATGCAAGAGAAAATAAGACTCTAAGGTCTCTTAAAAAGAACAACTAAGTTTCTTTTTTTTTTAAGAAAAAATTAGATTTTTATTTTTTTAAATGCACAGAATGCAATGCATACATCAATAATAAACATTTAGTTATTATTACCCATTGTTTCTTTGTCTGTACTGTGAACAATGAAAATAAAGTTCATTTAAGTGCCATTCATTTGGGGTTTTAAATAAAGCATTTTCTGAGATGCAAAAACAAATAAAATAAATTACTTTCAAATTACTTTTTAAAGTATCAAAACTAAGGCATACATTAAATTAATAATAATACAAAAACACTGCCTTTAAGTCATGCAACTTAACTTTCAGAACTAAAAGTTAACTAAAAGTTCTGAACATAAGTCTTCTTCTTGGAATGCTCTCTGAAAACTCAGCTGCTTGCTCAGTGGAACATGTAGTAGCTGTTCGCACATATCTGTTCATACAAAGCTGTGATGATTTACTGAAAAAGAGGTGAAAAAATAATTATTGATATTTATTACTAAGTAAGCTATAATATCATTATTATACAGCAAGTTCATGGCTGTGCATTTATAAATCCTATTCATGGCATCAAACTAAATACTTGTAAATACTAGAATAATTTGTATTATGGCTGCTCGATATTGAAGAAAAATGTGATATGCGATAACTAGCAAGATGCAATGTTCGATATACAATCATGGGATAATGCTTTGAGTGTGTAAAATAAATTTAAATGTATATTTAAAAACTGTAAATGATATAACCAACATGAATAATCTAGTATATTTCATCGTAAAAGCCAATCACAACTTTTTTTGGGCGGTAAATTAAGTCCTTTGGTTGGTAGCCGTGGTATAAACTGCTGATAAATAATCTGATGGTGTAACGGCCCCTCCGCATCCGCATGCGGTATATTTTTTACATAATTGTACTGCCCTTCGCGGGTTGTCCATTACATTTAACAGCCTTCATCTTGACTAGCAATCACATTTATTTAATGCTGCATTGAATTTACCTTGTCCCGGGTGACGGTCCTCCGGTCTCTGAGTAGAATGGATGTTTTCTGTTGCTGCTGCAGCATGGACGTGCTGTTGTGGTATGCCAGCTCGATCTTGCAATGGACACACGCCACGATGTTCTCTTTACGTTTTAATATGAAACCCAAACCTTGGACAATTTGAGTCGTTTTCTCCTGTTTGTTTCTTCTCTTTGCTCATTGCCATTCTTATCGCTCCCTTCCATTTTGCAGCTCGCGCCCGCACCCTCAAATCAAAACACCGCTGACTCCTTGCGTCTCCTTCCGCTTTGTGGGTGACGAAAACGTGTTGTGTCACTTAAAAAAATCATTGCGAAACAATCTGACGTGAGCTTTAAAATAAATTCAAAGAGGCTTCGAGGCAGAGGAATTAGCCTCGATAATCTTTGTAATCGAGTTACTCGAGTTACTCAAGGAATCGTTTCAGCTCTAGATGCTTGCTTGTCTTTTCACACCGTCTGCTTCTGAACTCCTATGTACAGTTCACTGGTTGGAAAAATAGGTACAGCTGTACAAATCTCACCTTTTTCTACCAATGTCTATGACATGAACTGGCCTATTTAATATACTGTGTGCAATTCTAAGTTTCTTCTTTTTTTATTCTGTGTACAGAGGATGAGAGTTCAGGCACACCCTACCACCGCGAGAGGCGCAATGCCATCAGCTCCCAGGCCCCAACCTCCGGAATCACCGACAGGAGTGTGACCGAGGAACCCTCCACTTCCACAGAAGAGCGCCCTTCACAGCTCAAGAAAGAGCTGCACAGCACCCTGCCCCATGGTCTGCCCGACCATCCCCTGCCATACCGAGGCACTTTGTTTGCCATGGACCCGCGAAACGGCTACCTTGACACTCACTATTGTAAGTACAGTATTACAATTTTGAAAGGTGAAAAACAAGTGACTGGCCAATTCCACCAGTAGCCACTCGCTGCTCTGTAATGAAATAGTCTCAGTATTTTCTCAGAAGCCATAATGTCAAAGAAAGGCTACTAACAACATATTTACAATTTTTGAAATTTTTTTGATTAACGTGTGGCAAAATTTCTTGTTGTGGCTATAAATCTGTGGCAGTTTGCAGGTAAATGAAACAGATTAAAAGACAAACAATTTCAACAAATGAAAACAACTGACAAGTATTGAAAAGTACCTGACAGTATCAAAAATATACACACACGTGGACAAAATTGTTGGTACCCTTCGGTCAATGAAAGAAAAACTCACAATGGTCACAGAAAAAACTTTATTCTGACAAAAGTAATAATAAATAAAAATTCTATGAATGTTAACCAATGAAAGTCAGACATTGCTTTTCAACCATGCTTCAACGGAATTCTTTTAAAAAATAAACTCATGGAACAGGCCTAGACAAAATTGTTGGTACCCCTAACTTAATATTTTGTTGCACAACCTTTTGAGGCTTTCACTGCAATCAGACGATTCCTGTAACTGTCACTGAGACTTCTGCACCTCTCAGCAGATATTTTGGCCCACTCCTCATGAGCAAACTGCTCCAGTTGTTTCCGGTTTGAAGGGTGTCTTTTCCAGACGGCATGTTTCAGCTCCTTCCAAAGATGCTCAATAGGATTGAGGTCAGGGCTCATAGAAGGCCACTTAAGAATAGTCCAATGTTTTCCTCCTAACCATTCTTGGGTGTTTTTAGCTGTGTGTTTTGGGTCATTGTCCTGTTGCAAGTAGGGCTGGGTATTGTTCAAAATCTTTCAATCCGGTGCCAATTTCGATACCTCAGTTTCGATACCGGTTCCTAACGATACTTTTTTCGATACCATGTGTTTTAAAATCCATTTCAAAATCAACACAAATACATTAAACACAAAACTTTTATTTTTCATCTTAATTAAAACAAATTCTGGTAACACTTCACACTCACCCATCGTATCAATCCTAACTTGGCCAAAATTGACAAAAAAAGAGAAACCTTTTTGCCACAACATGAACATATTATAAATAAATAAATTATATTGTGTACATCCTAATATTGAACCAACTAAAATTCATAGGAATGTAAAAAAAAAAAAAAACTTTTAGTGCAAAATCAAACTGTATTTGTGGGTAACCGCTCAGCAGTTTTTCTTCAGAAAGATCAACATGTCGGCTTTTTCTGGCAACAGACAAGCCCGCTCCTGGCTAATGGTGTCCCCAGCCGTAGAAAATGTTTGCTCTGAGGGCGTCGATGAGGCTTGTACACAGAGGAACCTGGCTGCCAAGCTGGATAGCATTGGCAGTGTGTCCTTCTTACTCCACCACCAAGTTGCTGGATTCACTGTAGAGAGTGTACACGGCAAACCTCTGTAGAGCTGTATCTCCTCCTGAATCTTCTCTGAGGTGCTGGTCATGCTGTTACTTCTATTGCCATGTCTTCCTCTGCAAAAGGAGGCAGAGGCTAATGTGAAGGAGGAAATAACAGCGCTAACGCTACAGCAACCGACTAGCAGCACAAGCTAACATACATAAAGTGGTAGTCAACGTCATGGGGATGCATTTGGTTTAAGTAGGGAAATTACACTTATCTGTCAAGTATTTCTAAAATGTGAAACCTTAACGTTACGTTGGAAAAACAAAGATGTTGCCTGGTCAAAGAATAAGGTTAAAGCTAGCGCCTGGGTAACGTTTAGGGCTGTAGTAATCGAATATTTTGGTAATCGAGTATTCTACCGAATATTTTATCGATTAATCGAGTAATCGGATAAAATGTATTTTTACTTAATTAAAGTGCAATATTAAATATGCAAGAGAAAATAAGACTCTAGGTCTCTTAAAAAGAACAACTACGTTTCATTTTTTAAAAGAAAATTTTAATTCTTTTTTTAAATGCATAAAATGCAATGCATACATCAAAAATAAACATTTAGTTATTACCTATTGTTTCTCTGTCTGTACTTGTACTGTGAACAATAAAAATAAAGTGCATTTAAGTGCCATTCATTTGAGGTTTTAAATAAAGCATTTTCTGAGATGCAAACTGAAAACTCAGCTGCTCAGTGGAACATGAAGTAGCTGTCCGCACATCTGTTCATACGAAGCTGTTATGATTTACTGAAAAAGAGGAGAAAAAATAAAAATTATTGATATTTATTACTAAGTAAGCTATAATATCATTATTATACAGCAAGTTCATGGATGTGTATTTATAAATCCTATTCATGGCAATCAAACTAAATACTTGTGAATACTAGAATAATTTGTATTATGGCTGCTCGATATTGAAGAAAAATGTGATATGTGATAACTAACAAGATGCAATGTTCGATATACAATTATGGGATAATGTTAATGATAATGAGTGTGTAAAATAAATTTAAATGTATATTTAAAAACTGTAAATGATATAACCAACATGCATGTTTTCACATTATAAATAATCTAGTATACTTTATTGTAAAAGCCAATCACAACTTTTTTTTGCAGTAAATTAAGTCCTTTGGTAACCGTGGTATTAACTGCTGTTAAATAATCTGGTGGTGTAACCCCTCTGCAAACGCGTGCGGTTTATTTTCACATAATTGTACTGCCCAACGTGGGTTGTTCATGACATAGTTAACATACTTGATTTAACAGCTTTCATCTTGAATAGCAATCACATTTATTTAATGCTGCATTGAATTTACCTTGTCCAGGGTGACGGTGCTCCGGTCTGAGTAGAGAGAAGGTTCTCTGTTGCTGCTGCAGCATGGCCCTCGTGCTGTTGTGGCATGCTATGCTAGCTCGATCTTGCAATGGGCACATACGCCACAATGTTCTCCTTACGTTTTAATATGAAACCCAAACCTTGGACAGTTTAGTTGTTTTCTCCTGTTTCTTTGCTCATCGCTATTGTTATCAACCCCTTCCATCTTGCAGCTCACGCGCGCAGCGCACCCTCAAATCAAAACACCGCTAACTCCTTCCGTCTCCTTCCCATGCTCCTTCCGCTTTGTGGGTGACGTAAACGCGCTGTGTCACATAAAAAAAATCATTGCGAAACAAACTGACGGGAGCTTAAAAATAAATTAAAAGAAGCTTCGAGGCAGAGGAATTTGCCTCGAATATTTTTTGTAATCGAGTTACTCGAGGTACTCGAGGAATCGTTTCAGCCCTAGTAACGTTACATCGCAACGCAGAGTTGCATCCACACATTCAAACCACTCGCGTTAGCGTAAACGATTACTTTAACTTCTGTTCGCTAAAAAGGTAATATCTTCCTTTCTTACCTGCTACAATGTCAGAAATGCCAGATGATGTTGAAGGGGGCAGGTTTGACTCCGATAAGGTGCAAGGCTCCTCTGGTTCCTTCTTTTTACAGTCAATACCGTGCAACTTTCTGCCTTCATATTGATCCCGTGCATGGTCAGATGCTTCATTAAATTTGTGGTATTAACGGCTTTGGTTGCAATACACTTGTCGCATATGTTACACTTTGCTGACTCGGCATCTACTTTTATAAAGTGTAGCCACACTTTAGATCTCTTTGGCATTATAAAACTGGAACATTTGGAGAAAAAACAACTAACGTTACACTTGTGTTGTGTGACTGCGTGCAGTATCTTCAGATATCCCACCGTCCACGTGCGTGGTGGTGGACAGCCAATCACGGCGAATGTAGTTCCTTACATGCACGTATGCTACAAGCTCACACAGACACAGTCGCTTGGCAAAAAAAAAAAAAAACCCGGCCGCTTGGCTTTTGGAACCGAAATTTGGCACCGAAAGATAAATAATTTTTCGATATTCATAGTATCGAAGTTTTTCGTTCGATACCATAAAGGCATTGAATTTCGGTACCCAGCCCTAGTTGCAAGACCCATGACCTGCGACTCAGACCAAGCTGTCTGACACTGGCCAGCACATTTCTCTCTAGAATCCCTTGATAGTCTTCATTGTACCCTGCACAGATTCAAGACACCCTGTGCCAGATGCAGCAAAGCAGCCCCAGAACATAACAGAGCCTCCTCCATGTTTGACAGTAGGGACAGTGTTCTTTTCTTGATATGCTTCATTTTTCCGTCTGTGAACATAGAGCTGATGTGCCTTGGCAAAAAGTTCCATTTTTGTCTCATCTGTCCATAGGACATTCTCCCAGAAGCTTTGTGGCATGTCAACATGAAGTTTGGCATATATATCAGTCTAGCTTTTTTATGATTTGTTTTCAACAAATTGTCCTCCTTGGTCATCTCCCATGTAGTCCACTTTGGCTCAAACAACGACGGATGGTGCGATCTGACACTGATGTTCCTTGAGCATGGAGTTCACCTTGGATCTCTTTATAAGTCTTTCTGGGCTCTTTTGTTACCATTCGGATTATCCGTCTCTTTGATTTGTCATCAATTTTCCTCCTGCGGCCACGTCCAGGGAGGTTGGCTACAGTCCCATGGATCTTAAATTTCTAAATAATATGTGCAACTGTAGTCACAGAAACATCTAGCTGCTTGGAGATGGTCTTATAGCTTTACCTTTATCATGCTTGTCTATAATTTTCTTTCTATTCTCCTGCGACAACTCTTTCCTTCGCTTCCTCTGGTCCATGTTGAGTGTGGTACACACCATGTCACCAGACAACCCCAGTGACTAAAAAAGTTTTTTTCTGTGACCATTGTGAGTTTTTCTTTCATCAAGGGTACCAACAATTTTGTCCACGTGTGTACATGTATGTGCATCTTATTTTCTTTTTTCTATTGACATGGATCTACTAAATTTGCATGTTTTTGATCAGGGCTGCCTTCTAGTCTTTGGTTCATAGACAATTGCCATCTCAAGTTCTATTTGCAGCTGTCTTACAATATTTTTGTCCACACTCTACTCCTTTCTTTCCTCTTTTTTTTTTCTAATGACGTAACATTTTTGTTGACCATACAATTTATATCACTCACTCATCGTACTCATAATATCTTTGTGTCTCAGTTTTTGTGAAGTGTTAGTTTCTGAAATAGATTCTGAAAATACATTAACCAGACACATGCCACAAGTCATGCTTTTAAAAAAACAGAAAAGTGTGAGTTCCAAGAGTTCCAAAGGTGTCTGCCTTTTTTCCTCTTAACTTTTTCTAACTTAATGAGACTTCACAGTTCAAGGACAAATTAATAGCACTCTTTAGTTTAGTGCGTCTTTACTTGAGGTGAGAGACAAGACCAGATGCTTAAGCCTGACAGATTCCTCCACACATGTTCACACAAACCATAAACCAACTCTTAACTTCCCAAATATAACGATTGGGGACCCGCAGTTTGTTTCCATATGTTTGCCAAGTCCTCCACAAATGATTGTACCTACACATTTACATTCCCAAAAAGTAATAATTACACAGCCACTCAAACACACACACACACACACACACACACACACACACACACACACACACACACACACACACACACACACACACACACACACACACACACACACACACACACACACACACACACACACACACTTGTCTTGTGGCTGGGAAGTTAGTATGGGGAACGGCCGACGTAGCTTCTTAATTCCCTCATTAGGGGCCTGTCTGAACACAGTACTCCACTTTCTCTCATCAACACACACTTCAAAGCCCCAAAGCAGCAGGCTCTACTTCTCTGTCTCTCTCTGGGACCTGGAGCCTGTGTGAGAGAAACAGAAACTAATGGAGATGAAGCTCAAGAGATTGGGGTGAATGGAGAGCTGTGGCTCGAGTGAGATACCAGCGATTATTTGGGGTGAGATAGTCAGTACTAGTTGGCTGGAAGGGTGTCTTGTGTGTGTATGTGGAACGACAGAACAGGAGATAGATGATTGTGGAGTAAGAAGCTGATTAGGAAGGTTAATTCAGCAGCCACTGTAGCCAGGACTTAGCCCGCAGACAAGGATTTGATGTGATAGCTTGTTTAGTTTGGTTAAATTGGCTCTGAATCGGGGCAGACTGAGTGGGACAGAGTGATTTTAATCCAAAGCCAGTAATGAAAACTCCAGTGGACCCCAACCTTTTCTACTGTAACTTTTTTTTATTTATTCATTAGTTACTGCTACCTTGTGCTTGGGTGCCTTAGAGTCACAAGGGTGCCTCCCTAAGAGAAAGGTTACTTAAAACCAGACATTGGTGCTCTGGACATAGGACCCTGGAGGGCAAAACATTACTGCCAATAACATCCTGACCTAACTCAGCAACACTGCCACTTCTCATTTTATGTGTGTATGTGGGGGTATGTGTGAAGGAGCACTGGAGGTTCCAAACCATTGAAGCCTGTTGGGGGTGGTGGGTGGGGGTAGAGTGGGGAGTACAGGGTCACAGCAAGGCTTAGGGTCATGTGGAAAAATCACAGGCTGAAATTGAGAGTTCAAAGGCAGCAGGAGACGTCAAAAGGGCCGTGGAGCTTTAAGAGGCTTTCTTTGTGCGTCAAGACTCAAGAGGCTGGAAGACTGCAATCATATAAGGAAGAGGAGAGGAGAGCACAGTGAGGCATGCTGGGAAGGAGCAGTTAGGTTTTACTTTTTACTGAAGTAACCCTTTTTATATTTTACCATGCTATATGAAAAACAATCATTTAAATTTTGTAAAAATCTTTCTGTAGGTTTTTCTGTAGGTAGTCTAACTTTTTAAAACCAGTCAATATAACTTAGAACTAAATTAAAACATATGTATTTAATTCATACATTCATTAAATTTCTCCCACCTATCCTTTATGGGTCATGTTGGGCTGGCGCCTATCCCAGCTTATTTTGGTTTGAGGTGAGGTACACGCTGGACAATAATCCAGCATTACAAACTGACACAACCATTCACCCTCATATTCTCTATTGTAAATTTAATAGCCTAATAAATTCACCAATACATTTCAAATTTTTGGATAGTGCCTGGTAGCGTAAAAAATACATGCAGACTTTACACAGAAAAGCCACTGCCCAATTAAATCTCTATCTTCTTTCTCTTTGTGTTTCTCATGCAGTTATTTGATCCTTTCTATTCTTTCAGTCTTTACAGAGCACTGCTGTGTAAAAGCACTTCCTAGAGGCCTCAGGTGTTAAGGACCTGGGGTGTCCCTAAAGGCAGTAGTTCCATTCCGTCTGATTGAAACTAATACCAGAGCTCCAGTAGTCTAAGGGTCAGCAGGGCGAAAGGGTCCCCCTTAAAACCTCTTCAGCTCCATTCCTCTTACTTTTGTGTTGCTTTGAACTTGAGGCCTGTAGCATCTGCCGCCACTGCTCCTTTACGTGTAAAAAGCCACCAACATCTGGGCACACACACCTAGATCCTACTCCAGCAGCAGCAGTTCCTTTCTGTGAAGGTTTTGTCACCTCCTTAATGCATCCCAGGTGTGTGCATGTGTGTGTGTTTGTGATGAAGAGGGGACCCAAAGCCTTTCTGCTGCGCTTGCACTGTGCACCACGCCACGTAGCAGACAGCCAGGTAAATCCGATTACTCTTAGCACCGCTGTGTGTCAGTGCTTAATGTGGCTAAATGCGACGACACCTGCAGCCTCCCCACACCTGGACACTGGGTCGTTAACGTGGTGGCGAAGCTCTGGGAGGTGTGGGAGTTGAACAACAACACAAGATCCAAAAGGGGCTTTATGTTCAGGGGTCTGTGCACTCGCTAAATCTCTGCTATTCACCCAGACTTGTGCTCTCCCACTCCTCAAACGTTTGCGGCCAAAGACAGTGTTTACTCTGTTTTTTACACCCACTTCAGAGCAGAATACAAGAGGCACTAAGGAAACATTTACCCCTATTGTTAACATTAGCTAATCGTGATGATGCCTGAGTCTTAGCCGCTTTTCTTGAGCAAACACTGGATAAGAGTCCATATCCTTCTTCCCACAACACTAATACATGAGGCTTTGCTGCGGGATCAAAAGAAAGGATTGGGATAAGGATTAATGAGGGGGAAGTCTTCTTTAAGATTTTATTGTGAGAAGAATGAATGAGATGCACAGCAACAACATCTGTTTACATTGTGCCACGATTAGTCGGTCAGCGGTCCTGCAGCAATTGTGAGCCTACTTGCTGGCAAAGTTTATCTTTCTCCAGGGGGATTTTTCTTTTTTTAAGTGCCCATTTCTTAAACACTTGCCCTTTTTTGCAAGACTGTATTAAAAACTTACATTTATAGAAAGAGTTTTACTCTTAGCTTCTTACTGTATTATTACTGTGTTACTATTATTATTATTACTGTAGCTTCTTTCATGCTCCTTTTCATGAATTGCATTAATGGTTGCATTTATGCTATAGTTACAACTTTATGTAGCAGGAGAAAGACACTTAACCAGAAAAGAAAAGGACAGGAATATCAACGACAGTGAGCATAAATTTGCCTTGTGGAGCGTGTATTGTTGGATGCATTAGGTGATTAGTAAGGGTAAACCAGACAAATTAACACTAGACTGTAATTGCTGCCCACTGGTCCTTTAGTCTTCGGGCTGCCTTCTTTAAAAAATCTCCCCCTGATCTTACTGCCAAGGCCTAATCCTTACACCAAAGCCTCTCTGTCCTTGCCTGATCTCAGAAACCAAGCCTGCTAAGCTAGAGGCAGTGGAGGTATAGATATGTTGGTCACAGGTTTCCTTCACATGTAAACCTCTGCTCTGAGCCTGGCCAGAGGTGACTGCTGCCTGGATCACAGTAGCCATGTGCTTAAGGGAAGTGTGAACACTTAGCTGCGGTGGAAGTCTGGTTCCAGACTTTATGAAGCTGTGGGGGCGGTGGGCGTCACAGTCACAGGGGTTAAACTCCAAAATGCTGTGCAGAGCTGATCTCAGGTCTACTCGGCCGTAGCACACCAGCCACTGCCCTGGCGTCAGTCTGTCTGCCTTAATATCAAAATGCAGCTGACCACTGAACTGAATGAGCTAGCTGTCACCAAAGTGGACGTGATCCACACAACAATGACCCTGAGCCCTCTACAGTTAATTACAATGCTTGGTCATTCGATTCATATGGACTTTCCTTATGCGCTGAAAAATACTGCAAGCTATGTAACAAAGTATTTTTCTGGTACCCAACTAAGTTACAAACATTTGTGTTTAGAGATTACTCTTTGAAACAAACTTTCCGGCTTTAAACTCGACAAGCGCTGGATGGGAATCAGTTTAAACATGCTCCCCCAAAAGAGCTGTGGCATACAGAATAGAGCCTGGGGTAAGAAGACACGTGCCTGTTTCAAGTCTAAGTGTTTGTCTTTGTGATTGTTTCAATATTGGCTTTTTGACTGTGGTGGCACGGTGTAGTCCCCCAGCAGTGTGCCGGCACAGAGGAGCCTGAGGCACACTGCAGGCAGTGGAGAGGGATCCCTTCCATCCACCTCCTTTCATCAAGAAAGAACAACATGGGCCTGTGCTATGCAGTGGCCCCTTGGTCCAGCACACCAGGGATAATCAGATGATCCCCTTTTATACAGCTTATTAGAGACATCTCATGCTGTACGATAGGCCATATTCTCACATGTATGTGCTTGATGATTTAAAGGGGTTAAACAGAGTTTGAAGTGCTTTGAGAACACACTTTTGTCTTAAGGTCATGTGGTGCTCTTGTTAGCGCAAAGCTGATGCATGTGAACGGAAGATCTCCAAAAATGGCAGCTCTCGTTAACAATGACAAGATTAAATTTGAACAGACTAGAGAAGAATTAAGAAGAACTTAAGATGTTCAAATACTCTGCATTTTTTGGTATCACTGCAACAACATCTGTTCCTTGTGTTTCACTTCCCGATTGCATATTCTTAATCAGACAATGCACAGTGGCAGTGCTAAACAATGGTGCTGTTGTGAAAAAAATAAGGCTTTGCTTCCTCTTTGCCGCAACAGTGGCTTTAGCAAGATGGACTGCACTATAAAAGCAATTCTTATAGAGACATTTTTCCTTATTGGTAATATCTGTTCTACTCGGGGACAGTCAGTTGTTCAATGCCCTGTTTGACATGTTTGTTGTCTCTGTATCCCAATCACATAATTTCTTTTTGTATTTGCATTTCTCTCGCACAGTGGCCAAGATAAGCACCCCCATCCCTTAACCCGTATCTGGCCCTTGTCTCCAGAGGGCCACAAGTATATATTCTTCTACAGCAAAAGGATTGGTGATGAACATAGTATAATTAAAATGTTTCTAGCAGCTGGGTGAAACTTAAGATATTGCAGTGGAAGGGAGCTGACTCTTAGAGTGAGACAGAGGGCTATGGGAAGAGTGGAGAAAACAAGGCAGAAAATGAAGAAAGACATAAAAGAATGGGAGCTTGAGGAGGTCAGGCCCATCACAGGCTTTAATGTTGCCTTCAAAGATGCCTGGGACAGGTGGCAGCTCCAGACAATCTCACACCACAGAGCAGCATCCTCTCAGGAGGAGATAAGGGATTCCTCCATACAGGCACCCTCCTCCTCCCCTGCCTCCCCTGTGCCCACACTCCCCTCCTCCACCTCCTGTCTCGGGGTTCTCCCAGACATGCTGCTTTGATGTGGCTCAGTATGAAGGGGCAGCTGAGGGCCATAGGGCTGCTGCTTTGCTCTATGAATGACATATGTGCGCCTTCCTTCTTGTATAGTACAACACCTGGGTGGAGTGCAATCAGAATCTCTTGATTTAAAAAGGGATAGTTTAAAATTATATATATACAGTGTGTGTGTGTATATATATATATATATATATATATATATATATATATATATATATATATATATATGTGTGTGTATATATATATATATATATATATATATATATATATATGTGTGTATATATATATATATATATATATATATATATATATATATATATATATATATATATATATATATATGTGTGTATATATATATATATGTGTATATATATATATATATATATATATATATATATATGTGTATATATATATATATATATATATATATATATATATATATATATATATATATATATATATATATATATATATATATATATACACACATATATATATATATATATATATGTGTATATATATATATATATATATATATATATATATATATATATATATATATATATATATATATATATATATATATATATATATAATATAACCACAGCATATCTTCAAAGGTCTATTAGGATCCACTAAAAAAAACACTATTAGGTGGGTTAGGTCTGTGTGGTATATACATGTAACATCATACAACATCATCTTTAAGGAGATACAGAGTCCATATCCAGCTCTCAGTCCTCCTCTTTTACCTCTCTCCACCCCTTCACTTGTGCTCTAAACCTCTTGTGCCCTCTCTGCCCTCCGTACACATGCTTCTTTGAAGTTGCTCAGTGTGGGTAGGCAGCTGTAGGCCACGGGGCTGCTGCTGCATCGCTGCTGGGCTACTGGGCTCGTGGACCGCTGGGATCCGACTCCAGCTCGACTCAGTGGGGCTCTTCAATGCCCGACACTTTCAGGTCTCATTAAAGCACTCCGGCAGGGCTAATCCTCTTTAAGGTTTACACGGGCCCCAGTTTGTCTCTCTGCCCAGGCCCAGTAAACCCCCTAGGCGGCACCTGTATGACAAAGACTCAAATCACTGTGACACAAGTTTCTCCGTCTGTTGCCTCCGTCCTCCACTCGCTCTGATTCCATGGTTCTGGTTTGCTGTCCCCTGTGCATTCTTCTTTTTTTTTTCATTCTCCCGTTTCCCTTGATAGTACCTAGGCGTGGTTGTAAGTCTTTTAGGATTATTTGGGAGGAATCTGTTGACAGCGGTGCCATAAATGGATTACAAGTTTGTCCTTGTTTTGGGATGCTGTGAGGAGGGGAAGGAGAGAGATCAGGAGGAAGTGCTTTGAATAATGAGCAGCAATGGAAAAGAGAGAGACCCAGAGCGGGATTAACTCAATGAATTAATACAAGAGGGTGAAAGAGAGGGTAAGGTGACAGCAATATACACAAAGAAGAGAAAAACATCCCAGAATTCCAGATGTTTCTGCTCTCATAAGACCTAATTGGTCCAGAAGCTTCAGTCTAGCTTGGCGGGGACCAGCAGCCATTTGTCTGATTGTTGTGACACTGGGCTTTGTCTTCCCTCGGTGACACACAGTTTCCTCCATTAGCCCAAATAATGGTCACACCTACCCCCAGAGGCCCGCGCTGACTTTGTCTAATGTTTGCTTCAAAAACCGTCCAGATTCATTGTCTAATACTTGAGATATTAGTTGTCTTCTAGAAATTGATTTTAATGTAGCAGAAGAAAGCCGTAAGTCTTGTGAGTAACACCTCAATTAGACATACTGAAACAAAGAGATAATACAAATGTGTACAGTTGTATTTCTATATTTACCCAAATAAAATCATGCTTCAGATAAGACTTGTTAAATACCGTTATCTAATGACTTTAGCCTGAATTAGGATTTCAATGTAAAAATTTAAACCTGGTGTGCAGTTGACATGGCACATATAACTTCAGAATTGGTTGGATTTTGACCCGTTTATTCAACTCTACTCCATTGTCGTATTTTCTTCTTCTTCTTTGGACAATCTTATTGAAGTCACCACATTGCCTGCCTTTGACATAGATCAAAAGCAATCACGCGATATGTGGCGGTAGGTAGAACAAAAGAATGCATGCACAAGGGCCGAAGGAAACATGCAAGCCAAAAACTTTGTGCCAATGAGCAACTTCCATTGAAAATCAACGGCTCTGATAATACATCCATGGAGAGAGTATAAGAAGAGAAGAGTAATTCAGGTAAAACAAACAAAAGATACCATAGGACGGATGCTTTCTGCTACCACTAGTAGTGTATGTCATTGCTTTATATAGAATATGCTATTAATATATTCTTGTAGCTACAGTACCTTAAATATGGACCTTAATCAAAATATTGCGTCAGACCATTTGACCTCTCGTGATTCCGTCGCAGTTTCCAGTCTGCATTAAGATTAAAATGCATAATGGCTATCTCACATCCACATGCTGCCTCCAGGCCATGGCCATATCTGCGGCAGAAACCTGTATACGGTCAGTCTGTCACCCACTGATTGCTATCAGAATCACTGCTATGACCTTAGTCCAGTCAGCAAATCAGAATCATTTTTTCTACTTTGGTATGTATATTCATCATACACAAGAGACACTGATTGTAGACAAAATACTGCATTTCATTTGTGCTATGACCTTAAATGCTGAAATAAAGATCTTAAAAATATCAAGCCCCCGGGCAAGTATAAATCATAGAGGGAGGAGCCGAGCGGAATATATATAGCCATGTCTCGGTGAGTTAAATCAGCTACTGTTGGAGAGGAATGGCTGTTTGTATAGGAAATGTAAGGACATGCGAGAGCAACTAAAGTGCTGTGTAAATTTCTGAAGGACAAGATAGAGTCGAGTGAAGGTGTTGAAGTAAAGAAAAAAGGGCAACGTGCAGTGCTTTGTTCTGCTCCCCAGTTTATTTTAACTTGGAAAATGTAGGAAACAGCCTGGTGCTCCACAGAGGCCTTGTGGAATAACCTTCACCTCCTGGTATACAGCAAAGTAGTCAAGGCAAAGTGGACACAGCTAAGATTGGACCAATGAGATAAATATCTAAAATGCTTCATTAAGATATGTCGGTTCAAAGGGGACTAGTCAATCTTGAATTTCAGTTCAATTTCAGTTCATGCCACATTCATGTGGTCTTCAGAATCTCAGAAAAAATTCAAGTGTGCTCAAGTTGGAAATAGATTTCAGAAGCCAACTTATCGTTAAGATGTTGAAGTTAAGTTGGTGCCCAACTTATTTTCAACATCTTACTTTTGCAACATCAACATGGCAAAGTTGCTGATGTTTTTATTTGTGTATTGCACAGACTCTTTGCAACAAATACAGCTTATCTGATAGTTGTTGCCAAGGGTGTTGCAATGAGGTAGGCAGATGTGTAATAATTCATTTCATAACAAATTAGGTGTCCAATGTGGGTTAGAGTACTTCCTGCCTTAGGTTCCCAGTATCACTAGAATAGCCTCAGTATTTGTTAGTGTAAGAACACTATGTAAACCAAAAGAGTCAGGTACAGTGTATAAACTGTACAGTGTATAACTCACTAAATAGTTATTTATAAATTGTACTGCAAATATTAGCCCAGAGACCCAGTAGTTAAGCCACTAAATATGCATTGACTTGTAGAACCATGAAGAAAAAGGATGGGCATTGACCGACTTGTTCAGTCTAGACAAACAAATTACTTTTGACAGTGAGCAGCAATGGAATGTATGCTCAAACAGAGAGCATGTTATTGGACTCTTTTTTTTTTTTTTTTTTTTTACACTTACTTTGTCTTCTCAGTTTGGTTTATCTTTTCCGCCATGTTAATTATGTTTAGCCGCAAAAGGATTGTTTGTGTTGCGGTGCGATGTAAGAGCAATTGAGCAAGCGAGAAAAGTGAAAACATATACAGTATTGATTTATAGAGGAATAGCAGAGTGTGATCTGGCCGACTGTGTTCATGATGAATGGCAAAGACATGAGCAAAGCTAGACTCAAAGGTCTTCTACAACAGAAGACCTTCGAGTCTAGCTTTGCTCATGTCTTTGCCGTTCCGATTTGCTTTTTCAACAAAATCCTGTACAGTAGCTGGAGCTCTAAACAACGAGAACATTAGGCTAATTTATACAGCTGTAATTAGGCCATTAGGCTTGAAACAATCTGGGACCTGTAATTAAGCAAAGCGCTCTAAAAGTAAACAGCAAGTCCCATTGAGCCTCGCAAAAACAGGCACCCAAAGTGTTATTTACATGTCCAAACAGCTTGAGGTCTGAGTGTAAGCAAACACGATGATAAAAGAGGTAGGATTGGTGCGGGAATTTTCCTTCATTCGCAAGACAGCCGTGCCCCAGACTGCTTCTACCCTGGGCCCATTGAGTCTCTTGGTTTTCATTCTCATAGAGGCACATGATAATGAGAGGTGATAATAATAAGTGCCACAGTTGGGAAGGAATGCAGTAAGTATTCAAAGCATCATAACTACTTTGCTGCTATGTGACATCTGGTGGTTGAATAGGACTAGGGAATATGGCAAATTGCATGACGGTGTCAGAATAGTAATTTTTGTGTACAAGTGCATTACAGCTAGGATGTGAAATGAATAGTAGAGCAGGGTGATTAGGCAATAAAGGTTGCACTGTAAAGTTCCATGAAAAAGTGCAGTCTTGGATAATGGAAAAAGGCACTGAAAAACTATTTAAATATTTAATTTAACCAACTTTCTTCTTCCGCACTTAAAGGGTGACCTAAAGCATATGTTGTTAAGTAGGGCTGTACAATATTTGAAAAACATTTGATGTACAATAACTATTTTAACTAATCTAATTAACTAACTAATCTAACTAACATTTTTTTTGAGATAATGATATTACCTGCAATGTTTGAATGCTCTTTTAAGAGGGAAAAATAAATAAAACACTCTGTAGTAACTCCCACTTGTCAAAGCAGGAGCTAAACCAGTATCAACAATAATACTAGGACTAAACCAGGATTAAACAGGTCTAAAGAATAAAACAGCTTAAAGCTTTGTTTGGACATTTTTTGATGATTTTGATATTGTTAACAAGTTATTGTTATTGTAATAGTGTTATTGCGATACAAGTCTATCTTTGCAATAAAGATATGGCAATTGATAATACTGCGATAACAATAAATTTGTGATATGTTGTACATCCCTATTGTTAACGCAATAAAATTAAAAACATGGAGGAACTGAATTTAGTTACAGTTAATACCTGAGATTTAATTAGGTATAAGCAAATTACTGTTTCTTATAGCTTCTTAGCATTCTATGTAAACATTTTAAACCCTATTATAAACAGCACTGCAGTCAGAGTAAATACAGTAAACAAGTTCATGAAATGATTTTCTTCGGTTTGTATTAATTGACAGAAATACAAATTAAAGAATGTTGAAAGTCAAAGTCATCCATTCGTAAAAGAGGTATGGTGTAAGTGCGGGCCTTGCTGCAGAGGAGCATGCCTGAGCGCTGAGATCATGAGTGCGTACAGAGAGGTGGCATAATGAAATCTGGCAGTCCCAGCCGCAGTACAGGCTTCATATGTTCCACATTAGCAATTCACAAACCTCTGGAGCAGGCCCCAGCCGCCTGTTTCTCACTGCGCCTTAGTCACTTATGACAATCTGTCAGTGGCTTTTTTGTGCTCTTGCAGTGGAGCGGCAATGGGAAGTGCAGCGTTTACAGAGCAGCGCTTCGCCCTCGTTTAGAGCGGAGTCACTGAACCCTCACCGGAGCAGCACTGCGGCTCACGTTTAGCCGTCAAAACAATAAACTCACAATGCTGAGTTGACAACAAAAGACAATGGAGAGAAATTGTTTGCCTTTTATCAAAAGCCCAAAAACAATTGTGAGTGACAGCTCAAATCCTGCTAAAGTATCACATCACTTCGGTTCCAAAGCAGTCTGAAGAAGCTCCTTTGTGGTAAAACTTCATTATGAAAGGAGATTAACCAATAAGGATATTGCAAATGATGTGCTTTAGGCTTTATCCTCCCCTTGTCATCCCCCTTCTTTTGAAATAATTCAAGTGTCCAATAAAGGACAAGGCAATTACCATCCTTTCTTTAATGAAGGGAAAGCTGGCTTTTGGTCCTGAGCGCAGTGTGTTTGTGTTGAATTAGAATTAATGAGCTTGGTCAAAGTTTCACTTTAATTGCCCTTTCAATAAGACCCATTTGTAATCATGTCTTAATGACTTCCATTCCCTTATAAAAGAACTATAAAATAAAGATATCCCACTCTGCAAAGTTAGATCATTATGAGGTAAAGGAATCATGAGAGAATGCTGTAAACTGTATGCTCAACTCCAAATTGTAATACACAATTCCTTTTTGCTCTGTCAGTGGTAGTTCATCATATGCAGCCTGGACAAATTTGTGATGATTCAAAGCCCCTTTTTTCTTACTCATGTGTAATCAGACATGTACAGGGCCTCCTTCTGCTTGGGGTCCCAGGCAATTGCCTTGTTTGCCTACACCTCTGACTTCTCATAAGAATGCTAAGGCTAGGGCAGTGTGTGGCCACAGATGAAAAAGGCAAAAAGTGTAGCACGTGTTGGTTTCCAATGCAGTTTTCTGTATTAACGGAACCAAAATGCCCCTTAATATCCACAAGAGCAGGGGCAATTTAGTCCCAGAGTAAACAGCATGAGTCCCAACAGGAAACACTGGAGATGGATTGCAGGTTGGAGTCTCACCCCCCTCTTTGCTTTGCCCTCTGTTCTTCGCCACTGTATACATTCTCTCTGCCTTGCTAATGGAGAGCAGCACCGGCGTAAAATATGTGGCAGGCTCTATTTAGATAGGGCTATGGTAAAGTAAACTTTGGAGTTGGATTTAAATAAACCTCTGCGGACACTGTGGTGCTGCAAAGTCATGGCCTGGCAGTTTGGGAAAAGGAGGGAGTGAACGAAAGAGTCATGAAGAGAAAAGAGTCCAGAAAGGTGCTGGTCTGCACTGAGTGAGGAGCACCATAGACATAAACAAAAGGAATGTCTGGGTAATTCAGAGGCGGATATAAGAAAGAAGATGTGTTGCCAGGGTGAACGGGTGGAGTCTTTAAAATAATTCTGTAATCTCTATAGTCAAGACTAAGGTTAGGATGAAATTCCAGCAATGGTGCAAGGGATTAGCAAGATTAAAGAACAGAAAAGGCGTTTACTCCCTCAGAGTTTGAGTGAAAGCTGAAAGTTAATTTCCGACTCTAACAACCAAGTGTAGACAGTCCGTGTGCAGAGCTGCGGAGAGTAAACAAAGCTGATTCTGGCTCGTGTCTACACCATCCCTGCATCCCCACCTCCCAGAGCAGCTGCGGAATCAGCCGGGCCAAAAGTGAGCCATCAGGAGGGAGAGCCATGATGGAGCAGTCAGATACTTGTCTGAGCAGTATGGACTTTGAACACAGGATGAAGTCTCAGATGATTTCCAAAAAGTTTGTATAGACTCTGTTGCTGTGGTATTGCTAAATTTTGCGCACTACAGATTTGAGTAGTTTATACTTTTACCTGAACAAAATATAACCTGTAGTTACTAGTTATCAAGTATGCATTGCATTGCAAATCATTGCAAAACTGTATAAATGAATAAATGTGATAGTATAAAGTCTTTAATCTGTGCATGGTATGTAATTTAATATTCAGTCCTATTGTGACAACCCTACTTAAAGCTATATAAAGGAAACCAGCTTACTTTAGTTTGGTTCCTTGAGACATGACATCATTTTAATTACTTGTTATTACAGCTTACTTGTTATTACAAATTTACATCTTGGACCTAGCAATTAAAAACAATTATATTATACAAAAAGAACCCTTCAAATGAATTTGTTTAACTTGACTCTTCAGTGAAGAAAATCAATAGCTTCACAAGCAAACTTTTCACTTTGATCCCTATCATCATGACAGCTACATCTCAATATAAATAGCTGACGTATCAAGTCAGAAGCAAAGTAATAATTGTTTACAGAAAAAAATAAGTTTTAAGTCTGCATGCACATACTTTGAAACCTCAAAGTGCACTTCTCAAATAAACACATCCAGTGTAATTTCCTAGTTGTAGTGAGTCCAGCCGGTGGAAGCAGCTGCATAACGTCACTACAGGGAGTTGTCTTATGTCTTAGAAATTTACTTAGATTACATCACCTCACCTGGCTATCCTGGCTTGGATTTGGAGTCTTAATTTTCTTTGAAAGACCAACTGAAAGTAGAAAGTGCTGATTCTCATGAAAGGCAATGCGCGCACTTATTTTTATTTTATTTTAGTATAACATTTCAGAAAGAAAATGCCATAGAAACAACAAAAGTACATTCTAAACATACTGTATTTCGAAACTGGTTGTCAACAGCAAATCAAAGAAAGAGGAACAGCTGCTATCAATTTCAATGGCCTTTTGTCCAGTCACAATGCAACACTCAACTTTAAAACTAAACTTAACATCACGTTCTACTTGTACACGATATATGGCCCAAGTAGGCAGTGATCAACACAATAAATAAATGAGTGATGATTTAAGCAGAGCAGCTGTGTTTAGCCTGAACGGCACTAGTGAGGCTATGGGGCACCCCGCCGCTTGGCCATCTGCCCTCTTGGCACCCGCTAGCAGCTGTTTACAAGCAAAAAACACATAGCTGGCAGCCTTGGAGTCTCGCTGCGTGAAGGTATGCAGATGTTGACACATGCGTTGCCTCAGGGTGGTGATACACAACTTGGCAGCAGCCTTGGTAACAGGCAATAAAGTGACATGTGTTCGGCGATAAGATGATCGTACAGTTAGTGGTGTTTGATTATTTTCATCTGTTAATAAAAACACAGTGTATTTTTAGTTATAGCCTTAAATAAAGACACGCACAAGCTCTTTAATTGGACAGTCTCAAGTGAGAGTCTAAAGTTTCCTCAGTTGAAAAAAAGTCTTACTTGGTTTACTTGTTGCAGCTTGTCTAACAATGGATGCACGGCTGCAACATCAAATTCCATTTTTACCGTTATGGCGCAGTTAAGGTTAGCAGATGAGCATAATTATGGGAATCCAGCCTGACGATGGCAGAACAGTCTCAATTTCAAGGGTAAAAATAGACTTGGAAGCCTACATTATGCAAATGTTTAATTTTTTTCTGTCTCAAAATACTGAAACAGAAAAGGGATGTTTTTGTTCACACTGTTGGCATTGTACATTTCATTGGCTTTGTAACGTGCCACTTTGCAGCTTTTCATATTTATCTCTGTTTAGTTTGAATTCAGCCTCAAGACATTTACTAAAAAAGATTTCCTCAGTGAACATTTTGCAGCGGTGCAGCTTTTAGTCAGCAGCGTTTAATGAGGTCTCGTTTGGGTGGGTCTGCTGAAAGATAGCCATCAACCACTGCCTTTCATTATGGCTGCTATTTAGATTAACTAAGGGAGAGAACCCACTAAAATATGCTCCAAACGGGCAAATGTAAAATCCTACTCATGTTTCTTCCATTCTTTGTTTCTTTTTCAGCTGCCCCACAGTTCTTCCCCACCTTCCATCCGCCGGTGCCAATCGACGACAGACATGCGCAGGGACGCTACATCTACGAGCCTTCCCCCGTGGCCCCGCTTCATATGTAAGTCACTCAGCACCGAGAAGCACAAAGTTCTGATCACACCTGAGAACACATTTAATCCGGCCGCTTCACTCACCGACATGAGGCCTGAACTTCCTTCCGGGCGAGACAGAGGGGTAACCCAATCTATCTCTCTAATGACATTTATCAGCACAGTTTCATTACAATAGTTCACATACATTAGACAGTCTTTGTTTTACTGTTTTTTGGAAAATCTTAGGCAGAAACAATATAAAACACATTTTATGGTTCTTCTATATCAAGCTCAGCACCTGGTTATTGTAAAGATAAAAGTGTATTATGAGCTTGAGTAATCTTTTTTAAACAAAAACTGAAAGTCAAAGCCACCACTACTTTTGCAATAAAAAAAAATTTAAAAAGTGGTTAAGTCTGAGCTTTCATTTTTCATCCACCTCCTCAACCCAAAATGTCTGCAGCAGGGACATGACAGCACTGCTTCAGTCTGCGCTGTTGTTTGACCACTCTTCTTCATTAGATTGACGCCTCAATGCCCCCTGCACTTCTTGTCAATTGCAGTTTTAAAGGAATATTAAAAGTGAAAATGAATACAGACAACAAAAATCTGCGCCAACTAATTGTTTCTACATTGGGGAAATCCTTACACCAAATTGCCACCTCAAGATAAATCATCCAATCTGACAAAAGGTGGTTCTAGCTATTAAGTTCACTGCCCAATACCTACATACTACATAACAACCTTAACCATTTATTAAAAAAAAAAACACTGTCTCGAGAACACAACCTTGATTATAAAAAGCTGAACTTTCATCCTGCTTTCTTAAAACTTTGTCTTGAGATGCAAACTTGGGTCTCTATTGGAAAAGTCCAAGATTTGTATCCTATTCACCACCCCAACATATATTTTACTTAAGAAAAAAAATAAATAAAAGAGCAAAAACTTGTCATTTATTTTCAAAAGCAAAGTTGTTTATATGTGTATTTCCCGGGGAATATTGAAAAATAATAACCAGAATTCCCAGCGATTGGTTTGGAAAGAGGGGTTTGGCGCATCCTCCTCAAGGGCACTGGGTCTCTTGCCTTTCAGGATCAAAGGGCACGGCCTCGTACGTGCGAAACATGATCCGCATGTCAGAGACACGCAAATGAACATGTGTCAGAGACATGGAAATGAGAGCAAGGTTGAGGGAAGCCTGGGAGCATGCAATCCTCATAAGAGCAGTGATCAAGCCCTGTCAGGAGGAAGCCGCTGACATCTCTGACACACCAACTGAACACCAGCTAGCAACCAGCTCACCTCATTTGTTCACTCTGTCATTAATGTTAGCAAATATTACAATCCAGGACAATGCCATTAGATGCTAATTTGTGTCCTGAGACAAAGTTTACATCTACTGTAAGTCTTGTGGTGGACAGGTTATCATTTTGAAAGAACGTTCTTTCTCGTATTTATTAATTGCATATTTTTTTTTGGCTAAAAATGCTTGATACACAGATTACACAGATTTTTTAAAAAGTTGTATTTGAGATTATAATATGAAAATCATTTGGAAACAGCCACATTTTATTTTTATTTATTTATTTTATTTATTTATTCTTTATTTAAACAGGGAGGTCAGTTGAAAACCAATTCTCATTTGCAATGACGACCTGGCCCCATGTGTGGGTACTATTGTACACGTCTTTAGTGGTAAGGGAAACCGGAGTGCCCGGAGGAAACCTACGCAGACGCGGGGAGAACATGCAAACTCCACACAGAAATGCCCTGCCCGGGGATTGGACCCAGGACCTTCTTGCTGTGAGGCAGGAGTGCTGCCACATGTCTTAGTATAATACCATTTGGATACATATGGTGTACCCCAAATATCAGGTCCTGGAAAATATGAAAATGGGCTTTGATAATCCTTCAAATGTGCTTATTTGACATGAATATAATGCATAAACCCAGCCCTTTTGCTAACTTTGTCTATATTACAGAATACTTTTTTTTTTTTCTTTTTCCTAACCTTAACCAAGCCTTTCCTGCCTAAACAAACCATAAAAGTTATAAGCAGGACAGCTCTTATTAGTAGTCTGGAATTACCGACGAGCGCTGCAGACATTGCTGCACAGGTCAGCGGAGAAACTTCAAAGCGCCTCAATGCACAAACCACTCTTTCCCTTCGCTGTTAATCACTTTCCTCCACTGTTTCTCCCTCTGTCATTTGTATTCTTCATGTCCAAACTCTAGGCTCTACAAGGAGATGCTTCTTAGTCCTGGCGGTGCTTGTTTCCTTCCACACGAGACACGAACGAAGCGATCAGTGCGCGACTAGGACAAATTGGATGGGGCAGCTACTTGGGCTGTATTATGTTTGATATTCTTCATCATTATCAACACCCCCTTTTCGCTCTCCTCAGGACTCATATCTCTCCCTTGCTGATGTGCCACTAAGCGTAATGAATTTTTTATGTTTCCCCCCACCTCCGGCCCACCCCACCTCTCAACCCCTCGTCTCCTTCTCAGAAGAAAAGCGGGGGTCGAGAGGCAAGAAAATAAAAAAAAAGGGAGATGATTGATGCCCCGTGTCACCGCAAACAAAATGGCAAATATAATTTAGCATTTAGCTTATGCGGAGATAATGGGGCAAACACGCGCCAGCTACACAGGCTCAAACAAACAGCACGGCTTGTTATCCGTCAGGAGCGCTTTGGTATGATCAGGAGCACAGGTTGGAGAGGGGGGTGGAGTGGAGGGATCGGGGAATTGAATTAAGGGAGACTTTACGCAGCGCCAGTGTCTTCAGTCACTCCGTCTGGACATGAGTTATCTGCACGCTCGGTTTGCTGTCAGCGCAGACACGGCCGTTGCTCTGCCATGCTACTTATGGCCTATTTATCCAAGCCATTAAGCATAGAGCTGTTTAATATGACACTCTACGTCTAGGGAGACTATTTGTCATTATTACAAGACAGCTGTTTAGGAGCATGCTGTGTTTTAATGCTGCATTCCTGTGCTCCTTGAATGATCCCAGTGGCCGAGTTACAAAGTAGCTCCTCTGACTTTGGTGTGCTTACATACTTTGATTTGAAAAAGTTGGAATGATAAAATTGCTGCTAACAGACTGACCTAGTGAGTACTTAGTAAAGTTTTTCATTGGCATTTAAAAGGTGCATTGTGGAATAACTTGGTTCTATCTCTGTTCTGAGTTTGTTATTTGAGGTTTATATACATTTTTGAGCATAGAATAACTGTGAATAACAACATTTTGACAATAATGTGATATAAAACCTTATAATTCTAGTGGGACAAAAGTCAAAAATTGTTTTTCAATATTGATCAATATGGATCAGAAAACTATTGCATTTAGTTTGCATTTAAAAAGAGACCTTTAAAGCAAAATGGAAAAGAGTGGAAGTTCAATTTCTTCCTTTTCTTGTTTCTACTATTGAAACGCACACTTACATTTACATTACATTTACATTTAGTCTTTTATCCAAAGCGACTTACAGTAAGGTTCCATTCACCAGTGTTACAGCTGGAACACCACTGTAGGCAAGGTGGGTTAAGTGTCTTGCCCAAGGACACAACGACAGTATGAACTGTGGGGAGAGCGAGATTCGAACCACCTATCTTTCGGTTGAAGGACAACCGCTCTTACCACTGAGCTACTGCCGCCCACTTAATTTTTCTTTCATTGTCTATACAACCAATTTATGACGTTTTGTTTTAATGTAATTGATTTTGTTTTAAAAAGATCACAGTAAAACTATAAAATCTGACCTATTTCTATTGGGTTTGTTCAGAGACCACAGCATGTCCCTCCAGAGCTACCATAGGTACCAGGTAGTGGAAAGGAGGAGTGTAAGTGATAGATTTATAACCTGCTGTAGCAACACCAGATACCAAAAACTACATACTGCACCTTTAATGTTACCAAAACTTTCTAACATTTTTTCAAAATCAAAGTTAAGATAAGATATTAGGTTCCAAAGTTGAGCACAAAATTATTAGTTTCCAAGTGTTTTTTCAAATTCAGCACGTGTTGACATCCATTTTGCAACTCAAAAATATTCAAGGGCCCGAGCCATAGTCAGAGATGCATGGCTGATTTGCCATCTTCCTGGTGCAGGTGTGAACGAGCCGCCATGCGCCATTGTAGACCTTCTGAGGCGGGATCTGGCACAAGACGGACTGAGGCATGATAACACTGATGTATTTAAAGGCATCAAAGGAGTGCGCTATTTGAGATTTAGAAATAAACCAAATTTAGTATAAAAACATTAATAATGTATCTCATATGTATTGATAATTCCTTTTTGCTACGTCTAAATACAAATAATAAAAAATAATAGACATTCATATACAATATATTTAATACATAATTTGATTTATATAAATATATATAAATTTATATTGTTTAAAACTTTGTTAAAATGACAAATTAATAAATAATAATATAAGCTATAAATAACTATATAATAAGTGAGCATGTTTTACAAAAATAGTAGACCTGGTTCTAGTTGCATCTCTGGGGCTGGAGACTTCACTGAGTCCAGACCAGGTATACCTCATCTCAGGCCCGTGGGCGTGCACATAGACTGATCACAGCAGCGCAGACTTTTTGAATTCTAACGGGAGATAACAGAAGTTTGGACTGGTACTGAGCTTAAAAGATGCACAAGAGCAATCCTAGATAATTCCTAATATGAGACTGAGGGACAAAAAAAAAAAGAAACGTGAGATGTTCGTTTTCAAGTAAGTAGCTGCTAAACTGTTGTTGTTATATTTACTGTCATCGTGTTTAAATGTGTGAAGAACACAACGGCTGTTTTTATGCAAAGACAATAGCATATAGCATCTCACCAAGTAGATTATTGCGTGTGTTTGCATGTCTTTATTATGAGAATGGGCTCCCATTTACACAGGTCTTTATGCAGTCACATCTTTTTCAAAAAGTAAATCCTTCCAAAACGAGGACGCGCTCGGCTGTACTCATCTTTACACACCTGCTCCGTATATTTTACCGCTTCCTGCAGCAGCAGAACCATATTTGTGAAATAATTGGCATCTCGGAAATACAGGCCCCTTGAGATCACAGGTGAAATTAGCCATTAAAACATCTAAAAAGACCAAATACAGACTGTGCCTATGGCATATGCAACTTGATTTGTCAATCTAAAAGATAACTTTGCCTGACTTTGCCATGTCCAGCCTTTTATTGAACAATGCGCCAGCTCTGGACATGCCCCAAAAAGGGAGTGTGCCACCTTCCAAGCGCTTTGCGTTTTACGTCATAAAAATCTAGCCTCAAATGTTTCTAAGACATTATGAAGGCAACTAAAATCATTCTCAAGTTTTCCTCTACATCTATGTTGGCTTCCAGCAGAAACCATTTTAACTACTTTTGTTTTAATATTGCCTGCCTGATTAAATAAGCAGCACTAAATTCCTCAGAATACCACCTGATGGCAAATTGCGGTTAATCACACTCACAGCTCTACGCAACTCCCAGCCAAACTTTTTACAACCGTGCAACTTCCCAAGAAGTAAACTCCGGAGTTCAAATGCATTTTTATTAATGTGACTTTGCAAATGGGCATCCAATGTATAGTTGTCGCCGGAGGGAAATGGAAGACAGGAGGCTGCTTATGGAGAAATATTGAATTGTTTTAAGACAAGTTCTCCTCGGTGCGGAGAATTAATCGTTATTAGCCCTCTCAAAGATATGCCTAAGTACACAGGGACTATTATTGCGGTACTTCCCCATGCAGCCTCTCATTACGGCCTGTAATTACAGTTGGGTTGGCCCCGCGGCAGTTCCATCAATCCAACCAGCTTCCCCCGTCACTTTCTCCACGCACACAAGCCCCGTCACCACCGGGCATCCGCGGACGCAGGAAAAAACAGTGCTTCCACCCTGCTGCAATGACACATCCACCATCCATACGTGGCAAATGAACACAATCATATCCTATTACAGTGAAGGGCCTAATTGAAACATGTTTATTTATGGCCATGGGTTTTTGGCGTTAGCAGCACAACTAACGGGTTCCAGCAATATGAGGCGGTGGAATTAAATTAAAAGCTCATAAAATGAAATATGCTCTGTATTAGCTGTTTGACACTTAATTTGCTTTCAAATGAGCAGAGGAAATCACAAATTAACTGTCTTTTGTTTTTTTTTTCTTCGCCTCCTCACCACACCTCCTCGATTAGGCAAAGCAAAGAGAGCGCAATTACAGACAGAGGCTAATCGTTGAGTTTATGAATTCTTGAGGGGAAGGTACCAATGTGCCATTCTATATTAATGCCTTAGGGTCTGGGGGTGGGGGCCTCTCCTCACGTTGGGTGCTGTGGAACTCATACTCAGACTCTTAAAAGAAAGATCTTTGTCAGACTTGCTTATACTAAATGATAATTCTGTAGCATTTTTTTTTTATGAAAAGCCAGGACTCACTATAAATGGTGACAGTGGACTGCCTTTGGCCTTTTGCTTGCTTAACCCAGATGAGACACCAGGCAAACTGAGACAGGATATTGCAAGAAATTCCCATCAGTTACAGAAATCAGTTATATAGAGGTTATAGTTGTGAACAATGACATTTGAGTAGTTTATTCAAAATACATTTTTGTGTAATATTGAATGATGGTGATTTAGTTATTTTTGACAAGCAAAAGAAGTAACTTTGTTGATAACCGGTAGCTTACAAAACCTGCATGTTTTTGCCAAAGTTGACACATTTTTGGAGCTGGTCTTGGTCTTTGCTACAAATAGAAGGCCATGACCCTGGAGCAAGAGAAGACACTTCCTGCCTAAATAAACACATTGATTGGTGAAGAGCAGCTCTCCACGGGAGCTCTGGTCCCCTCTGTCACAGTCATTGTGTGGGACTAGCTTAATGGGAGTTTTGGGGGGCGAGTCCGAGCCGAGAGAAGAGAGTGCTCCTTTCATTGCCCACTTTATTGCCTGACCACAGAACACAGCAAAACAAAGCTGGCCTCTCATGTGGCTCAGTGGCTGTTCTTGGTCACCCGGAGACCGCTTAGCACAAACAGAGGTATTCGTCACAAGTCAATTATCAGCTTCGCAGTTTACTCTGGAGTCCCGGGACGTTGTGCGTTGAATGGGAGCACTAAAACCACAAAACATTCTTATGAGATAAACTATTGATTCACAACCTTCTGCAGTGTTACCGGATTTAAGACGCAATTAGTAGAAACAACAGAATGAGTTAAAGTTGTATGCTTACTTATAAGCTGCAGTTCAAGCTGTGATTACAACTTGTTTATTTAAATTGGGTAGAAAAACAACAATAAAACTACAACTTCTTTGGTTTTGTTAGGGCATATACCCCAGCTGGCTTAGGTTGGTTGGCAAAAGATTATTAATTGCAGACTTGCCAAATTAAACTTAAGTATACAACACTTTTATTTGGGGGTATAAAATTTGAAATTTGTCTCCAAAGCTCTGACCTTAGAGACAAATGTCCTAGGGTTTGTGACCCATCCACCACTCCAACATTCTTTCTGTCTATTAAGAAAAAAGCACTGTTGATTCACTGGCAGTTGTCCAGTACATACCCTACCTCACAGCCAAAGCAGCTGGGCTCTAGTCCGTCAATATCTGTAAAATCAATAAATGTATTTTGTAGCATACTCTTGCAATAGGTGGAGAAATTGTTCATGTCTCCAAATCCAAGTTAAACAAAAAAATGAATTCCAATATAGTGAAAGTGGGTGGATGCAGTACAGGTGGCGGCTGTCGGCGTATTTTAGTGCTCTGTGTTGGTATTTCATTCAGCTCTGTGTTTGTTCAGCTGCGGGTCGCCCTGACTGGAAGGTATTCTAGTGGGACTGCCGAGAGCACGTCTCTGTCATCACAGCCCAACCTCAACTGCAAAATGAAACTTCACAGCCGCACTGCTAATGGACTTAAGGCTTGCTTCAGTTTATACTATGAATCAAATATGAGATTTTTTCCTTAGTTCAAACCACAAAACCCGTTATTTAAATTCTTTCTCTATGGGTTTTTCCACTAATTTCACACTGTTTTGGTGCACCAACTCTTACATACTTCCCTCATATTCTTTGAAAAAAAAAAAAAGAAGGGTTGTTTGTTGTTTTGGTTATTTACATAAACTGTTGTCAGAGAGCCCAATCTCAGCATGGAGGAGCAGCGAGTTGTTTAGCATAATGACCACGCTCTTATCTCAGCACCTTCCAGATGAGCACTGCAACACACACATGCAGGCATACACAAAATGTAAAACAATACAGACAAAAGAGCTGAGAAGAGGTTTTAACTGCATTGCTTTATGAAATAGTTATGGTTAATTTGCCTTTGACCTGTCAAGAATAGTTAAGAGGTTTGAAGTCATGCTTTTCCAAACATATTTTATTTAGAAGTACAAAGTGGAGCTGCTCATAATATCAAACATTTTGAGGCCTCATTAGTAAAAGATTTGCAGGGCAATCAGTATTATATCTACAAATGTTTATGTCAATATCATTATTCCACATATGGCATGCATATTTAAAACTCTGTAATTTATTCTCCTCACAACATTTACACCAGACATTTTATTTCAGTACAGGAGGAATTCAACGTAAAATCTCGCAATCACAAATCAATTTGCAGTATTGCGTTTGTAATACTATTTTTGCCATATTTTATTTTTCATCTCTTTTTAGTCTGTTGCAAAAATGTTAAATACTATAATAGGCCGGGTATTATATGTAGGTTCGATTCACACTTTGTATGACAATTGCTAAGTCAGACAGAGTGATCCAATGCAGGAAAAAAATATTATAAAGTTTAAAACTTAAAATATAGTGTCTCTCTATTAAGCGGCATAATAAAGTTTATTATTATAAACACAATATTTTGGAAACTATGGTAAAATAATCAGTTAACATTTTTGAAGTAATGAATGTTATGAACTAATGAATATTCTATGTGCCCACTATTATCACCTCGCCTGTACTTTTTCCAATCAGAGAGAGTGACATTGGGAAGGCTACAATAAAAATAAAAACAAAACATATATATCACAAATTGTTTTATTAGTAGATAATCACAAGATTTAACTCCAGTATTGTGTAAGGCAGCTCTAATGAAGAGATAGTTTAGTTTTAATTTGTTTTATCAATATTTGTAGCATTTCAATATTACAGCTTGGTAAAAGCATTTTGGGGTAATAAGATAATAAAGAGTTATTGGCATGTACTGTAAAATAAGATAGATTTTCTAGTTACAGTCATTATATATACATTGTAAATTTAAACAGTATACAATCATAATTACCAATTTAGTGGTTAATATGAGGTTTTAAGATACCATAAATGCTGTTAATATCATAGAAATAACTTAATACTAACTACCTACCTTCATAATCATTGTGTTAGCCCACTATTACTATGCTTATACCACATGTGCTCAAAATATATTTAGAAACTAAAATATTCAACTTTTTGATGATAATAAGCTATATTTTTCCTTTAAAAAAAAAAACATTTACAAAAGCATTGTCCCATTTGCGCCTAAACTTAACTCCCATTTGAATATTGTCTAGACTGGAACAGAATGTAGAACAGCGTCATAAATTACAATAAGAATTAATGATTATTTTCCAATCACATCTGATAATCTCCGTCCAAATATGGCCGCTGTCAGCGTGACACAGCGCTTCGAGACGTGGGCCACTTCTTCATCTTCCTCCGCAACTGTCCCGGAGCCAGTTTCTGTGACTCCGTAGGTCACCCCTGCTTGGTGGTGCACTCACCGCTCTCCCCTCCCCCTCATTTAATACTTCCTCTATGGAGTAAGTCGGGGGGGACAGGCGGTCACGCAGTCACCGGCTTCATGATTAATGGTGTTTATTCTTGACAGAAGGCTCCTTTATTTATCTGCATTGCCGTTCTGCAGATACTATCAGTCACCTGAATGAAAAATATTCAGTCATACCAATTTTGCAGTATAATTGAGTAGAGTCACTTCCTTTCAGTTTTCTTCCCCCCGCACGCTCCTCTCCCACTCTATCTGCCAGCCTTATCATCGCCACAGTAATTTTCGCGCTGCGTTGTTTGATATGGAGAGGCTTGGCTTTAGCCGCATTTGACATAAAGCCTCTTCAATTTCCACTGGAGGAAAGAAAAAAAAGGAAGAAAGTTGTGCCCCACTCTGCAAATGTGCAAGAAAGAGGGGGGGGTTTCTCTTCTGAGGCAATTTCAGGATTTAGAGAGAAAGGAGATAAATGCCTAAGCAGAATTGAAGTTAGTCTATCTATTTATTGTAATACACCACTTTCTGAAGCCTGAATGGCTACTGCACTGTTCTTTTCCTGTGAAGGCCTGTGATATTTTAGAAGGCACGTGCGTACTTTCTGAATGATGGATCCTGCAGGTTGAAAAGAGGAAAAAAAGGTTTTCACGCCACAGATATTTGACAAGGCCTGTAAAGGTTTAAGGGTTGAGTCATTACCCGTGGAGATCTGTTAAGACATGTTTCTAAACTTACTGCACAAGGATTCTGTTATAGAGCTACTGTGCTATATCCTTGCCTGCTTTGATTCAGCATGTCTTAAAGGCTAATAGTAATCTCAAAGAGGAAAACTATTTTTATATGCTAATCCGTTGCACAAATGATTTCTTATGTAACTTGATACATGCAAATCATCTGATTACCCCACTGCAGTCCTCAATTTAATTTTAAGGTCCATTAAAAATATGTTTGAAAAAAAATAAAATAAAAAGGGAGAGCATTAATCTTTAATGAAAGCTGGTAAATTTGCACATGTAACACATTAGTGCCTGTGCCTTTTCTATACACAAGTCATTTGCCCCCTCTTCATGTTTTGAGATCTCAATTTGTAGCTCTCCCATGGAGCACAATGGAGGCACAGGTCTGAGGGGGAGAGATAACAGGCAGGTGCCAACAGCCACACACGTTTGAAACATGGCTCTTTAAGTTTCTGCCTTTTTATTTTCCTATTTAAAAATTCTGATAAAAATTTCTATTCATTGTAGTGCAAGATGTTGTTTTAAAAATGCCTTGTTGTTTGCAAAGTATTCTATTTATGCAAATCCTTAACCATTCATTCATTTATTCATTTTCTACCGCTTAGTCCCGTTAGGGGTCGACTGGAGCCTACCCCAGCAACTTTGGACCTTAGGTGGGGTACACCCTGGACAATGGCCAGTTAGTCGCAGGGCTAACATTTAGAGACAGACAACCATTCACTCTCACATTCATTCACTAGGGACACACAGAATTGCCAATTAACCAATACATGTATAGGTAACACGTGGAGGACATGTAGACTCCTCACAGAAAGACCTGAAGTCGGCCGGGGTTTGAACTCACAACCTTCTTGCTGTGAGGCAGGAGGGCTAACCACTCTGCCACATGCATGTATGGTAATCCTTAACCATAAAAAGCCAAACACATTAGGGAACTGTGCTTATTGCTACATAAAGATGTGACAAAATTTGCAGGCCTGATAGTTTTTACTATAAAGTGCCCTTAGGTTTACAGAATATAGGCGCAAGTGAAGTGTTGGATTTTATGCACATTAGGGATGTAACGATAAAAAAAAATAATTCACATATGTGCTGTTTCCAGACGGTTGAGATGTTAATTCAATTGTGATTTATGTTTTGAACAACAGGGTGTGCTCGGTTTACTGCAAATTCGCTTTCAACAAGTTGTTGCAAACCGTTTCTAGCATGGTGCAGAGAGTGTGGATGTAGATATTGAGGAAGTCTCATCCTCATTCAAATCAGACCCATTACTGATGAAGAACAAAGAGAATGAGAGCAGTAATCTGTGTTAGCAAAGATGCTAAACTAATAAACGGAGCCTGCTGTCGTCCCGAGCCTGAACCGTCTCCAAGCCATAAGTCAGACCCGTTTTAAGTGTTCACCTGTTTGAGGCCCTTGTCAGAGAGATGTAATAATGTTCTGGTTCATGTGTTCATCCCAAGCCTCTCTCATGGAACCTCTTAAATGGTCCATGGTCGCCATACAGCGATTTACAGCGAAATACAGCGATATACCGCCGTCCACCAGAGGGCAGGCTTCAAAAGCGGAAATATAAGGAGAAACCCAATGGCGACTTTAGAAGTATATAATTCATGTTTACAGCCTGGTACAAAAGATGGCTCCTGTCTCTAGAGCTAAGTTTTTACTATGTGACAACTCTGGCGGAATTTTTGATTAATATGTCCGTTTATGCTATCTGAAAATTATTGTTTTACTATGGAGTAAAAGCCGAAAAGCCCGGCTGTAATGACCATTTAATTGCCCTGTCATAATGACAATATCGGTGAATAGGGGACCAATGGGCGGATTACATCCATTTTATAAACAATCTATGGTTCATCCTTCTGTGAGTCTCTGCTGAAGCCACTGAGAGTGGACCAAATCCGGTACTTTGTGAAGTACTTCTGGTCCTCACATAAATTATTACTGTTAATACATTATTAACAGATAATATTATTGCTATTATTATTAATAAATAACAGGTGAAAATGCATAAAATAATCTTTATTTTTATATAGCGCTTTTCCACCTACTGTTAGGCACTCAAAGCGCTTTACATACATTAAGCTATTTACCAGCGTTACAGAACACTCACTGGAGGCAATGTAGGTTAAGTGTCTTGCCCAAGGACACAACGACAGTATGTGGGGGAGAGCGGGATGTTATGATGTTTTGGGATGTTTCGAGCTGGTCTCGAACCACTCACCCGCCCGTCGAAGGACGGCCGCTCTACCCACTGAGCTAAGTTCTACTGTTTTGGGGAAACACATGAGACCAGTGTTTATTATTAGGCTTGATCTAAAGAGGTTTTTAGGTCTCAGCTAAAGTTAATGAGAACTAATTATTGACACAAAATATTTAAATAGGTCTAAATCCATCAGAGGCAGATTTATTTTTGAATTTCTTTGTTAATATCCAATTATTCAAAGTACTTTAGCCCTATAATCAAATTAAATTGTATATAAACACATGTAGAATTTGACTTTATTTATGTTTATTTATGAACTTACAAATGGACAAACATTAGCCTATATTTTAAATAAATATTAGGAACATTTGACATTTACTTACTTACTGACTGTTGAAACTGACTTTTGGGACAGTACTGGGAAGTTGATGAATAAAGTTAGTCTGGAGCCCTGATTTGTGAAATAAAAAAGGGCACTCTTTCACTTCTAATTTATCTCAACATATTTCATAAAAGAAAATTGTGACAAAACTTAATTGTGAGTTTAGTGAATTAATACATCCCTAATGGACCTTTTAAATAAAAAAATAAAAATCACCTAACTTACTTTGACGTAGACAAAGGGACAACCATCAAACACAAGCTGCTATTAGTTTTCGTCAAGTAAATGGGTATTCTTCAAAGGACATTAAAGATGGCACTCAACTGTATGCTTGCCTTTGAAATGAAAGAAACACATTTTGACCCCACAGCTCTTTTTTAACAGATTAATAAAGAGCACATAATTTCACTTTCGACACTTTAGTGGTAATTCAATGGGTGTGGCACTCTGTCACATTTCTGATCCAAGTGGTTTTATAATTAGCTTTGTAGCAGACTCTCATCGCTGGTTTGGGAGTCACTGTGGAGATACAAGCAAGCGGGTGGCAGCCTCACATGGCTTTTCCCCAACCTCAGGCTACCGCTGTTTCTCATGTCTTGAAATCACCTCAAGAAACCCCGTCACTTCCACCTTCCACAAATTAGAAGTCATTTTCAAGAGAAAATACTTTGGCCCTTACCTAATGCGTTAGAATTGATTGAAGTTGTGGTAGGTCATGGAGGAACTGGAGAAATTTAGAGTCACTATAGAGCGTTTTGACTGGTGCCCTGTAGACGTCATGGTGAAGCCGCGTATGCACCAATGTGGAATTTCCATTACTCTGATCTCGCAATCCACTCTGGGGGCCAGTTACAGCAAGTAACGAGACCAGTGGAACATGGCCATAAATCCTTCACCGGCACCACTCATTTTCCATCTACCTTCTGTCCCTCTTTTTACTTCCACCCCTTCTGGAGCTCAAGAAAGAACAGTGGGGCCAGAAACACAACACACATCATGCTACTAAACACTATTGACAGTATGGGAGGAAATACGTTCATTGCCTTAGCTCCACTTTTCTGGTTTATCTCCTAAATCAGAGAATTTAACTTTTTTATACACTTCTCACACCAGTGAAAATGAATTCCCATCACATAAACAGATTCTATTCCCCCAGCCTTTTGCTATTTCTCTTATCAGATGTGGCGTCCATTACATCTGATAGGGAGATTGGGAATGGTTTTGTCTAATAATGTCTTTTGGAGTGGTAGGAATTAGCCAAAAGAGTTATTTTTCTCACGCTCACAGCTTTAGGTTTTTGAAACAACAGGCCTTTTATTGATGAGGATTCCTGACTTTCATGTTTTGTTTTAAGAGATTTGCAGAATGAAAACTTTGACATTGCCCATCAAAATGAAACTTTAATTTGGGCTTGACTAAAGTCAGTGGCACCAGTGCAAGATGTGGAAATGTTTATGGCTCTCATATTTATTGCTCAAGAAGTTTTGAAGTCATGTCACATTTTGATATAATGGTTCATCAAGGCTACTAGGGCTATGTGCAATATATAATAACTATTTTAGTGCTCTTTTACGTAGGGAAAAGAAATATAACACTCTGGACTAACTCCCACTTGTCAAAGCAGAAGCTAAACCAGTATCAAAGATTATCAGTATCAAAGATTATACTAGGACAAAACCACAATTAAACAAGTCTAAAGCAGGTGGATTTAAAGCTTTGTTTGGACAATTTTTTTATGAATTAACAGACTTGCAAAGTCTATCTTTGCGATACAGACATTGCAATTTATTTGCAATATTTTGTGCTGCCCTAAAGTGTACCATATTGTACTCCTCAACCATACAAAACCATAACCACAAAATGGAGATTGTCTTGTGTCTATCTTGGTTTTATCCCAAGCTAAGCATTGATAATTTAAATATTAGTATGGTTATAGCCTGACTCTCCTTTGCTAAATATGGAATGAAGGTTTTTTATTCTGAGGCAATCAAACTTTTGCAAAAAAACTGGGAGCTATTAGTAATCTCCTCCCCTTTCATATCAGTTTGTTTCACTTATGCTGCAGCTTTGTGAAACATCCTCCTTTGGGTATCGCCAAAATTTTCCCATGTCTGTGTTTTTAAGCCTCCCAATACCTCATCAGGGCCCGAGCTTGGCACCACCACGCACTCGGCCCCTTCATGATTAAATATCAAGAAACTCCGCTTGACATTTTATTAGTCCAACAAGATGGATGAAACAGGCAGAATAAAGTAGGCTGTTCACTTTTCTTTCCTCTTGTCCGGCTTCTCTTCGCCTTCCCCTCCTCTACAAGAAGTATGTATTAGGAAAAGGTGATGGATTTGGCTCTGAAGGGAAGATTTCCAGAGCACAGAAAGGATATATTTTTGTGCCTTGAACCTGATCCTCCCCGTGTGTCTTTGCCCTCCCTCTTTTGTTGTTCCAATCCAATCTCTGTCTGAAGGATTAACCGTCTCCAGCAGTGTGTCTCAGTATTGTTTGCGATTTGCTCAGACTCATCCAATTGCTCATTTCACTGGAGCTGCATGATGCTCCGTCTCATGGATCCACGCCACTCCCTGCAGACCCTTAGGCCACACTGATTCTCCCTCACCTGAGAGGGCACACGCTCATTACCAGTTAGCTTTGGAGTCGAGGCAATGGGGTGTGGAACCTTAGCCTGTTTAGCTTCAGGCTTCAGCTGAGTTTCGGCGTTAAAGTGCCATCGAGACACAGGCAGGGGAAGATAGACATGCTCCTTCACTGTTTTCACAAGTTTAACACTTCAACACCCAGGAGTCCCCTTTCTGTCTTCTCTGTAGCCCGGAGCATGCCAGAGGAACTTGCAACACTGACTGAAAGCAGCTTCAGTTGCACACATGCATACTTTGAAAAAACAAAACAAAACAATGTTGCAATCAAGGGCCTTATTTCCGAGATAAAGGTTGAACGTTTTATGTCAATTGCTTTGTTTGTAAAATGCCAAAAATCAAGTCAAAAGGAACAAAGATTTATTTAATGTTTGGTTGAAATTACAGAAAGAAAAGGCAGCTCATTTTGTATAATTCACTTTCATGTTTAATTTTGTTGCTAATTACATATTTCAGTAGACATGCTTATCTCCGTGGCTAAAATTGCATTTGATTGCAATGTGGAAAAATGGCTTTCAAAACAGACCGGGTTCAACCCCTCCTCCCTGTTGATGCTTAGCAATGCCAACGTAAACGTTTCAAAAAGAGCTCATACATTGTCAAACCGCCATGCAGATGGGTATTGTGATAGAGTTTAACTTTGAAGTGCACAATGTGAGAAGTATATTTTGAGTGTGACACACCATGGACAGGTTCATGACCCCTGACACCTGGACCCGTTTGTTTTTACTTGAGCCTGTCACAGTCACTGATGCTGAATGATAAACATTTGTTATCAGTTTTACTTTAGAAAAGTGATATGTGCCTTGCCAGATGTACTGTACATTCTGTCATGAAGACAAATTGCTGGTTTTGTTTTCCAGTAGCCTGTTTAAAATTTTCTTTATCCTTTCTAGGACATTTGTCCAACAGTATCTTTGACTATTGTTAAGTGTGACATTCATGGGTGTAGCAACCTTTTTTAGTGAGGGAAACGGGTCCCACCCACATTTTTCTCATCAAAAAAAGTGTTAGTTTAGTTTTTGTCATGCTTAATAAAATAATTTTTCCACTTGTTTAAAACCATTTTTTTTTAGTTTCTTGAGGAAGTCTAAGCTAGATTGTCCCCCTCACTTTTCAAATGCCTCCTACGCCCTTGGTAACATTTAGTATTTGCGCCTTCTATCTTCTCAAATTAGAAAAATTATAATAACAAATTACATAAAACAGCCTTGTAATATTGAAACATAACTTCTTGCCACACATAATACATCTTTGCATTCCCACAAAGACAGCGTAAGCATCATGTACCATTTTTTAAACCATCTGACAAAAGTGTTAGTGGAATAGTAGCATAAACTGCGTGGCTTAGGTTTCATGCTAGCACTGGCCGCCTTCAACTTCCTTTGTATTTTGCTACAAAAGAAACCTTGGAGCGTGCCCAGATCACCTAGTCCAGCTCAAAGCCAACTAATTTGTAGCCATCATTCATGTTAGACCAAGATGTATACATAATAAGACATCCATTTGATTATTTCTAGCACCAGTTAAATGCTCCGTGCCACATTCCTTTGTGGGAAGGAAGTGCTATAAAATCATTCCTCTATTTCTGAAAGAGGTTAGGTGAAAAAAGACCCTATAGACACTATGAAGTGTGAGTGTGACTAAAACACACTGAGGGAGGAGCCGTATAGAGGCGTATTGAACGGAACAGTGTGCATGGGAATGTCTGGATACGCCTCCAGAGGTATCCCACAGAGTGGGAATCCTACTCGATGTGACCATGAATAGACATTCCCCACCTCTTGAACCCGCCCAGGCCTTTGATGTCTAGGGGTCACACTGTGCCCTCGGAGCGCCAGGGGGGCATAGTTGTCCCGAACGCCTGGCAACAATCCCCTGCCCTGCCAGGGTAATGACTGCCCAGCCACAAGAAAGGCTTAAAAGGCTGTCTGCTGCAAGAGGAAATTCAGATTACATGGGCTGTAGAACCATTACTAGTTAGAACTAAGAACAAGACAGACGTGTAATGCACTAAATTGGAATTCTAATAATGTTGCAAATGCGAAGAAATCACTTTCGACCTGTACTATAACTGAGATGCGCTTTACAAGCAAAATTAATTAAGTTCAGTTGTAGTTCAAATAGTGTTAAAAAAAAAAAAGTGAATGGTTTCAGAGTAAATTTGTACAATACAAATGTAACTATACTCTCTGTATACCTATCCATTGGGGTAAAGTTGAGATTGCAGTTAGATTTTTAGGGGCAGAGACAGGTCCAGTGCAAGAAATACAGGAAAAGACACTAGGGAACATATTCAACTCTAAACTCCTTGAAAGGTAAAACTTCGAGGTTTCCATTCATTCACAATAGTGATATAGTTTTTTTCTGACCAGTGTTATTCTGCGTCCATTCATTCTGCCCCCTGGAAATCCAAAACAATCCAAAAAACAAAAATTATCTGTTTAGAATATTTATAGGCCTTTTTTCTTGTTCTGTTACAGTCAAATTTAATATAACACTTTTTTTGTACAAATTTTGGAGTGTATTCCATAAATGATATGCAACTGTATATTCATTCACATGGTTGTCAGAACTCTGTACAGTTTTATTTTTTTCTTAGTGACTGATGAAGTATGTCAAATAGTATATCCATCTTCTTGTGTTGTTGTGTCTGTCTATTCGTCGGTCTCTCTTTTCCCCCTGTCTGGGCTCCCACTCCTGTCTCCTTGGGTCTCAGCTGGCTCTGTTCCTGTGGCCTTTGATCTCTGTGAAAGGGTTGGGAGCTTTAAAGTGCTTCTGTTTCCGCTGTCAGGAGCCCCTCTCTTGTTCTTCTCTCTGGTTTAGGCTTTCAGAACGGTGGCAGGCCCCGCACTGTGGTTGGCTGGGTCAGGGGAGTGTGGTGGGGGGCACAGCGATAAGGGGTGGGTTGCTCGGGAGGTGGTGTGATGGAGGTGATGTTGGCGGGGTAGGAGGGAGAGTGTGAGTTGGTGAGGATCCGACACCTGACAGCTCCAGTTTCTACCTCAATCATCACCTCGTGACCACAAACACAAAGTCAACAAAAGGTTCCTGGATTTCATTAGATTTATTCCCATATTTTGGTAGGACATTCTGAACCCTATTTTCAGGATAAATCCCTCATTCAGAAGCCGTGTAAGTTTACGTACATCCAACTGTGTCATATAATTTTATTTCCAACTTTTAAATAAATGTCACTGACATGACAGCAAAACTTAAAACTTCATCGAATAACACCAAAGACTGTTTAATTGATAGATTGTGGCAATACAATAGTTTTTAATAGTCCTTTTATACTATTTTAGTAGAAGATAGTTTAGTTTTGATAGTTTGTTTGTGTTAGTGGAGGTACTGGTTGGAATGGAAAGGATACATAGTTTTCTCTCATTGCTGTGGTTAAAAAGTGGCTAAATAAAAATATTGGATTAGGTGAAGTACACATCTTCAAATATTTGTTTTTCATGCTCCACACTTTCATCCAAACTATTTTGCTAAGCTGAAATCCTGTTTTATTAAAGGGCTGTGTCAGTACTATCAGATCGTAAACCTATGCCACAATAATACCTTCTACCCCGAGTGAAGTCATCAGCCTTCACCACAAATGTGTGTTTCTACTGCAGCTTTTCACCAAAAAAAATCATTAGTGTTGATTTAACTTTGTTCCAAACAAAGATTCAAGGCCTGTTTACATGAACCCACAGGCTACAGTAAGCCACAAAATCTTTCGGAGGCATGGAAACTGTGTATGCATCTGGTGAAATTAGAGGACATTTTCAAATCCACAGACCGCCCCATGTAAACAGGCCAAGTCCTAAAGAGGCGCTGGCTGGTTTAAGCGAGGCCACGTGAAAGGAAATTACTTCCATATGTTGGACACTCAATCTTTTCTTGTGCCCTGTTTGCAGCGTGTCTTCTTTGAGGGTTATTGAGACTTGTAAACCTACAGAGCAAAGGAGAAAATACGTTTTTTTTTCCTCTGGAAGAGTTTGAAAACCCTGCAGTACAGTTTTGATGTAAATCTTAAATCAGGTGTTACTAAGACACTGCAAGACACGCACCTACAGTACAATGCACCGAGCACATTCTCACACTCTACACATTGTCAGAATACTTCCCTCCGTCATGTTGATTAATGCTCTCTGGCAGATGCTGTGACGATCACTGGAGAGACCGTGGAAGATCAGCAGTCTCTTTCTCCTTGCCGCACTGCTTTAAAACATCTATCTCTAGGTTGTCCTCCTCAGATCCCCTCACACCTGGCTGCCCCCCTGGAGTCCCCCTCTTCTCTATTTGTTCTCCTACTCCCCCGCTTCCTCAATCCTCTGCCCATACTTTCCTCCCAACTTCATATCTTCTACTCCCTACTACTGTTATATGTCTGTTTTCAGTGCCACCTTCTTCTGCTACCAATCTTTCTCTAAGCTTTCCATTCATCTCCATTCTTTTTCTTGGCTTTTATATTGGTTCTGTTCTTTAATTGGAAAAACAAGCCAAGTTGAGGCATCTAGCCAGGGTCAGCGTCAGGAGAGGCAGCCAGCTCATGACAGGGTTAATCAGTGTTGAGGCAGCCGAAGTGGGTCTGGCTCTCCTCAAACACACAAAAGGAAGGGCAGATGAGGAAAAGACATCATGAAAAATTTTGTAACTTTCCTCCAGGGATTTTATTTCAAAATGTAAATGTCAGATTTGTCACACAACACTATTCCAGATACACTAAATGTTTGGCCACTTTCCTGGTTGTTATCCCGGACGAGCTCCCAAACTATGTATCTATCAATTTTGCCACCTGTTTTTTCAATATTATTTTAGACTCCATATATGAGTATTAGATGTTTTGACTATTTAACTATGTCCCCCTTTATACTTGGCATTAAAATCAAGAAAGAGTTACTGTAAGAGCTCTTTCAGCAAAATGATAAAGCAGGATGTAAATAGTCAGAAAAGCCCTATCTTGTTATTTCTTAGAAGAGACCGAGGAACACATTCTACTAAAGTCTTTCATACTTTCTTTCGGTTGCGTTTGTGCAACACTGTGTACGTGTTTGAGATGCATGGTCGACCATTTGACTTCAAAGGGGATGACACTCTGTCTATTTGAGGTATGTGATGCTAGCATGTGGGCACATAACCTGCTTATCATAAACACACTCACACACACCTGTTTGGGAGTGTACTCTTGCCCTCAGTGTGGCCTGCCTTGCGTGGAGGAAGTCAAATTTTTCTCATGAAGAGACGTGCAGAAAGTCAACAATCAAACAGAGATGGAACAAAATGTATTGTCTTTGGGAATCAGATGCAGTTCCCATGACCTTTACACACTTTGAACAATATCAGTGAGATACAGTTTACAGTTTTTAAAAGCACTCATGTAAATCTGCAAACTGTTTACATGTCAACTGTGTTTGGGCGGTCTCAAAGAGCTTAAAAAGTAGCTTCAGAGTGTAATCTTAAAACCCAAAACACTACCTGCCCCAGGTGTGCCCCAATAACACATATGGTTATTTTTTTTATAACCCTTTGCATTCTCACTTCACAAAGATAAAAACTTGGTACTAGTCACAAGAACACTCTAGGCCAACGCTCTACATTTGTCATTGACAATCTAGTGGCTGCTGGCGACACACTGTTAATAGAACAATTCTGGCAAAGCACTTTGTTGTTCTTCTTAAAAACTTTGAATGTTCTAGGAATATATTACCAGTATTAGATTCTATACAGAGTCTATCACTGCAGTTCAAGGTTTAAAAAGTTATGTCTGCTCTCAGTCATCAATGCCCTGAGACTGGCAAAGGCAACATACAAGTCATCTGTACTCACCTTACTGGATCTGTCTCCTGATTTTGACAATGTTAATCATCACATCCCCCTATCTTCTCTCAGTGCTATGGGTGTCTCTGGAATGGCGTTGCAATGGTTCAAGTCTTATATAGTCTCATATAGGTCATATACAGTATCCTGGAGAAACGAGGTCTCACGGGGTGCCACAGGGCTCAGTGCTTGGACCGCTACTCTTTTTTGCATTTTGATGTAATCGGCTACCTAGTTTATTAGAAGTGCTTCCAATTTCAAACGTATGGCATGTGTCCTCCATGTAAAGGCCTATTCTTCCAAAAACATTAAGGAACAACTTTCTTTTTTCTTTTGCTTGATCTACCCCTGCAGAGACTGATGCTGCTGGTCTTTTCTCATGCCGCATCACTAAGACATGTTGTCACACACTTGAGCGTGGTTAAAGTTCTGGAATTGTCCCTTAACCCCTTTGGGCTAATTACCTAAAGTTTTTTTGTAGGTGTGTGTTTCCACTCCTCAGTGCTCATTACTGGCCTTGGCTTCAGTGCTTTCATTAAAGGGACTGTGGAATGGTAGGGGACCAGGGGATGGGCGGAGGTCGTAATTGGGCTGTTCCGCTCCCCTGGCCTCGCTCAAGGTCAAGGCGAGACAAACGGCCGGCCAGATCTTTCATTCGGCCCTCCATCCTTCTGTTCCCAGCCTATCCCCTCTCTCAGCGCCCTCTTAAAACTCCACCTCGCCTTTCCCTCTCGCTTTCGTTCATCCTCTTCTTCTCCTGGGGTCTTTTGTCACAGTAGACCGGTCCACTGGGGAGCCACAGAGAAGTGCAGGGCTAATTCAGTCTAATCTCCTAGCCCGTTAATGTCTAGCTGATATGTGGATTTCTACACATCCTCCGGGGAAGGCCTTTGTGGTTGAGGCCATCATTATGAAGTTTTCTAGCCAATTATAAAAAGGGAAGAAAATTTGTTAAATTCTAACTCAGCTCCTAAGAAGTTTTGCTGATTGTTCTGTAAAAGAGAGGTGATTCATGTGAAAGGGTTTTGATAAAGTGAATAGCCTGCTCATACTTTCTGCTGAAGAGGGACACTGTATCTTGTGTGGAACTTGCGGATGGATTTTGTACAACACTGAGTCCGTCATGTGCAATTTTGTACACGGTATGAGGTCAAAGCCAAATTCTAAGCCATCTGAGTAAAGTGGTGCAGCGATGCTTGTCTGGCTCCGGCCAGCGGTGAGCTCGGTCTAACGTCTCCCTCTGATTAAGACGCAGTGGTGAAAGCTGCCTTTGATCTGAGGAAATGTCTGCGTAGGGAGCAGTTGGAATGTGGCGCGCTCCTCTCTGCCGTGCAGATGCATGGAGAGAGATAGCGTCACAGTTCATTTGTCTGGCTTGGACATTGCCAGTACACCCCCGGTCTTACAGCAGAGTAAGAGTTTGTGTGAAATATAAAACAGGTAAACAAGTGAGGCACCTTGGTGGCTCACCTGATATAGCGAGTACTACCTGTGTTCAATTCCCTCTCTCTTTTCTATCAAATTAAGGCAAAAAACAAAAGCATCAGACAGTTATACACAAGGTCAACAATAAATTAGCAGATTAAAATTAAGTAATGATCTAAAACTAGATCTATGCACATAGACCATTTTCACCATTATATTTTACCAATGTAAAATGGCTACAAAACAGTCCAATGTCACTAATGCAAACTTTCATTCAATCATTTATTTTATTGGGACAGTGCATGTTAATGAACATACATGAGAGACACAGCCACAGGAATGTCCACATGAACATGCCAGGTTGTATCCTCAGGCTAATTTCCATCCATTGTCGCAAGATATTCACACATTCATACACCAGCAGAGGCAAGAATGGTAAATGGTAAATGGCAGGCACCCAAAGCGCTTAACATCGTGCTTCCACTCACCCCATTCACACACATTCACACCTGGGGCAGACAGAGATGGGGGCTGCCATACACACGGCGCTCAACCTTCTCCGGCCACCACCAAACACACCTCTACAGTCACACACATTCACACACCAGTGCTATGGACACTGGAGGCAAGGTGGGTTAAGTGTATTGCCCAAGGACACAACGACAGTATGAACCTTCCGGTTATAGGACGACCGCTTTACCACTAAGCCACTGCACATAATTAAAAAAAAAATACTGTATAAAAAATACTATATTATTACTAGCAACAAGTTGTAAGACATGTAAGAAAGACTTAAAAAGTGATACCAGAATTTAGCTTTATGTGTTGGATGTTAAAAATGCATGTGTATTCATCTACTCTTTGTGTTTTCCTTCTTGTGTGTGTCCACAGGCCTACAGGGCTGGCAGGAAGTCCAGCTTTCTCTGATATTTCACTCATCCGGATCTCGCCCCAGCGGAACCCTTCTGTGGGGGCGGAGTCGCCCTTTCACCCTCCGCACCCTTACATCAACCCGTACATGGACTATATCCGCTCAATTCATAGCAGTCCCTCCATCTCTGTTCTATCGGCCACCAGGGGCCTCAGTCCTGCAGATGGTGAATAAAACACAAGCTCACACACACTCCCGAGACTCGCACATCTGTACATAACCCCAACAGAGCACTAATAGCTGCTAAAGCTTTGCTAGACCCTTAAAAATAATTGTTAAAATTGATCGGCGAACTTCGATTGCCTGATTTGTTGTATCAATTAATTTCAGGATCAGTAGAGGTCAGCTGAGAGGCACCAGATCTATCTCTATTAAGACCCAGGGGTTGGGCAGATGTTATCAGAGTACAGCGAGGGTTATGAATGTGGCACAGTCAGGGCAGAAGGTGGGGGGCTGCACAGGTTGGAGCGAGGCTAATCCTTTTGATCTTTGAGTCATTTCAGAGACCTCAGGAGGATGCTTCAGTGAGCGGCAGGGTCACGAACAGGGCCTACTCTCACACAGGGAGGTTCCCATTCAAGTTCAGGGTTAGGGGATGGAGGGAGGAGGGGGGTCTTGGGTCTACAGGGAAGGTTTGGTACTAAGATCCCAAGAGTCAGAGACAATTATTGTGGGAAATAAAAAGTAATTATTGTTAGGGCCCCACAAAATCTAACAATTTATAATATATTAACTACAATAATAACAGCGTATTTGGGGTTGGTCATTTTTACATTTAACAGGGGTAGCACTGAAGAAAGACAGAAAAATCACTGCCACTGCAACAAAATCAAAAGCTCATATAAGTAAAGCTTTGCATATAGTTGAACAAAACTATATGCTCCTACTTTTATGACTGAAAATGTCAGTCATAAAAGTAGGAGTGTGGGGTAATGGAATTGTTATCTCCAATGTTATTAGCAGATGTCGCCAGAAATGACACTGTATCTTTTTATTGAGAGTGAGGAAATCATAAGATTTTTTGTCCATTTTGTATTTAAAGGAATGACTTCAAGCACAATCTAAGCCCTAAGCATGTAAAGAAACAACAATTTTACGAAAGCAAGACAACAAGCTGAACGCACCAGCTTCTAATGACCTAATCTGCTCCTCTGACCAAAGTTCTCCCTCCATAAATCTCTGCTCGCTTTAAGGTCTGCAAATGCCTTAATGATGCCACTTGTCAGTCTTCAGCTTTTGGACACTTCAGCAGCAGCACTTAAGCCTGTTTCTCAAAGGAGTGTGTTTCTCAAAGAGCAGATAGCACTGGCCACTTCATCTTCATCTAACTCCGACTCTCCACCATCACTCAAGTATACGTTTGACCCTAGAAACGCCATACCCTTCAATTTTCCATTACCAAAACATAACCTACCACATGATCTCCTTTTGAGTTTCCAAAGCTTTGCATTGTGAATGAGGCACCTAATTACTCCTTTAATCAAGCCAGTGATTAATTAACCCATCAGCTTTTGTGCTGTTAGTATATCACCCTGCTTACAAAGAGGCTTCAATATGCAACCATTTTTCTATGGCAAAAAGTGCATTTGAATAATGATGAATTAATTAACAGAATCTAATGGAGATTTAGAGTGGGTGGGATTTAGTGCCACCCTCTCGCTGCCACACATTTTTCTTTTTTTCCATCATATTTGGAGTTCAGAGGTAGGTTTGGCCCTAATTCTATTGTTGTGCTAAAGGCTCAACTAAGTCCTGGGGCAAACATTGCTGAGTGCCACACCAACATCCCTACCTTCTCCCCCATTTTGCCCCCAGGATGAGATTCAGATGCCAGTAGTTTTGATTTAAGCCCCTTTTTTTCTTCTTTGAATCTGAATGGGCCACATTATGAGTGAATGCAAAAGCAAAGCTTAGGCGGAACACTGGAGACAATTAAGAAACTCCCCCAAACATAATACCCAGATCGAATTAATTTTGCGTTTTTTCTTACATTCATCTAACCAATCGTGAATGCATATAACAGGAATACAAGCCAGACTTAAGTGGAAATCTCTCTATTTATTTTTGCTTCAATTGGAGTAAAATAAAAAAGAACTCTGATACTCTGTGGGTCTGAATCGTTTCCATATTTGCATCCAAAACCACAGTGTTAGTCTCTCTCTCTTCGAATATTTGCATAAGGAAGCCCACCAGCCGCCAGATGTTTATTTTTAGGCTGTGGTTCAAGGACTTACAGCACGCTACAACTAAGGGAACGGCTTGGAAATGGTAAGCATTTGAGGGAAAAGGGTGCGATGTATCTTTTTGCGTGCAGATCTATTTGGGCAGATTTAGGCCTTTTGTTTCTTTTCTATGGCGTTTAAAAGGAGCACACTGGAGGAGCAGGTTGCATATCTTCACGTTGCAGCCCTGATATGTACAACACAGAGGAACCATCTCTGGCAAAGGATGGATCAACCCACATATTCTTACCACACACACTCATGCACAGTGTATCCAAGGAAGAGAAAGGGGCTGTTTAAGAACTGTATTGTGGGATGATCAGTTCTGCCGTGCTTTCAATGAATGCATCAATCAAACACTAATGCACACTCACCGCAATCTGTGAGCAAGCAGCCACTAATCCCCAAAGAGGCTCCCCACTTCAGGTGATGCTCCCCGTGCAGCTGTTTTGCTTAACTTGACTGTGTTGCTAATGTGCTCATTACTGTTTACCGCTGAGCTGATGAATGTAGGGCCGTAATGCAGTGCAGGTGCCTGTCATGTTTCTCTCGCTGCCTAATCATTTCCCCCCGACCTCTTCATCTTGTCATCTGTTACCGCTGTCTCCTTGTGGCCCGCTGCGCTGACCCCCCAACTCTTCTCATTGTCCAGCCCCACACCCAGCTCTGACCACAGCGGAGTACTACCACCAGATGGCCCTGCTGGCGGGACATCGAAGTCCCTACACCGCTGACCTACTGCCCTCTGTGGCCTCTACCGCCGGCGCTAGCAGTGCCAGCGCTCTGCACATGGAGTATCTGCAGGCAATGGACAGTAAGTGTACGTACATCTCACACTCAGACACTGAAACATGAACTCCTTGACAATCAGACAATCTGTGCCCCATTTTGGGGCAAAGAAATGTGTTTCATCGTGTGAAAAAAATATCTTTTGACCTTTTGATGTTCAATAGCTTTTGGAACAATAATGAATGATATTTAACTAAATTTTGGAGTAATGGGCTACGATAGAAAATACACATCTGAAATGCCACTTACACTGAAGCAGCCACAATTTGCAAAATGACACGTATATGCTACACAGTTAATAAAAAAAATAAAAAAATAAATAAAAAGGGAAACCAGTATCTAATTTGAGAATATACAGGCCAGACAATAGAATAGTAATAGCATTAGCAATAAACAATGTCAAAAATGCTATATTAAAAACTCTTATATTCTTTTACCATAAATCTGAGCTCATCCTGTTAAAGATCTTCTGTCTATGCATAGTCTAACATCTGTAATAGCTCTGTTACCACCTCCACTCCCTGCAACAATGTTACACTTTAGGTAAAGGTGACGTGAAAGAAATTAGTCAAACATAACATAAACCTTTTTATGGTCACTTTTTGTTCTATGATAATTTATTAGGCCCGAGCCGGTGATGACCGGGAGGGCCTATTGTTTTTCGGATTTTTTTTTTTTTTTCTTCCGACTCCAATGATCCTAAATTTGACCCAGTGAACATGTGACACTAGGTCATTTTATTGGTCCCAGACTTCAACCCGGCAAAAATTTATGTATTTGAAGTCCCGAAAAAAAACAAAAACAAAAATGACTCAGTGGCAATGTTACCCAGAAAAGTCAAAATACATTGGGCCTATGGAAAGTGAAAGTAACTTTTTTCCAACGTAGAAAAATGAAACTTGGTACATCCATAGGACACCTCAGGGCAAACAGAAAAGTCAATGACAGCCAAACCCTAAACTCAACAGGAAGTCCGCCATGTGGGGTGAAAGGCGCGGCCACTAAATTCGCACCCCTTGCGCAGAAAGATGCAAATCATTGTGTTTTAATCTAAATGGCCCCAAATTTGGTGAGTATCATCTAGACACATGTGCCAACCAAAGTTGTGACTTTGTTGTTGATATCTTATCGGGTATGGGTGTGGCAAGCCTGTAACGAGGTGGCCATTTTTGTGAAAATAAAACGTCTCTTAACTCTCAAACGGCTTCTCGGATCGAGTTGGACCCAAAAAGGCGTTTGTGCACATTCATGACCTGAACACAAAAATATGTAAATAAAAGGGTTATCTTTAGAAATGGCTCTCCAGCGCCCCCTACAAACTTATAATGGGACCCAAGAATTTAGTTTGTCATAGAGACATAAAATTTGGTACACACATCTCTTATGTCATGACGAGCATAAAAGCCAATGACAACCACCCCTATCTATAAATGTGTTGCCATAGCAACGTCCCAAATATTTGGAAAAAGTCAATGGGAAGTGAAAATTTTAGTTTGTCGCAAATGAAACTTGGTATCCAGCATGGGCTTATGAACAAGCCAATGGGGACCACACCCTATAAGAACTCAGAAAATAGCTGCTTCATTCCACAGACACCAAACTTGGGCAAAATGAGCTAAACACATGTATTATATTTTATTTTATTATAATTTGGTATATTTTTTTATTATAATTTTTCTGCAAAATGATCCTCAATTTGACCCAGTAAACGTGCAACTAAAAGTCATTTTATTGGTCCCAGACTTCAAGCCCGGCGAAAAATTTATGTATTTGAAGTCGCCGAAAAAAAAATATGAAAAATGACTCAGTGGCGACCCCTAGAAAAGTCAAAATACATTGGGCCTATGGAAAGTGAAAGTAACTTTTTTCCAACGTAGAAAAATGAAACTTGGTACATCCATAGGACACCTCAGGGCGAACAGAAAAATGTATTACAGCCATATCGTAAACTCAACAGGAAATCTACTATGTTGGGTGTATGCGTGACCACCTAAATTGCACCCCTTGTGTCTAAAGGCTTTTCATCTAAACAGCTCCAAATTTGGTGAGTATCATCTCGACACGTGTGCAAAAAAAAAGTTATCAATTTGTTTTTTGATAGATTTGTGGCTGTGGTCGTAATGAGTCTGTGAAGAGGCAACTATTGGGAAATAAATGCCATTTCCCAATTGCCAGGATCCTTCTCAACAGAAAATGTTGGGTGGAATACATGACCACCTAAATCGTACACTTTGTGCTAAAGGGTTTTCATCTAAACAGCTCCAAATTTGCTTTAAAGCACGACATGCAATCCTCCGAATATATGTGTCCCCGCGGTCTCAAGGGAGGCGAGGGCCTTTATCGCCGCTTGCGGCTTTAATTTACAATATATTTTTCTTATACTAGATAGCCATGTATGTTTGGTTTCCTTCTCACATAGCACTTTTTCCGCACTCCTTTAAAACGTGTGTAAAGGGGTTGTGCACTGTCTGTATAATATGTGACACTAGGCATTTTTTTTCCCCACTTGATTAACCTAAATGGAACACAATTGCTAACTGAGATGGGATATTGGTGGGAAAAACTCCAGCAGAAAAAGAGCCTAGTCATAAGTCATGTTGTATTTTCTTGGCCATTCAGCAATGTTACTCCAGAAAAAAAAAAACTGTCCTGTGTTTTGCAATTTCTCATTGGTTACACATGTCATAGGCATTTTCATTTGTAGTTAGTTGTAGAGTAATACTTTTGTCCATCCGCATGGAGAGTTCATGCTTGAACCCAGCCTTGCAGGTAAATGGACACCCATCAAAGCATTGTCTATTTTGTTTTTACCCTATTATTAATGAACAGCAGTACATTATGACATGGGTGGGCCCAATGGGAATTCCACCTCTGAAATGCACTTTTACAATACACCTTGCTTCTGCTATTTATAGATCAAGTCTTAGCTTAACCAAAGTAGCTAGGCTTTGACATGATTTAAATGAGCTATTGTCTTAATGTGTTGGGCTCAGGATGGTAAGCACAGGACTTATGCTAATGAGTTATTTTAAAGTGTAAATAGGAAATTAAAGTCCCACTGAATCTTAGAAAGGTCGGACAGGCTGACCCCTTTCCCTTTGATGAGAATGTATTTAGTCAGGCATTCGCAGCTTTCATGGAAATCCGGGGTGAAGTTCTCCCTTTTTCCTCCGAACAAACTAATTAAAACTAGCCAAACTTGAGCGGGTATCAGAAAATTAATTGCTATTAAGTAGGAATTGGAATGTCCCACCATTCATCACTGGAGAAATCCTTTCTTCTGTGTCACTTTTTAAGATTAATAGACTGAAACAAAACAATTAGGGCCAAATTTTAAGTGGAGATACAGCGCTTCTCACTTAAAAATCGCCTGTGATCATTGTTGGTAATAACTCATCATGTTAAAACATTGTGTTTTTTAAACCTGAAAAATTAACACTTTAAAGCTGTGTTGAAAAAACATCTAAAGAGCAGACTCTATCAAGAGGCATTCACTAATAATCTGGGCTACAGTGGCTATTTTAGTCTGTTTCACATCAGATTAATTACCTTCAGAGAGAGCTTTGCTTATGAAACAATGGGCCTGTCCTGCCTATTTGTGCTTTAATGGGCTATTGTATCCCGTCTTACTGCCTAATTAGGTCCATAGCTCTTATAGCTCTCAACAGTTCATTCACTTTTTGAGCCCTGTATTAGTTGATTTTTATTTTACTGCTACTTCTTTATTACTAAATGAAAGTGATTTGTGTGTTACCAGAAGTGTAAGTGTCTTCTGTGTTTGTTGTCTTTTAGACTTTTGCTCTGTGGAGACTAAAACATTTTAAAATACCATTCATTACAGTTTTTCTTTTTGGCTAAGTTACATTTTTTTCTCAGCGCATTTGAAATATTGGCAATACAATGGTCTGGACAATGGCATTGGTATGGACAACTGTAAGCCAGTGCTGTTTGTAGAGAGTGAGACAGAGAAGCTGTGAGCTGTCTAATGAAGGAGATATACTGTATGTGGCAGTGCTGAGTAGCGTTAACAAGAGACATTAGCAACTAACTTGCCTGTCCCTTCCTCAATATAGGATACCTCTTTGATGTGAGATAGATGAGGTGGTTGTACAAGGGTACAAGGATCATAGGATCATAATGCCAAGTCATGGTAGCTAACCACAGATGCTAAAAATCTGTATTGTTATATAACTATGTAGTTAGTAGTAGTTAGTATGTAGATAGTTAAAAACTGGTTTTAATGGGAATTTACAGTGACAACTATTTCTTATCATTTATCATATTAGTTAACCAGAAGTGATACGCAATAGCTTATTTTAAGTTCAAAGTGGTCTGCATCTCAGACCAACACTAACCCTAACCTACTGAGCTAACAAACATCCATAAGGCTACTGTAGGGTCACAGTTTTCACACATACAGTCTATTTGATTTGTTTTTTGTAGGTCTTTTGTCAACCCGATAACAGTGTATATATACTGTATATATATATATATATATATATATATATATATATATATATATATATATATATATTTAACAACTGCTTTGATATTTGTTTTTACAAAAAATCCAAACCAATACATTGTAGTTCTATAGAACTGAGAAATAAAGATGTATAAAAAGTTGTCTCCAATGACAATGTTACACTGAGCAATTCTGTGACCGTCACATCCACAGGCCTCCCTTGTGATAGCGTCCCTCTCAGGTGGCCCCTAGGTGTGTCGGCGAGGGTTCAGCCCCAGTTTTCAAGCCCGCTCATTTTTGTCCAACTCCATCAGTCCGGTGTGTCTGAGCCCTCCCTGGCCACTAGAATTAATGATGCGGCGCGTAAGCAGCCTTCCCGTCCATAAATCAAGAGGAAATTAGAGGGACAGTCGTGCTACCAGCCTCCATGCTTCTCTGCCGGTCTCCCTGGTTGGCCGATTTATCATTTGGGCCGTGCATTAATAAACACCACTCCCATGAGGTTTTGCAGTGGTGAGACACTGCTCTGCTCCTCACCACTGCCTCGTCTCCTAATTCACCACAAGTGGAAGCTGTCTTTCACAATCATGTGCCTCCAGCTTGTGTAAAAATGTGACACTAAGACACTAAGGTCCATTCTTTTAGATGTATAGTCTTGAATGTTCATTTGTTTTTGTTTCAGCCTTCATTTGTTTTGATTACCTTTTAAACGTCATTTACTTTTAGTTATCATTGTAATTCTTTGAAGTGGCATCTTGAACATTTTTGCTGTCCCAAAAAAATGATCATCAGAAAGGAGAACCCATTTTTTTCTATTACAAGAGCTTGATTGAATTTTTAGGAAAAGGATTATACCATGATTTGACAGTCATGTGACCATCTACAGCATTCTATTTGGCAGTTGTTCTGGAGGATTTATATGAAGATGCTTTCCATACAGCCATAGTTTAAAGTGAGGCCTGCTTCTGCCAGAACGCTGCCGTCTCACACGCACACATCCACACGCACTGATTACCATGTGAATGGAGTGTTCTGTAATCGTTGGATATGTCAAGCGCGAGATGGAGCATTGAGATGGATGGATTGTGTGGGGACGTAAATACGGAGGGGGGTTATCGGGCCTGTGTAGGCTGGTTTTGTTACCCTTTATGAAATAACTCAAAATGTTTTATTTCCAAGTCTTGAGTCACAAAGTCATTGTGTCAGTTCAAGCACAAAGCACAACATCCCCTCAGTGCTTTATTCCCCTCCTTCCATCGCTCTCTGTTTTTCCCTGTCTTGTTTGTGACATCTCCATGTGAAAAGACAACAAAAGTCATGTTTTAATCTCTACCCGTGGCTCATTGTATGTTCACGGAGAATGCTCGCGCCGTTTCCGCCTTTTACCTTTTCAAACCCCCTTTAGTATTTCCAGTCAACACTGATTGCATTTGAATAAGGACTCAAATTGGACTTGATTAAATATTACCATACACAGTCAGAGCATTTCTCCAACATAAAAGACATGTTTTCTCGTGGATGAAATGCAAGCAGAGCATCAAGTGACAGCCAAACACTCATTCAGACGAGGGCTTTGTCTGATGATTGACAAAAGTGTCATCTGTTAGGGTTAGATTAGGTTAGTTTTTTTCTATTTCATTTTGATGGAATATACTTTTCATCTCTCTTTACCAAAAGTCATATTTTTACAGAACCTTTTACTACTTTGTATCAGGCCATTCTTTTAAATTCTTTAAAATTTTTTAATTCTAACTTTCCCCTTTTTCCCATATTTTAGATTCTCGTTTTTCCAGTCCGAGGCTGCCATCAAGGCCCAGCAGGAAACGCCCCCTGCCCAGCTCACCCCTCTCTGAGCACAGCTTTGACCTGCAGACCATGATACGAAACTCACCCAACTCTCTCGTCTCCATGCTCAACAGCTCTCGCTCCAGCTCGTCCACTAGCGGCTCCTACGGTCATCTCTCGGTCGGGGCCATCAGGTAGTACTCTGGGATTTATACATCTACTACCAAGCCAAGTTTGTTTTACACATTTTGGGTCCCCACTTTTTCACACAACAATGTTCATTACCATTTTAATTTAATTTAACTCAGCTTGTACAGTGTATAATTCTGTGTAGTTAGTGAGTTATTCATTTTAATATATATGTTTTTTGAGGTTAGTCCTATGAGGGTTGGGTGCCAATAATAGTTCAATACATCATATTTCCCTCAAAGCAGTATTATGTAATTTTTAGAGATGCTCCGATCAGGATTTTTGATGCTGATCACTGAACACTGAAATGTGATTGGCCGATACCGAGCATATTAAGGACTAAATTAAGAGTGCTATAAAACAACATTTTATTATTTTATTATTTGGGTAATTTACCCAAAAGTTTTTTTTTTATTAAGTAACAGCCAGGTTTCTCAAAAGCAAACAGGTATAAACCATTAAAGAATCTATCTCAATCCACAGGTAGCGTTCAACCTTGCAGGACTTAAATAAGATTAAATAAATATTTCTGCTTTACTTATTAAAGGTTTTCCAGTTTCTAACATCGTCCACAAGCAATCACTAGTCATTCAACAACAAATAAAAACATCTGTAGTGGCTATTAACAAAACATATTGCCACAATTTTTTATTTGTGCAAAAACAAAAAACAAGCACTAACCTGTGTGTTATGAATTTATAAACCAAATAACAATCAACTATGGTGGGCTTTTTAAGGTAGGCTACATCATAATGGCTTGTACATTCACCACAAATCAGATTTTTTTTTCAGAAAAATTACCATCTCTGCATTTTGCGGGGACAACTTGTTTCGTTTGTCATTAAGAATAATACCCGCCGTGCTAAAAAGTCTTTCGTTGTCTACACTTGGGCGCGATGTGCAGAGGAAGGCTTGTGCAGGAGAAGGATTTTTCCTGCCAATAAACAAGCGGCAATCCACTTTGATGCACAACTGGCTCTGTTAAATAAAAGGCTCATCTGAGATATGGCAGGACCAATAGCACCTCTGCTATAACCTCCAAAATTTCAGCAAACATGGTATGCAAAGTTCCAACTCTCACTGTTTTTGCTGGTGGCTCAGAACTGTCAGGGGCCTCGCAGCTGATTGTGGCCTTGCTCAGTGGCTCTGATTCCGCTGAGGACTCCACTAAGGAGCCTACATATTTGCGGCTTGTGTGTACCTTTAAAAATGAATAAATACTTACTATTACTATTTTGACAAAAGCTAGGCTAGTGTGTAGTATAACTATGTGGAGCCTAATATAGGCTTACCTGGGGTCGAGGATTGTGGCGATGACATATAGACACTCAGATTCAATGTCACTGAATCTTTTCCTGACTGCTTCCAACAGCGTGGAATTGGATGTTTTCACCCCGTGTTCACTTTTGGTCATTATCTCCAAGTGATGAGTTAACACTTTGACAGATGGGATATTCAGAACTAGTGTTGTCAAAAATATCGATATTTTGATAAATATCGATACTGAAATATCTCAAACAATACGATACTCATTTCCCAACGTTTCGATACCATGTATCGATACCGAGTATCGATACCGAGTATCGATGTCGAGTATCGATATCGAGTTATTTTTTATTATTTGCACTATTGGTTTCTGAATGTATGACAATCTGAGAGGCCTGGACGGAGAGGGAACGTTTATTTTAATCAGAAAATACAGCTCCTCAGCTCCGTGTCAGTGTCAAAGCTGAAATACAGCCCTTTATCCTCTTGATAATCAGAGAATGAATTCAGAACTGAACCAGGACTGGACAGTTTTCATGTCAGGATTAAAAAGACTCTAGCTCGGAGGAAAGTGAGGACTTCTAATGTGGTGAGTTGTACATTTGTCAACTTCTTTATTCTGTCGTAGGTTAAGTATTGACTCGTTTGTCGCATATTTGACCTCATTTACAAACAACGTAAGTAATTAGCTCACGTAATTTGCGTTCATTTGAACCCAACACATGTTCGTTTGGGTGATTAAAAACAGAAAAGGTGTTTGGAGATGAGTGACACAGGTTAAGTCTTCCTTAAGTTGTGTCAGTTTCTGTGTGAATCCTAAATCCTGTTACAGAACTAATCATAAGCATTTTAATTAAAATGTTACCCCACACGGGGAAAATACAGGAAATAAATATTTCTATTCTAAATTTTGAAAATGTTTAAAGATGAACCTGCTAATTAAACAATAACAGTTAATTATTGGCAACAGCTAATGCTAAAGAAATGCTCAGTGCTTTTTCCCCTTGTTCCTGTTGTTTTCAGAGGAATGACAATAGAAAGAGATCAATTATGACAGGCATCTTTGTCATATTTGTTTAACAAATATGTTTTGGCTTGAATTGATGATTTTGTATTTAAAATGTTCTCACACAAGGAGGCATTATATGCAGGATTCCAGGCTGTTGTCAATAAACCACCAGGTCCTGAGCTTTAGCTTTAGCCTCTTTTGATTTTGTAGTATTTTCCTTTTGTCTGTGAGCTGTGTTTGATGAAAGATAAACACATCCTCCTCATGTAAACAAAGGATAAAATACAGAAAACAGTGGATTATCAACATTCATCTCCATATTGTTTAAGAGGCTGTAGGTGTAGAATAAATGAGACTTTACTTTAAAGAATTATATTCAAACACTTATCCTTTTATTAAAAATTTCCGGACCCCTCACGATGAGGAAAGTTAACTAAGGTCCAAGCGGACCATGGCTGATTTTATATTTATCTTTAAATAAAAAATTTAAAAATAATAATATTGTGACAGTTGTTTTCCCTTTGGTATCGAAAATGGTATCGAATATCGATATTTTTGAAGGTATCGTATCGAAGTTAGAAATTCCAGTATCGTGACAACACTATTCAGAACCCAATACAGTTGACGAGCTGATCTTCTGCGTGAGCTCCTCAAATGGTGCAAGCAAAGTTATATTTTCAGCTTACTTCCACTGTCAATTATTCGGCATGCACGGTCAGTTGTAATCAGCTTGTCTTGTTGAAGCCTTTTCTGAGGCTGGCCGAGCTGAATCTGGAGTGCATGGAGTCGGAAGGAGGGCTGGGAATGTTTGAAATGTCTTTTTGGTATTCCCCATGACTTTAACATGCCCCCAAATGCTGTGGCAATAGCTTCTGCAGTGTTTGAGCCTGCAAACTCCTGACCAGTGAAGGTCAACTTGGTGTAGCTTGAAATCCGGGTTGATAAATGTTAGACTTAACATTGACATGGGACATACACTCCAAGTGTCCAAGGACATACAGGTCCAAATGTCACCCGTGAAGCTTATTGCAAAGAAGTGTTTTAATGTGCAAATACAGTTGTGGTAGGCACACATCCATGAAATATTTACGTGCTGGCATGTTGTACCGTGGATCCATGAAGGCCATGAGTTGCTTAAAGCCAAAGCTTTCTACAATAGATAACGACTGGTGGCTCAGGCAGATGAACTCCATGATTTTTGTGCAAATTTCTTTCTGCCTCTTACCATCTTTGCTGTATGGTTTCAGTAAGGGCGTCAGTGTCAGTGGCTCAGTGGTAGAGCGGTCGTCCTTCAACCGGAAGCTAGGCGGTTTGATTCCCGCTCTCCCCACAGTTCATACTGTCGTTGTGTCCTTGGGCAAGACACTTAACCCACCTTGCCTCCAGTGGTGTTCCAGCTGTAACACTGGTGAATGGAACCCTAATGTAAGTCGCTTTAAAATGAAAGCGTCAACTAAAATCTAAATGTAACACTGTTGAATGTAAGTCGCTTTGGATAAAAGCGTCTGCTAAATGACTAAATGGTTGCAGTCGCTGCAGTGTCTGTGTCACTGAAAGCTGCTTAAGTTGTTTTCTTATCTCTTGGGTCCCGCTGTTCCTCGTACTTTGCGCTAGCTAGTTTTGTATACTCCTTGTATTCTACAACATGACTTGCCTACAAATGGCTAATAAGGTTTGTTGTGTTGTGTGTTTTTAGTTGCATACCTCCACAAGGAATATCCTTATTTTCTGCTAATTTAGAGTCCGTCTTTGACACCTCAAAAAAAATGCCAGACTGGAAAAGCCATTTTGAGTTTAATGTTAAGGACAAATCTAGCGTGTTCTGCGCATGCACGTGATCGTTTTTTCTTATTGACCATTTTGCCAAGCACCAATCTCACTATCTATAGCCGTATTAACCAATTGTTTGGCGCATCTCTAATATTTTTTTTTATTTAGTCTCAAAATGTAAAAGGTTATGAAAGGTCTTAAATTTTGATGGATTTTACTTTATAAATCTAGTTAGAAATAACTGATTATGGCAGCTGAATTTGGTCTCAGCTATTATTTTAAAGCATCATTTATTCCAGTAAATAAACCCGGGGTTTACGGGCGTAATGTTATTCAATCAGAGAATCGTCAGACGTGACTTATAAAAAGGCCAAACCATACAGCCGTTTGTCAACAAGGAAGCCACTTGAGCGCCGCTAGTTAACATGGCCAGGAGAAGAGCGGACACCAGAGCGGTTTCATCAGTTTATCCAAAACCGAGGCGAGAGCAGAAATAAACAGCCTCTCGGTAGCAGCTTCCACCATGTTGAAGGTTTAGACCAGCCGCGCGAGCCGAGTTACTTGTGTATGACATGGCCTCTTTTAAAAAGAGAACGGTCTGGTATACCAGTAAAATACACCAATGCTGTTTGGATGTTTTTAAAACCACTATCAAATTAAATTCTGATGAGTATAAATGATTATAAATTTGTGTGTAAACACTTTACAACCTAATTGTATGATTTTTATTTTGCTTCCACTGTGCATGTTCTTGGTCATGCAAAAATAGCAATAACAGCAGCTTTTTACTAGCCTGCGATGTGATACAATGTAATGCAAAATTGCCTAAATTCAAACCTAGGACTGTACGCTTCTTTAATCACTGTTTTTTTGTGCTGGTGTTCTATACTTGTCTCCCTGAAGTACTTAGATTCACTTAGATTCTATGTGAAACAGAAGAAGAATATCAAATCAAATAGAGTAAAATCAAATTAAGTTGCTATCTCAGAAACAGTCTGAAACATTTGATTTGACGCCGCGCACTGACCCTGAATAAAGCTGGTGTATTTGTGTACCTACGGTGTGTGTCAAAGCCCTCTGTGGGTGACGATCTCCCAGCCAGCCAGTCAGCCTGCCTCCCCGGCGGCTCATGTCAGTCATCCTCTGCACCTCATGGAAACATTACATACATCACGCTCAGGCAGAGTGGGCCAGACAGAGAGGGGGGAGAGAAGGAAAGATCCATGGCCCCACCCACAGCCATTGATCAGCAAACTGTAAGAAGAGCCAGATCAATCACCCAGGCCCGCTCAGCCACTGTCCCGCTGACAGGGTCCAAATAGCTCGAGCCAACAGACTGATGAGTGATATGACAAGCAGATGGGCCCCCAAATGTGTCTCGGCCCATTGATTTCCACTCGGCTCATAATAAGATCAGCAGACATATGGGCCGCTGCGAAAGCGAACCGTCACAACTCGAGATGAATGAAGGCCACTGCTGCTGAACCACACAGAACTGTGTTTATCTTGTGGTTCACCTGTGGTTACATAGACCCCAGCAGAGGTGGGGTGGCTTCAGGGAGTTTATTTTTATTTTTTACTTAATGCCAAAGGAAGTTAGCTCAGCACACTGTCCACCATAGCCATTTTATGCAATGATCATTGGTTCACTGAGGTCTAAAAGATTGAGAGACCTGTACATATTTTTTATTTAAAATTAACTATTTAAAATGAGACTGACTAGAGGAAGAAAAGACTCCTCTTCATGCAACTTGCAATGCAACTAAATAGATTAAAAGTTGGAAAAAAAAACATTTATACCATCTATGCACATATGTCTGTGTGTGCTTGTGTTACTGCAAGGCTTCAGGGAAACCATTAGGTTTCTTTGCATTCTTATAAGGCTTACAATGCTGTTTAAACTTCAGTAGTGGCCATGCCCTCAGAATACCTGGTAAGTTTTTACAGGGCCTCACTTTTTCTGGTGCATATTAACAAACTACAGTGTTAATTTATGCACTTGTAAAGTAGTGTAGTGTGTTATTGTACTAGTGCTAGATAAGAAACATGCTAGGTGCTAGCCAATGTGCTACAAGGAAAACAGTGTGCTAGCTAACTTATTGACAAGACAATTGCAAACAAAATCTTAACACATGGTTAGCTTTTCAGAAGTTTACTACACATGGCTTTTAACACTGCATTATTTAACTGTGACTCGCTGATATTTAGAGGAATATAATACACTACCTTCCTTTCAAATTCCCAAATTAAGACTTTACAGCTTTAAAATAAACTCCACAGAAAAACAACTTTATTTACAAGGCTGCATGTTCCAGTGCAGATAATTTATCACCTGTATCATTTGCCCAGTGGAAGAATGACATACTGCCTTACACAGACCACATGATAATTCACAGTGTGTTAACAAGCTGAACATTCATTGGCAGGGCTACGCCGGCAGCCTCGTGGTTCCAGCATTACCACACCAGCCACTGTCAGATTGTCCTCAGGGATAAGGAGCCATCCAGAACAATCCATTTATCCACAGCCTTTCCCCTCGTCTGCCTTTTTGCCTCCACAGATTTAGAGAACAGTCAAAGTTGTATTTGGGTAATATGATTTACAGTTGTGCTCAAGAATTCACATGCGCCGGCAGTATGTAAATTCATGACCACAATTTCCAAAAGTGCTCAGTCCAACAAACACACAAGAGAGTCCACATGCATCAATAAAGACTTGAGGGTAATGTTAAAAAAAAGCCGCACAATATACTGGATTGTATGTTCGAAAGGGTTTTTTGTGTTACCACAAAATTTCCAGTTCTATCAGAAGAGAAGTCAAAAAATACATTTGTTTATATATATAACAGATCTTTGAAGATATTAACTTTCAGAGAAAGAGTTTTATATAGAGGTGTTTTCTGAAAAATGTCTTCATTTTGAAAGTTTGTAGTAATTGCACTAAATAAACTTTGTCATCATGGTTCAGTCGGCATTGCAATGTCTCAATTAATTCAAGTTATTGAAAGTTCACAGAAGCCCCTGGATAAGAATTAGGACAATGGGACAGCATAGAAGTAGCCAGTTATTAATTCACTCTTGTCTTTCTCTCTCTCTTTTTTTCAACAGTAAAACTTCCAACCAGGAATGAAGCAAAAGTGCCTTTATTTGAAATGAAAGATAATGGTAGAAAACAAAAACAGACGTCTGTTTGGGTTGTGTTTGTAGGTATGGGCATGGATTTTGCTTTCTCTGGAAAGCCTTAAAAACAAAAAACCTTAAGATACACAAATTCCTGAAAACTTGCAATATTTGAGACAGAAGATTTGTACCTATAAAGAAGGAATGTAAACCAAGGAGCACTCCAATATATTTTATCAAATGAGTCGTTTCCTTCTTCTTTCAGTCCTGCGCTGAGCTTTGCCTACCCTCCGACCCCAGTGGCGCTGCATGTACACCAACAGCTGATGGGTCGCCAATCGGGCATCGTCGGCTCTGCTTTCGGCCACAGCCCGCCTCTCATCCACCCCACCCCAGCTTTTGCCACCCAGCGGCCCATACCCGGGATACCCCCCTCCGGGCTGAGCGCTAGCGAGCGCTCGGTGCTCTCCAACGACTCCTCACAGGTGAGAGCTGGCGCCTGTGCGATTCATCATCACAGGTAATAGATAGCGGTGTCGTATGCCAGCCGCAACCCAGACGAAGTGCTCTGGTACAGGCAGGACCCCCCCTCCGAGCGCTCATCTCTTGGGACTTTCCTCCTACTTGTGTTGTCTCTTGTTTTTTAGGCTGCCAAACGCGGCCCAGAACGTGCCTGCTGCAAACAACAAGGGGCTTGTTAGCATAGAATCCCACTGCTGACTCCATTAATCACTAGAGAGAGAACAAGGATATAGTGAGCCAATATTGACATGGATAGATGGATCCAAAGGGGCTGTTTCATCCCCTCCTCAACCCTTACTGTATGTGCGGGCCCAGATCTGAAGTAAATATTCACTCTTTATTACAGTCCTCCCTGCTGTTTTCCCGAGTCTGAATTCTGTGTTATCACGAATGAAGACTTATTTAAATTGTGCACACTGAAATTGCCTTTTCCTTCCCCTGGATAAACTAAATATTGCTTTGGGGCCACAGCTGAATCTGATGTTTTATGAAAAATACTAGTGCAAACATAGACATGTTTATCGAAAACATCCACTAATAAACTTTAGAATACCGTGAAACTTTTTGCTTCTGCAGTATGAAAATTTATCACTATGATTTAGAATAATGCCGTCTCAAAACTAAACACTCATCAATAAAATCAAACAAACAAAGGTTGCACGTTATATATTCTATTGTACGTTCAAGAGTCAGTTCCTGGTCATATTTTGGGTCAGTTCGGTCAGAATCCACTGTGTGCAGAAAAGTATGATTTGGAATGAAATGTTAAAAAAGTACTTAGGTTTATTTGAAGCAATGGATGAAAAGTCATTAATTATGCCAGAATATGACATACGATGCTGATTGACTGTAGAAGCGTAATAATTTGAAAAACATTCTTCCAGAATAATTTTTTTCCTAAAAGAAGATCGGCCCCAGCACATATCTTTTATAAAAGATACTAGTGCAGAAACGGATAAATATATAGAAAACATCCATTAAAACTCTTTTTACAATAAAACTTGTGCACTCTGTATCTTTTAAGAAGCTCAGAATCAAACCACTGTGCAAACTAGATTTTCTCATAAACCAGAATGAGGCCGAGGCCAAAGTGAGGTCATCCTCTGACTCATGAATGGCTCATTCAATTGGTTCATAAGTGTGTTTTAATTTCAGTGATTAGCTCTGCTAATGCAATACACTGGATTTAATAGTTTTTCATTAGTAGTGTAGCGCTTGCTTTATGCCAAGCGTACAGAATCATTACGTTTTAAAGATAGTTGTTTCTCCTGCTTGATTAAGAAAATGATTCACTGGCTTTTAAGAAATACATGCATTTTTAATCAAGCTCAGAGATTAACATATAAATACATGTAAAAGAGGTAGAGTCAAAATCAAAGCAAGGAATTCAAAATGACTAAAGTCAAAGTAGGAGTGGAGTGGAGGTTCTCACTCATCCAGGACATAATCAAGAAAAGGTTTTCAACAAAGGCACCATCAAACCTACATCCAGATGCCTTTGTTGAAAATCTTTTCTCCAAGTCAAAGTAGTGGTCAAAGTAGGTAGCTATGAATTTTGATAGCGTTTACAAAAATTCTCTTATTTAATTTTGTAATTTTTGCTAAGAATATTCTGAATGACATTAAAAAGGCACAAAGGCTCGACAAGAAATTTCCAAAATGACTGAAAAATTACAGTAAATAACACTAAGGAAAGGCCATAAAAAACACAAAACACATCCAAAACAGCTTCTTATTGGCATTTCTAAACATGGGTTGCCTGAACAAAAAAATGGGAAACACTGAGCTAAAATAAAACTTAAGAGAAAGGAAGTATTTAGTGAAAACACAACCCAAGTTCTGAGTTTCCTTTTATTTTTACTAGTTCTGGGCAACGATTACATTTTTATTACAATTAATAGCATTTTAATGAGCAACATTCAAAACTGAATTCAACAGTAGTGTAATGCATACATGCTCATGGCACTGTTTTTAGTGGCTCTATATTATTTTAATACATAACAATACTAACAATAACTAGATGAATGTGTCAGTTATTTGTCAAGTTATTTAATTTAAATTGTAGATTGCTAGTCCAGCCTTATGTTTGCCTGCTAAGCCTAAATCACAAAATAATACTAAAATGGTTTATAATGTTAGTTATTAGGAAGAATGTTGCATGTGTTACTGCTCAGAGCTGTTCACAGCTGCTCCTCTGAGCTACACTCACACAGCTTTCTGAGTCTTTCTGCATTAGTAATTAGGCTACTGACATTTTTGTTGGCCATGGCTCATAAACCCTGGCTTTATTCTGACTGCAGACATTTAGCAAAAAATAAATGCATCTTTCTCTATGACTAGCGCTAAAGCAGAACAAAACTAAGACCAAACAGTCACATGCAAGCAGCGCCTCTATCACAGCGAGAATCTGTGAGAGGGAAAGGGGAGGGCCTGAGAGCACATGCACAGACACAGAGAGTGGAAAATAGTCAGAAGCGCCGGTTTTTAATTGAATGTCATTAACTCACTTTTGTTTAATGAGTTTGGATAGATCCAGGAGAGTTTATGTAAGTGCTGCACAGTCTTAGGCCCGCCCCAAATCCTCTTATTTGTTTAATACAGGTAAAAAAGCCTACTGCGTTAATAAACAATAAAATAATTGAGATGATTAGTATATGTGTGTTAATGCGATATGTTACCTTGCCCAGCCCTAGTTTTTACATGCATACAAACCCATTTAAAGACACTTTTTCACCTTGACATAACAGCTTCGGAGTCATTGTGATGGGTTAATGGCTCATTTTGCGGTGAATGGGGTCTGTCCCAAACCCCTCTGGCGCCTCTTAGTGGAAAAAACAGCCTCGCAAAATGTGTGCGGCAACCCATCGCATCTTGGATTCAAAAAGTCTCGCGGGAGTCTTGGGTCTCACGAGAAACAACTTGGTTTACAACACTACACACATAAACACACGCTCCAGTCAGTCTCAGACATTTATTGTGACAGACCCAGCGAAAAAGAGGCTAAAGCAGACAAAACCGTTGCTCATGGTCAAACGGGAAGAGAGTAGAGCAGGGAGACGCTCATCACCAGTAAGTTTTTACGACAGTGTTTTTTAACATTACAGCTGTAGGGGGAGCTCTATGACTTAGACCTCCAAAGTGCCGCTTTAAATATCGCTTTAAATTATAAAAGTATAGTTTAATACATGCTCTACCTCAATAGACTGGTAAAGCATAATGTGTCTTTATAGAATCTTAAGGTGTTAACTGTTATTTTACACTCATCCGACTCAGAAGGTGGATCCTAGTCCCTTATACCTAAATGTGCTTTCTGGAAAACTCTGTAGGACTCTAGACTGGACACTGGACAAGTGAGTTACTACCCAAAGTTGTTATGAGGAAATAAAAGTCAGGATTGCTCTTTGTTTTTCGTTTCTGCAGACAAAACCAACAAGCGAATCGGCTGTGAGCAGCACAGGGGACCCCATGCACCACAAGCGCTCCAAAATAAAACCTGACGATGAGCTGCCGAGTCCGGGCTCGGTCAGTGTTCAGGTGAGCACTGTCTGCATTTATCAACACAACAGAGAAACCTTGTCTGGTAAAATTATGCACAGTCTTCCAAGAAAAACAAACTGAACTCTGTTTTATTGTTGGATGCTGGAGCTTGTGGAAATCCTAACACACCGACCTTTCCTGCTTCCTTATCTGTGGCAGCCTCCCAAGTAAAACAATCCATTGATTTTTGACTCACTTGGAGGAAATTGTTTTTGCTTTTGTTTAATCAAAATTTTAAGTGGCAGGAAAAATGAATGAAGTGCGATAACAGCATGCAGGGAATGTGTGCATGTGCAGGATAAAGCTTATATTAGAGTCAATATTCAGCGGCAGGTCCATCAGGCGGCAGTAGATAGAGCGACCGCTGTGTGGTGCGGGGCCAGACACTCTCGTATTAGCTCCACTGCTCCACTCAGCCACCAAGCTATGACAGTGAAATATGTCCGGGCTATTAGAGCATCTACAGCGCCAAGAGCCAGTTACTTTCCTCCAATGGGCTATTTGTGGAAAAAGAAAAAAACAGCATAATCTGACCTTCATATTTTTGCACTATTTGTATTTGTGTAACTTGGAAGAATAGACATTTAAAGCTCCAGAGAAGCCAGATCAAGTCCCATGTTCTTTATGCCTACAGTTGCTCAGAGAGGACAAATGAAGTGCTGCTGGAGGACAAGCACAAGAATATTTATTTTGAACAAGCAGTTTTAAATGAAATATCAGGACATGTATGTTGTTAAAGTTCTAAAATTCAGACATGTTTGCTCTTGTTGTAGGTAGTTTTCTTCTATTCATTGCTGAAGGAAAATATTGTGGTATTTGTAATATTTATTCCAAATCATATAATATGACGTGATTGTGTCAATTGTTGCGTGAAAATGAACACAGCTTTAGTCACCTATTTAATTGTTGTTGTGCATTTACATTTACATTTATTCATTTAGCTGACGCTTTTATCCAAAGCGACTTACATTGTTCTAATGTAATTACCAGTGTTACAGTCACTGGAGGCAAGGTGGGTTAAGTGTCTTGCCCAAGGACACAACGACATTATGAACTGTGGGGAGAGTGGGAATCGAACCGCCTACCTTCCAGTTGAAAGACGACCACTCTACCCACTGAGCTACTGCCGCCCCCGTTGCGGTACATGATATATAGACTAACAGTAACAGAACCTTTTTGTTTTGTCATTTCTTTTCTTCCAGGACCATCCTGATGGCATGACACATGTAAAGGAAGAAGGAGACAAGGATGAGTGCAAACAGGAGCCCGAGGTGGTTTATGAGACAAACTGTCACTGGGAGAACTGCTGCAGAGAGTTTGACACACAGGAGCAGCTCGTACAAGTGAGTACTGCTACAAAAAGACACACCCGAAACATTTCAGAAAATGACAAACAAATATTCCGACTTACATTTACCAAAGCTGCACTGTTGCCCTCTATCTGTCCACACTGTTGCCTGGCCTTGCGTCTGGGTGTACTCTATACTCTGGAGTCACTGGCGTTGACTGATACTGCTGTTGGATTCCTGATTGGATCCACAGACTTCCGTAATGGGCTCAAAAGCTGGAAAGCACATCTCACAGCAGAACGCCGTTAACTGATTTGTTGGGTTAAGCCTCCCAGAGCTTGGATGTGGGCTCTGTGTACTACACCGGGACTGGCCCTCCTCCTGTCTGTTATCACAACTCTCACACAGCCCGCAAGATGGATGGCTCTCATCATACAGCGCCCCAGGGTTCACAGTTAAACTAAATATTAATGACATTATAGCCATGTCACCTCTGTTGTGGCTTCTAACACCAGTGCTATTAGCCTGTTTCTCTCCAGGGACAGGGGAGTGCTCAAGCAGTACTTGGAGTTAAAGAAATGGTACTCAGAGGTACTCTAAGTATAGCCATGCACAGACACAAATTTTACTTTACGAATCTGACATATTCTAAATATGATATAATGGACCCCTTTATAATGCACTACAAAAAAAAAATCACAATGTTTAATGCTTGACTTGTTTGTAGAGCTTTAGACTTTCTTGTCTACTTGTGTTATTTTTAAGAGAGTTTATCTCACCAAAGTTAGTCAGCCTTGTGTGGTATTTAGGTTAAATAAGCAAGAAAATAAAAAGATCGACCACTGCCTTTTTATAGCACGTCTGTGCTTTTCCTAAAAAGACAGATTGAAATCTAGTGTTATGCATGATATAATTGCCACATAGATGTGTTAGAGCTTTACAATATAGATACAAATATTATGTTATATTATTATATCAATACCACAAGTGCAATATCTGTATTCCTAAGAAATTCAAATTCCTTTCACTTTTTTCTTATGTCAGTATATTTGACCAGTTCAAATTTTATGTAAGATTATGGTGCCGCCAAATTAGAAGTAGTGGCACAATTATGAGTAGTTTTAGCATGTTTTAATTAAGTAATGTTTGCACAAATCAATATGAAAGTGCCTTACTAAACCTTTTGTTTGGTAGTAAATATAACACTAAACACACATTTAATATGTCTATACCCCAGGCTCAGGACAGTGCAACAGATTGTAACATATGAAAGCAATTTACTAAAATGCAACATTATCTATTTTTGGTTAATTTTGAGACTATAATAGATAAATTAGATTAAGGCAGACTGCCATGGTCTGTTTAATGTGTGGTGAACACTGGTAAGACCAAGCTCTAGTTTAAAGCAGTCTGACACCTCTACATTGGCTACATACATGAGTGGTATTTGCTGTCTATCTAGTTTGTCTCCTGTCGATTATGAACATTTGGAGAAAATATGATGCTGCCACAAACACATACACACACACTCATGCACGTGAAACACACATCACCACACATCTGATAGAAAGATCCTCAGCTCTTCACAGCTGTCTATTTGCCGTCTTGACATCGCAATCCTCAGCTGCGGTGGTAACCCCTATCTATAATTGATATCCTCAGCTCGGAATGGGCTGCCTCCCGTGTTTGAAGGGCTCGGCTCAAAGGTTGAAGATCTTGACAACTTCTTGGCCCTGTTTTAGGCAGCGGGGTAGTGTTTGGAGAGAGAAGGACGGCTGTTGAACGAGGGAAAGGCTCGGTAGTCACACCAGGTGGCCAGCTAACAAGAAAATACCCTGCACTACCATATACCATTCATACTAACCTCCAACTGCTACGCACGCCAACAAAATTCTTATTACTTTTTACTTTTGCTATCTGGAAATTGTTGCCTGTTGTTTGTTCCGACTTTCAGATATTGCATTTTATTTCTCATTTCCCATGCACATGCAGATATGCCAAGAGATGCCAATAAAAGTCTTTGCCTACAGAGTCCCTGCCCTCTAATTCAGCGGCGCGAACAGGAAAATACTCTTATCTCGCTGTGCCCCCAACCCCCCTCAGTAATAGGATAAGTACAGTATTTGGACCACAGTGGCTCTTGTCGTGCACACACACTGGGAGGGGGTGGGCTTTGTCAGAGGGGTGCAGTGGGGGTTCTGTGTAAGCAAACAATAGCTAGTCCCCTTCCCCCTGTTAGCTCTAGAACTTTGTGAAAAAGCCGGTATTGTAGCATTAGCTTGTAACTAATTTAACTACACACTTTGTGTAGACTTTTGGTCAGGTAAAAAAATGGTTCTCAGTCTAGCAGACTTAGAGTGTACTTGATTTGTTTCCAAGTCATGAGCAATGGAAGAGGTAAGGCACGTTTGCACTCAAGCGGTATGGTATGGGTCTTAGTCGACGAAGGAGGCAAAAGTGTTAATGTTAAGTGTTAATGGCAGTGTTGCTCAAATAGAGCTGGTTCTTGTGATAGTTAGATCATTCATTCATTCATTCATTTTCTACTGCTTAGTCCCATTAGGGGTCGCAGGTGACTGGAGCCTATCCCAGCAGCTGTGGGCCTTAGGCGGGATATACCCAAGACAATGGCCAGTTAGTCGCAGGGCTGACAATCAATTTTATTGATAGTTAGATTAGTCATGACAATTTACTTTTGTTGAATAAACCAAAAAATAGTGTTTATTAGCAACAGTTTTAGTTTGTGAAAACTGAAAAAAAACATTTAGCTGGAGCAGAACTAACATGAAATAGCGAGTCCCTAAAATTGGAACTAGTGCAGCTTTCTGAAATCTCTGAAACCTGGGATTAATCTAGAAACAGTATTCTTTTTCTTATGTTATTATTGCAGCAGTATACGGCTATATCTTGACATGTTTTCAGAAATGCTGTTGGTGGATGCTTTATCAATGACAGTGTTCTGGAAAAGACATTATGAAACCATGCATCTCTGTTTTAACACGTCTAGAACTAAAAGTAGGAGCAGCACTTATGTCTCCATTTCCGCTTGGCCTAATTTTCCAATTAAGCCTTCACACCACCCTCATTGCTCTGCACCTTGTTCAAAAGTGCTCCTGCATGCATATTTTTACCCTCTCCAACACACTCGCACCATGACATGCCATGGCGTTTTTTTATCATCTGTGTTTAAGCGCTTTCGGTGCCCGCGATAAGATAAACATCAGATCTACGCAATTTAGCTCACTTATCTGGCCTACACAGTCAGCAAAAGCAAAGCGGGTGTCAATTTTAGTCTGCACTATTTATTTCATTTTTTACATTTCAACTCTCCACCTCTCCACTTAGCACTACATTCTTTTTGCTTCCACTCATTCTCCCTTTCATTTCCCTCCCACCCCTCTTTCTCCTCAAATTGAGTACTTTTTTAAGATAAGGCCAAGTGGCTTCTTTAATGTCTCTCTTGAAGTGTTTTTTTTTTTTTTATACTTGTCGCTAGAGATGCCAACACCATACTCCCATAATTCCCTAAAATGGCCTTGCTTAACACTTATTTCTCATTGTTTAATCACTAGCAGTCATTTGTAACACATGATGACAATGATGCATAATAAAGTGCTACATATAAAGGGTGCTTAATTTTGTTCATTTACATTTGCCCAGTATACAGCTTTTGACTCCCTCCAGTGGTATATAGTGGCATAACAGGCACTTTTTCGGTGTTTGTGTAGTGTAATTGGTATAGTAACAAGTTATATATACAGAATCAATATATTACTGTTTTCCATTTTAAAAAATTGTACTTACACCAAATGCCTGTTGCAGAAGATGACATAATAAGTTAAGAGAACACTTCAGCCATGTTTGTGATTCTAATTCAATGTCACATTTGCTGTTCAGTGGACCAACTGTCAGTTTACCACCACCAGTAAACCACCAATGGCAAAGCCCTGTGAGCCGTTTAAAATGCAGGAAATGGGCATTAGCTTGTGACTCCATCTAGTGGTACATAGTAGTATAACAGGCCCCCAGTTTTCTGTTGATAACTAAGTATGTAACTATGGTTTTAGTATACTATTTTCAATATTTTGTCAAATGGCAGTAGACCAGATGTGATAAGAGTTATCATTTTGTAAAACATTTCACCCATTTTGCAATTATAATTGATGGTCATGTTTATGGTTCTTTGCTTTGAACCTGTTTCACACCAATCAAAAGACATTCTAATAGGCACTGTGAGTAGTAAAGGAAACTCTAATTTGACTCTACTAGTGGTACAAAGTTATACAAAATATAATAACATTTTTCAGTTGATATCTATACATTGAATTTGAGTTTGGGTATATTATACTCTTATTTACACACAAAAATATGACTATGTTTAAAAAGCAGAGAGTGTCCATCATTTCTGTTGATAAAGTCATGGTATATACAGACGGTGTGCAGCTTCTTACACTTGTTTTCAACCTCCAGTTTGCTTGTAGGCCTGGGAACTTCTCAGGCCTGTGAGGCTTTTAAATCTAATTGGCTTGGTGGTCCTCATGCGTGTGTTCTTAAAACTCATCAGGCGTCTACCCTCCACAGTCTCCGTTTGTGTTCCAGGCCGTCAACATAGGTGGCGCTCTGATGTGATTGTTCTTAGATGGGGAGCGGACCCTCCCTTTGCACAGCCTTGTGGAGGCAACTGCCGCGCGCCTCCCCGGTGTTAAAAGGAGATAATAGCGGGCACAGTCTGAAGGCGGGCCCCCTCCCTGGCTGCCGGCACAGGCCTTTAATTGGTAAAATGCAGATTTTTTTTTGATCAGGAGAAGGATTAGGCCCCTTATCTGTCTGGAGTATCTTACTCTAAGATGAAAAGACTGCACTGAATTACACATGCCAATTCAAGCTCCCTGCCCCCTGCTCCAAAATTCTCATCCTCCTTCACTCAATCTTTTCCCCCTTTATACTTCCTCCCGTCCGCCTTTGCCTTTTTTCATGCTCTTTTTTCCACTCTCTTTACACAAAGCACTTCAGCATCTGACATCACAAAAGAGCATATGATTTATTAGGCTGTGTTTGATAAAGCTAAACGGTGTTGCGGGTCCCACAGCTTAGTAAAATTGCCTTGTAAACAGGCCCTCTTTTCATGCACGCTTGCATTCTAATGCATGAGGGCTGTGTCCCAGAGAGGGTTTGATAAGGAGACATGGAGAAGTATACCAAAGTGGGGAAACGCTGAGAAATAGCCCAACAAATGCCTGCTCCATATTACAGTATTGTGTTGAGCAATGGCTAAGAGGGGAGGATCATTATTTAACATAACAGCAAACCAAGTGTAAAAGTGTTTTTATGTTAAAGCAGCAAGGGGTCTCGACCAAGAAAAAAGTGCATGCACCTGTGTGTATGTGCCACATACGTCACAGGCGGCTCCAGTGTCCCCTGTGTCCGTGTCCCCGGTGCTCCCTGTCGCGCGACACCCTCCTAAATCCATCTTGGTGGCGTTTTTACAGTTGTTGGCCGATAAGCTGGCAAGGGGAAGATGAATAACCTGCCGCGCCGTTGCTATCAGCACCTGTTTGTCGATTTAGCCAGCCAACGGGGCCTGTCTGCTCAGCATGGAGATTATTGATTCAATAAGAATTGCCATTAGATCATGCCATTAGGTTTCTTGGCGAGCCTCTCTCCCTGCGCTGTTTGTCCCCCTCGCTGTCAGCTCAGCGGCTCATGCATCACGCCCGTCAACCACCTCCTTCATTTGTACAAATACTGTGTGCGAGTGTACATCCGTCTGTGTGTGTTGTGCCAGCCACCAGCGTGATCCGACGCTGCGCCGCTCGCCCATCGCTCTCGGCCCGGGGGATATCGAACGCCGCTCACACCACACCGATCACTTTACACTGGGATTCCCTCACAGAGAGGAAGATAAACAGAAGAGCAGTCAGGTTTTCAGAGTCTCTTAGCAAGATGGGGAGTGGTGATATCAATCTTTGGTAAACTTCACTAACGTCCATAGTCGTCCAGTCCCCAATCACTTTCTGTGGAATTAGTCTTGTTTTGTCACTTTAAAATTAAAAAATGTCAAGTGAGAATAATGGAGGTCCTTTGCGGATCTATTAATGTCAATTCTGCTCTGTTCTTTGGCTTTTACACTGCTACTGGACTGATTCAGAGTAGCTGCTCAGAGATTAACATAAACACACGCTGCTGGATGTAAAAGCATTTCTCCAGACAGAATCTCTTCAGATCCTTCAGACTGCTTAGTTTATCATTACCTTTTTATGGAAATTTAGAATTTGTCAACACTAAAAATAACTGGTTCGAAAGATTAAGGGTTGACAAGGTATCCGGAATCTGACTAGAATAGAATTTAGTATAGTAAAGTATATTTCTAGTATAGACCTTAGACCTCAGAGTTACAGTTTGATGACAAAGAATTCCTAGTAAAATTACCCTCATTGTCTACTATGTTTATTGCATCTTCTTAAAAACAGTTACATTTTACAAATTACAGTTACACAAATTCAAGTAGTATTCTGTTTCTTTACTAAAATGTAGCTTTTTTAAATTGAATATAATCTTTTAAGTGGACGAACAACATAAAAATTAAGACATGACATGAATGGATCCAAACGAATAGATAAAAATGTAATTTAGCTTCTGTTCATTTTAGTTCATAAGCCCCCTAGTGGACAATTTAAGTCAGGCATGTTTATGGCCAAACATTAGGACCTTAGGACCCACGTTAGAAATAATCACAAGAAAAACAGTTTTATGCTACTTATTTCCATAAAAGGAGCTACAGACTGTTATCTGTGGATGCATTAGCAAAACCACAGTTGTCATTCATTCAGACAATTGGATACTGTTAAATGTTCTGACCGGACATACTGCAGTGTTTATCAGCCAGTCAGTCATTATTCATCAAGTTAAATCCAGTTCAAGAATACTTTATTAACTATGACTATGATTTGACTTCCCAAACTTTCTGAATTGAACTCTAACCTTTTATAAAATCTATAAACATAGTACAATGACTTTGCCAAGCGTCTCTCATGGAACCTCATTAATGGGCCTCGTGTAAGGGTGCCGCCATATTGCGAAATACAGCGATATACCGCCGTCCACCAGAGTGCAGGCTCCAAAAATGGAATACTTGTTTTACAATCTATGGACTTTACTGACTTCACAGGTCCACTGTGAGTTTGTGTTGGTCACATCAAAGTCTATTGGTCCATTTTTATATACAGTTTATGTCATTGAGACTACAATACTGAGCTGTGAAGGCTCTATCATTGAAGCCCACTCAACAGTCATTGAACTAACATTAAAGAAGCGCCGTTTCTGGTGCATGTCATGGTTCTTGTTGAGCACAGGGTCACAGTGTGGCCAGAGGGCGTTGGCTCAGTTCTGCTAGCTACAAAGCCGCTATTGTCAGCACCGTGTAACTCATCAAAGGAAACTGTCACTGAATGCTTTATTTGCTTTAGCTCTGCTTAAACACTTGCAAAAAATAGTGTACAAAGAAAGGATGTATTCCCCAGAGCTCTCCAAGGTCAAGTCTCGATTTATCCTTCTTATTTCTTCCCTCATGTTGCCACCAGTCCCTCTGCGATGCCCCTGAGGTAAAAGGGCCTAGGAATGTAATAATTTCCATTTCATCTGCTCAGGATATTATGTCTGTCTGGGCTTTAAACTGCTCAAAAAAACTTGAAAGGTCACTGCATCCGGATGTTGACTATTCCTTCATTCCCTTGTAACATCCTCCAATTACTCCTTTTTACACAAAGCGATGAAGATATAAGATGAAGAGAAAGGTGGCGCTTACAGATAGAATGCTTGGCTAGAGTCGTAAAGCCCCCGCATTTTCAGATTCTCCCACTGAACTTTGGATTTGTCTGCCCTCTCTGGCTCACCCGCTTCCCCTCCTTCTTCTTCTTAAGCCTCAGATTGGAAGTTGCCACGGCAGCACAACTGTCAGCACTTGTCACAAAGGGGCGAGGGCCCGATGTGATGTGAAGTGACAGGGTTTTATTTGAAAATCCTGTTCAAATCGGACACTGAGACTCACTATGCTGCCTTCTCCCCCTCCTATCTGTGCAGGAAAGAAAGAGTGAGAATAACATTTGCTCCACTGATCTGCACAGAGAAATTGAAAACTTGTTTTGTATATGATTTTAAAAGTGATTTTTCTTCATTTTGTTTTCTAGCACATCAACAATGACCACATCCACGGGGAGAAGAAGGAGTTTGTGTGTCGGTGGGAGGAATGCTCTCGAGAACAGAAACCCTTTAAGGCGCAGTACATGCTGGTGGTCCACATGCGACGGCATACTGGGGAGAAACCACACAAGTGCACAGTAAGAATACATACTATGTTAGCACATAGGCATAGGACAATAACTGGTTTTAAAGTGTACCACAGATGTCAAATGTTTATTGCTCATTAATCTCAGACATCCACTGTCTGCTCTCTGTTGTTCAAAAGCCCAATGCAGGGGTTGGTCCAGACCAGAGTCTCTAAACTTATATCTATAGGTGAACCAGCCCACTCTTTTAGTTCTTCAAAGTGGCTTTTCAAGACAGTTAAAGACATAATTGACAATGACAATATTTACAAAACTGCTTCGTCTTCAACACAACTTTTAAACTCAAATATTGATTCAAACTGCATAGGCAAGGCAAGGCAAGGCAAGGCAAGGCAATTTTATTTATATAGCATTATATAGCAATTCATACACTGGGTAACTCAAAGTGCTTTACAGGAATAAAAGACAATTTACAAGATTTATATTAAGAAGAATAAGAAAAAAAATAAAAACATTTTAAAAAGAAGAGTGCAGATAACAGAAAAAACAAACACTTTAGGTTGTAGTGTAGGCGGAGCTAAAGAGGAAGGTTTTTAACCTCCCCTTGAACATTGTTAAAGTTGAGGCTGTTCCAGATTTTTGCTGCATGAAACTTAAACACTGCTTCACCCTGTTTAGTTCTAACTCTGGGCACGAGCAGAAGGCCTGTCCCAGATGTTCTCAGAGTCCGAGGAGGTTCATAAGTAACTAGCATGTCAGAAATATATTCTGGTGCTAAACCATTAGCACCAGAATATTAGGTGCATATTAGGTGCATATTAGGTGCAATAATGATTTGGGTGAAGTTTGACTATTCAAACCAATGATACAAACTTGCTGTAAGTCCTTTTTCTCTGGTCACAGATTGGTGTGGTCAAATGAAGAGCAAGGAAAACCAATGCAACCAGTTTATAAGTATAAATCCCTGCCTAAAGGGACCACATTAACTTATTTGAAGAATTGCAGCACATTTGTATTTAACTTTTGTAACAACATAAACATATCTCATTTACCTAATAAATGAAAAGCCGTTTTTTATACTGTTACTATAACATAATTTCAGACCATCCCATGTCTGTTTGTTTCAGAAATGGTTTTATTAGCTTGTCAATGACGGAATTTAATATGTTGGATAGTGAGTGATGATGCATTCTTTTTCCAGTTTGAGGGCTGTGCCAAGGCCTATTCACGACTGGAGAATCTCAAGACTCACTTGCGCTCTCATACTGGAGAGAAGCCCTATGTGTGTGAACATGAAGGATGTAACAAAGCCTTCTCCAACGCCTCAGACCGAGCCAAACACCAGAACCGCACACATTCAAATGAGGTACTGACAAGATCATCCCTTTAATCAAAGTCATGTTTTCTCTTTGAGCAAACATTATCGTACTGTTTTATTTTTTTCTCCTGTTTTTAGAAACCATACGTCTGCAAAATCCCAGGCTGCACCAAACGCTACACAGACCCCAGCTCACTCCGTAAGCATGTCAAGACGGTACACGGGCCTGAAGCGCACGTCACCAAGAAGCAGCGTGGAGATTACCCGCGCCCTCCTCCACCACCCCGAGCCAGGAGCCAACGGCCAGGGGCGGTCGCCAGGGCAACTACCCCTGGGAGGCTACACGGACCAAAGGGAGTACAACCATGTTACCTCGAAACAGGATGAATGTCTGCAGGTCAAGTCCATCAAGACTGAGAAGCCCATGGTACGACTAATTTCAAGCCTGATCCTAATATGACCTTTTTCTTCTCAATACTTTTGCTAACACTTGCTAACACAATTATTGTTAACCGCTTCTAACAAGTCATATTTTCCTTCTATCCAATGCTTTGGCATTTCTCTTCCTCCCTTTCTAAGGACAGTGGGTAATCAGGTGAGATAGGTGTCTACATTCCATTTGTTTTGTTCCAGTATTTTAATCCATATTTTCATGCCCATAGTAATTTTGTCTTACTTCATCACATTATCATGTCAAGATCATATCACCCCAGAACATGTTTTCCTTGCAGAATGTATCTACAGGTTTTTACTGATTCATAGTACCTCATTGTGAAGTAAGTCAAGGAATATTTATAAAAGGCATCTTTTGTGAACAGTGCCAATACTACCCATCAGCCAAAATCTATTAAGCAACACTGTTGACACTTCTAATGACAAAAAAATGAATCCCTTCTTTCTCAGTTTATAAAAAACTAATAAAAATAAACAGTCTAATTGGGCACCAGACAGTCTCACAAGAGGCTTTTATCCTATTTGTCTATCCTCTGAAAACAACTCAAGACATGATCCGCACCTTTGAAGTTTTTCAGTGTGTTTCCCAAATGTGAGATAGGGGAAGGCAAGAGCATCAACTATGTCCCAATTATGTTCAAACACTGTTTACAGAATAAATTTTAACGGAAACAGAATGAGCCACAGAGAACCAGGAATAGGCTGTTGTTCAGAACTTATTATTATCATCTTAATCATGATTATAACTGCACTCAAGTTGTCTCTCTTGGACTCTTAGGAGTACTCCTCAGACAGGTTTACATATTTCTCATACTTCAGCCTGACTTGTCCGTACATCCACTGTTGTGACTGGCTCATTGCTTTTCCAGCTTTTTCTTTGTGGAGTGCATTCAAACATGGTCCAATCATTTGAAGGCCTGGGGGTGTAGTTATTTGTGACCTCAAAAAATTCTTGATTCTCTATAACAGAGCTTGAAAACATGGACTGTTTTTACAGCTGAAATTATGATTTTTGTCAAGTCATATCTCCATTTGTTTTTCTAATTTCTGACAGTTTTAGCATAGTTTTAGCAAATATACAAAGGTTTCTCTCTTCAAAAATTTTTTTTACCAATGCAGATTATTATTATTATTTTGCATTTATTTTGCCTCAAAATGCTGGGTGTGAGGTTAAACAGAATTTGTGACATCACAAAATTCTCTAGCAAACCGTTTCAGGAGCCACCAGCATACAGTCAGGTCCATAAATATTGGGACAAACAAGATGTGCTTTAACTGCAGACTTTTAGCTTTAATTTGAGGGTATTTACATCCAAATCAGGTGAACGGTGTAGGAATTACAACAGTTTGTATATGTGCCTCCCACTTTTAAGGGACCAAAAGTAATGGGACAATTGGCTGCTTAGCTGTTTCATGGTGTATGTGTGTTATTCCCTCATTGTCCCATTTACAAGGAGTAAATAAAATGTTTAGAGTTCATTTCAAGTGTGCCATTTGCATTTGGAAACTGTTGCTGTCAACACTCAATATGAGATCCAAAGAGCTGTCACTATCAGTGAAGCAAGCCATCATTAGGCTGAAAAAACAAAAGAACCTATCAGAGAGATAGCAAAATCTTTAGGTGTGGCCAAATCAACTGTTTGGAACATCCTTAAAAAGAAAGAACGCACCGGTGAGCTCAGCAACACCAAAATATTTGGAAGACCACAGAACACAACTGTGGTGGATGACCAAAGAAATTTTTCCCTGGTGAAGAAAACACCCTTCACAACAGTTGGCCAGATCAAGAACCCTCTCCAGGAGGTAGGTGTACAGTGCCTTGCGAAAGTATTCGGCCCCCTTGAACTTTGCAACCTTTTGCCACACAAGAATCAACAACAAGTGGGACACAATCATGAAGTGGAATGAAATTTATTGGATATTTCAAACTTTTTTAACAAATAAAAAACTGAAAAATTGGGCGTGCAAAATTATTCAGCCCCCTTAACTTAATACTTTGTAGCGCCACCTTTTGCTGCGATTACAGCTGTAAGTCGCTTGGGGTATGTCTCTATCAGTTTTGCACATCAAGAGACTGAAATTTTTGCCCATTCCTCCTTGCAAAACAGCTCGAGCTCAGTGAGGTTGGATGGAGAGCATTTGTGAACAGCTGTTTTCAGTTCTTTCTACAGAGTCTCGATTGGATTCAGGTCTGGACTTTGACTTGGCCATTCTAACACCTGGATATGTTTATTTGTGAACCATTTCATTGTAGATTTTGCTTTATGTTTTGGATCATTGTCTTGTTGGAAGACAAATCTCCGTCCCAGTCTCAGGTCTTTTGCAGACTCCATCAGGTTTTCTTCCAGAATGGTCCTGTATTTGGCTCCATCCATCTTCCCATCAATTTTAACCATCTTCCCTGTCCCTGCTGAAGAAAAGCAGGCCCAAACCATGATGCTGCCACCACCATGTTTGACAGTGGGGATGGTATGTTCAGGGTGATGAGCTGTGTTGCTTTTACGCCAAACATAACGTTTTGCATTGTTGCCAAAAAGTTCGATTTTGGTTTCATCTGACCAGAGCACCTTCTTCCACATGTTTGGTGTGTCTCCCAGGTGGCTTGTGGCAAACTTTAAACAACACTTTTATGGATATCTTTAAGAAATGGCTTTCTTCTTGCCACTCTTCCATAAAGGCCAGATTTGTGCAGTATACGACTGATTGTTGTCCTATGGACAGAGTCTCCCACCTCAGCTGTAGATCTCTGCAGTTCATCCAGAGTGATCATGGGCCTCTTGGCTGCATCTCTGATCAGTCTTCTCCTTGTATGAGCTGAAAGTTTAGAGGGACGGCCAGGTCTTGGTAGATTTGCAGTGGTCTGATACTCCTTCCATTTCAATATTATCGCTTGCACAGTGCTCCTTGGGATGTTTAAAGCTTGGGAAATCTTTTTGTATCCAAATCCGGCTTTACACTTCTCCACAACAGTATCTCGGACCTGCCTGGTGTGTTCCTTGTTCTTCATGATGCTCTCTGCGCTTTAAACGGACCTCTGAGACTATCACAGTGCAGGTGCATTTATACGGAGACTTGATTACACACAGGTGGATTCCATTAATCATCATTAGTCATTTAGGTCAACATTGGATCATTCAGAGATCCTTACTGAACTTCTGGAGAGAGTTTGGTGCACTGAAAGTAAAGGGGCTGAATAATTTTGCACGCCCAATTTAAAATTTTTTTATTTGTTAAAAAAGTTTGAAATATCCAATAAATTTCATTCCACTTCATGATTGTGTCCCACTTGTTGTTGTTTCTTCACAAAAAAATTACAGTTTCATATCTTTATGTTTGAAGCCTGAAATGTGGCAAAAGGTCGCAAAGTTCAAGGGGGCCGAATACTTTCGCAAGGCACTGTATGTGTGTCAAAGTCAACAATCAAGAGAAGACTTCACCAGAGTGAATACAGAGGGTTTACCACAAGATGTAAACCATTGGTGAGCCCCACGTTTCCGTCTGTCTACTGTTGGTGGAAGATCTTTTAGTGTAAATGCTCCTCAACTTTGGAACGCGCTGCCTCTTACTCTACGAAACATCTCATCTGTGGATGCATTCAAGTCTCAGTTAAAAACATCTATTTAACAAACATTTTGGGTAATTACAACTATATGTTTCATGTGATGTGTATCTAAATGTTTGTCTGTACTGTATTTGTGAAATGTAAAGCGACCTTGAGCTACGGAAAGGCGCTATATAAATAAAACTTCTTCTTCTTCTTCTTCTTCTTCTTCAAAAACACGAAGGCCAGATTAGAGTTTGCCAAACAACATCTAAAAAAGCCCTTACAGTTCTGGAACAACATCCTATAGACTAATGAGACTAAGATCAACTTGTACCAGAGTGATGGGAAGAGAAGAGTCTGGAGAAGGAAAGGAACTGCTCATGATCCAAAGCATACCACCTCATCAGTGAAGCATGTGGTGGTAGTGTCATGGCGTGGGCATGTATGGCTGCCAATGGAACTGGTTCTCTTGTATTTATTGATGATGTGACTGGTTACAAAAGAAGCAGGATGAATTCTGAGTGTTTATGGCAATATTATCTGCACATATTCAGCCAAATGCTTCAGGACGGCGCTTCACAGTGCAGATGGACAATAACCTGAAGCACACTGCGAAAGCAAACAAAGAAAGAAGAAACCAAAGAAAGTTTTTTAAGGTAAAGAAATATAATGTTATGCAATGGCCAAGTCAATCACCTGACCTGAATCCGATTGAGCATCACCAGGGATGAAACCCAGCGTCTGATGATGTCTATGCGTTTCAGACGTCTGTAATTGACTGCAAAGGATTTGCAACCAAGTATTAGAAAGTAAAAGTTTGATTTATGATTGTTATTTTTTTTATTAAAGCTAAAGGTCTGCAGTTAAAGCACATCTTGTTTGTTTCATTCCAAATCCATTATGGCGGTGTATAGAGACAAAAAGATTACAATTGTGTCGATGTCCCAAAATTTATGGACCTGACTGTGTGTGGCTATAGGACTTAGGGTATAGCTTTTTCATCACCATGCTGACTGTTTGGGAATTATTATAATATAAAGACAAAAATAATAGCTGTAATAGGTGACCTTTATATAAAAAAAGTAAACATATAACATAATAACCATCTGCTCATTTTGTTGGCATTCTCAGGCGTCTCAGCCAAGCCCTGGCGGTCAGTCTACATGCAGCAGTGACCAGTCCCCCATCAGCACCTATCCCAGCAGTGGAGTCCGGCTTGCTGTGAGCGCTGGACGCTTGCCAGGGGAGGGGCTGGAGGAGGATGGGGAGAAAGAGGATGATGACGAGGAGGCAGAGGAGGAGTGTGAGTGTGAACGAGCCCCCATCATGGACTCCACCATCTCCACAGCGACGATGCTGACCCTGCAGGCGAGACGAAGCGTGGGTCGCCCCCTGCGCTGGATGGAGCACATCAAGATGGAGCGGCTGAAGCAGGTGAATGGAGCGCTGCCCAGGCTGGGGCCCCTGTCCCCTACACCTCCCCCCAAAGCATCCACGCTCCCCAGCATCATGGGAAAGGGTAAGGCTCTACTTTAATTTATAGTCAAAGCAATAATAAACTTTTCAAATGAGGGTTTAGTGGTAGGCTGTTCATATCTTGGGTGGGGTGTTAATTAAATTCCCATTATATAAAAGGTAAGCTTTGAAAAATTCAAAGATTTCTGGTTTCTGTAAATTCAGGAGCGATTTTAAGGCGTTGTACCATCAGACTCAGAAAAAACTGCCTCTGGACGCAATTGCATAAGCATACAGCAAATCAGGGAAAATGAAGCACTGCACAAAACCTGCCCCATCCATCTTCTACTGCTTATCCGGGGTGGGGTCGCGGGGGCAGCAGTCTAAGCAGAGGCCCAGGCTGCCCTCTCCCCAGACACTTCATCCAGCTCTTCCGGGGGGATAGCAGGGCGTTCCCAGGCAAGCTGAGAGACAGTCCCTATAGGGTGTTCTAGGTCTTCCCCGGGGTCTCCTCCCAGTGAAACATGCCCGGAACACCTCCCTAGGGAGGCGTCCAGGAGGCATCTGAAACAGATGCCCGAGCCACCTCAGCTGGCTCCTCTCGATGTAGAGGAGCAGCGGCTCTACTTTGAGCTCCTCCTGAGTGACCGTGCTCCTCACCCTATCTCTAAGGGAACACCCCAGCACCCTGCGAAGAAAGCTCATTTTGGCCACCTGTATCCGGGATCTTGTTCTTTCGTTCATGACCCAAAGCTCATGACCATAGGTGAGAGTAGGAACATAGATCGACCGGTAAATCGAGAGCTTTGCCTTACAGCTAAGCTCCTTCTTCTTAACGACAGACCGGTACATCTTCTGCATCACTGCAGAAGCTGCACTGATCCGTCTGTCAATATCACACTCCCTCCTTCCCTCACTTGTGAACAAGACCCCAAGATACTTGAACTCCTCCACTTGAGGCAGGAGCTCTTCACCAACCTGAAGGGGGCAAGCCATCCTTTTCCGACTGAGAACCATAGTCTCAGACTTGGAGGTGCTGATCCTCATCCCTGCTGCTTCGCACCTGGCTGACAACCGTCCCAGTGCACACTGAAGGTCCTGGCTTGATAGAGCCAACAGAACAACATCATCTGCGAAAAGCAGAGACGAGATCTTGTGGTCCTTAAACCAGACTCCCTCCGGCCCCTGGCTGCGTCTAGAAATCCTGTCCATAAAGATAATGAACAGGACCGGTGACAAAGGGCAGCCCTGCTGAAGTCCGGGAACAGGTCTGACTTATTGCCGGCAATGCGAACCAAGCTTCTGCTCCGGTTGTACAGGGACCGGACAGCCCTTAGAGAAGGGCCCCGGACCCCATACTCCCAGAGCACCACCAACAGGGCGCCACGAGGGACACAGTTGAATGCCTTCTCCAGATCCACAAAGCACGTGTGGACTGGTTAAGCAAACTCCCATAAACCCTCCAGCACCCTGGAGAGTGTATACTGATCCAGTATTCCACAACCGGGACGAAAACCGCATTGTTCCTACTGAATCCAAGGTTCGACTATCGGCCGCATTCTCCTCTCCAGTACCCTGGCATAGACTTTTCCGGGGAGGCTGAGGAGTGTGATCCCTCTGTAGTTGGAACACACCCTCCGGTCCCCTTTCTTAAAAAGAGGGACCACCACCCCGGTCCGCCAGTCAAGAGGTACTGTCCCCAACCGCCACGCAATGTTGCAGAGGCGTGTCAGCCAAGACAGCCCCACAACATCCGGAGACTTGAGGTACTCAGGGCGTATCTCATCCACCCCCAGTGCCTTACCACCGAGAAGCCTCCTAAATACCTCAGTGACTTCGGCTTGGGTGATGGACGAGTCCACCTCTGAGCCCTCAGCCTCTGCTTCCTCAGTGAGAGATGTGTCGGTGGGTTTGAGGAGATCCTCAAAATATTCCTTCCACCGCCCAACAATGTCCCCAGTTGAAGTCAGCAGATTCCCACCTCCACCGTTAACAGTGTTGGCAGGGCACTGTTTCTCCCGAGTTTTAGCCTCCACAACCACCGGGCTGCAGTTCGCTCAGGAGGTTTGCTTCTTCAGCTTGACGGCATCCTTTACTTCTGGTGTCCACCATCGGGTTCAGGGTTGCCGCCACGACAGGCACTGGAGACTTCACGGCCACAGCTCCAAGTGACTGCGTCGACAATGGAGGTGGAGAACATGGTCCACTCGGAATCAACGTCTCCAGCCTCCCTCGGAATCTGGTTGAAGCTCTGCTGGATGTGGGAGTTGAAGATCTCTCTGACAGGGGGCTCGGTCAAACGTTCCCAACAGACTCTCACAGTATGTTTGGGTCTGCCGAGTCTGTCCAGCTTCACCCCCCCGACATCGGATCCAACTCACCACCAGTGTTACAGCTGGAACACCACTGGAAGCAAGGTGGGTTAAGTGTCTTGCCCAAGGACACAACAACAGAATGAACTGTGGGGGAGAGCGGGATGTTATGATGTTTTGGGATGTTTCGAGCGGGGATCGGACCGCCCACCAGCCGGTCGAAGGACGGCCGCTCTATCACTGAGCTACTGCCACCCAGTTGACAGCTCCTAGTGTACGAGTGTACGGCTTAGGGTGTCCTGGTGCCAAGTACATGGTGTACGTTATGGACAAACTCTGACTAGCACAGAAGTCTAATAACAGAACACCGCTCGGGTTCAGATCCGACGCGTTCCCCCCACATGAGCGCGTTGAAGTCCCCAGTAGAACGCACCGGTCCCAGAGACTCCAAGAAGGTAGGGTACTCTACACTGCCATTTGGCCCTTAAGCACAAACAACAGTGAGAGACCTTTCCCCACCCGAAGGCACTGGGAAGCGACCCTCTCGTTCACCGGGGTGAACTCCAACACATGGCGGCTGAGCTGGGGGGATATGAGCAAGCCCACACCAGCCCGCCGCCTCTCACTGCAGGCAACTCCAGAGTAGTGGAGAGGTCAGCCTCTCTCTCGTTGGGTACCAGAGCCCAAACTGTGCGTTGAGGTGAGGTATCTCTCAACCTCCCGCACAAGCTCAGGCTCCTTCTCCGCCAGCGAGGTGACATTCCACGTCCCTATCACCAGATTCCGTGTCTGGGGATTGGGTCGTCAAGGCCCCCGCTTTCGACATCCACCCAATCCACTTTGCACCGTTACCCCTTACGGTTCCTTCCGCAGGTGGTGGGCCCACGGGAGGTTGGCCCCACGTCGCTCCTTCGAGCTGAGCCCGGCTGGGCCCCGTGGGGAAGGACCCTGACACCAGGTGCTCGCATGCGAGCCCCAGTCCTGGGGAAAAAAAACAAAAAAAACGCCCCATTTAAAATAAAAGGGTACAATTGGTTTAACAGAATTGAGTTGAAATTACATTTACATTTACATTTAGTCATTTAGCAAACGCTTTTATCCAAAACGACTTACAAGTGAGAAAAACAATGGAAGCAATTTGAACAACACAAGGTAGCAAAAGATAAGTGCACAAAAACTAGCCAGTTAAAACCCAGCACAGTATAAAAAGGATAGGAAAGGATAAGAAAGATTTTTTTTTATTTATTTATTTTTTTTAAAGAGAAGGAATCGATAGAAAGGAAGTAGAATTCAGTGTTTGTCAGCTAGGTGTTGATGGAAGAGATGTGTTTTCAGGCGTTTTTTAAAGATGGCTACAGAATCTGCTGATCTTGTAGCAGCAGGTAGATCATTCCACCAATGTGGAACAGATCCAGAGAAGATACATGAGAGTGATTTTTTTTTCTTTTTGGGATGGTTTTCACCAGACGTTGTTCTTTTGCAGAGCGCAGGGATCTGGTCGAAACATAGGTCTGTACATGAGGGTGCGGAACCAGTGGTGGTCTTGTAGGCCAAGAGCATAGCTTTGAACTTAGCCAGTATAACCTAATAAAGAGAGGAGTTACGTGCACTCTCTTCGGTTCATTAAAGACCACTCTTGCCGCTGCATTCTGGATCAGCTGCTGAGGTTTGGTTGTGCAGGCAGGGAGTCCAGCCAGTAGAGCATTGCAATAATCCAGTTTGGACATGACAAGAGCCTGGACTAGGATTTGTGCTCTGATAGGAAAAGTCTAATTTTCCTAATGTTGTAGAGGATGAATCTACAGGACCGGGTGGTGCTGGCATCACAGTGGAGAGAGATGAGTTGATGATGTGGGATCCAGCGGGCAGGTGGTAGGGTGGTTAGAACCAATGACCTTGGAAACATCTGCTTCAGTTGGAGGAGAAAAAGAGTTACTGTGAAGTATAGGGATTCCAGGTCTATTTACCGTGTAATGTGTTTAGGTGTTGCTGGATAGTCTACAAACTCACCTTATTAAAACAAAATAGTAATAAGTTCAGTATAAATTTTGCCGTAATCAAGCACTCTCTAATAAAAATAACAATTCTAGACATGGAGGCCTCCATACCTTACCACAATAGTAGGAGTCCAATCCACAGCTAGGGTCAATTGTTCCATATCAACCTCCAATTTCTCTTGTCTAACCATTATCTCTGTCCTTTAAAGGCAAATGTGCGAAGAGTTTCTTATAAAAGAATAAAACTTGCAATTTGTACAAATTACTGTTGCACATCCGATGTTTCATCATGCATTCCATTTTAGGTTGAGACATTCCAACAAAACAAATTATGAAAATTTACAGTTCAGCTGGAAAATTGTCCTGAAACGATATCGAACTGTATATCATATCAGACAGAATAGCATGTAACAATGTTTCATGGCCCAGTGCTGCCAGTTTTCTGCGCTAACATCTGTTTGTGGGATTTCTCCACACTTCAACTTTCCCCTAATCTCTCTCATCACATCATCTTTAAAGGGATTATTTGTAATTTTAACATCAATTAATTTATTAACAGTAGATGGCAGTGTTTAAACTCAGCATTTCTACAGAACTCTGAATTACAACTTACTGTTTACACTTTATTTTACATTTCACACCAATGGAAAAATATCTTAATAGAGCCTATGGCAAAATAACCTCTCTTTTACATTGGACTGAGGGTGACTGTGACTACAGTGGTTTAGGATTCTTTATAGTTAAGTTATAAAGTCATATTTTCACATGACAACAATTTTAGTGTTACACTAATATCAATATAGTAAAACCAAGTGATGCTTGGAAGACATTTTAAGTATACATATTCTACATATTCTCTCTAAACCCATTTTGGTGTTGATTTTCAGGGTCCTGTGAGGGCAGACCATGGGGGGTATCTCAGCCAACCAATCCCACCGAGCTGGGCAGCACTGAGCTTACTGTGCTCACCTTGCTCCGGGACCGTCGCGACAGCAGTGGGAGTGCAACCAGCTCAGCTTACCTGAGCAGCAGCCGGCGCTCCTCAGGCATCTCTCCGTGCTTCTCCAGCCGCCGCTCCAGCCAGGGCTCCCAGAGCGAGGGTCAGAACCCCCAACGCCGCCTCCACAACCTCAGCTCCACCGATTCTTACGACCCCATCTCCACTGACGCCTCTCGGCGCTCCAGCGAGGCCAGCCAATGTGGAGGCGGGGCAGGAGTGGGTGGCCTGGGTGTGTGTTCGGGTGGGCTGGGCTTCGGAGGGTCACGGGGGATATTTAATCTAACCCCTGCTCAACATTACCACCTGAAAGCCAAGTATGCTGCAGCAACTGGTGGCCCACCTCCCACACCTTTACCAAATATGATTAGCTTGAAGACTCGCACGGCCATGATGGACGAGTGTAGCTCCAACCCTCTGCCCCCTTTAGTCAGGCCTCAACGTTGTAATGATGCCAATGGACACATGGGCTACAGGAAGAGGGTCCTCTATCCTGGGGAGGGACCAATAAATGGTAACCGTAGGGCTAGCGACCCAGTACGGACGCAAGCGCACGATGCTTGCAACCTACCCCCAGTGCAACGATTCAACAGCCTTAACAACCTGCACCCTCTTCCCTGTCTGTCTCATCATTCAGTGTCTGAAACTCGCAACTTCAGCCTCCAGAACTACACACGTCCAGAGGGCAGCTTGCAGCCCTCACAGTACACCCCCAGTATCGCTGAACAAGCAGCCTTAGAGGCTCTGGCAATGGAGGACAACTCTGAGACAGGAATGCTGCTTGGAGATGAGGACATGCTACCAGATGACTTAGTCCAGTATCTGCACTCCCAGGTCCATGCAGAAGGGGACTACGTGCAGCTTGACCAAATAGCACTGGGCCAAAGGGACAACTATCAGCCACTGGAGGAGACTACAGATGTGAACACTGACTTCAGTGGCTCTCAGAAGCATGTAACAGTGAGGAGGAGCCCCAGTAAGCTGCCCATCCAGTGGAACGAGGTGAGCTCTGGGAGTGCTGACATGTCTCCTCAAAGGGCACTCAACAAACATTGTGAAAGGTGGTCTGGTCCAGAGCACAGACCTGTATCTGTGCCGTTTGGAAGGTTTTCCAACATGGTGGTCCAGCAGCAAATTTCACTTGATTTACACAAACCTTGTGCCCAGGCAAGTGCCTCTCAGACTGCATGCAGCATCAACCAAGCTGTGAAGTCAGAGTCTTCACCTTACTCCTGTATGGAGGTGAAAGGAACTGCTCAGTATTCTACATATGGCAAGTTCTCTCAGATTCCTAACGGGCTTCATCAAACCTTTAAACAGCAAACTTTCAATGGGCCTCAGAAGCCTCAGAAGAGTCCCTTGCAGCAGAACCACATCTATAGCACCTCTTGTCACATTGGAAACAACTTGATCTTAAACAGAACTATTGACAACCTCCCTGGACTTTCCCAAGTCACTGGCCTTCACCCCAACAGGCTCACCCACATCCCTCGCCCTCCAGCCAACGATTACAGAACCCACTCTGTTCGGACCCAACAGTATCTCAACCCAGAGAGATTTGGAGAACTCCAGATTCAGCATGGTCTTAACCAGCAACGGGGTATCAACAACTGCCCTGTTGCACACCAAGGCTCTGTTGTAAAACTGGAAGCCCCAGACGATGGATACCTGGAGGAGGGCTTCATTAACCTCTCCTTTGAGCCTGCAGAGCCTAAACCCTCACTGTTCCCTGTCCTGGAAGACCAGAGCTTGTTAGAATCCATGGCTGAAACTGTTGGACAAGATGGAGGCAGTGCCTCCGCTCCCCTCCTTTCTCCCGGCTCAGATCAGGTGACCAGCACAGTGGACGTCTCAGTGGCAGGGGTCCTGGATGAAGGTGTGAGTCTAGATTTCGGTGTGATGATGGAGGACAGCTATGACCAGGGCAGTCTGGTCTCAGGGGTTTTGAGTCCCTCTATGTTCCAGGGTTTGTCTAGGACATCATCCAGACTAACCACACCCCATGGATCTGCAGCCTTTCACAGTGTGGCCCCTGGCCTCAACAACATGGCCATTGGAGACATGAGCTCTCTCCTGACGACCCTAGCAGAAGAGAGCAAGTTCCTGGCGATCATGCAGTAGCTTGACTCCACTCTCCTCCCGTTTAACAAATGTACAAAAAGAAAAAAAATGGTGTATGTGAAGATTTTAACAATTATGTGTAAGTGTTTTAAAATAGTGTAAAAAGGCAATTGCCAAACCAATATATTTTGTAAATTGTCATCCCACATAGAACTGGGATGTAATAAAAGTGTATAGATAAATTGGTATATTCCTTTTATGGAATGAAGATACATTTTTGGAAGCCCATTGCTTTGTATTACTATGTGATGTGAGCAAAAGCTCACTTCTTTGAAATACACTGTTGGTTAAAAATGCATGTATTCATGAACAAAACACTGACTTTAAAAGTACACAGACCATGTGCCAAGTATCAAACAGGTACACAACTGTTAGCTGCAGCAGGTCAAACAGGGTCATGTATGAACAGGCCCTGCTCATATCTGAATGGAACATAGCTTTTATTGTGTGGTATATTTACAGGTTTTGATTTTGTGAATCTGTTTCTGTGCTTTTACAAAGATTTACCAAGTGGTGTTTTTGTCAAGAGTAACTCTGGTCTGGTATTGTCCACAAACTGAACAGCACATTGTGTGTATGAGGCAACATAGATAGTCCTCTACTTGATATGTCAATGGCTTGATTTTGTTAGTCTGGTAAGGTACCCATGATGTATATAACTGTTTTTATATTGTTTGTGCTCTTCTGATGTTGGATTGCACGAGTGTTGTGGACACGACGCAAGAACGAACATTCTCCTAATGATGATCCAAGTCATTTGGTGCTTTCTGTGCGTACATAAATAGATATCTAAGTACTTAATATGTTGATCTGTCTTAATGACCAGCTGAGGTCCACAGCACATGAACCTTCCTCTCATGGTGATAAAAATGTAAAATTATGTTTTTGTTTTTATAAAAAAATATCATTTTTGTATTGTTTTTCTCCAAAGCTCTTACATTGAGAATGTCTACTGCCAACGAGTATCGCAGAGACTTTGTCAACAGTGTTAGTATCACTATGCAGTCTTGTGTAACTGCACAGAATATTAAGTAGTTTACCTTTTTCAGCGTCAAAGCGCTGAGGTACAAATTGTTTTATTGCTTTTTGGTACTTTTTTGTAATTGTGCATTGTTTTGTGAATCATTTCCTTTAGAAAAAGGAAATCCATTGAGGATATGTGCCTTACGTGTCTGCCTGTTGGTAAATGATCACTGCCAATCTATCATTGTGAGTTATAAAAATGAACACGTACAGTGTCTCGTAAGACCTGAAAAAGGTACAAATGTCATGTATATGAAAAAAGTCAGAACTGTTGCAGTTCTGACTGCAAAATGCATTCTACTTTTTTTTTTATTATTTTGCATTCACATGTATTGTGCTCTTTTCTATATAATATGTAAATATATTACTCTTGTGTAGATTTAGCAACTGAAAAAGGAGCATCCCAGGGCCGAAAAAGAGCTAACTCTGAAAACAGTGAGCTCAGGCCACGGGACAGGGCCAGACACATGTGGCTCACAGGAGTGTCTGGTGCCCAGCACCGCACTCTCCCCCACAAGAGCCACCCTGCTCTTTTATAACTCAACAAATGTTTGTATGGTTTTAATAAAAATCGAAATGATATCTGAAGTCTCTTCCTCTTTATTTGAACATAACACATTTTTTCTCCTTTTGACTCTGACCCACAATATTAATAATTAAAATGTAAAAAAATATATATATACGTATATAGTTTGCAATCTTTATGTCTGAAAGCATACATCACTGTAGAATATATTTGCAGTGTTCAGAGTGAAAGCAAACCTTATTGGTGAAGCATAGCTTGTACTTTTGATGCCCTCTTCTGGTCACCACAAAACATTACATAAAGTTGTATGAGAATTTATCTTCGTAAATTTAATGGATCTCTTCTGAATGACTTGTTTGGATTCACATTTGAGGCAGTCATCTCTTTCACCATCCCAAGATTAAAGCGTATGTTTGTTAAAACATTCACTTACTCCCATCTTTACCAGTAGTTATTCTACTGTTCTATTTCTATTCCACTCTTTCCTCAGCTCACGAAGTCGTGGTGTCTTCAGTGGGAATATTTTTTGAGCAAGGCTTCCATTATGCTTTTTAGGAGCTCAACCCGTGTAATCATGTGACTAAAATGTAGTAAGACTTTCCACTGCGAAGTGAACATGAGAGGCAGAAATTGTTCCTACTGGGTACAAGATGGAGCATTTGCTTTGAGAGCACTGCGGTTACAGCTGTAAGTGCATGGACAGACTTTTTTGATAAGTGCTTAGAGAACGGTATAGTTAAGTGGCAAAACGTGTAAATTATAAACGGCTTTCTCTCTGTTAAGTATTAGTAACTATAGCACTTTTACTCCCTGTGTATTAGAAGCTATTCTTTTGTAAAGACACTCAGTTACCGTAGCTGTACAGAATGTGATGTCTGTACGTTTACGATAAGATCCCTGGCAGGCAATGTTACAGTCAGGTTGTTGTTGCACTGCGCATAAGTTCAATATCTCAAGCGAGCTGTTCATAATAAACAGAGGTGGGTAGAGTGGCCTAAAATTTTACTCAAGTTAGCGTTACGTCAAAATAATTTTACTCAAGTAGAGGTAAAATGTAGTTATCCAAAAAATTACTCAAGAGTAAAAAAGTATTTGGTTAAAAGTCTACTTAAGTATTGAGTGTTGATCATAATGTCCGATTTTTTTAGAAATTATTTAATCAGACAAAAATATAAAATAATGTGCAAATTCTGGTATTTCCAAATAATAAAATTACATTTGTAAAAATATATAATCTTGACAAAAAAAAAAAAAAAAAAAAATTTTAAGCCAAACATGCTTTGTTTATGATGCCAGGGCTGTTCATCCTCTTCAGTTTCAACACTGGAGTGGTGTGCGGATCGATACTAAAATATCGATACCACCGATGCCAGATATTTTTGTTCCAGAATCAATTCTCATATTAAAATATTGATATTTTGGTATTTTAGATTTGCAGTTTATCATTAACAGAAACAGTGGAAAGTAACTATACTATCTTCTAAATTGTCCAGTTGGTAGAAACTTCTTCCGCTGCACGCTGCTCACGCAGTCCAGTTGACAACAATGACTAAATGTAAACCAATTAGGCAGCGGTGTGTGATGTGAGAAGAGAGACAGGTGCTGCTAAGGAGACAGACGTCACTCTCATACACCTTTTCCACCAGCAGGAAACGGGGGCTGGTTCGGAGCCAGAGCCTAGTTTCAAATTGTTTCTTTGTCTTTCAACCGCTTGCGTTGGTGGCTGAGGGCGGCGTTAACAGACTTCTTTCATTTGTTGCCAGCCAGCTATGTATTTCTTATCTGTTAAGTGAGGAATTAATTTGTTATATCAGGGTTTGAAATATTACTAGCTCACATTTGCCTAGCTTAACGGATCACAGAACATTGTAGAAAATGTAGTGGACATTTTTCTTTTTAAAGTTACGTCTGTTTTTGTTTGTAGAACTATCTGTCATTGATGACGGTGCTGAAAACGTTGGATGCCAATGTAGGTTCGCAAAATCAACATCAATAGAAACCATAGATTGTAAATAAACATGGATGTTGTGTGCCTATTGCTCCCCCATTCACCGATATTGGCCTTACCACAGGGCAATAAAATGGCAGTTACATCCAGGCTTTTTTGCTATTACTGCATAGTAAAACAATAATTTTCAGATAGCACAAACGGATGTATTAATTTAAAAAAAACGTCTATAGCACTAGCTCTGAACCAGTTCTCCTTTTGTGCTGCAACTAGTGTCTATTCAGGTATCTAGGGAAGTATGTCTTACAAGTACGTTATCATTATTTAGCATTAGACAACTAAAAAACAACACACCAAAATATATTATATATGGCTTGTAATGATGTCTTACGTTTTTTTGTTGCTCGCAGAGTATCTCGATACAAACGCTGTCATGGCAGCTAAACTAGGAATGTCACATCCAGGTTGATTTAACGGTAAAACCGGCCCGAATTTTCCACAATAAAATGTGCCTACAGGTTCATAGAGACAACCGTTTTTAACAATGAAGGTCTGAGTCGTCTCATCTCATTATGGTCGGCTCATATTTGGGCAAATAAAAAAGTTATTTGAGCTTAATAAGTTACATATAGTCCCTTTAATATTTTTTCTCTTCTGTTTAGTAAATGGAACTTATTATAATTGTTTTGCTGTTTTGTTACAATATATAGCACTTTTATTTAAATGTTAAAAAGGTTAGATGAAATAAGCTTCGACTTAAACCCTTTTGGTCAATGTTTTATATTTAATGAAAGAATTCAGTTTTTTTGTTTACTTTATGACAAGTAAAAACTGAACTTAAAAAGGTCAACAAGAGGTATACCAACTATAACGGAAAAGGTAAATATACTAATGTGACATGCTTCAAGTGTGGAATAAAAGGAAATAAGGAAAGAAAATGTATCCGAAAAAGAAAGGTAGACAAGATAATGCCAGAAAAGTCACAGAGAAGCAAATTAGTGAATACCTTTTCAAAACTAAACATGCCAAGGATGAGAGTTCAACACGCAAAGTGAAAATGAAAGGCATTATGGTATAGATGCAGGAGCAACATCTCACATCATAAACGACATAAAGAAAATTTACAAGCTTTGATGACACATCACAACCAGAGACTAACTCAGTAGAACCAAGCCTCTCCCATGGTACCTCTTAAATGGTCGTCGTGTAAGGGCGCCGCCATACGGTGATTTTACAGCAAAATACAGCGATATACATCCGTCCACCAGAGGGCAGGCTCCAAAAGCGGAAATATAAGGAGAAACCCAATGGCGACTTTACAAGCAGTGTTGCCAACTTAGCGACTTTGTCGCTATATTTAGCGAGTTTTCAGACCCCTCTAGCGACAAATTTTCAAAAAAGCGACTAGCGACAAATCTAGCGACTTTTTCTGGAGTTATTGGAGACTTTTGGAGACTTTCTGAAGTGAAAGCACACATCATTTTTACTCTAATCAATGAGCAGCGGATGCTGCCGCGGGCCCCACCCCCATCCCAAAGCACTCATAGTCGGCCCAGTCCTCGCGCAGCAGCCCCTCCCAGCTGCAGTCAGAGCAGGAGTTGTTAACCCCTCCACGTCCAGACTGCAAAATGAATCGCGCATGTGCTGCAACTTAGCAAGCCGCTGCTGGTGGATCCCGCTCCGGCTTACATTCAGCACTCGAAAATGTAAAATGTTCTTTGTCGAAACAATGTATGGTTAAAAATGTTAATGCTTTTCAGTCACTTGTTGTAGGCTCCTAATGGCGCTTTTCCACTACACAGTACCAGCTCGACTCGACTCGCTCGACTCGGCTCGGCTCGCTCGCCTCCGTTTTCCATTGCAGATAGTACCTCCACAATAGTACCTAGTCGTCATCATAGCGACGCCGCAAGAACCTGTCGTGACGTAATCTTCTACGCGACACACATCCGCTACTCACACACATAAACAATGGAGGAAATCGAGTCTGTTTTTTTTTATCCTCGGGATGTGGCTGTTTCTCACAGCAAGACGGCAAACGTTGTTTCAGGAGAGGCTGAGGGCAGCAAAAAGAAAAACTGCTGATAACAACAGGAGAGTTTGGGAATTACTACAGAGTTCAGACTACGAGAGGAATCTGTGTTTTCAACGCCGACGCAAGAGGGTAAGTTATTATGCTAACGTTTACATATGTGTAAATACTATAAGTTACTACTTACAAAGTATTTGAACAACTTTATAGCTACCAGTATTACGTACTAAAATGTGTATGGTTTATGTGTTTCAGATCTGTTTCGCTTTGCAAAGTCGCCGCCAGACCGTGTGTTTGGGCTTTCAACCGAGCTACCGAGTGGTGGGATGTTATTGTTCCCGGTTTCACAAACGCGCAGTGGGTTCAGAACTTCAGAATGTCCGAAGAAACATTTATTTACTTGTACAACAAAGTCGTCCAGTGATGGAGAGACAGGACACAAGCTTCCGCAAGTGTGTTGCCCTAAAGAAGAGAGTTGTCTCATGAAAAGAAATGACTGTGATGTTACAATGGTGAAATCTATGATTCTTACTTGCTGTGCTTTGCATAACCTTTGTGAGAGTCATGGAGAGGACTATGACAATGACTGGGATGCACCTGCAGCAGCAGAGCCTGTGGTGGCAGTGGCACAGGGTGTAGAGGAGGAAGGCAGTGATGTACGAGAGGGTCTGATGCGTTACTTTAATTGCTAAAAAATAAATACATTATCGTTAAAAATGTTGTCTCTGCTGTTTTAAGGTTATCAGAGTATAAAATCTGAAAATACATGGTCAAACCCTTGTACAAAAGCAAACCATCAAAAAGACACTTATTTGTAATAAGTTTCAAAAGTTTTATTTAACCACACACACAAATACAACAAACTCTAATAAAAATTCACACACAATTATATACATGTTACATGTAGTGCAAACAATACAGCAAAAATGCTGTATTTAATTACTAATATGTATACATTTTCAGTCCATTTGTAAATGCCGCTCTCGCTGTGTCCGGTTCAACTCCATCTGCTCCACATCAGATGTCTGCATCTCCTCAGGACAGTCAGCTGCTCCTGCTCCCTCTGTCGTTTCCTCCGTCCTGGACAAAAATTATTACAATGAATGAATTACAATAAAGATAAACGATTTCACGCGTTTAATTCAAACATTGTGTATGTCTGGAAAGTTATAAAAGTACTGAACAGGTTTATTAATGAATCTTGATTCCCATAACTGGGAATGCTTCCTGTTGCTATGCAAGTACATTGACGTTTATATAAATAATAATATATGATATACTAATGGGTTATAAACACGATTAATATTAATTTAATTATATTAATAAGTGTATATAGATTCACAGACAACAGGCTAGAAGGTTTTACTTTTTCTCCTATTATACTGACCGGTTGCGGTGTCGACGCTGCTGCGGGTCCCGTTCTCGACGCTGGTCTCGGTGTCGATGGTGCCAATGGTTCTGGTGCTGTTGTTAATGCCGACGCTGCAGCCGATGCCAACGTGGCATCAGTGGGAGCCACAGAACCATTCTCGGGTGTCGAAAGGAATCTTGAATAGAAAGATCATACAAAAGTCAACACACTACGAAATAGCAATGGCAGGCAGCTAACGTTAGCAACTAGTTAGAGCTAAAAGTTAGCGGCAATTGCTATCTGTGACACAAGTTTACAGTCTTCATTGTTAGTGAGCTTCAGCTTTCCAAAAGCCAGCCTAAAGAAAAAAAAACTCTCAAGCAGAGTGCACCTACAGGGTTAATGTAATGTAAACTTAAAACACTTACCGTCCTCCATCAGCGACTCCAAAAAACTAGTGGCCGAGTCAAGACCACCATCCCTCCCGTTGCTCGCCGGTCTATGGCGTAGATACTGTCCATCTGTTCGTACCTCCTCGTTTGACCACGGAGCATTTTTCCGAGTTGCCATAATACGCCTGGGACTGGGTAAATTATCACGCAATCTCTGGCCAAACTATTTAAAAATGGCGGGTTATTCAGGATACTCCTTCCGTCTGGCTCTTGCAACGATGACGCGGTGAACAGTGACGATTCTCTCTGGCCAATCAGCAGTCTGTCGTGTGTTCACGTCACAATTTAGTATCGCCTCAGCCGGCTTAGAACCTCGCCGGAGGTGATACGAAAAAAAGGACCTGGAAGCAGGTACAGGTACAACTTTTACGCAGTGGAAAACCAAAAAAGGCCGAGCCCAGTCGAGGCGAGTCGTGCTGGAACTGTGTAGTGGAAAAGCGCCATAAGTGGACCATAAGGTTAAAAACTAAACTTAAGAAAAAAAAAAAAAAAAAAAAAAGAAATTACGGTTAAAAATGTTAATACTTTACTGTGACATGTTGTAGGCTCCTAAGTGGACCATAAGTATAAAAAAAATAAAAAATAAAATAAAATAATAAATAAATTTTTTTTTTTAAAAAAGAAACTCCGCTGGAGTGTCTCTTTTAGGTCACTTTTTCCAGTCCCAAGCCCGGATAAAGGAGGAGGGTTGAAATTGTGAAGTAATAAACAAAAACAAGAGTCGACAGAAAGTTTCATTTTAAATTTAAAGAATTTAGTTTGACCGTTTTGATTTCCATTGTTCTCGTGTGCTTATCACTTAATTGAAATGATAAATGAGAAGAGCATTATTGGGACAGTCGGCTATATCATAATAAAATACAGTAAAAGAGACCATGTGAGCACAAATTTGTCAAGAAAGCACGGAGAACGCAAGAAAGTATGCAATTTAGTATGATGACGCGATGACGTAATGACGTCACGAATATGCTAATTTACGCATGACGTCATCTAGCGACATTTAGCGGCTTTTTGGCCAGGCTTTAGCTACTTTCCTTTGAAAAGAGTTGGCAACACTGTTTACAAGAGTAAAACTCATGTTTACAGCCTGGTACAAAAGATGGCTCCGGTCTCTAGAGCTAAGTTTTTACTACGTGACAACTCTGGGGGGGGTGAATTTTTGAAAATTACGTTGGTTTATGCTATCTAAAAACTATTGTTTTACTATGGAGTAAAACCCGAAAAGCCCGGATGTAACGGCCATTTTATTGCCCATTCGTAATGCAATATTGGTGAATAGGGGACCAATGGGCGGATATCATCCATAATTATACTATCTATGAGTAGAACTCACTGATGGGACCAGATGCAATGGAATGGCTCAAGGAAGAGGAACAGATGGGTGAATATGGCTGTATATGCCCTCGTATCCACATGACATCTTTTCAGTCGCAAGAGCCACAAGCCGAGGAGAGACAATAACTTTCAAGAATGGAGACCGTCACATGATCACCAAAGATGGTAAAAGATTTAACATTTGTTAATAAATGTCAATAAAAACAGTGAGAATAGGTTACAAATATGCACAGTCTTTCACAGAGGACTATTCAGATGCCATTTTAGTGTACTTCCTAAAGTCCAAGAGTAATGCAGTTCAGGCTACAGAAAGGTTCTTAGCAGACATCTCACCCTATGGAGAAGTCGTCTTCATACACTCAGATAACAGCACTTTTTAGTTTAGAGTTTACAAACAGAGACTTTCAGATAATGTTAACAAAGACATCTGCACCTTACTCGCCCCACTAAAACGGCACAGCAGAGAAAAGCTGGCGCACCCTGGGGCTGAGCAACCAGAAGGAAATACTGAGACTGTGATTAGGAGGAACCCATATTGAGAATAAAGCAGAAACCAGCAGAATTTGTGATTTTTGGGCCTTTTTTCAGAGAAAAAAAAAATTCTAACTCATAGTTAGTGGTTGGGTGTATTGTGAAACAATTGTTTACTCTTTTTAAATCATAATGACAACAGAAACTACCCAAATAACCCAGACCAAAAGTGTACATACCCCAGTTCTTAATACCGTATATTGCCCCCTTTTAACAGCAAAGACACTTGAAGTCTTTTGTGGTAGTTGTGGATGAGGCTCGTGCGTCCCATGCACAGCTTCTGGGCTGATGAGTGCAAATTTTCCTTTTTTTAAATACAGTCCAATTACATTTTCCCATGACTCTGAATACAGAAACATCAGTGCAGCACTGGATGAAAGAGGTCTTCAGGAGCCCAGAAACTCACTGACCTTTTATAAACACACACTGATTACAAACAGACAGATCACAGGTGAGCATGGTTACCTTTAGTTGCCATTCAAACCTGTTTGTGTCAACTTGTGTGTATGTTATCAGGCCAAAATGTCAACTTTTGATCAAGGTCATTATGATTTAAAAAGAGTAGACACAGTTGTTTGACAATAAAGGGCTTCACCCAACCACTATAAGTAAAAAAAAAAAAAAAGTTTTTTGAGTTATCATCATAGATTGTAAATACATATGGATGTTGTGAGCCCATTGCTGCCCCATTCACTGATACTGGCCTTACCGCAGGGCAATAAAATGGCTGGTTACATCCGGGCTTTTCTGCTGTTACTGCAGAGTACCAGGCTGTAAACATGATTTTTACACTTGTATAGTTTCCAACTGGATTTCTCCTTATTTTTCTGCTTTTGGAGCCTGCCCTCTGGTGGACGGAGGTATATTGCTGTATGGTGGCGCCCTTACTTTAGGCCCTTTAAAGAGATCCATGAGAGAGGCCTGCTTATCAGTCATATTTTGTGAAAAAAATGGCAAAATAAAAATCACAAATTGTGCCAATTATGAGCACAACTGTACAATATTTTGAGACTGATGGCACAGTGGACAAATTACAAACTTGTGTGGAATATTGTTATTGAGCAGTGTGTGACATTCCACAAACTTACCATGAAGCAGTGACAGTCATTTTTCAAACCTGCTTCAGTTCAGCACTCACGGTCGCCTTTTGTCTCCAAATTTTGTGTGCGTACGGGAGGGTCAGACTCAGAGCTAATAAAGCTACGCAGTTTCACGTTCAGTTAGACTTTAATAGATTTCATTCTTGGCGTGGAAGGTGGCGCACGCAAGTTTCTTCAGCTTAATTTTGCTTTATAAATTAAGCTCCTGGTCTAGTTTTAATTTACACGCCAGACAGTCTTGGTATATGGGAGCAAAAATGCGCGCTCCGTTTTCTAAAATCTTTGAAGGTTAGCACGTTGCTAATTTGCATTTCAACAAGACCACAGCAAGACAGACACACTATCAGAATCAGAAAAAGCTTTATTGCCAAGTATGCTTGCGCATACAAGGAATTTGTTTTAGTGACATAAACTATGCTACTCTTTCCATATTTCTATCAATTATACACCGATTTCTTGCCACTGCTTGATAACGATGTAATATGAGACCTTTTTTTCTGGCCATTATTATAGTGTCTTTGGCTTCTGCTGACAGACATTTCAAAATTTCAGCTCTTTTGAGCGTTAGCAATAGCATCTGCCGTTAGACAGCGGCACAGCGGTTGGATCAAAGTTGTCTCCATTAAATTCTATTTCGCGATATAGCTAGCCATTTTGGACATACATTTTAAAACACAAATGCTCTAGATTTATCACCCAGAAAAAAGTAGACCTACTCACAAACGACAAATCTTATTTCCATTAAGTTCAGGATAAAAGGAAGAAATGTCTTTTGGTGTACAATAGGAAACATTTTATTACTAAAAAGTTGTTTGAACTCAAGGTGCTCTTTCAGCAACGTTTCCACAACTATTCTTTATTGAAATCACAAGATTGTTTTTAACCACATAATGAGGAAAAAAAAAAATCATACATGAAATGACAGTACATGGACTATTTACAACAATGGGTCAAAAGAGGGTCACAGGTGTGGTGTTTGGTTTTTTTTAGGCTCAACAGGAGGCACTTGAATCGGAGAGCCTTAAAAGAGCCAGGACCGAGCCGTAGGAACTTAACAAGGAAACAAAAAACCTTTGAGGATCTAGGCGTACATAATGTATCTTCGGTTTAAACCTGACGGGGGGAGTTGCCAAAACGTGGGACATCGATGCATTTACACAGCGTTTACAACAGGCCCGCACCACAAGAATCTAGAGCACAACAAGTGCACATTCAAAAGCATGCATCGCCCCAAGATGGGCAACGAGATTAAAAAAAAATAAAATAGAAGAAAAAATGTCTAAACTGTCTGCTGCGTCAGATTGTTAATGCAATAGACATACACTATTTACAGAATTTATATATTTTTTAAACATATGCCACTTCAATGCCAGTTAACTCGTGTCCATATGAGGAGTTATGAGGTGGTTTACAATAACTTCAATGTCTGTAATGTCGGCTACCGTTTGAATGATCTATTTACAATAAAACACAAGTAGGCTGCGGGAGAACACAAGTCCAGCATATTGTGAGTCTGCCGTAGTGTTTTTGTTTTTTTAAATCAAATTTTCTCCTGGATAAAGGGGTGCTGCAGAGCCTGGTTGATGCTGATGCGTTTGGCCGGGTCCAGCATCAAGGTGCCGTCCAGCAGGTCCTTGAGCTGCATCACCTTCTTCCTCTGGTCCTCGGGCAGCCGCTGGCCCCCCACCATGTCGGCCAGGAGGTCTTTGGTGGGGTTGATGGTGCTCATCACCGTCACCTTTTCCTGAGGGAAGCCAAGGCAGGGACAAGTTAGAGGACAGAAAAACAGTTAAATTAGCATTGTTAAAGACATTTAAGATCGTTATTGTGACTAAGTTCATTTGGCCACATTAACAAGTAATGAACTTGTTTGAACATCAGGCCTGCCTGAATAGTTGCACCTTACCTCATTACACGATTGGTATGTCTTCATATTAGTAGTTTCCATAAAAATGTATACCCAAAAAATTATTTTAAAATGGTTATCATACTATGCCTTGAAAAACTATCTTGCGTTGCTCTAACCAAAGCATCCACGTGGCAGCACTGACAGGTCTGGGCGTGTTTTAAGTTTGTACATGTACCATTCTAAACGTAAACAACATTGCGTTGCTCTGATTGGATAAAACTGCGGTTGATAACTCCAATTACCGAACAGGTATTTATTTTAAGTACCTGCCCTTTACAAACACTTTCTATGGAAGCCCTCCCAGATAGTACTGTGAAATAGTCAATTTGGCTCAGTGCAAAAAAAACTTGAGGTAAGTCACGTGGCAAATGTTTGTATACATAACTACAAAGCTAATCGCCAAAAGACTATATAAATAGATATATTAGTTGCTCATTGTCCTAAATTCAAGGCACAGGCATTTGTCACTGGCTGACTTTGATAATGGACAGCTCAGAGACTTTGAGTTGATGTAAAGCCCCATTTTAAAGCCACCGTTTCTGCCACTACTCAATTTTCCATCAGTGACTGCTTTGTTTTGTACAAGGCACTTATAAGCAGTGTTGGAAGTAACGGTGTTAGAGTATAACAGCTAACAGAGTTTATTTTTCAGTAACGGAGTAATCGAATTAATTACTTTTCCCATTGTTGCAACACCGTTATCTTTACTGAGAATGTAACGTGTCGCGTTACTACAATTTGGCTGACTTAAGTGCGAGGTGTCATGCTTTGGCTACACATCAGCTGCTGCTGGAGAGAGCAGGGGTGGGGACAAAAAAACGCTGCAAATTCGATGATTGGCTCACACGGTCTCACTGTGCGCTCTAGACAGCGTCAGCGACAATGCCGAGGAGCCGGGGAAATTCAAAGGTAGCGCTCTCGAACTGGAAGTATCGGCACTACTTCTCGTTAATTGAAATGAAAGACAACATGCTATGTCCAGGAAAAAATACTTTATCCACGTCTGCCTCAAGTAACTCAAATCTTATGAAGCACCTCACATCAACACATGCTAACATGACACTTGTTTGCTTCTCCTCCTACGTTACAAACACTGGTTTAGTTGTTAGGTGAGATGAGTATTTTAGAATAGAATAATGTATTATTCATTTTCTTTGAGAATGAACAACATGTTAATCTACAGAGAGAGTTGGATTGTGTTCTGTTTATTGTGCAATAATTTACAGGTACAGAGATTTGCACTACTTAATGGCCAGGTCTCCCTTTGTTTCTTTTTACACAAGTTTACATTTGTGTGACTTAATTTTACCATTGAATTTTATTTACAATATTTATTTTTTATTTCTATCTACATCATATGGCAGACTGCAATCTATTGAGTTGAAATAAATACCAAATGTTCTAAAATACTGTATATAATGTTTTTATTCTTCAATCAGTTAATTTAAACATCTTTGATATTAAAAATGTTATAAAACGTAATAGCGTTATAGAACATAAAAAATGTAACGTCAGTTACTTTGCTGAGTAACTAATTACTTTTACAATGTGGTAACTGAGTTACCACAATTAACTCAATTACTTTTTGGGAGAAGTAATGTGTAACTGTAACCAATTACTTTTTTAAAGTAAGATGACCAACACTGCTTATGATATAAAAAATACAGCTAGAGTGTCATCACGTCTGTGTTTTTCCAATATGACTTTGACTTGTAAACAAAATACAAACGGCAATAGTGTGGATGGTGTAACAACAATATCAACTTGCCATAGCAGAACCAGAGACAATTTGGTCAATAAATTACTCATTAACAATTATGTCTTACTTGTGCTAAAATTAATATAAAGGGTGTGTGCTGGTGCAACGGAAGAGTACATTACCCTTTCTGTCACTTTGTCTACTTCAATGTACAGGAAGTTCAAGTTCTGATCGAAGTGCTGGTCTTTGAACAAGCCTTTACGGATCATCTGATGAAAAACAAACACAGGTTTGCATCAGCCACAAGCACATCTGTGAGAGAAGGAGCTGTCATTGATGCAAGCCAACCTTGTTGGGCATCTTCCCCTTGAGGTCCATGGCTAGTTTGAGCATGTGATTGTTGGAAGATCCCGGTAACAGGATTTTGCCGGTGTACAGCTCATATAAAGTACAGCCCACGGACCACATGTCGATGCCGTAGTCGTATGGTTTACCTATGACTGATGGACAGGGCCAGGTGAGTCTCAGTGAGTCAGTGGGCTATACTCAACACTGGAGCGTTGTGCAGATTTAAAAGAGACTTACTAATTTCTGGAGCACGGTAGAATCTGCTGACCAGATAAGGAGTGATGTCATTATCAGCCACATGTGACGCTGAGCCAAAGTCACACAGCTTCAGGATGGTCTTTGACTCGTTGACCTGGAAGAATAAACAGACAAAACAAAAGCACACCGTCTTTAACAAGAGATCAGGCAGACAACATTAAGCCAAAATGAATGCTTGATTTTAATTAGTCTATAATAAATGTGAAATTAAAGTAGCACACGAATTTCTGACCCCAATAAGAGAATCAGATTGCCCTAACTGGTGGCCTGTCTGGTACATGTTAGTTTAGTCTTTATATAGATGTTGAGGAACACCATGTTGTCAAGTATGACACTGGTGTAGTTCATAAATGACCAAAGTTTGTACACTTTTTCCACAACTCTACTAATTTAAATTTTGTTTATATCCAGAACCAGCAATGATTTATGTATTTTAGACTTTTGCGAAAGGATTGCGTCTTAAAGCATACCAGGATATTGTCTGGCTTGATGTCTGCGTGAAGTATGTTGCAGCGTTTGAGCAGTTTCAGGGCCAGGAACAGCTGCTGGCTGTACGAGCGCACCGCCTTGAAATGGAGCCCCACGTCTTTGCCATATTTCTTCAGCACCTCTCGTAGATTCATACTGAGGAAACAAACAATACAATCAGACGCTCCGTCTCAGAGAAGAGCAGCACACATTCAAACTGGATTTCTCCTCAAACCTGAGCGGCTCAAACACCAGACAGAGGTGCTGCTTGTGATAGAAGTGTCTGAAAAGGCGGAGGCAGTGGAACTTGTCGTCGGGGTCGGCGTCGTTCAGTTTCTTGAGGAACTCCAGCTCCTTCAGACCAGTCTTCTGCCTGTTCATTAAAAAATAACCCTTTAAGTTAACACAAATCAATCTGTTTGAGCCACAAAGAGCTTATAATACAATAAAAGGCAAATAGAATAATGCATTAATTACTTTCTCAAAATATTAACCACTATTCCTGAAAACAGAAACGGTTTGTGTGAATGTATCCCTCACATGAGCTCGTTGTTCCGGATGATCTTGACTGCCACCTCCTGGCCAGCCCGGGCTGTGTCTCTGGCTCTGATCACATTACTGAACACCCCCTGTCCCGTGTAGCCGTACACGTCGTAGCGCTTGTCCAGGGTCTCGCCAATATTCACCCCTGAAACATCAACACATCATGTTAGTGAACTTAGTTAGTGAACTAGTGAACTGTTAGTGAACCACGAGTGGGAGGAAGGGATGATGTAAAAAGGATGGTGGTCGTACTGTAGTAGCCTTCAGCGTCAGTCCAGTTGTCCCTGAGGTTGGGGTTTTCCTTGAAGTCCTTCCCGACGCCTGCTCTCAATCTGGCACTCTGAACAAATCAGATATCAATTAGTAATGGGCGATATGAACGATATGCGATATAAATGATAAAAAATTGGCATACGATAGAGATTTTAATTCTATTGCACTACCGCGATAATACATGTTGATGACGCAATTTCCACGCAAAATTTACAGCCACGAGCTGCAGCTTGAAACATGGCTGAAAGCGAAACGGAGGAGCTGGTGAAAAAGACGCAACATCCATTATTTGACGTGGATTTAAGGCCTGCGTGCAGCAGCAAATTATACTCTGTAGAGTGTGTGGGGCAACAGTTCCGGCTAAGAGAGGTAACACGACTAATCTGTTGTACTACCTCAAAACGAAACATGTTACTGAATACCAGCTTTGCCAGCCACGTCAATTATAAGCAGAATGACTGCGGGCTACGAGGCCAACACTGTGAAGGGGGTTTGCGAAAGGAGAAAGAGAGCCGTAAAGTGGGACCAGTGTAGCCGCAGCTTAAACCAAACCTCGGAGCGGAATGAAAGAGACCATGTGAGAAAAGGTCATCACTGGGAAAGTGGAGGGGTCCACGGGGTCTGTTGAAACTAATGGTGGGGTTAATCCATTTCGGAGCTAGCATAGCCAGGCAATGCAGCCAAAGAGCAAGCGGGAGAGAGAGCGCGCTGGCGCGAGAGAGAGATTATAGATTAAATTAACATATAAAATCTTACACGCTTGTCAACAGAAAAAGTGTGAAAGATCCCGAATTGACCGTGCTGTTGCTTTATGCAAGAAGATTGTGAGTTCCTTTTCAGGAATACAGGAATAACATTAAAAATACATTTAGCAGTTTGGCTTTCCTTAGGATCTATGTAACCTGTTCTGAAATGATTCTATTATAATTTATATATCGCAATATATATCGTTATCGCAAGAGGCTGCAATGTATATCGCAATATGGATTTTTGGCCATATCGCCCATCCCTAATATCAATAATAAAGATCTGAAATAACTAATGTAAAAGTAAACCTGTCAGTAATACTCACATCAAAGTCAGCGGCGAACATGTCGTCAGACTCGGTGAACATGTCTGGGGCCGACGGCTTCTTGGGGTTTGCTCCTGCAAAGACAACAGCCACAGAAACGATGAGGTAAAAAAAACAAAAAAACATAAATAAAGATTATTTTAAAAGTGCACTTTACTTTACAGGCATGAGGCAAAAACAGAATATCATGTTTGATTAACATACTCTGCAGAGATCAAAATGTGCTGAAAGTGGAAAGAAAGCAGGGTATCTGCAGGTTTCTGAGATTTAGATTTAAGACTTTTTAAGACCTTTTTAAATACCATCTAAAATTAAATTTAAGACCAATTTCATAGCAAAAAATTTGCGAACAGCAAACAAAACCACTATCACACATTGTTTATTGACATACTGAAAGAGTCAAAGAGCAATAAATTGCAAAATAGTCTTTGCACAGACTTATGTCCAGCCCACGCACCTAAAAAACCTGCTGCAAACATGTCATTTGTTAGTTGGTTTTGTCTATTTTGTTCTGCGTGACAAAGACGTAATGTTACATTATTTTAAAATGAAAATAAAATGTTCTATACGTTGTCAGTTCATTTCTAAGACCTTTGAAACATTTTAATGCTAATTAAGGCCTTATTTTTACATTATGGAATTTAATACCTTTTAAGACTTTTTAAGGATCCACGGATACCCTGAGAAAGAAAAGTAACACCCTGCACCGACCACACAGACCACGACTGACATCTCCTTGGTGCTGGGTGATTAGTTTAATTTTGCACTTTTTACAGTCAGGTCCACAAATATTGGGACATCGACACAATTCTAATCTTTTTGGCTCTATACACCACCACAATTGATTTGAAATGAAATAAACAAGATGTGCTTTAACTGCAGACTTCCTTTCCTTGTCCAGACTCTTCTCTTCCCATCACTCTGGTACACGTTGATCTTGGTCTCATTGGTTCATAGGATGTGGTTCCAGAACTGTGAAGGCTTTTTTAGATGTTGTTTGGCAAACTCTAATCTGGCCATTCTGTTTTTGAGGCTCACCCATGGTTTAGATCTTGTGGTGAACCCTCTGTATTCACTCTGGTGAAGTCTTCTCTTGATTTTTAACTTTGACACACATACACCTACCTCCTGGAGAGGGTTCTTGATCTGGCCAACTGTTGTGAAGGGTGTTTTTGTCACCAGGGAAAGATTTCTTGATTTGGCCACACCTAAAGATTTTGCTATCTCTCTGATGGGTTTTTGTTTTTTCAGCCTAATGATGGCTTGCTTCACTGATAGTGACATTTCTTTGGATCTCATATTGAGAGTTGACAGCAACAGTTTCCAAATGCAAATATCACACTTGAAATGAACTCTGAACCTTTTATCTGCTCCTTGTAAATGGGATAATGATGAAATAACAAACACCTGGCCATGGAACACCTGAGCAGTCAATTGTCCCATTACTTTTGGCCCCTTAAAAAGTGGGAGGCACATATACAGACTGTTGTAATTCCTACACCGTTCACCTGATTTGGATGTAAATATCCTCAAATTAAAGCTAAAAGTCTGCAGTTAAAGCACATCTTGTGCGTTTAATTTTAAATCCATTGTGATGGTGTATAGAGCCAGAATTGTGTCGATGTCCCAATTTTTTAAATTGTGTTATGTTTCCACAATTTGATTAGTGGATGCGTTTACACTTGTAGTGTGTTTCTTTGAGTTCAGACCAAACATTGTGATCCTTCTGGATCAGTTAGTGTTCACAGTGACATTTTGTGACACACTAGATGATGACCTCAGAGGAGTGTGTGGATAAGTGGTCTAAAGCATTGTTTCCACAGGTCGGGTAAGTGCGGGACAGTTTGGTACAGGTAACCCCTGAAGAGGCACGTGTTACCACTCTGCTGGGTCCTGAAGAGAGATTGCTACAGAAACAGTGACATCAAAGTGCCACAAAAGTTGTTGCTCTAGTTGAGATAGAAGAATTACAGCAAACACTTTGAAACTTGAATACATTCATAATATAAAGAAGAGACCCAGAACAAAAGTAAACTTGAAGGCCTGTTGCTAGCAGCCGGCTTAGGTTTAGAGCGAGGTAAGTTTGGTTGGTTCATCACCATGGTAACTTACACCACACGGCTACCCTGCTCTGGAACAGGTTTAGTTTTGGTTTAGAGTCCACAAAACCAATGTGGACCAATCAGATGTGACACTGCACCAATGGCAGACGAGGCCTGGTGGAAGTGGTGTGGTTACATTTTTGAGAACACTTTTGACCAGTGTTAAGATGAAAACAGAGATGCACTTTTTTTTTTTAAAGAGTCTTTGGGCTCATGGCATCATTCACTCTTAACCCTTTATCATACCAGTCACTGCAAGTGTAAACAACCCATAACCCTTTAGGCGCCAGGGTTTATTTTAAAAAATACAGATTTTTGAGAACCAAATTTCAAAAGGCTGTGGTTTGAAAATGATAAGAGATAGAGTCCTACTCTAAACTAGAAAAAGGTCAGGTATGACCCAAAGTATATAAGTAAATAAATTTTAAGCATCTAATTTGCATATAATTTGCATAATATGACATTATATATTGGCGGTTATGTTTTTTACAGTACATACACACTAATGAACATATTATAATAGTTTTTTTTTTCTTTTTCTGAAATATTTTTTTTATAACAGTAATTTGTAACAACGTAGCAACATTACGAAAATAAAGAATAACTACAACTTCTAATATACCATAACTAATAAAACGTATGCAAATAGTTATGAGAAATATACACATGTACTGTATGTGTGTGGTTGCAGTTGCTTAATCTTTTCTTATCCATTCATGTTTTGCTTTATGAGAGGTCCCACACTCTAAAAAACTACTAACTATGCCAGTTAGTAGTTTTTTTAGAGTGTGGGACCTCTCATAAAGCACAGCACACAGCCATTACTTTTATTACGATCGCTGCTTTGATTAGCGCATTCTCGCTGACTATGTTTACCCCTGCCTCTCCCTGCTCGACTGGGTGAAGTGTCAGGATGAACAACACGTATTTGTCCCAAACAGCTGTCAATAGAAGCTGCATTATTCCCAAACTCCCTGTCACTAACGCGTCCACGGCAGTAGCCTACACCCGCCCCGGCTTCTATCAGCTGTGCTAAAGGTAAAGCTGCAGGTGCTACGTGCTCACGGCTTCACTTCTGAACCTCCCCTTCACTACCGCGGCCAGAGCGACTAGTTTTCCTCCCGTTTCTTTCACTGATGTTTGGCAAAATGTGGGAAAAACAGCGTGTGCTTTATGAGAGACACTGAGAAAGGCAGGAGCAGCGGCGCCGCTGTCCAAGTTACACACGCACTCACTCTCGCTCATTCTCACTTTCACTCGGCTGAAAAGACTCTAAAGGTAGATGTTCTCCCTCAGAATCAGAGTCAGCCATTACTAATACCAAAACTTCATCACAGGTGTATTTTTTATTTGTTATTTTCATGTTTATCAGCTCGCATGTAGAGAATGAGGCTTCCATTGAGCCGGTCCTGACACTCCCACTGAGACGCGTCTTTGAGGTCTTCTTCTACAAATTTTTTAATGGCAACACATGGTAATAGTGGACTAGAAACAAAGTACAGGGTGTCTGACATCTGGTGGAAGGGAGTGGAAGCATAATTTAGCACATAAACCGGAAGTAGCAGCTGTTTTTTCCTGTTAAGTTGCTTGTCGCAATTTTGCGACTTTGGCGCTTAGAGGGTTAATATTAATCTTCATGTATTTCAGGATACGTCTTACCACTCTACAAGTTATCTTCACTTGTTTACATCAATGGGACAGTTGGTAATTGAAATGGTTATTGTGGCGTTATCTGGTTTTACATCTCACTTTAGTTTTAGAGCACGTCAGTGCGTCTCTTCGACCTCATTGTCCTTGCACACAAACAGGTCAGCACGTTCTGAGGACATTACCTTCCTTCTCCAGGGCAATAAGGTTGTGCTTGGCTTTGATGCTGGCCTCAAACGTGTTGATGTTCTCGCGCTCATACTCCTTGACGTCGGCGGCGGCTCGCTCCAGAATGTCGTCAGGTGAAGGGGAGCGGCTGCGGCTGCTGCTCTGGGGGCTGCAGGGCTCCGACGCCATGTTGGAGTCTTCGTTCAGAACCTTGTATTTCTGCACACAAAAGAACTGGTTATCTCTTGCTGCATTTTTACTTCGAGAAAAACAAAGCTCACTTGTTTACGAGTGAGCTTTGTCCACCGTAAACAAACCTGAACAATGGCCAAACGCTGCTGTCGGCGCTGCTCAATCAGAGCCTCTTCATCTACTTCCTCATCGTCAAGGTCGTCCAGCCTTTAAATACAAAATTACTTTTAGGAGCACTATCTTGTCTCAGTCTAGTGGAGTTTTGGCTCAAACCTTTAGCTTTACTTACAGTTCTTCCTCAGAGGACTCCTGCTCCACTTTCATTCCTTCGGAGAGGCTTCCCTTAAACTTGTCCTCATCTCGGCTGCGTCGTCTCCTCCTCTCGCGGTCTCGAGACATCGACCTTCTGTACTGCCTGGGTCTTCCATAACGGTCCCTCTCATCAGACCTGCACCAGACACAAGTCAAACAACAATAAACATCACATCACATTGTTGCTACAGCACTTTACTTCACAAATGACGATCAACTACTACATTAGAGTGGAAAGTGTGTGTCGTCACCTGTGTCTGAGCGGAGACCTGCTCCTTCTGCGGGGGGAGGACCGGGAGCGTCGCCGTGGCGATGGGGACCTCCGCCTGAGTGGAGACCGACTCACCCTGCGACGAGCCAACCTGGGACTGGTCTCTCTGGACCTGTCTCGGCCCGGGCCTGCATCTGCTCTCGGCCGCTTTCTGTACGAAAAACCAGGACAAAATAATGTTAAAAGGAACTAAAATTATTACCACGTGTCATATGTCAAGGAAGCACATTATCAGACGTGATTTAAGTCAATGCAGTCAAGTATATACACACAAGTATAAACCTGGACATACACTTCCCGGCCTAAATAAAAGTCACCACATGAATTTAACTAAGCAAGTAGATAAGAGGATAATTACTGCATGGATGATCATGTTTCAGCTGGCAACAAGTTATTTAACCCTAACTTATGCAGTGAGTTGTTTCTCATTTCTTAAACATTCAAGTCAGAAGACACATCATGTAGTTGTGGAAAAGATGTTAATCTGTTTCAGAAGGGTCACATTATTGACACCAAGCAAAGAAAACATCCAAGGAGATTGCTACTAAAATTGGGTTAAGAACTGTCCAATCTGGCAGGATAGTGGGCAACATCATCTTCAGGGAAGAAATGTGGTCGGATGATGGTTGTGATGGCAATCACTAAAAACGTTTGGTGAAATCAAATTGTAAAAAAAACAACAGTAGAACTCATGGCTATGTTTATTAATGAAAGTGCATTTTCACAAACGCACAACGTGAAGGCAACTCAAGGGATGGGGAATAAACAGCAGTGTAGCATTAAGAAAACCATTTCGCATTAAGGCTAATAAAAAAATAAAATAAAAGGCTTTAATTTGCTCGGGAGTATCAAGATTGGACTTTGGAGCAATGCTAGAAGGTCACATGGTCTGATGAGCTCAGATTGACCCTGTTCCAGAGTGATGGGTGCATCAGGGTAAGAAGAGAGGCAGATAAAGTGATGCTCCCATCATGCCTAGTGCCTACCGTACAAGCCTGTAGGGGCAGTGCTGTGATCCTGGGCTGCTGCAGTTGGTCAGGTCTAGGTTCAACAGCATTATGTGCCCATAGAATGGAGGTATACTGAATAACCGGGTTATTCTATCAATGGATTTTACAATGTGACTTTTTATCTTTTTAAGCCAGTTAGCTTTTTAGTGATTAGTCTCATACAGTCGGTCGTTCAGTACAAAAACCTAATTGGATTTATGACTTGAGATGCCCTGTGGAACTATTCACAAACATATAAAGTGACAAGGGTTACAGTTGCTGTTACAGTTTAGTAAGTGCTACAAACAGATACATTTTTAAGTACTGGCTTTTGACACGTTTGACTCTCATAGAGCAAGAACTGAAGATATTAAAGTGTAAAGAGTGGTTATTATTGTCTCCCTGCACATTTATGTAAAAGGTTTTAAGTATAAACCGACCTGATGGGGGAGTCCTGCCGGTCAGTGTCTCTCCTTCTGTTCGGCGAGCGGCTGCGCGCTCTCCGAGGGGACGGGCGGATTCTGGAGGGGGAGCTCTGTTTGGACGTCCTGTCTGAGGCACCGGCTGCAGGATGGTGGTCCCTGTGTCGAGGTGAAGCGCTGTGCCGCCTGCCTGGGCTGTGAGGACCTCGTCTGTGAGGGGAACGATTCTCTTTCCCAGATGAAGCATCCTTAGAAGGGGACTTGGCGGGCCGTTTGTCCCGGTCGGCGTCGGAGCGACTCAAGCGCTCTCTCCCCGTAGATCGGGACCTCCTGGCTCTGTCGTCCCGCTGGGGAGAGGAGCGTTTGTCAGTGCGGCTCCCTTTCTGCTCGGCTCTCCCGCTGGAGGGGGACGCCGACTTCCTGCTGCGGTCCTTAGACCTGTCAGTGCTTTCTGAGGGTTTTCTGTCCTTGGATCTGCTCCTGCCGCGCCCTCTGTCCTTAGCGCCTGTGTCCTTGGTGCTTTTAGAGACCTTGTCTCTGGACTCTTGGGCGGCCTGTCTGCAGATTTACTGCGCCGTTTGGAGCTGGACTTGGCGACTTCTGTTGAGTCCCGTCTGGATTTGACACTTTTGCTGACTCGGGGAGAGACAGCTTTCCCTGAGCCGCTCCTCTGCCGCTGCTCTCCATTCCTCATCCTGGCCTCAGGGTCCTCCTCGGAGCCGGAGTTGTAGCCCTGAAGGATCAGACCCATCCCTGACTGCACCTTGCCCTCCATCAGCTGACTGTCCAGCTCTGCTTTAATCATGGCCCTCTGCTTCTCCAGTTCCTCCAGCAGTGCCCGGTCGTCCAGACTGGGGATTCCCGAGGAGGGGGAGGACTCCGTCTTCTTGGAGGAGCTGAGAATAGCGGCGTTGGAGGGGGAGCCCTCTTTGCGCTTGTGTTTTCTGTGTTTGTGCCGGTGCTTGCGTTTGCGGTCCTTGTCCTCATCAGAGGCGTGTTTGTGCTTTTTGTGTTTGCTCCGATGCTTATGTTTCTTCCGCTTATGTTTACCACTGCTGCTGTGATGTTTACTACCTTCCCCTGTCTTCGCCCCATTGGTCTCTGCTTCCTCCTGGACAAGAGCACAGTTCAGTTCTGAGTTACTCTTTTCTGTCCCAGAAACATTGTTTTCCTAAAAGCACAAAATGCAAGGAGTAGTGAGTGTACACAGATGGATGAATTTCTTACATTTAGTTAAGGTTAATAAATATGAATGGTTGCAGCATACCTCTTCTTCCTCCTCTTCCTCTGATACACCACCACTGTCCTCATTTCCACTTTGGTCATGGATTTCTAGATCCTGCTTCCTGTAACAGCAGATAGACAATTATTACACCATATGCATCATAGCCTTAAATTATACATAACATAATATTGACATAATATAATATAATCCAGGAGTAATGTCAAAACTGAATTTAATCATGGCCAGTTTGTGAGGGTGTCAGTGTATTGTGCTTGTCCATGTACACTGTAGATGCTTTACCCAGTAATATGCATATCATAAGGACATCATCTTGCAAAATAAACTTATTTAATTATTTATTTCAAATTTGAATGGATGTGGAGACAACAACATACAGTTTCGTGAGCATGTGCACTGTGCAGATCCCGCGCGTTTGAAACCAATGGCAACAAGGACACAACCAGCCCCAACATTTAATGACATTAGATACGTTAGCTGAGCGCGGGAGCAACGTTCAGCAAATGTTCAAACAAGGTAAATTCAGGAACCAAAGAGGGCAAATAATGGGTGGGATACCCACGTTAATGCCTCCACAACTTTACAGTAATAAAAATAATGGCATGGTTCGTCATGCATATAGAGTTAATTATTTCTACATGGTAATGATTTGGTAAAGAACAGGATCTGGCGGAAATATGAGCATATAGGCAGCCGGGTCCGTGGTTTAGAAGGGGCTGTGTGTGAGACGCCGCAGCTCTCAACTACACTGGAGCTGTCCAAGCAGGACCGACAAGACTCTTCACTCATTAGCTCGTGCGCGCTAACAGCGGAGGACAAACTAAGAGCTAGCCAGTTAGCCGTATATTTGAGTTACTTACCACTGTGTTACTAATCCTGGTGGCATTTAGTTTGTGACCATATAATAACCGCCAATAAACTAGTGGCTCCAGGAAGCAGTTAAGTAAAGCAAAATACACTAAAGCACTGCACTGAGCCAACTTAATACTAGCGAAGCTAAAGACCTAGCGTGTTTGGCTAACGGCGTTAGTAAACCGTTGGCTAACCCCGGTGTCAATGTGAACCTGCTACTTCCTTTTCCTGTTTCTTCTAACTTACCTCTCCGATATTTAATCCCGCCAATTGGCAATTGGGTTAGACTTAATTAATATAATAGCATATGTTTAATTTAATAACTTACACGTGTTCGTTGCCATTATTCATTCTTCTGGACGTGATATCCATCTCAACGTCGGCCATTTTCCTCAGTTGAGGGGCCTTTACTTCTTTGAGTGTTTTGACAAGGTAACTACAGTAATAATCAAAAGAGTAATGCGCTCCCTGCTGCCCTGGCGGTGCACTGCAATGACAATTGTCTTTTTTTTCTCCACCAGAGCGCACTATTGCATAACAATAGAACTAGCACTTTGACCTCTTCAGATAGAAGGTGGGATTCATGCCTTATTTTTTTTTTACTAATTTTAATCATTGTTAGATGGCATGTTGAGCAAGTATAACAGATAATATATTCAATACTATGTGCATAGTCTATGATATAACGCTACTACAACAGTACCCTACATTTTCTTTTTAATTATTGAGATTGGCTGCATTTTTGTTTTCATTATTTGAAAATAATTGTAAAATGTTGGATTAAATCGGAAATGTGTCACAATACAGTATCAAAGCCTGCTGCTCCTAACCGTCAAATCATATGGCATTGAAGTATGCAGGGTTTCCATTGTCTTGTTATTGTCTGCTTTTGACAGCTTTATATAAAACATAATGGTGTTTTTATGAAAATCACAGAGATGTCAAAGCAAAGATGTGTGGATGTAACATAATCAGACAGGTGCTTCAGACTCATAACAGCTGTGCAGTTGAAATGGACTTGCTGCATGTGCTTGGTGCTGGGAAAGTTTTAGTAGTAGCCTTTAGGATATGTACAGTGTATCAGGAAGCCAAAATGCTGTAGCTCACCCCCAGTACCTACAGTGTATTAGTGCATCTCAGATTTATATGAAAAAGTTCTGTGCCAGAGACCTCAGTGCAGATTACAGTGTTGGACATTATAGACTGTATTCCATTAGTCGAGACACTGGTCCCACAGAGCCTAGTAAATCATGGTCTTATATCCTCAATACACAAACAGTACATCACTGTGCAGTCTGGAGGAGTGTCTGCTCCGCTGTGTGTGTCATACACTAATGATTTATTATGCTGTGTAAGCAGTTTCTCTAGACAGACTTTTTAGATTCTATCCAGTGTGAAAGGTTTAGATTGTTAACATTTAGACTTTGTTAACAGTAAAAACACATTTTAAGTACATATTTTTAAACCTCACAACACTACAGATATGGCACCTGGATACAGTAAACAATGGATAAATCAGGCATAACTTTAGTCTACCCATTTATATTGTTGCATTTAAATTTGTTGTTGTTGTTTTGTACATTGACTCTTTGCCAGAATACAGTTTATAATATGGGTTTACCTTTAATTATCGCCAACATAAGAGTGACATGGACTTGATAGAAAAGTTGTTGGCAGTTAAAATTACATTTATCCCTAACAGTCATGTTTTTCACCATGCAGCTTTCAAATATCCAGCTGAGATGTAAACTCAAATAAATAATTTTACAAATTAATAATTGAGACACTAACAAACACTAAAATGACTATTCTATTGGTTTTGAAAGCACAAAAATACACCATAGTATTAAAGTAGAAAATGACTTCCTAAGTCTTAAACTTGGACCATCTAAAGACCACATAAATGCAAAAAACAATTCATAAATTATGTTGAGATAGTGGAGCAATGCATGCGTTGAACAATGGATGCTGTGCAAAACAACACAACATGGACCATCCTCTACATGCTGTCATTATAGGAGAGAGCGGTACAAGAACTCATTCATTCCTGCTGTCAGAAAGCATGCAACACCCAAGTATATGGCTAATAAGTGATTTGAAGATCTTCAAATCATGTTCTGAATATACCCTGTATCAATTTGATTAAACTAATACAACTTTGCAGACCATCCCTGACGGATCAACATTCAGACAACAAGTGATGCATTGGTGTCCTAACCCCATAAATCCAATTTATAATTTCTGATCTATGAAAGTTACATTTCCACAAAGAAAGGAAGTTTTAGGGCCTTCTCACTGGATACACAATAAAGACGGGCCATAAACCACAAGGGCCAACAGATGCTTGCTGCAGAAAACCACAGTCCATTGTAAACCCTGTTAAAACACTCCCAACAGTTTGCTAACACCAGCTTCTGCCCTCTGCTCCGGGTTTTGTCTCTTGGTGTGGCCCGGGACAGAGTTATAACCTAAAATGTAGTGCAAGTCTTCTTCAGCTCACAATGCTTCTCTTTGGAAGGCAACCACCCTCTGACTTTGACGCAGATATGTAGCCAGCCTTACATTATTCTGCGCCATTAGGGGGATTTTTTACTGTACGACCGTCTAATGCTGGGTGAACTTTGTTCAGCAAAATGGTTTTATTTTATGGAGCTTAATCATAAATGTTCAGCAGATTTTTGGCTGAGTGATAAATTAGTGTAATCAGGGTGGAAGTAAGAAATTACAAATTCTCACGGTGCTGTAATTAGGTAGATTTTACATTTTTAAGACTGTACTTAAGACTTGTAATTAAGTATAATTTAAGGTTAGTAATCTACTTCGCTACTTTCAAAACCTATAGCTTTATTTAAAAAAAATCAATGCCATGTTCTCTGATTCAGCGTGTCAGTCTCTCGCTGCTCACTGAGCCCCGCCTCTTTCCTCTCACACAGAGCACAGTCACAGCTCTGACAAACAGCTGTCAGCTCCAACCTGAGCCTATCATGTGCTGCTGTGCAACAAGTCCCGCCTCCATGAACAATGTGCTCTTCTCTGATTAGCAGGATGATGCTCGCGTGTGATTGGCTTGTGCTTTTTTTGTCTCGTTAATGAGCGGGACACTACCGATGAACTATCTAATGCTATTGGCAAAGCTGCTGAACCATTTACGCCACGTTGTAAGTCTCTAATGTGTAGATTCACAACTAATAATCTAATTAAATTTAAATTACATAATGTAAGTCCGTGTTCTGTGCCTGGTTAAGTGAACAGCAGCAGTAGTTTAGAGGAGAGGCTGAAGGCCAAGTCTGAGGTGAGAGTTTAGTTTCAGGAGCTACAGAGACACGAGGCTGGGTCTGTATAGTACAGGCTGGAGAAGGAAAGTCTAGCCAATTTCTTAATTATAGCAGTGAGAGGGTGAGATCAACTATAGTTTAGAGTTTACATTTTAACTCCAAATGGTTTAGACAACTTTATGTCACAGTTCACACAGTGTGTGTAGTGCAAGGTAAAATGGTAATGTACATTTATATTTTATAACCATGTTAGAGTCTAATGCCACAAGACCGTTTTACAAAAGGACATAATGGTACAATTTATTTCTGCAATACATGGTTTCTTTAAGTAAAGCTGTCCTGGCTATACCAGCTGCAGTGAGTGGCTCCTGTCAAAGCCTTATAACACCCGTTATCCTGTTGAGTAGAAATAAGACCCAATAAACCAACATCAAATTTCTAAAACTCTAACAAATGTACAGATTCACAGATGGTGTGATATACAAAGGCCTAAACTGTTGTACAATCAATTATGTCCAATGTCTTTCACAACAGAGGCCTTACATTATGAGAAGTCCACTATGTGAGCTTTTTCCCGGTTAAGGCCTGAAGTCTTGGTTAAGTTCTGAAGTTTAGTGCTGGTTTAAATGTCTATTTTTAGTTTAGACCTTTTATTACCTAATAAAATATCATTCTTTCTAAATCTCTGCCATGGCCCAGAGCCTCTGGTCTTCAGAGATGTTTTTCATCTTAGAACATAAATTTATCCAGAACACAATCCAAATATACAGGGCTCAGTGGTAGAGTGTCACTTCATACTGTTGTTGTGTCCTTGGGCAAGACAAGAATGGAAGCATAATATAAAGTGCTTAAGAAGCATATAAAAAAGCATTATATAAATGCATTCCATTTACCATTTATACTTTTCAGCAGGATATTTATTGGATTTATATGAAAAGTGAACGGTACATGTAAATTTGGCTGCTGCATTTTCTATTTTAGTCTTTTATTGTGCTTACAGATTTAGTAGTTAAGTGTTGCTTTATACATCAATGACATGAAAGTAATTAGTAATTTGTACTCTTGAGAGTATTTTATACTTTTACTAGAGTACTTTTTTAACACTAGTACTTTTACTTACAGTGCCGTGCGAAAGTATTCGGCCCCCTTGAACTTTGCGACCTTTTGCCACATTTCAGGCTTCAAACATAAAGATATGAAACTGTCATTTTTTGTGAAGAATCAACAACAAGTGGGACACAATCATGAAGTGGAATGAAATTTATTGGATATTTCAAACTTTTTTAACAAATAAAATACTGAAAAATTGGGTGTGCAAATTTATTCAGCCCCTTTACTTTCAGTGCAGCAAACTCTCTCCAGAAGTTCAGTGAGGATCTCTGAATGATCCAATGTTGACCTAAATGACTAATGATGTGTGTAATCAAGTCTCCGTATAAATGCACCTTTACTGTGATAGTCTCAGAGGTCCGTTTAAAGCGCAGAGAGCATCATGAAGAACAAGGAACACACCAGGCAGGTCCGAGATACTGTTGTTGAGAAGTTTAAAGCCGGATTTGGATACAGAAAATTTCCCAAGCTTTAAACATCCCAAGGAGCACTGTGCAAGCGATAATATTGAAATGGAAGGAGTATCAGACCACTGCAAATCTACCAAGACCTGGCCGTCCCTCTAAACTTCCAGCTCATACAAGGAGAAGACTGATCAGAGATGCAGCCAAGAGGCCCATGATCACTCTGGATGAACTGCAGAGATCTACAGCTGAGGTGGGAGACTCTGTCCATAGGACAAACAATCAGTCGTATACTGCACAAATCTGGCCTTTATGGAAGAGTGGCAAGAAGAAAGCCATTTCTTAAAGATATCCATAAAAGTGTTGTTTAAAGTTTGCCACAAGCCACCTGGGAAGTCTGCAAAAGACCTGAGACTGGACGGAGATTTGTCTTCCAACAAGACAATAATCCAAAACATAAAGCAAAATCTACAATGGAATGGTTCACAAATAAACATATCCAGGTGTTAGAATGGCTAAGTCAAAGTCCAGACCTGAATCCAATCGAGAATCTGTGGAAAGAACTGAAAACTGCTGTTCACAAATGCTCTCCATCCAACCTCACTGAGCTCGAGCTGTTTTGCAAAACTGATAGAGACATACCCCAAGCGACTTACAGCTGTAATCGCAGCAAAAGGTGGCGCTACAAAGTATTAAGTTAAGGGGGCTGAATAATTTTGCACGCCCAATTTTTCAGTTTTTTATTTGTTAAAAAAGTTTGAAATATCCAATAAATTCTGTTCCATTTCACGATTGTGTCTAGGGCTGGGCGATATGGACAAAAAGTCATATCCCGATATATTTAGGCTGAATATCGATATACGATATATATCCCGATATTTTTTTCACAAAGTGAGAGCAAATGTTCAGTCAAAGTCAAAGCCAAATATAACGTCACAAGTAGTTTTATTGAAACTGGCCATTTCAGTGAACAGTTGAGAAATCAAATGAATAAATAGTAAACAAGTTTCTTCACCTGGTTCATAATTAAATGCTCAGCTTTTTTAAAAATCAAAGCTCCATAAGGTGCACATTTAAATTAAAAAAAATATCTTAAAAATAGCCTATAAAATAAGGCCAATCTTTTTTCGAAATAAATATATTTATGAGAAAAGTACATTATCAAAAATGGTTAGTTTTATAACTATAAATGGCTTATTAAAATCCAAAAACAGATTTTATTCTACTTTCTAACAAATCCACAGATGCAAATAACGAACATTACAAAAGAATATGACAAACCCTAGTAACTTAAGGGCAGCATTTACATATAAAGAAAGAACAAAATAAAGTGCTCAGTTTAAGAACTTTTTTTTTTAAACATCAGCTTGAGATTACCTTTTCCTTTTTGTTAACTCAATTTCTTATCTGAACAGTCTTAACCAGTTGCACAAGAAACTTGAGGTAGACATTAGAAGACAGACAAGCGTATCCTCCTTCGTTTAAAATTTTGTGCGAGAAATACCAGCCTGTCAACAGCATCCGGCTGGTCAACGCAAAATGGGTCACGTTAGCGAGCCAGACAGCAAGGCTCTGTGTGATTTCAGTGTACATTTGTGGCAGTGCTTCTCGTGCAAAGTAGTTGCGACTGGCAAGCTCATATCTCGGGTCCAAAGTTTTCAGTAGCTTTTGGAATCCGACTTGTTCCACAGTTGCAACGGGGACCATATCTTTAGCAATGTGGAGTTTGCAGTGAGCTTTGTTTCGGGGCTGGAGCTTTTTCGGGTTGTCGATGGCTTGCGGCTGTGGCTTCTGCAGCGTTTCAAAGACTCTTCGTACTTCCGTTTGTGCCACTGTTTAAGGTGGTGAAAAAGATTTGTAGTGCTTCCACCCCATACTGTAACTTGTACAAATAACGTGATGTTGTTGCTCATCTGATACTTTGAATCCGAACCATCTCCAAATTACTGAGCCACTGCTTTTTCTTTTGCTTACCAATTCCTCCGCGCGCTCCGCAGACGTAGTTGCTTCCTCCATGTTTGTTGAAGAGTGGCTCTGTGCCTGCCCCCTCCCCCCCTCGAAGAGGAGGGGCGGTGGCGCGGGGAGCAGCGCAAATTTGAACTATATCGATATATGCGATATGGTCTAATTCCATATCTCGTCTAAAATATATCGATATATTTTTTTATATCAATATATCGCCCAGCCCTAATTGTGTCCCACTTGTTGTTGATTCTTCACAAAAAATTACAGTTTCATATCTTTATGTTTAAGCCTGAAATGTGGTAAAAGGTCGCAAAGTTCAAGGGGGGCGAATACTTTCGCAAGGCACTGTATAATTGAGTATTATTTTGGCCATGTAACAGTACTTTTACCTGAGTACAAATATTCAGTACTCTTTCCACCATTGCACCCATTTAAGATGCCCAAAATTACTACCTCCAAAGTACACATTAGGTTTGACTTGCACTTTAATCTAGGCTGTAATTATAGGGTTTAAAATGTGCATTAGAGCAACACCACTAACACATGATGTTGATGGTTGTCCTATAACCATAAGGTTACACAGTGGTGTTCCAGCTGTAACACTGGTGAATGGATGCTTAATGTAAGTCGCTTTGGATCGAAGCATCTGCGTCTGCATTGTTTTTTGCATTCATCCAATAACTTCGCTATTGGATGAATTGCATATTGCAATCCAACTGTCTTCTTTTGACACCGCAAAATACATCCAGACAACAGACCGCTTCAGCATGTAACTTAAAAGCCTTTGCAAAGCATTGGCATGCTCAAAATAGAGCGCCTCGACTGCTGCTTTCAAGTGTTCTACAGTGGCACACAAACTAGTCGACAGAATATAACATTGCCATTAAAAACATTACATAAAAAAAAAAAAACACATACATCTCGGCTGATAACAATATTAGCACTAATATATTGTCTATCCCTACATGCAAGCCTGACCACCACAAGTCAAATCCGAGTTTCCGAAACATTACAATTAAATCCTGTCTAGATTTTGGTGCCAGGCCTGAAGGAGGCCTAATATTTAGCAGTGGTCCCTATTGCTGAAAGTCATCATATACATAAAAAATAAATCCAATCTTATGTTGTCAACCTTTGTAGTATGTCATCAATGACCCTGTCTGGTGTAATGTTATATGCCACTGCATCTTTGCATTACATACATGCATCATAACATTCAGAATCTGTAAGGCCACGTTAAAGCCGGGCATACACTGTGCAATGTCCTTTGATCTGTTTCTTTTTGTAGTCATAATGCGACGCAAAAAAACAGAAGAACAACTGTAGCCATTGCAATGGGTATATGGACAACAGGATGGAAGCTAAATTGGTAAAAAAAAAAAAAGGTAAAATGGCATGCATTTATATAGCACTTTTTTGCACCCATCTCGGGCACCCAAAGCGCTTTACATCGTGCTTCCACTCACCCCATTCACACACATTCACACCTGGGGCAGACAGAGATGGGGGCTGCCATACACACGGCGCTCAACCTTCTCCTACCACCACCAAACACACCTCTACAGTCACACACATTCATACAACAGTGCTACAAACACTGGAGGCAAGGAGGGTTAAGTGTCTTGCCCAAGGACACAACGAAAGTATGAACAGGGCAGAGCGGGAATCGAACCGCCAACCTTCCGGTTATAAGACTCTACCACTGAGCCACTCGTCTGGTAGAGCTTTGGCAACAAGATGATTAGCCTTTTTCCCACTGGGATGGTACGGGGCGGTTCTGGCGCTTTTTCATTACCAGGCTGTAAATATGATTTTTACACTTGTAAACTCGCCATTGGATTCTCCTTATATTTCCACTTTAGGAGCCTGCCCTCTGGTGGATGGAGGTATATTGCTGTATGGTGGCACCCTTACTTGAGGCCCTTTTAAGAGGTTCTATGAGAGAGGCTTGGATAAGATATACTGAAATAGCTGCCTTTGAAAGTTTAGCCACTTCCCAATGCGGTTAGTGCATTTGGATTGAAAATGCTTTGCACTGCAGATATTTCAGTCGTCAGATAGCACAATATAAGTGTCCATTTGATACAAACCCATAATCTGATAATGATTAGACATTAATACAGTGGAAGAAAAATGGCAGTGAAACAGTATATTATTACTATCAGTTAACAAGCCCCAAAGTGTGCTACTGGCCGATCAAGCGCCAACACCAGCCGTTAGCACATTGTGTGTTGAGTGTTTGGTCACCTAGTGTAACTTTTTGGTAATAAGATTAAAACCCCATGTAATATCATTGATATTCATAAGCCACCCAAAGATAATATGTGGTTTGCAGAAAAATTGCAGCCCTGGAAAGATGCATCAAAAACATCTTCCAAGCAAAATAACTAAACACTTCTCCTATACGTTAAGTGTAGAAGATCATTTTAAGTATCGGTTCTTTAAGAATCATCATATTACATGGAGAAACCACTCGAGTATCATCAGTAAAGCCCTTCACCTTGGAGTAATAACAGGATTTGTCTGTTTTGAGAAATGCTTCCATTTGTGGTTAGGCCACATTTACAGCATCAGCACATTGTGCCTCCAAACCTCATTCCAGAGCAATTCTTCTGAAACTCCAAACGGAAAAACAGACTGATGCGTTTGATGAGAGACTGATGTGTCACTATGGGCCAGCTTGTTTATGTGAATCCAATGGGATCATTAACAGAAGCAGGGGCATTATGGATTGTACAACTTCTAATTGAACCACACAAGTCACAAACCCAAGTTATTATGAACTGACACAAGTTTGATTTTTACATGATTGTATATAACCATTGCTTTTTTGTGTTTGCTTTTAACAAAATTGGTGCAAGAAGCTAAAGGGGTGAATTGCTTCAGCTGCCAGGAGAGGAAAAAGTATCCAAAAGTGGTAAATTAAAATATATTCTTTATTTGAGTTTGTTTGTGAAAAGTACTCCATTTGGTTGCTTCTTCCTGGCATAGAAATGTTTGTGCAGTACCATATTCTTATTTTGAAACACAGCCCTACCTCCTTTGAAAATTAAAATTTCTTCTATTTCTTCTACAATATACACAGTGTGTATATTGTAAGCATCACTTTAGATAAACTCAAAATAGAAATATTCTAAAATAAAGTTTTGTTTCTGAAATGACTGATTGTAGACAGTTCTCAGTTACTTTTTTGTTGACGCCGCCATCTTGGTAGGCGAAAAGTATAGTGTATTTGTTGTTGGCACTGCAGGTGCTTTTTATATTCAATCAGAAATGAGTTTGTTTTGTGGATTGGAGTGATCAGTGGCTAATTTCAGCCTGACTTTGTTTCCATGTTGTGCTGAGTCAAGGGATGTAAAGCCGTGATGCTCTTTCGTGCTCTTAAGTGTTGTTGGATCATTCCTCCTTTTGTAGGAGATTTAACAGTGTGCATCGTGTTGTGATTAGGTTAAGCTGTCTGAAATATGTTTACAACCATCAGTGTGGTTTGGGGCCACCACCAAACAGGACTGGACATGACAACCTGGACAGGAACTGCCATCTGTCGGCAGCTGGGAGAGTTTTATTTTTATTTTTCAAGTGCAATTCTTTTGAACTGTTACTGTTTCATAGAGATCATAATTAATACTGCACTAATGCATGTCGTAACAATTTATTTACATTGGTATTAGTTTGACTGTCTCGCTACTCTATTTAATGTTTTTACGAAGAATAGAGGTAAAAAAATTTAAATATAGGTTGTATAGCTTTTCTACAGCCATGCGCTTTTTGCCACTAATACAGTAATACACACTATCACTGTAGACTGCCATGGGGTTTGTTTCCTGGTGGTGCCTGGTCAAAAAATGTGGAAACTGTAGTTTGTTTGTGGTTTAACAATAACTGTAACAACAATACGCCATTATGTCATAAAATAGCCACATTATTACCGAATAATTCCCCCAAGTTTCGGTATTTAGTACAGTGTAATCTTCCTTACTGTTATATATGCACTTGTGGGTTTTAAAGCTTGGGTTTATTTGCAATTAACATGCTATTTCCTGTCCTGTACTGGTAAGGACCACTTTGACATTAACAATAATTAGCTGAATCGTTGTTATTTGTCTTCCTGTAAAGAACTTTTATGGATTCCCCACTTCTTGATAACATTATGTGGCTTCTTGTAGTCAAAGGTTGTTCTCTTTTGATCCCTGTGGCCATTTTTGAATGCAGCTGTTTTGAAAGATAAAGTTAATAGTTTGTAGCTAACATAATTTAATTGTAAAGTGGGATTACATCATTCCGTTCTTGCTTTTGGTTATTTATATGATAATTAGGTGTATGCCATAGCCTCAAATGGGGGCTATATTTACCAGATGGGTAGAAAAACAGGCATTGTGGCATATGTGTCTGGTTCTAAAGGATGGAGGATGTAGTTTTCTTTGCAGCCCTTTACATTCTTTGCATAATAATGCCCTGTTGTCAAGGAGGGAGGAAGGAAGGAGGGAGGAAGCCGAGGGGAGGAAGCTGCACTGAGAAAAAAGCAAGCGCTTCTCCAGACAGTGGACTTGAGTGAACTGTTTTGGACTTTCTTCAGACAGAAAAGAGAAGAGAGTTAGTTTCACAAGTTATTTGGGCAGGATTTTTCTAAGAATCACAGTAGAAAAACAGCGGAGGAACTCTTTTAGGGTTGATATCGCAAAATCAATACTTAGGGGCGTTATCATTGCCTCAAAAGCCTTTTCTTTTTTCAAATAATGCCACGTTTGAGAGTACACGGGTGATGGGCTGAGCAAAGCGACTCATCAGCTAAAACTAGCTTTCCGCTAAAAGCCAAGTCACAAAGTTACCCTCGTAGTTTGAGTGGTACTAAAGAGTTCACGACTGCTCCTATCCCCGTCTGCCCGTCATGCTGGACTTGACCGCTGACTGACCCGATGGCTTCGTCTGTTTTTGAGGGCACGTCGCTGGTCAACATGTTTGTCCGGGACTGCTGGGTCAACGGCGTCCGGAGGCTCATCATCAGCCAGCGCGGCGAGGAGGAGGACTTCTTTGAGATAAGGACCGAGTGGTCGGACAGGAATATTCTCTACCTACACCGGAGTTATTCAGACCTGGGACGACTTTTTAAGAGGCTTGTGGAGTCGTTTCCCGAAGACAGCAGAGACCTGTCCAAGTGTCCGCTCATAGAAGGTAGGTACTTTACAAGTGAGTAGCTAAAAGGCAAATTACGATTTACGACAAATTAGAAAGAAATTAGTGGCTGGACAGGGGCGTAGCTAGCTACTATGGGGTCTGGGCACAGACTTAAGGACCCCCAATACTATCTCAAGTTTTCTCAACAAATTGTTTTTCATTTAGTTAGTAATTCATTAGGACCAGAGAGTTATTAGTCATTCATTATTTACAAGTATTTGATCAGTTAGTAGGTATATAGGCTACATATGGATTTGAATATGTAATTGAACTATTAAAATATCCATACAAATTTCAGTAATTCCCAATTGGCTAGCCTTTAGTGCTAGTAAGCTGTGTTTGCATTCACCTTGGTTTTTTTTTTTAATAAACATTCACACAAGCTTTAAAAAAGGTGGTTTTCAGGTTTATTTCACCTGCTTTATGGACCACATGTGCACCACATAACAAACAGTTTAATGTTTTATCTAACATAAAAAAAGTGTTTTACATAGAAAAAAAGCAGATATTAAATAAACAACAATAATAATAATAATAATAATAATAATAATAATAATAATAATAATAATAATAAACACAATAAACAATACACTATTCAGGTGCTTTGTAGGTCAGTCGTCACCTTTTACTTTGTGATCAAATAATTTCACTATAATACCTAAGTTGCTAGTATGGTCTGGTGGAGTTAGCAACAGAACACAGGGGTGATCCCAAATCTAGACCTTAAATCAAATTGTACTGGGACAAATCCAGATTAGAATTGATGTTGCCTGGCTAGTTCTTGTATGTTAATATTTGCTCATATTTGGGAAGTTTGGCTAGTTCACTTAAGGTTCACTTTAGGTACCTGGTCCGTATGTTCTTGCTTGCTATGAAAAAATAAGTGACGTAATAAGTGTGTTGCTTTTGGCCTTAAATGTCTGTAGTGATACTCCAACACAAATATTTCACTTGAGCATTAGCTCTACAGACAACATTTGTATGGTTTGTTTGGTTTAATAGTGCTCTTAAGGATCCCAAATCAAATCATCATCGTCTTAAATAGCCGTTAGACCACAACATGCTAACAGTACTTCTCTAATTACAATGTCTGTGAGGGCTACATTCACTTCTCTATTCTACGCATCAAACTACATAATGGAAAATGCTATTAATATCAACACAGACCTCCACTTCCTTGTGCTTACTTTGTACTGTCAGTGTTATTCTGAGTCTAAGTCTGTTAATACTTCTCTTTAATAGATCATTGGTGTGACAGAAATAGTAAGACTTGTTATAAACTCTATACTTGTCTGTATCTTGCCATATGCTAACCAAGCCTGTTTTGTTTAGGCTTTATATTTTTATAGTGCACTATAGTGATCATTGTTTTTGGAAGAGTTTCTTATTTGTGCTCAAAATCTCCTTGGCATTCCCTTTTTACTTCACCACAGTAGGCATACAAATGTTTTGGAAACAAGGCTTTAGTGGTGATGAGAAAGGCCCTCTTCCTGCCCACAGACTGAAACAGTAGATTGACTACTTGTTACAGACTGCTGTGTTGCATTGCATTTAAGGAAGATACATTGTAGGCCTCATTCTGCACTTCTTTATCACCATTACCTCATATATTGTAATTGCCAGTGTGATTAAAATGTTGGATTTCACACTCACATTGCAATGCTTGTGGCTGGTCTCATGTTTTCTTGTTTCCACCCTGCACCCAGGCAACAAGGAAGGCAGCAGTGCTCGCACAGTAATGTCATGATGAGAGAGGGGCACAGAGACGGGAGTGGACTTCCTATATTTAGTCCCAGCGGTGCTAACTTACCTCACATGTGACCTCGGACACAGACAGGAAGTGATTGCTCGCATTCCTTATGAAGAACCTAGAAATACAGTACACTAGAGCTTATTCATTTACCACACCTTCAAGAAGAGACTGTCAGTTTACCCCTGGGAAAATATGAATCATGAAGGCGTTAATGATACATTCAAAGGAATTTAGGTTTTCATAGCATACTAGGTAAAATATTTCATAATACATTTATACACAAAACAGGATTGACTAAAGGTTTTCTTTTTTTTCTTAATCTATTGTAAACATAACCCAGTAGCAAAATGGAAATGTACCTCTTTTATATATCACCAATATAAAAACAATCTGTTGAAAGCCAGGGACGGGGGTTGTAAATTAGCCTGTGGTTAGAAACCTTATGTTCATAACATCGGTTATCTTTTTGGCTAACCCTGTCAAATAAAAAAAGAAAATACATTTAAAAAAGTGTTTGCAGTCAATTTAAGCATTTTTAGCATTTCGTAATATACTTAATATAAACATGAAAAGTTACAAATGGAAAGTGTGATGGATTTTTAAAATTTAAATACATTTAAGATTTTGTAATTAAGAATAGACCAACTGGTTTCTCAACTGGTTTCACTTGGGAACTTGCATTTTTTGAAGTAATTTTAAGATTTCAACAATTTCATTGCAATTGTCACATCTTAAAAACCTCTTTCTATATTGTAAGTACATTTACTCCTGTTGTATATTATCAAGTCCCATATGTTATGGTTAGCTAATTTTGTGTTAGCCTAGCCAACTCTGAGGTCAGCCTAATTATTATTTTTCAGAGCAAAGTAAAATTTGGTGCATATCAATTTACCAACAGTTGAGAAAGCCTAGAAATTATCTCTTGTAATATTTAGAATAATATTAAATTCATGTAATGTCTACTAAAACAGTTTTACAAGAACAGAACACTTGGTTAAAAAACATATTGAACCCACTGTAGATGATAATGGTTAGGCTGACTTACATGTTAAGATATCTAGAAAAATCTATTTGCTTGAAGGATTAAGCACACAAGACTTATTGTGATGACAGTGTGGAAAGTTAGTGTTTAAATGATGTTTCTCAGTTTCTAATGCTCACATTGCTGATACGTTTTTATCAGATCCATGTTGAAGGCAACTGTGAAATAGTTGGTTACTACATGCAGCATAGATAATGATAATGATTAGAGTTTATTTGTAAACTCTCCTATCAGTAGCTACTATTCGATCATATGCACAAAAAGCTATATGTGGCTTTACTGGGTGCTGCCATTGACATATACATATATTGTTATAATGCAGTTTTGTTTCATAATACAAAACATCATATTTGGAGAAGTAATTTGTCAAAGTAGGGCCTATTACACAACAGTTCCAGAAGCCAGAAAGTTTTTGCAGGAAATTAACTCTGTCAGAGGAAACTATGAGAAAAAAAAAACATGGTAGGTTTTTAACTCAAGATACGTTTTGCATTGGAAGGCCAGAATAGCTACAATATATGTTGGTTAATACTTTGGTTGTTCAATGTCTCAAATTCTGTAGGAGTCCTGTGTTTATTTCTCTTAGGTGGTGTCCGTCTGATAGTTTTCCATTTTGCGGTGTGTATGTGACAGAAGAAAAGGGCATAACGGGCAATTCAGCTGCACACTGCAATTTTACTGTCAAGATTGTTTGGATTTTGGTGCAATCTGTGAAAGAGAACCCCCCTCACGTTCTCCTTTTGATTCATTGTGCTTTTTAAACCAATTCAGCCTCCTAATTGCTGGAGAAAAATATACAGTTTTATGCTAAACATGGTGATTCTAACTGTTAACATCTGTTTTGAAGCAGCCTTTAATCTGCTGTACTGTAGCTTGGGATGCATGAGAGCCATTTACATAATGAGCCTCCTTCAGAGCATCTGCAGCAGGTATGTGCTGAATCTGCTGCTAATTAGAGAGACGCATCATTAAACTCTGCACACCAGGCCCACTGCGGTTACAGCCATTAAATCTTGTGTAACGTGGATATTGATGTTAACCACCAAAATAACCACCCATTCTTCCTCCTCACACTGTTTTATCTCTGTATCACGTTTAAGACTTATAGAACATAATCATGTCACTTGGGCTTATCAGGTTTTAAGAAGATGTCAGTTTTTGGTGACATCTGGTTGTAAAAATGCAGAAAATACAAACATGCTAAAAAAAAAACATGCTAAACAATGGAAATCTTTTATGAAACTATTTTTGGACCATGATCTCATGTCAAAGTGGTCCGAGAACACATCCCTGAGGCACTCCGAGGATCACACTGATGTGTTCTGTTTCTGTTGACGTTACTGCTCAAAAATTGCTCAATGACTGCTGACTTTGTGGCTGTGACATGACCATTGCGGGTCATTATAAATATATGAGACTATATTCAGCGCTGCTTTATGGTCCTCTGACTCAGTACATCCTTGTAACAGTGATCACTATGTGACTGCATTTTGTCTGTAGCACTTAGCAGACAAGAGACTAGTCACCATTAGCTCGTCACCACATCCCCTTGTCAGCATGGCAATGATGATGCTCTCCTGAATTCTAGTCACTACAAAATTACTGTGCTGTGTCCACACTCCTTAAAAACCTTTTTTATACACTGTTTTTCTTTCTTTTCTATGCTCTGATACAAAAGACTGTAAATGACTCAAGACTTTTGTGACCTATCTTCATACTTTATTAGATGTAAAGGTTAAAGCAACACATCTTTTTTAATCTGAAGGTACATACAAGAATAGCAGACCTTTTAAAATCTGATTATACACTGTACAACAGAAGGTCATTTTCATTGTTATTTCTGAACGTTTGCAAATGGTAAATAATGTAATGCAGTTAAACACATCCAGTATTTCTCAGTAATTTCTATTTTTCAATTTTTTTTTTCAGGGCTGGTAAAAATCAAAGACGCAAATGATATAGAGGAAAAGCTGAATGAAGTGGAAAGACTCCTGAAGAATGCTATCAACATGCCATGCAAAGTAAGTTATTGAGTTTAACATAAAAATTTAGATACACAAAATTGGTTTCACCGCGCATGAGAATTTCTGCATGATACGTCTAGCATGTGACTATTGGATGTTTGGAAGCTCACAAGTCATGCGGATAAAATCACTCCCCACTGCAGTATTCCAGGTCAGAGGTAATGTTGACTTTCTTCGAGCGCTCGCCCCTAGACCAGGTGCTCAGGAACGACAAAGTCCACAGGATACAGCCATGTTTCCAAAGTCCAATGACGATATCAGGTACTCATACTGCTCTTGTGCAAAACAGTATTTACTAACTGCAAATATCAGGATGACTTTATTGATGATTCAATATGCCACTGTGTGTGTTTTAGAAATCATGAGGTCCAATGGGTTCTGCCTGGCCAATACAGAAACCATTGTGTTTGATCACAGTCTCCCCACAGAGAAAGAAAGGCCTTCATCCACTGACTCTACAGAACACACGTAAGTTATGCCCAGGGAAAGTTTTCAGAAAGGCAGTTAAAGCAATGGCCGTCCATTTTGATATTTCAGAAACATTGAAAATCTGAATGTACGTTGTATGCAAATTAAAATGTTTGCATTCCATCTTAGGAACAATGTGAAGTTGAATATTACTGTAAAGAAAATTCCCTTTGTCTGTATTTTGACCAAAACAATTTGATGTACTAGGGTTTATTTAAAATCTTGAGCAAACCAGGGTTTCAAAATCCAGAATATTATGCCTTTAAAATGTCAACAAAATAATGATAATAAGTGGTCAAAACTGGTCGCTGTGATCTCAAGTCCACACTATTCTAGTCACAGCTCAACACATCATATGCAGTCCAACAATGTCTCCTTCCAATAGGTCTCCTTCTTCAGCTTGAAGGCATCACTTATTTCCGGTGTCCACCACCAGGTTCGGGAATCTGGTTGAAGCTCTGCCGGAGGTGGGAGCTGAAGATCTCTCTGACAGGGGACTCGGGCCAATTGTTCCCAACAGACCCTCACAGTACGTTTGGGTCTGCCAAGTCTTTCCAGCTTTCTCCCCCGCCATCGGATCCAACTCCACCAGGTGGTGATCAGTTGTCGTCTCCGCCCCTCTCTTCACCAGAGTGTCCAAGACATACGGCCGGAGGGCAGATGAAACAACTACTACCCTCCGGCCTAGGGTGTCCTGGTGCCACATGCACTGATGGACACCCTTATGCTAAACATTGTGTTTGTTAAGGACAAACTGTGACTAGCACAGAAGTCCAATAACAGAACACCGCTCGGGTTCAGATCCGGGGGGGCCTTATCCCAATCACACCCCTTCAGGTGTCACTGTCGCTGCCCACATGAGCGTTGAAGTCCCAGGGTAGAATGACAAAGTCCCTGGTCGGATCACTTTCCAGCACCCCTCCCAGAGACTCCAAGAAGGCCGGGTACTTGGCACTGCCATTTGGCCCGTAAGCACAAACAACAGTGAGAGACCTATCCCCGACCCGAAGGCGCAGGGAAGCAAGCCTCTCGTTTACCGGGGTGAACTCCAACACATGGCGGCTGAGCCGGGGGGCAATGGCCACCAGGCGCTCGCATACAAGCCCCAACCCCGGGCCTGGCTCCAGGGTGGGGCCCCGGTTTTTCATATCCATTAAGGGTTCTGAACTCCCCTTTGTCTGGCCCGTCACCTAGAACCTGTTTGACTTGGGAGACCCTACCAGGGGTATATAGCCCACCGACAACATAGCTCCTAGGATCATTCGGGCACTCAAACCCCTCCACCACAATAAGGTGGCGGTTCAAGGAGGAGATAATACAACTTATTGCTGTTTTTTTTGTTTTGTCTTTTCAAGTAACTACATTTACTTTATATTTATTCCCTATTCCAAAATTACAACTCAGCCTAAACAAAGCCTAAAAGTATGCCGCAGATATTGCATTAAGGCAAATGTCACACCGATAACTCTAGAAACTCTAGGGAGATTTAACACTAAAAAGTTAACTCCACATTAAAAACATATAATAAGTCGATTGCCGCGTCAAATGAATTGTTATGACTGTTTTAGAAATAGTAATGGTCATATTACTTGCAAAAGTAACAATATTACTGTAATGGTATTTCCACTTGTCACTGCCCAATGCTGTTCATATGCTACTTATGACTGTTTTCTGCCTTTACTATATATTTTATAAAAATAGTAATTCATTGAATACCATCATGGTTGTTTTACACAATTAATTCAAAGTTGTCAGTAGATGTAGTATCAGTGTGTATAAAGTTTAATGGGAGCACACAGTTAGCAATGAATAACATACAGTAGTTCACTTCAGTGTCATTGTAACTTTCTTATTTGCTTTGAAAAGTGTGGATTTCCTCTTCAATTCTCTTGAGAAAAGTGCATATTTTAAATTCCACGACCTTCCACCTTCAATGCATTTCCAACAGGAAATGTCTGCCTATGTGTACACCTCTTCTTTCCCTGGGTGTGTAGATGAAACAAAACAAGACTTAAAAATTCAGCCAGCTCATAAAAAGTCACTAAGACACTTAACACAGTGCTTTTTATTCAGATGTCTTATCAGTGGAGTAATACGTCTTTATATTTCTTCCAGGTATGAGGATGGAGCAGACTTCTTACCAATGGAAACAGAAGTGTGTGATGAGGAAACAGAAGCATATGTCACCAACCTTTCCTATTACCATCTGGTCCCTTTTGAGACCGACATCCTGGAATGAGGAACTACACACATTAGACAAACTGTGGATGGACATCTGTTGCTATTATTAAGACGTTTGTACCTTAAATGGAAGCCTGCTATGCAACGCTCTGTACTGTTGGGATCTTGACGTGTGTAACTGAGGTCTATTTGTTTGTCCAGATGTGCAATACACACAAATATGAAGGATAGAACAGCGGCACACTTCAGCTTTTTTAGCATTTTGTATTATATTATATTTTGTATCATATCACTAGTGTGCCTCAACCAAAACCCAAGAGCAAGTTAAGTGTTCAACCACATTAACCCAGACACACTGTCACCTCACAGCAAGAAGGGTCCAGAGTTTGACTCCCGGGCCAGGCCACTCTGTGTGGAGTTTGCATGTTCTCCCTGTCCAATTGGACTTAGTTTTGCCAAAATTAACACTATTTTTGCAGTATTACTATAAACAGATGTTATTTTTTATTTTACCATTGATGCCATTGTTCACTTTTATAAGAACACCTTTAATTTATCTGCATAGACTTACTTATTTTAAAACTGTTACCACTTTGGTCTTACAAATTTTACCAGTATGTTTTTTGTATTACTATTGTCATTTTTTAGTTTTGTGAAATGCTTTTAATTCTTTGGCACAAGAGACCTATTTTAAATTATTATTAACACATTAACACACATTTGGGGTTTATGGATTCCTGTCAAATCAACGAATGCAATGTTTCTCAATGCTGCATGTTTGTGTGTTTGTAATTGTTTATTTTTACAGCAAAGTATGTGAAGCCATGCCAAGATGGTTTAATGAACAAGGGCTTTGTTTAAGGGTCAGCTGAGGTCACGTCTGTATAGGGTGACGTGTGCTGGTCATAGTGATTTTCAGCTCTTTTGTCTATAGGAAAACAAGCCCACTCTTCATATACTGTATATCAGACAAATGACATCGCTATGCAATCACTTTCCATAGAAATCATACCACTTGTGTTTTTTATGATTAATGGGCAACATGTGGAGGAACATTGAGCTGCATGAAAACATAGAAATCAGTAAAGCATTGCTGACTGCAGCACAAATACATCATATTTGCGGGAAAGGCCTACGAGAACCAAGTGTATCGCTATACAGTTCGACAATGTGACCTAACAGCGTGTGCCCACTGCTTGGTCCTTATAAATACAAAGCCATTCAACTCGAACAAACTTGGCACCGGGGGCTTAGACGGGACGGACCTCTGCGTGGGCCTATTCACCAAATCAGTCAGGATCAGCATTCACCCCCCACGTGAGAAAGTACAGTTCTTTCTCACGGGGTTTATACTGTTTTCTCCAAGTGTGATGTTGACAGCTGAGGAGGATATTTTTTACTTAATCTTAACCTGTAATATGTATAGTGCAGAATTATGTTTTTAAATTGGGATCGAATGGTACTCGCCCAATCATGTGAGGTCCATGAGTAAACAAATGCTGGCTCCAGTTAACTTAAAACTCAATGGAACTCAATGCTATTCTATTTTTTTTATTATTATTTAACTTATATGTAAGACAGAATATGTGGAGCTAACCTTAATATTATTATTTCACTTATTCTGATGTGACCGTGTATAGTTTGTGATGATAAAACTTCTCTGACTCTATGTATTTGATTAAAAGCAATCCAGACAGTATTCCAAATGTGCTGAAAGCCTCTCTAAATAAATATGTTTTCATAAAATTCAATGTGATTTGTAATTTCTGTATTGTATTTTTTTTTTTAAACAGGTCCAATTATATATATATATATATATATATATATATATACATATATATATATTTATATTTATATAAAAAGTTAGAAATAGACAAAGCCTATAGAGAAATAATAATATTAGAGCGCCCCGCTGTGGTCAGTTTTAGACCCAAGCTTTGACACAATGAAGCAAATACAATTAATTGGCCATTACAATGTAACGTGCATTGATGTAAAAGCTAAACCAAAAATGATAAGTAGTAATTTACTTAATGGTAAGTAGTAAAAGTAATACAATTGTGTGCAAATTATTAGAACAAATTATTTTATATTCGCAGTCTTAACTTATTCTTTCTAATAGCAAATAGTTTTTGTGTGTAAAAAGTAAAGTGTGTAAAATGTGTGTAAAAAGAACAATTATATTAATCTTTTTAAAATTTAAAATTTGTGTTTTCTTCTTGAGCTGTTTTTTTTTAAGCTGCGCATGCGCACACCGGGATTTAGCTGCTGTATTTCCTGCTTGCTGGTTCCACTCGAAGCGATGGCAGAACTGAGAGCTTACTTATTCTGCGGAGGTACGTTCACTTTTTATTGTGTGTGCATTTAAGCGTAGGTTATACTTTTGACCAAAGCATGTATTTGTACAGTAATAAATCCCGCTGTAATTGAAATAATTGAGCAAAATTACATTAGTTAGCTTGGACAACAGCTTAGCCGGGGATGCTCCAGTCATGAGGAGCAAGGCTAGAGGGCTTGGATTCAATCTGAAAGGCTCGTGTTCACAATGGAATGAAGAAAAGGTTAAAGCAAAAGCATCTGGACTCAGTTTCAAGGTGAAAACTCCAGATGCTTTTGCTTTAACCTTTTCTTTAAGATGACCAGGATGACTGTGAACCTTTACATGTCACAATGGAACGTAATAGTTTTTTTCTAATTGTAAATCTCTTTTCAATTGTGCAGTTCTAGTGGCTTTCCTGACTTCAGCTGTGCTTGCATTTGTTGAAGATCTTGATGACACGTAAGTGATGCACTCCTCATTGCCCCCTGCTTCAGTATTTCTGCTTCCTGCCCGTGTTTCTGTCAAATATGACACTGTACTGGAGCCTTCAGAACACACTGGACAGTAACATGTTATGCTTATTTGGCTATTTATCTCAGATTGTGCGAAGTAATTTAAGGCCACATCCCAAAGGGTTACAAGACAACAAACACAACTGAGGTAGTCTTCCTAGTTTAGTGTGTCAAATTGGATGCCATTTTAATCAGTTAAGATTGTGTCTCTGGTGTGTATGGCTTTGTAGAAACCTTCAGACTGGGTACAATCAGTCTATTTTAACCATATGCAAATGTCTTTACCTGTAGAGTAGTTTATGCACAACTTGTGGCTATTAACTCATTTGATCTAAAAGTTTTAACAGACCAGATTTTATGAAATAATAAGATGCTGTTTCTAAGTTATTTTTAAAAATTATTATTAAATCATAAAGTGACGTTATATGATAGTTCTCATTTATGTTTCATTCACACAAAATTTGTTTCCATACCTTTTGCTAAAGTTACATTTGGCTTTTAGATTGGAATTTTTGAAAACTGTCTGGAAGTGTCATTGATTTTGCCTTTAACATTATTCAAATGATTTTATTATATATGCTACGTCATTAGGACTGTGACAATACCAAGTACACAATCGCAAGTGTGATTAAAATTGTTGCTGCTAATTTTATACCACTTTATTTTATTTATTTTTTATATTGTCATACTGAGATTACAAAACTCATCTTTTTGAAGGAAGTCCTCGCAAGACATTGATCCTCTTTCATGTAGACAAAAGCAAAGCATTGCATTATATACAAACGGACACAAAAGTTTATGAGGAAAATTAGTCAATTCTTTTTGATTATAGAAGTTGTTCTAAAGTTGGATTTAAAGTGATTTATATTAGGGATGCACAATATTAGAAAAACATGTTTTGGATATTTCAATAACAATATGTGCTGCATTATTTGAATGCTCTTGGATAAAGTCCAAAATTAAATTTGATTTAGAAAATATAGAAAAATAGATGTAAAAGGCGCCGGACTAACTTCCACTCGTCATAGAGGGAGCTAAATCAATATTAAAGACTTAACCAGGACTAAATCAAGAACTAGTTAGTTCTAAATGTAGAAATAAAAATGGACTTTTTAGACATTAGCATTAAATCAAACACAATTTGATTTAAAAGCTGTGTTTGGACATGGATTTTTGTAAAAAAAAAGTAAATGTCCATCATTCTTTGCCATAACAATGGTTTTGTGATAACAATAAATTTGCAATATATTGTACAGAATTCTAGGATGCTATTTTATCTAATACAATACTAGCACTAGTTAGCGACAGAGTTTAAGTTCTGGTAGAACACTAATGTCCATTGGTCTTTTGACAAATATGTGTATAATTGTAATCAGTAGGATGTATTTGATTCAGTATTGGCTGTAGTTTAAAATACTTTTCTTCTCTCTCTCCACAGATTCAAAGACTCCAGAGTCAATGATGTCTGGCTTGTTGATGTAAGTACAATCACGCACACACCTCCCAAAATCACTCCCGTTATAAACTGATCACAGTGGGGCTCATCCTCAGCGGAAGTGGCTGATCTGTGTCTGGTGTAGACAGGCTGGGGGACCGGGGGTCGGGTGTGTGTGTGTGCTTGTGATTGAGAAGTCATGCATATCAGGCAAAGCCGTGGGGCTTGCAAGGGTCTCTATCACAGTTCAGGCATTGTTATTTATTCAATAACGATAGACAAGATTAGGACTAATAAGTCAAGTCAAATAATTAAATTTTTTTGAATTGGTTCAAAATATGTAAGGAAATATTGGTCTCTAATTTCAGCTTGCCACTCACTTTTTATTTGATATAAATCTGTGATTGGCCAGTTATTTGAATAGCAAAGTGTGATTTCCTGAAACAATTAATGCTATAACATGATGGCAGTTCTTAAAGAAAAGTAGAGTAGAACTTTATCTCAGACGTCCTGAGTGCTGCTCTCTGTTGTTCAAAAGCCTAATGTAGTGGTTGGTCCATGTGTTCACTATAGCATCAGTCCTGTTGTGTATCCGTTGCTCCACTGTTTTAACCTGAGTCTCCAAACTAAAAACAAAAACTGTTAAGTCCAAGTCCAAAAGCATATTTTATAAGTGTTACTACTTGCTAATTATTTTTTGTTATCTATTCCAACCACATTGTACAATTAAGAATGACAGCACATAAGCTTCATAAAAAATATGTTGCTGTCATTCTTTCTTGAGTTGCACCAACAAGGTTTAACTTCCATTGCGCCAAGATCTAGACCCAGTTAAAAGGATACTCAGTTTAGTGTTCCATTTAAAACATTGATTAAATACTTTTCCGCTAATGTGAAGCATATTTTAAACTGTAATCACATTTTAACTGTGGAGGTCTTACTTTTGAATAACTGCTTTTTTTCCTGATTATTATCACATTTACATTACATTTACATTTAGTCATTTAGCAGACGCTTTTATCCAAAGCGACTTACAAGTGAGGAAAACAATGGAAGAAATTTTAACAACACAAGATACAAAAAGCATAAGTGCACAAAAAACTAGTCAGTTTAAACCCAGCACAGCATACAAAGCTTTTTTTTTTTTTTTGAAGAAAGGAATCAATAGAAAGGAAGTAGAACTCAGTGTTTGTCAGTCAGGTGTTGATGGAAGAGATGTGTTTTCAGGCGTTTTTTAAAGATGGCTACAGAATCTGCTGATCTTGTAGCAGCAGGTAGATCATTCCACCAATGTGGAACAGATCCAGAGAAGGTACGTGAGAGTGATTTTTTTTTACCTTTTTGAGACGGTACTACCAGCCGTTGTTCATTTGCAGAGCGCAGGGATCTGGTAGGAACGTAGGTCTGTATTAGTGAGTGAAGATATGAGGGTGCAGAACCAGTGGTGGTCTTGTAGGCCAAGAGCATAGCTTTGAACTTGATGCGGGCGTCAACCGGGAGCCAGTGTAACCTAATGAATAGAGGAGTTACGTGCGCTCTCTTCGGTTCATTAAAGACCACTCTTGCCGCTGCATTCTGGATCAGCTGCAGAGGTTTGGTTGTGCAGGCAGGGAGTCCAGCCAGTAGAGCATTGCAATAGACAAGAGCCTGGACTAGAATTTGTGTAGAGTGCTCTGATAGCAAAGATCTAATTTTCCTAATGTTGTAGAGGATGAATCTACAGGACCGGGTGGTGCTGGCGACATGACTTGTGAAGTTTAGCTGATCATCAATTACCACTCCCAGATTTCTGGCAGTGCTGGACGGTGTAATGGTTGATGGGCCTAGTTGAATGGAGAGGTTATGGCAGGTCCCTGGTTTGGCCGGAATCACAAGCAGTTCTGTTTTTGCAAGGTTCAGCTGCAGGTGATGATTCTTCATCCAAAGTGAGATGTCACTCAGACATGCCGAGACGCGAGCAGAGACCGTCTGATCATCAGGTTGAAATGACAGGTGGAGTTGAGTGTCATCTGCATAGCAGTGATGGGAAAAGCCATGCTTCTGGATGACAGAGCCAAGGGATGTCATGTATATGGAAAAGAATAGCGGTCCAAGCACTGAGCCCTGTGGCACCCCTGTATTGAGATGTTGGGACTCAGAGACCTCGTTTCTCCAGGATACTCTGAATGACCTATCCGAGAGGTAAGACTTGAACCATTGCAACGCCATTCCAGAGACACCCATCGCCCTGAGAGAAGACAGGAGGATGTGATAATTAACAATGTTAAAAGCAGCAGACAGATCCAGTCAGATGAGTCCAGATGACTTGGATGATGCCTTTGCCAGTCTCAGGGCTTCGATGACTGAGAGCAGTTCAGTCTCGGTGGAATGTCTGCTCTTGAACCCAGACTGGTTCTGGTCCAGGAGGTTGTTCCGTGTGAGAAAGGATGAGAGCTGAGTAAACACAACTCGCTCCAGAGCTTTGGCAATGAAGCGAAGGAGGGAAACCGGTCTGGCGCAGAGAACTGACTGCTGATGGCGGTCGTTTTCTTTACAAAGAAAGACGCAAAATCATCAGCTGTTAAATCCGATGAAGGTGGGAGAGCAGGCGGACAAAGGAGGGCAGAAAAGGTTTTAAAGAGTGCGCGAGTCAGGTGAGTTGATTAACCTAGAATGGTAGTAGATAGGGCTGGGCGATATGGCAAAAATGTGATCTCGAAATAAAATATCCATATTGAACGATAACGATATTCGATACAAGTTGTTAATGCTTCCAGCTTAAAAATAGTATGCCTGAATGACTGAAGCCTCAAAAATGAGAGGGTTCATTAAATTACACTTTAAAAGTATAGTTTACTAAAAAAAAAAATTACACATTTCCAAAATGTAAACATAATACTATTGTAAACATAATTTGTAAACATTACAGTTTTTTTCCAACCAGAAGACTAACTGTAAACAGTGTCTGGCGTTAAGAGGTACATTAAATGTGCAAAATATAAACATAAAAATATACAACTTCTAGCAAGTGCACACAATTTGTAAAACTTTCAGTTGTATTTTTATTCTTTTTGCCAGGAAGACTGGTCTGTAAAAGTGTCTGGATTTAAGAGGTATTTTAAATGTGCAAAAGCGTAAACATGAAAAATATACAACTAGCTAGTGCACACAATTTGTAAAACTTTTACAGGTTTTTGCCAGAAACACTAGTCTGTCCACTGTGTCTGGCTTTAAGAGGTAGATTAAATTTGCAAAATGTAAACAAAAATATTCAACTTTTAGCTAGTGCACACAATTTGTAAACTTTTACAGGTTTTTGCCAGAAACACTAGTCTGTCCACAGTGTCTGGCTTTAAAGCTGCCCTATGGCAGGACACTATATTACCACCTGTGCTAAAAGCACGCTCTGAGGGTGAGCTGGTGGCAGGAATACACAGGTAACGTTTTGCCAGGAAGCTCACTCTGGGGTATATTGCTGAATTGATCTTCCACCATTCCAGGGGTTGGTCTCGCTGTCTGCATCTCCTTTCTGTTTCCTGTATGAGATGTGGCGGAATGCATGCATGCGGAGTCTACACAAAAATGAACGACTCGCTCTCTGAGATGACTAGTTGTTCCCGAGTCATATTAAAGACTCGTTCAAAAAGAACGAATCGTTCATGAACGACTCATCACTAGGGGTGAACAACTCCTGCTCTGACTGCAGCTGGGAGGGGCTGCTGCGCGAGGACTGGGCCGACTATGAGTGCTTTGGGATGGGGGTGGGGCCCGCGGCAGCACCCGCTGCTCATTGATTAGAGTAAGAACGATGTGTGCTTTCACTTCAGAAAGTCTCCAAAAGTCTCCAATAACTCCAGAAAAAGTCACTAGATTTGTCACTAGTCGCTTTTTTGAAAATTTGTCGCTAGAGGGGTCTGAAAACTCGCTAAATATAGCGACAAAGTCGCTAAGGTTGCAACACTGCTGACGTGCACGCTGCTGTCGCATATTTCTGCTGTGTGATTGGTTCTTGGATCTTTTTCTTCTTCTCTAGTATTATTGGCGGATCGCAACCAATTGTTTCCGGTGCATACCGCCACCTACTGTACCGGAGTGTGTAATTCATGTTCTAGTACTTCCGGTTATGTTTCATGGATCAATCCATATCGAGTGAAAATGTCCGGAGCTTATCATCGTTATCGATTTAAATTTTATCGCGATTCGATGTGATATCGTTTATCGGCCCAGCCCTAGTAGTAGACACGTTTTGCAGAGGTGACATCAGCGGAGAAAGTAGAGAGGAGAGACTGGTAGATACAGAGGTTAGTAGGATCTTTTGACTTGCGCCATTTTCTCTCAGCTGACCGGAGGCTTGCGCAATGCTCGCGTAGAACATCGGATAACCAGGGGGCAGACGAGGATGTACGGGCTGGTCTAGATGTAAGAGGGCATAAGTTGTCCAAGCAGGATGTAAGCATGGAGCACAGAGTGTCGGTGGCGTTGTTTGTGTTTAAAAGAGAGAGCTCCTCCAAAGAGGGGAGAGCAGAAGAGACAGCAGAGGAAAAACGGGAAGGACTGAGTGTACGCAGGTTGCATCGGAAAGTGACCAGCGGTAAAACAATTGCAGTGTCTGGAGAAGTTAGGTCAAGGTCGAGAGTAATGAAGAAATGATCACAAGTGTGCAGTGGCGTGACCTGAGTGTGCCGAGTGGAGCAGTATCTTCTGTAGATAAGATCTAGTTGATTACCAGACTTGTGGGTTGCCGATGTGGAAACCTGCTTGAGGTCAAATGATGCAGTCAGGTTATTGAAATTAGCAGCCTGTGGCTTTTCAAGGTGGATGTTGAAGTCTCCTAATACCACCAGAGGAGTACCATCCTCAGGGAAGGATGAAAGAAGCGCATCCAACTCCTCCAAGAAATGTCCAAGCGGACCTGGGGGCCGATAGATAACTACAAAATGACTTTTAACAGGGTGGGTGATGGTAATAGCATGGAACTCGAAGGAGCTGTTGTCTCACAAGGGTGATAGCTGTTTAAACTTCCAGTCGGTAGGGATAAGTAGTCCGGTCCCTCCGCCCCTTCCAGTGATGCAAGGACTGTGGGAGAAAGTGTGATTATGGGAGAGGGCAGCGGGAGTGGCAGAGTCCTCTGGTTTTATCCATGTTTCTGTAAGTGCTACAACTGAAAGACCAGAATGTTGAACAAAAGCTGTAATGAAATCAGCTTTGTTCACAGCAGACTGGCAGTTCCACAAGCCTATTGGGAAAGTAGAAGGGGCAGTTATTGACAGTGATACAACATGCAGATTATTATGGTTGCGTCGCCTTTTGCGTGAAACAGACGATAATGTCCGTGTTGAAATGACAGTAGTAATTTGAAAACGCATTGAAGAGCCGAAGAGGAAATATGCAAGAAGAAAGTAAAAGTAGAAATAATAAATTATAAGTGCAAACAATTAGTACTAAAAAAGAAGTCTAAAAAAGACTCAGGTCCTCGGTCGGTGTGTCCCTGTTAGGTGGAGTCGCGTGCAGGTAGAGTCGATGGTCTTTACTCTCTTTGGTCTTCACGCGATGACCGCTGCCGCGGTGGTTACTCCCACTTAAAAACCCATCTATTCAAGTAATTGAATTCAGCAGGTCACGCCTCCAGACGGCCACAAACAACTCAAACGAAACCAGCCCGCTAGCAGCTGAGAGTAGACGCCTGTGCACCACGTGACAGGGTCGTAGTAAAACACTGCGCGGTTTCTCAGCAATAACACGGCACTATAAGCTCAAAGAGACAAGAATTACATACACTCACACAGTTCTGTAGGCTTCTGCTGCTAAGTTGCTTCTCCAGTTGCTTATCACATGCCCAGACTGATTTTAAACTGTAAATAATTTTACTACACTTTATTAATCGGAGTTTAATTTTAAATAGTGTAATGCAAGTCCGTTTAGCATCAAACCTACTTTATCCAGGCCATTTTCTAAACGGCATATATTAGATGCATTCAGGTGCAATAATACAGTTAGAAGCAGCAGTAGTTTCCCTTTATTTTAAATGTATATGTGGTTCTTACTTGAGTTGTATGAGGAATAGAATAGACAGTTATACAATGAAATAAAATCATATCAATGTCTTCTATGTATCACATACTTGCGATTTTTTTTTACTCCATATTGCCCAATGCTTATATTGTATAGCCTTCATTCCTACAAACATTAACCTATATACCTAATACTGTTGTTTCCAGTTTTATGCGCCTTGGTGCGGTTACTGTAAGAAGCTGGAGCCCGTGTGGTTCGATGTGGGGGCCGAGTTGAAGAGCTCGGGCTCGCCGGTACGCGTGGGGAAGATGGATGCCACGGCTTACTCTGGTGAGTACATGATAAAGCACCACACCACGTCCCGCCGGAGCTCCACTGTCCTCAGGTGATTACACCGAGCATTACAGACAAGAGACTGAACCTAATTGACTCTGTTGTCCTAACACCACGAACAAGTCATTAGCAGCGATGATGGGACACAACAGGTGATTTATTTTCAACCCCATGCGTCTGTATTTGTCCAATTACCATTCATTTTCTCTACACTTTGGAACCATTAGATGAGAAAACTTTCTAAAAACCCACTGTCTTTAAACTTAATGCTGTGTTTTTATGTTTCTGTGTTGTGTTGCAGGTATTGCATCAGAGTTTGGCGTCCGCGGTTACCCCACAATAAAACTGTAAGTGCTGCTTCGGGCTCCATCTGACACGCTTACACAAACTGTCGCAGTGATTTTTAAACTTAAGAATCCTGCAAACATCAGTATTTTCTTTCCAAATAAACCTCTTTGCTGTAGAGAAATCAATACAACTTTAGGAGTGTCTTGCACATGTCTGGAGGAAAAAAAGGGCTAGTCAATATGTCTGCAAAGTTAACTCTTCTTGTTACATTGTAAATAACTGCACTTATTGAGTCATTTTTCTTCTCCTCATTGCCTTGTAATATTTTAATTGTGTCATTATTACTCTGTGTTCAGCCCCCTGACGTTTAGTCTCAGGGTATTATAGTTGAGGGAACAAGGTGTTGTTGGTGACAGACTTTGTTCACACCTTTCTAGAATAACATTTTTGCTAACAAATTAATTTTAAGGTTGGGTTTAAAATAGGTTTACACGTGTATTATAGTTCAATTATTTTAATGCTAATACACTACACTTTTCTAACATTTTACTAGGACTTGCAGTTGTTTTACATGATGTTTTACACGTGAATACAATGATGAGCAATTATTCAATTCTAAACAGACTGCATGAAATGTTTGCATGGCTTTAAATCAAACTATGGTACGTCTAAATGAAAAAGTCCTGGTTTAGTTTCAGAATAGTCTTTGATACTGTTTAGCTCCTGCTTGTACAAATGGGAGTTAGTCCAGAGTCTTCTATTTATTTTTCCTACATATTTCTTTTTCCCAGCATTCAAATATCACACGTAATATTGTTATCGCAGTAAATATTTATCGTATATTGCACATTTTCAAAATAACATGCATCCTTAGTGTTGATCACATGCAAGAATACTACTCAAAAATTGTTGTGACTCCTGCATATATTTCATTCCAAATAATTCTTCTGCACACACTGACATAATGGGCTTCCTTTCCGGTGTCATCAAGTTCGTTTAGAGATGGCGTGACGGCAGGGTATGTAACAGTAAAGGCGGTGGGTGATGAAACATCCACAGTAACAGAAGCTCAGCAGAGGCCTCCCCCAGTGACACACGAAGACTTGATTTAGACATTCCCCCGGAGTTCATTAAACCCCACAGACTGACGCAACCTGAGCAATTCTCCTTGCATTCGGCGCGTTAGAAGAGTCGGAGTCTAGCACTTCTCCTCTGGTCGGAACTCAATTAGGGACAGTCATTTGTTCCTTTTTATTGCTTAGTTGATCATTTGGATTTAACTGACCTTTTTCCTGGAAGGAGTTTTTTCCACATAGATCAGTTGTATAATCAGAAAGTCTTTTAGAAAACTTGAGAGAGTCATCAGTTTGGTTTTCCATGAGATGTTATGTGATTAGTTGTATAGCATTATTAGTATAGCGATTCTAAATCTGATACCCCTCTCCGTGGACATGAGACACTTCAAATCCTCTGTTACATCAGCAGCACTCATCAGCTAGCACTCAGTCAGGTAGGGGCACAGACTATAGAAGGGTGGAACACTTTAAAAGTCTGCTTTAGGCTACTAGTCTATTCCTCCCTATATGGTCAATACAGAGCACATGTATTTTGGGCTCCATGAAAGGGTTTCACATAACTCTTGGGTCAGAGCTTTAGAGGCTGAGTGAACTCAAGAGACACATTTAATCACAGAGGTGGACGCGTAAAGTTATATGATAATTTGTGTAGGGGGGTCTGGGGGTCCTCCCTCAAAAATATTTAACAGAATAAGTGTAATTCTAGTATTCTGGTACATTTGTTTTACAATTATGGGAACAATTACACTGTGTGCACAATTATATGGCAAATTGTATTTTTGAGGATTCATTTTGTTATTGTACAACTACAGTGGTCTTGGTCAATTCAATATGTTAACAACCTCAAACCTGAACATTTAGTAAACGAGTAGTAAAAGTGAAATTTTGGCTAATATAGCCAGCCTTCTTTTCAATAACAGTCACAAACCTTCCATTCATGGAGTCGGGCAGTTTCTTGATCTGGTCAGAATCAACTTTTTGTGCAGCAGCAACCACAGCCTCCCAGACACTGTTCAGAGTGGTGTACTGTTTACCTTCACTGTAAAGTCCTGCTTAAAAAAGGGCCCAAAAGTTCTCAATAGGGTTTAAGTCGGGTGAAGAAGGGGGCCATGTCATTAGTTTTTCATCTTTAAGGCCTTTACTGGCCAGCCACGCAGTGGAGAACTTTGATGCATGTGATGGAGCGTTTTCTTGCATAAAAATCAGTCTTCTTGAAAGATGCAGACTTTTTCCTGCACTGCTTGAAGAAATATCTTCTAAAATTGGCAGTAGGTCTGAGAGTTTTGAGTCCATTTTCAACCCGAAAAGGTCCAACTAACTCATCTTTAATAATACCTGCCCGTACCAGTACCCCACCTCCACCTTGCTGGCGTCTGAGTCGAAGTGGTGTTCGTTACTGATCCAACCACGGGCCCATCCATCTGGTCCGTCAAGAGTCACTCTCATCTCATCAGTCACAAAACCTTTGAAAAATCTGTCTTCAGATATTTCTTGGCCCATTCTTGATGATTCAACTTATGTGTCTTGTTCAGAGGTGGTCGGGTTTCAGCCTCTCTTACCTTGGCCATGTCTCTGAGAACTGAACACCTCATACTTCTTGACACTCCAGGTAGGTTGCAGTTGTGGAATATGGCAGCACTGGAGAATAATGGGTTCCTGGTAGCTTCACATTTGATTCCTCGCAAATCTTTGGCAGTAAATTTGCATCTTTTCTTCTCGACACGTTTCTTGCGACCCTGTTCTGTGATCACGCCCCAATATCTTAGATATTTCAAGAAGGCTGCATCCCTGTGAAAGACTTTTTACAATTTTTTATTTTTCAAAGTCAATTAAATTTCTTTTTGACCCCCTTTTTCTTGAGGAGAAGAATCTGCCTAATAATTATGTTAAAGCCTGCTTTTTATACAAATAGGAATTGTTAGCTTTGTATTTAATGGATGTGGTATTTAATTTATGTGGTTTAAATAATTATTTCTTTCATTTTAGACTGTAGAAATCACTGCAGCTGTTCTTTAGCCTGACCTGTGATACTTTCTGCCTCTCCTCTCTGCTCTAATCTGACAGGATTTATAACAGGATGGAAAATATTCTTTGTTGGCTTTAAACATTAGCAAAGTTGGGCTACTTCTTGTTATGTTCTTGCTGTAAATAGTTCTGAATCCACTTCTGACCTTGTCTTATTCTGACTGTAGTCTGTCTCCCGCCTCATGTATCTAATCTCTGTGTCCAACAGCTGCATTAACTCAGTGTTTTTAGATTAGATTAATAAAGCTCTTCTCTCGCTGTGAATATTTTACAGTGTGTAGTGAATCTTGCCTATACTCTGATTTATCAGTAGCCATTAATGCCTTATTGACAAGCGGTGCAGACCAATGGGAGCACTCCTTAAGTGAGTGTGCATGCGATTGGAAAAAATGTCATTCAGAAGTGAAAATACCTAACCCAGTTTTACTTGTGTGTGTGTATATATATGTATAAATATATATATATATATATATTATATTATTTTTGTCTTAACTAATAGCCTGCATATTTTTACATACTAATGATAATTTATGTGTATATATACATACATATATACATACAATTTTCTCACTGTTTTGTGTTATTTCTTCAGGTTAAAGGGCGATCTTGCCTATAATTACAAAGGACCGAGGACAAAAGATGACATTGTGGAGTTTGCCAACAGAGTGTCGGGGTAAGTCTCACAATAACAAGGTGTTTCATTAACTCCTCCAAACAACATGGGAAATATATTTTGCGGCGTGTTAATAAAGCCGAACGCAAACGCGCTTATCAATGGCAACCATACTTGTTTCCGAGGCTCAGTGGATTTCTGCCTCCGACGCTTCGTTCTAAGCCACTGTATGAGCCGAGCCCGACAGACTCTGCTCCTTCAGGGAAATCACTCCAGAGCCGTGACAGAGGGCCTGATCAAAAGCTTGGCACTCCTTTGAGTCCAGTTTGTAAGGTGTGCTGTTTCCACTAGGGGGCACCATGTCCACACAAACAATAAGGGTTGTAATATCCAAATCGATGAAGGCCACACTTGGAAGGAAAATATTATAGGGACACTGTTTTGTCCCCATCAAGAGCTAGATCAAACTGTCACTTCCAGGAGTTTCCATGGGCTCATGATGGAAAGTCAATTGGAAGCTGTGAGCTAAGCTTGATGCCTTCATACTATGTGATTTTGAGATTTGGGGCATGCTACCATTACATACATCTATATTACAACTATATTTCTAGAATCATTAAAAGTTTACATTCTCCTGTTTTCATTTGCTTGCTTTAGTTTAGCAGTGGGATTAAAGCTTGAAAAGTTGCATAGTGGAGCTTTAAAAGACACAAGAAGTATGTTTTGATGATATAATAATCAGTCACCTCGAGTCTCTTTCTCTAAAATCTTGAGTTAAAAAAATCTAGGGGTCATCATGCACTCAGACTTGAATTTCCACAGTCACATTAAGTCAATTACATCATATGCATTTTATCACCTTAAAAACATTTCCAAAGGGATAATGTCTCAACCAGACTTAGAGAAACTTATCCATGCTTTTATCTCCAGCAGGTTAGATTACTGTAACGCCTGCTCACTGGTCTTTTAAAACGAGGGTTAAGACAGGTTCGGGTTCTAACCAAAACCAGTCCTCCACATTTATTACTGCAGCTAAAAAAGATGTGCTAACTTAATATTTATACTATAGCCACATATAGAAATAAATGCATACAAGATAATGAAGCAAAATGTACCTAACTTATCACAGGTAAATAATAAATAAACAATAAATAATGCTTCAAAGTGCTTCCCATTACCCTCTATATAATAGGGAATAGTTATTTTATTATAGAGGGTAATGTTTTGTTACTTTTTAGTGATGTTTGGTTCTTTTTAAAAAGATAAACAAAAAGATCAAGCTTCTATTCAACAAAAACTAATGCAAGAGCTATATTAACTCTCTAACGCTCTATTAACAGGCCAGGTTTCTGTTTGACAGATGTAACATAAATCAATTCCTCGATTGTGTTTTTAAGAGTTGCCTTTTAATGTCGGCTTCACTATTCTTTGTTCTGTGTGTCCAATCCAGGCCGGCTGTCCGAGCGCTCCCCAGTAAGCACATGTTCCAGCACATGATGAAGCGGCATGATGTGCTTTTTGTCTACTTCGGCGGTGATTCGCCACTCAGGGTGAGTACAGCACATGTCAATGAATGAAGCCTCTGTGAGTTTTCATTTTGAAAAGATTCTGCACTCTGCCATAACCACGTATTGATTCAGTGGTCTGCCAAAGTGTTCTGCTGCTCTTGCAACATTTTTTTTAACAGACCTCCGAAATGACTCAGCCTTAAAAATGTCACACATTGTGTTTTTGTGTTAAACTCGCAGGAGAAGTACAATGACGTGGCCTCGGAGCTCATCGTCTACACTTATTTCTTCTCGGCATCAGAGGAAGTCTTGCCAGAGGTAACAAATTTGAATATGCAGATTATTTTTCCCCAATAAAATGAACTGTGAACTAAACTCCACTTGGAAAAATCAAGTGAGCAGCTCTATTTTATTAAAGCTCAATAACATGTTAATTATTCCTATCATAATATCTTAAAGACTGCTTTCAGTTGTGGATGGATGGCTGGGCATAAAAAGGCATTAATATCCACAAATAGTTCACACTACAGTATTATCATATTTGGGACATCACGTTACAGGAACATTGTCATCATGCATACAAATGAAATTCAATAGATATTTCAACGTTTTATCTCACAAACCAGGTAAAGATGGCTAAAGTCTTTTTCAGAAGAAAGACAGCTAACCGGTAGTGAAGTCAGGTTTACTTTATGATTTCAAATGAAGCTTTTGCTGACGACAGGTGAGGTTAATGCAAATTGAATTACATAATATTGTCTTGGTCTCTGTCTCTGTTAGTCACCCAAATGTTTGGTTAATCAAGGAGGTGGGCCTTCACACCTGTCAATGACCAAATTAGGACGTAGATTTGTGCTGTTGCAGTGTTGTATAAAATATCCCCTTTTCACTTTTTTCTCACAACTTAGGAATATGTATTAGGTGCCATCAAAATGACAAACTACGTTTTAGTGTGGTGAGGTAGTATATAAACAAACAGTCAGAAAAATTTGAAGAAACATAACTTTACGTCACTACACTTCTATTTGCATTTCGACCAGTTGGTCTCTTATTTAAAATATTTTAAACAATGTCTGTGGACTAATGAGAGTTACACTTAAGCTCTGCATTTTTTAACAATCTTTTACCCTGATAAATGGGAGATTCACTAAAGACTCGTATGTCTTTTTTACATTGTTTGGCCCAGGTTTGAGTTGAGCTTATTCTAACATAGACAACATTGATTTGATTCTTGATTTTCATACATCTACAAATTCTTTTCTGCACATTCAAAAGAATGGGTGTGCACATTTGTCCAATTTTTATTTTGAACCATTTTTATCCATTTAAAAGTTCTTTTAGTTTGCTTTATTTTGAAAAGACCTTAGTGCATACTCTACTTTATATGATATCATTCACACATCCAAGTGAACCACACTAGATAAGCTTGATGGGTGATGATTGTTTTAAATCTCTCAAAACATTTCATCACCACAGATGTGAGGGCTATGGGACTGCTGGGGTGTGGTTTCTTTGGGAGAGAAGAGCAACCCCACTAGAGTTTGTTTTCACTACCAAACATTGGTGCGTGATCACTTCCTCAGTAGGTGTTCCGCAATTTTAATATCTCAACAAAAAGGTGGCAGAAGTACGGCACACTTTTCTTAAAACCCTACATCACTACATCATACCATACTTCTTGGTGGAAACAAGGCTTTAACGTTTGAATAAAATACAGTGATGACAAAGCTAGTGTAATGTTTTTTAATGCAAGTCAAAATGTTGGTTAGCTTTCCAGACTGTAATAATTACATTCTAGTTGCATTTTTATTAGGGATGCACCGATACCGATACTGGTATCGGCCTCGATACCACATTTTCATAAGTACTCGTACTCGTTAAAAGTCCCCCGATACCAGGGGCCGATACCACGGTCTGAGAAATGTCTGTTTGAGCGGCGTGTAAGGGGTTAATCACAGGCGCCGAGTGCCCGCCCCCAGACCCCGGCTGCAGCTCAGAGCGGGGAGAACGAAGGAAAGACGAGACATGTCAGCCGTGTGGAACTATTTCAAAGTGAATGAAGACAAAACAAAACAAAGGCGGACTGCAAATTGTGCTCAGCTAAATTGTCCAGAGGAGGCTCAAAAGGTAGCGCATTTAACACAAGTAATTTAATCAAGCACCTAAAATCCCAACACGACAACGAGTATAAAGAGTTTACCCACGCTTCTAAACCAACACAACTCACACAGCAAACTCTTGCAAGATTTACATTTACATTTATTCATTTAGCTGACGCTTTTATCCAAAGCGACTTACATTGTTCTAATGTAATTACCAGTGTTACAGCCACTGGAGGCAAGGTGGGTTAAGTGTCTTGCCCAAGGACACAACGACAGTATGAATTGTGGGGAGAGCGGGAATCGAACCCCCTACCTTCCGGTTGAAAGACGACCACTCTACCCACTGAGCTACTGCCGCCCCAGATGAGAGAAAATGTCCAGAGACAATCCACGTGCTGTGAAAATAACACAAGCAATCATCGAGTACATTGCATTGAGTGATCAGCCACTTTCGGAGGTAGAAAATGTGGGATTCATGCGTCTCCTCCATGTTATGATGTCCCAAGCGGCCGCTACATGACTGACACGGAGCTGCCTAAACTACACGACTCCGTGAAAAAACACATCCACAGCCTACTGCAAGCCTCCTCTTCGTTTAGTTTCACCACGGATATTTGGACAAGCAGTGTTTGCCCCGTGACTTGTTTTTTTGTTAAATTATATGAATAAGCTGTTACCTGTAAATTTAAATCATGTTTTTTTATTAAGTACTCGGTATCGGCGAGTACTGAAATGCAAGTACTCGTACTCGTTTTCTAAAAAAGTGGTATCGGTGCATCCCTAATTTTTATCCCAGGCACTATGTTTGGGTGCTGTCTCTGCAAAATACAGACGGGTTCACAAATTTCTACATAGCGTGCTGCCAATGCTCTCCTCCCATATTTTCCAGTTGCACATGGCAAAACTAAAATAAAATGATTTATAGACTTTGTTTTAGAAATGATCCTTTGTGTTTTCAGGAGGTAACTCTGCCGGAGCTTCCCACCGTCGTGGTCTTTAAAGATGGAGGATACTTTACATACGACGGTGAGTGGAGCTGTGTTTTTCAAGTCTCTGATTGCTAGTTTTCCTCCGCAGCGGGGCGTCTTTAATTAAGCTGGTCTATAGGTTTATTTGGAGTGCAACAGACGGCGGAGTACAGCAGTCTTTCTTTCTCTCTGTGCTGTGCAGCGATGCTTGTTTTCTCCAGCTTTGTTGCCAGTCCCTGTTGTTGTCCTTTCATCATTCACCACTCATGAGTTTTGGTGCACCTAGCCCATCATAAAGCAACCCGAGGATCTGCCCACTATTGTGTCCAGCGAGTTCAGAGATGCAGTGGCGGACACACAGAGCGAGGTGGACAGGCTGGTCCGTGTGGGTGTGAGGGACCACAGTTTAGGCCAGAGTAACCAGGGCAAAGCTACGACTATACACACGTCGGCCGAAGGTATGAATTAAGAAACTGAGGCAGCAATTTTTACTGCTGAAATATTGTATTTGACATGGGAGGTTAGAGAAGCTGCTTTTTACGATGTTCAACTTAAAGTAATCCACCGCTACAATGTCAGATCACATTCCACGTTCTAGTTGGGGAACACCACTGTGGGTCCGACTCAAGTAAGACTACTGGCTCCGCACCCCATATCTTCACTCGCTAATACAGACCTATGTTCCTACCAGATCCTTGCGCTCTGCAAATGAACAATGTCTGGTGGTCCCATCCCAAAAAGGAAAAAAATCACTCTCACGTACCTTCTCTGGATCTGTTCCACATTGGTGGAATGATCTACCTGCTGCTACAAGATCAGCAGATTCTGTAGCCATCTTTAAAAAACGCCTGAAAACACATCTCTTCCATCAATACCCGACTGACAAACACTAAATTCTACTCCCTTTCCATTGATTCCTTCTCTATTTAAAAAAAAATAAAATAAAAATCCTATCCTTAGCTTTTTATACTGTGCTGGGTTTTAACTGACTAGTTTTTGGTGCACTCATGCTTTTTGTTCCTTGTGTTGTTAAAATTTCTTCCATTGTTTTCCTCACTTGTAAGTTGCTTTGGATAAAAGCGTCTGCTAAATGACTAAATGTAAATGTAAGATTACTACTAGACCTGGGCCATAAATTGAAAAGAAATTGAAAATGACATTCAGAATCTTAAGAAAAATCTCAAACTATATTCCAGAGCTTTACAAGATGGATTTTGAGGTAAATGTGCAATTGCTTAACCATAAGATCAAACTAAACAAACCATAAACTACTACTGTCATATTTATTTGAGTTTGAGTTTTAAAGACCAAATGGTTGTAAGGGCTAGAAATTAAAAAAGAGAATGATAAAACTTATGGTAGTATACAATAAAATGACAGGTCATCTATGTAAATTGAATAAAAAAATACATTGATAAATAAATTAATAAAAAAAAGACCTGAATTGATGAAGATGCATTTGAAATTATTGGTGAACGTTTATGTGAACAGTTACTTCTGGTGAGTGCCCATGTATTCAACATAACGCTAATTGTCGTAAAGCGTAAATACTAAAATTAACTGTTACTTGTTGTCCTTTCGTTTCTCTATAAAAAACATTGTTATTGGCTAGTTTTTATGGCTAATTGAGCAAATAACTTTTTGACAGATTTATTAATAGATTTGTGCCACCTTTATATTGAGAAACGTGTGGCTGTGTGGGCCATACTTTCACTTCTTTTGGATACAATTTTAGAAAAAAAATAGATGCATCCAAATAAAACAATTTCACAGTTTCTCATATCTGGGGTTCCAGTGTCATAATGTCTGAATGTAGCCTGCAAGGAATGTGATTGTGTCAAATCCAAAATTTTGGGTGTGGAGCTTGGTAATAGATCAATTGGGCTCTCAATTTTATTCTTGTGAAACATTTTATATCTTCAAAGTGTCACACATTCTGATAGGCTCTTTGGAAAAGTAATCTCCCATTTAAGCTGGACTGAGGGCAACCTTGGCTAAGCACTGCAGTAGCTCATCACTCCATCTGGTGGTGCAAAGTGGAGCAACAGACTTTCAAGGACTACATGTTTTATTATAAATTGACCAAAAAGGAAATGAAACAAATTGACATTACGGTACTATAAGCAATGCAAAGGACACTTTTAATACTTTGAAGAGACTACTACCGCCTCACTGCATTAGCATGAGTTCACCACATTCCTCTAGGATAATATGGATGGGAACACCGCTGAGTGCCCTGCTTGGTAGCCGGAAGTGGAAGCACAGCGCATCCAGGCACAGTGCCAACACAAAGGGGCCCCAGTAGTGGCTGTTGGGCAGGTTGGGGCCTCTGTGTGACACCCTAAGAACAAAACGAACCTCGGTAAGTGTCCAGAAGCTCATGTCCGTCTGCTCCACTTGACCATTACAGAACGGGGGCTTCGTGCACCAGAACTGCAGCAGGAGGGGCTGGCCGCACAGGACTCTGATAATGAAAACACCACACTCTGCAGACTCTTCCTGGACCCTGATGCGGAGGATGTGGCGAACGTCTCTGATTGCCATGGAGACACCCTATTAAGCTTTTCAAGGACTGTGGAAGGGGAGAAAATGACACTCTGGCTTCTTTCTCTCGCATGACAGATTCAACCTGTCCTTGTCACACCTTGGGGAAAAATATATTTATTTTACAATAACTGCAAAATCTAGTTTACAACACAGATAAAAGCAAAAGAGATCAAAGTAATCTGATTGTTGCTCCTTAGGCACTTACCTCCAATGACATAAATGAGCCCAAGTGACATTAGAGAGAGTGGTTTATCTGCTTTCCTCTCGTCACCACATGTGGTCGTCAGCATCTGGTCTCTCTCCAGCTGTTCCCTGCTGTGCTGCTCAGAACTGTGACACTGATGGCACATTGGCTCCAGGAATAAATAAGGCTCAGGCATCTTCTGCTTTGACACATACTTTGCATGACGCCTGGAACATTTATCACATTAGAACTTCTGTGGCGCATTTGCATCAGCAACGCGTGGCACTGTTTTACGGCCCCTATCTGGACATTATTTAGTTTGTGCATGAATATACTGCTCCAACAGACAACAGACCCCTTTCTGTCCGTCACGTGTGTACTCAAAATTTAAAAGGCTCATACTCGCAATTCAATGCACGTTTGCTTGTAATTCTGCAGCAGTGACTTCTTGTTGTTAGACTTCTGTGGCTGTGTAAAGCCACACTGTCCAAACAAGTCCTTTTTACTTTGTAGAAATGATATTTGACATAATATTGTTGGGCTTTTTCAGGCTTTGTGCACATCACAAACATTGGCAGCCCGTTTTGGAGTCCATTGTTAAAATATAGTACAACAAAAGAGGCTCATGCATATTTAATTGAGTCCTTCAGAGTAGCACAGTTTATCCTGGTCTGACTGTGTTGTTGTTGTTGGTGAGTTTTGCGTATGATTTGAAATTGTTTTAAAACGAGAGAGGGCTCATCTTTTTGGTTTTCAGGGAAGTTGTAGTTTAACCTTATCACACAAGGAGCCACATAATGTGGTTGAGTGATTTTGCATATATGAAGCACTAAAGTGGTAGGCTGATTAACAGGCCATGAATGTGACGAGCAGTGAGAGCACTTCAGGAAAGGTGACACACTGATGAGATTGTGTAACTGCACCCATGGATGGTATGTGCTTATTGGATGGTGTCAGTGATATGCTGATGAAAACTACAACAAATGAGTGTTGGGTTTATCACAGACTCAGTCAGAAAATAAAACTTTCAAAATATAACTATAGTTAGGTTTATTAATTGAAAAAAAATATCTAAAACAACACTCAGAGCCTCATATATTATCTTTATAAAAAATCAAGCATGTGTGATGCTAGGACATAATACAAAAACACACCACTATATTTCCAGCTCACAGCAGAATACCTGCCCGGTCACACCACTGACGAGATGTTTTTATAGACCCTGTGGCATATGAAATTCCCTTTTGTGCCTTACTGAGGGCAACCATTGCAGTTACTCCCAAATTTTTTCAGTGGTGCAATGTGATTTTGCTGAAACATTGTAAATTATATTTTGTTATTTTAAGTCAAGTGCAATTTATTTCATTAAGAATAACTCCCAAAAAATCTTTAAAATTGTATCTCAGAGTAAAAATCTCTGACAGAAATATGTGTTGAGACCCAAAAGTGGTCACAGCGGTCAACAGAATGATTTCAACTTAACCTAACTGAGGGCAGGAACTTTAGGGGAAAACCTGGTCAGTGATTGGATGCACCACCTGCAAGTAACCAAAATCTTTATCCAATCAGAGAAATGCCATGTTGTTTACAATGGTAAAACATGTTGCTTTGTCTGCAAATCTAAAACATGCTTATAACTGTAAGTACTGTCACACCATTATTCGGAACATGCAGTGATTTTAGTGGGTTTATAAACTCACAAATCAACAATACAGCAGAAAATACTGGAAAAATATTTGATAGGCCAAGTGCATTCAATGAAAAAAATAACCGTTTTGCTAATCAATAATGGCTAGAATCCCACCATAACCAAAAGTATTTCAAATACTATAAACTATAAATTAGATTTTTTTATTATTATTATTATTTGTATTGGTATTAGTGGTATTATTTAAAAGGAAGAAAATCCTGCTAAGAATAACCAAAACATGAAAAAGACCAATCCTTTATATAATGACCAAAAGAACGAACAAATACAAATTTGGTTTACGATTAATCCAGCATCATAAAATTTGGTTCCCTGTAAACAGTTTGGGAAATGCTGGTTTAAAATATGCATTAAACAATGCTGATTACATTACTTTATCCAGATTCACAAAGAGAAATTTGTGGGGACACTTGAGTAGTAAAGCCAGTAGAAAAAGGTTATGAAAGTTGTCATTCTTCTGGTGTTATCCAGCTGTGTCTGTCACTTTGTATCAGAAGCCCTTTGTGTATCTTTGGAGTCATATCGCTCTGTCATGTCTCCCTCCCATGTTGCACTCTTAGTTTCCATGCCATTTGCATTGTATAGATTTCTTCTGCGCCATTAACCTTCATCACTGAAATCTGTCAAAGCCACCTCCTCCCCTTCGCTCAGAACTCTTGACACTGCATCACACTCACCCCACCCACTGTCTGTATAGATCCATACTCCCGGCCCTCATCTTTCAGTGCGCTTCCTGCTGAGTGAACTCTGGGCTGACAGGCTCCTCTAGGGCAGCTTGGAGAACGCAGGGCCGGCACCCAACAAGAGTGTGGCTCTAATTTTTATGAAGGTGAAGGAGGTTGAGTCGGCATGGCGCTTCATCAGGCTGGCGGATCGCCATATGGGGCTTCCAGCCGAGTCAGCAGCTGTGTGCTGTCTATAAAAGCCCCAAGATATGTGGAAAGAGGCCTGTGGAATGTTTAGCACAGTGTTTTTAAAACCTGTTTTTTTCTTGGGACGTGAATCCAAAGCAAACTTTTTGGTTCTCTTTAGCATCGTTCAGTTATTTAAGGAACAGTAGGTCTGACTCTTTGTCCTGTTTAAGTGCACTTTTATATTTACATTTAGTCATTTAGCAGACGCTTTTATCCAAAGCGACTTACTTTAAGCTTCCATTCACCAGTGTTACAGCTGGAACACCACTGGAGGCAAGGGGGGTTAAGTGTCTTGCCCAAGGACACAACGACAGTATGAACTGTGGGGAGAGTGGAAATCAAACCGTCAACCTTCTGGTTGTAGGACAACCGCTCTGCCACTGCGCCACATTTACATTTTATTGTTTATAAATCAGTTTGCCTATTTTATAAACTACTAAAGTGTAACACAAAGACTAAAATGTTACAAAACAATAGTACAATGTAACAATTACTCTGTAACATAAACAAACAAAAATAACTGATTTAGGTCACATAAATCACTAAAATTTAATGATTCAAGAATTTGAAAAGACAACTAAATTGTTCAAACTAGTAACTGTAACGGAGCAACAAAACGGTAATATGTAAGCAACTGTGAATAAAACAAATCTAAAATGTCACAAAATTAGGCAACAAATCAGCTCTTCAACGTAACTAATCAATTCTTTTTATGAATGCAGGCAGCTGAGTTTATGTCCCTGTATGTTCGCAGGTGGTCTCATTTGCTGACTTTCATTTATAAATGTATTCTGGGGCTCCACCCATCTAACCTCTGCACATACATGTGTAAAAAAACAACAACAGTATGCTATGCGTTCTCAGAAGAACATACTGATGGTGGTTCCTAGAGTCAGAACCCAAGTTGGTTCAGTAGCTGCCCCCTGTGCATGGAATGAACTGCAGAAGGACTTAAATCTGAACTTGTTACTTTAGGAGAATTTAAATCTATACTAAAGAAGCGTGAAATCAATGAGCTTGGAAACTGTTTTTAAACTTGCACAAATTGATTTTGTAACTTTTTGATTGTAAATATTGTTATTTGTGTGTTTGAATAATGTCTTGTATTTGTCTAAAACCTTGTGTAATGCTGTCATCTTGGCCAGGTCACTCTTTGAAAAGAGATTTTAATCTCAATGAGGTTTTCACCTGGTAAAAATAAAAAAAATAATGTAACGGAATGATGTAAAAAAAAAAAAAAAAAGTCAGGATTAAAATGCATCAGCCCTAAAATGTTACAAAACACTACAGTGTATTCAAAATATTAAAGGAAAACACCAGAATCTAAACATGAGGATTAAATAGAACAAAAACTAAAATGTAACAATGCAAATAACATGTATCTAATTAACACCACAATAATGTGACCAAACAACTACAAAATGAAATGGCGTAACCCTAAAACAGCTCTTGATTTTTACATAACAAAGCTACAATGTAAGAAAAAAAAGTGGCTAACCAACATTAGAATGTATACATAATGAAATCATTTCACATTTATATTGGAACAAAATAAAACAGTCAAATCTTCAAAAGGAGCAGATTAGTGAGACAAAAGCTCAAATAGATAAATCGTTGTTAGAGGCAATTCCCAATATGTTTTCCTCAATATTTTTTTATTTTGTAGTAATTTATTTGTAGTCTTAAGACTTAGCAGCCTTAAGAGCACCACTCCTGTGCTTTTATGTGGCAGCATAGTTCTGTTAGAGTCATTATCATTTTAATAGTAGTACAAGTAATGTCTATGGGGTTTAAAAGCATGTTCAAGTTTTAGCTTGTCGTGTTCAGTATTGCCTCTGGTGGGGCCTCAAGCTTAAGGACCATGTAAAAGTCACCACCGCTCTTGTAATTACTATAACGGTAGCAGAAAGGTCACCAAAACGTATTAACATGTCATTATGAGGTCTCTGCTACATTTGACATAAATTATTAGCATCTTTTTAACCTCTGAGCAAAAAAAATAAATAAATGGATCAACATAAATTAGTGCAGATGTCTGGGTTGCAACATGTAGCAGACGTTCATTCAACTGTGTTTTTCTTGTTTGTCTAATGCACTAAGTGTGATATTTTTTCCCCCTCCTGCACATCTGTTAAATTATACATTTCCACAGAATATAAAAATGTCTGCCAAAAATATGTCTTAAAAAAAGAATGTCTCCACATATGTGCGGAGAATCGTTTACAAGCCCAAATGTTTTTCTTTTCAAATGGAATAGGGTCAAAAAAACAAACATCCGCTGGGAATGAAAATTGCTGTGTTTAATATTCTGCAGTCTTTTACGGCAACATTAGTCAGTCTGAGTATTTAATAGATTTCCACTGTGCTCACTGTGATCTAGTGTCACACTGTGCTGTTTTCAAACCAGAATGTCTCCTTTTATTTAAATGGCTATTTGGAGAATGTTTGAATTTGGGTAATGGGAGGTACTTTTTATTACACTATCCTAAATGTTAGTACGCCAATATTCAAAGAATGGAAAAACTACTAATGTGGACAGAATTTTTTACATAATTGTCTGTTTTGAAGGAAAACAATACAGTATAAATTACAGGTGGTACAATATACAGTATTGTATGTGGTTTGCTGTGGTACCATAAATAATATAATTTACCATACAATGTAAATTGTTATCCACTACTATCCAATTTGAACAAAATGGAAAGAGTGGGTAACACGCCATTTGTCTTTTGTTAGGATAAACTCTTAATGCTCCATAGAATCAATTACAGCTGCCCACATTGGACACACTGAGCACTGGTGGAGGAGAAGCAAACACGTGTTTCTTTTTTAGCACACATTCTTTAAGGTTTTGGACATTTATCAAGTATAATTATTTTGTGTTAAAGTTTTCAAAGTGAAATTTCTATTTGACCACTGGTTTGTTCTTGGCTAGCGAGTCCATACAGGACTACCATAGCTGTTCACATGATCTAAAATGGAGGACTTTAGGGTGTAATATAACAATACAACAAGACTACAAAATTATAATTTTATTTTAAAGCAGAACTGCATAACTTTTAGCCCAAACATAAATATTCTCAATCAATTTTGATGGATCTTAGACATGAGAGAGTTAGAACCCATCTCACTGACGGTACCCTCAATGTAACTTTGCTGTCCATGGGACTGGAACTTATTGCAAGAGATTGATAGGCCAATACACTGGACCCTAGCAGAGTCGTATTTTACTGTTTCAGAAGACTTTTTATTTTTCTTCCAATCTTGCCAGATATTCTTTACTGGTAAACAAATGACGTACGGCTCTTGTGCAGTTGCACAGATATACAGTATGTACGTGTGTATGTAGATGGATCTGCGCTCTCTACAGGCTAAAAGGTGCGCAGTTTCCTTTTAATTGTCATATGATAAAGAAATGCATTATCATGCATTAGCCTTATCCTGCACACGTCACCTTAAATAAAAATTAAATATCTGGAAATAAAATGGAACTTGGCTCTAATAACAATAAATGCGAAATAAGTTAGTTTAAACAGTCACATCAATATTTTTGAATATTTGAGTTGAAAATATGAAAACAGCTATGGTGGCCCTGCAAGGACATGTTGTACGTAAATGGAGAAAACCAGTGGAAACAGAAGTGACCAACTGAACTAACTTGTTATAAATAAGGTACATAATCAATTTTAATACCCATTACTTCATTAATTTAGTCATTTAGCAGACACTTTTATCCCAAATCAACAATGTGTGCTCAAAAAGGGTGTGCTTCTTCTTCAGTCATGCTCAGTTTGTCCATTCTTCACTACAGGAACAGTAAAAGGAAGTAATGGATGGATTTTTTGCTGATTCTGTTCTAGTTTTGACTACTGTGTTACATTTTGTTCAGCTATATACTACAATATTTCGCAAAAAGCCCCTTTTTAATAAGATGCAAAACTACAAATCACAAGTGTTGCATTCTCGAATAGCTTAGACCTTTCTGTATCGTATGGCTGCTTTGAAACAGTTGTATAACATCATAGTGTTATTTTCAAGACTTGAAAGAAATAGTGGTGAGCTTCAAAATGTTACAATCAGAGCTGTCACTTGGATCCAAAAACAGACAAAAGGCCCACACATTTGTGATCATTGTTTACACGCTTCCTTTGTGTCTCAAGAGGCCGTACGAGTGCTCTGTGATCTCCTGACAATGCGGGCATCATTCCGCCGCTCCACCTGTGCTTTTAATACAGACAGATTGTGCGCTGAATGTCGATAAGCTGTTTTATTTTTTGTGTGTGTGTGTATGTGCCTTCGCCTCTGAAAGCTCCTGTGTCTTTGTTGCAGAGTACGAAGACGGTAGTTTGTCAACGTGGGTGAACAAGGAGCGCTTCCAAGGATACCTTCAAATCGATGGCTTTACGCTTTATGAGCTGGGAGAAACAGGTGGGCTGTGTGACATTTTTCACTGTCCTATCTTATGTGACATCCTGAATATATGGCCTCTCTGCGCCCTCCATTTTGATTTGGCAATGCCCTTCTGTGTCACACCTTTTCTACCACTAAAAAAAGTTCATAATTAACAATATTCACAAACAGTTTTTTCAAAATACTAATTTAACAATAGCAATTCTAAAGTTGTAGTTTTAATTGCAAAGTTGAAAATTTTAACTTTTTTGTATAATGTCATTGTGACAACATATCGCATCCTGATTTCAAGTCCGGTTATGTTACCTGGAGGACATTTTTTTACTTTTCTCATTTTTACAGTTTAGTAATGAATTTGGGATATTAAAATTTGTCACGTTTACAGGCATGTGAGTAACAGGGTTAATCTATGTGCATGTAAATGTCATAACCGGTCACATGATGGAGATGTACTTGACACTTAATACACAAGTACATATAACAAAAAAACGTATTTAACGATTATTATTATTGTTATGGTATAGCTATAAACTGTTAAAATGTGTATAATATATATAGTAGCTCAGTGGTAGAGCGGTCGTCCTTCAACCGGAAGGTAGGCAGTTCGATTCCCGCTCTCCCCACAGTTCATACTGTCGTTTTGTCCTTGGGCAAGACACTTAACCCTCCTTGCTTCCAGTGACACAACTGGTGTATGAATGTGTGTGATTGTTGGGACAACGGATGGAAATTAGCCTACGGCTACAATCTGGCATGTTTAGATTCATGTGGTTGTGTCTCATGTATGTTCAACGGAAGACACCAAGACTGTTGTTTTTTGTTTTTCTGAGGCAGCGACACCACTGCAGAATCCAACCAGTCAAATGCTGTCGGGATTTTAGTATTAAACAGCTTGTGAAAGTTGCTATTGTTTGTAATTTTGTATTGATGAAAACAGGTCTCTTGTGGCTCCACAGCAATATGTTTCATTATTTTTCTTTGTTAAAACCGACTGATCTGTGGCTGTGGCGAGTGTGGCGTTACTTCAACAGCTGAATTTTAAAAGCAATGTTCAGGAGACAATTTCATTTGTTTACGACAGTAAACAAAACTTACCAAAAAAGGATTTCATGACGTTATATAATGTATCTTGTATGTTTTGCTACTTAGAACTAATCTATAAATTGCTAGTCAGAAAGTAAATTGAATGCAGTCACAATTCTAAACCTTATAATAGCGGTTACTACTGTTTTTTCACCACTTTTCTTTAAAAAAACTTTCAATAATGTCTGCATACCATTCAAACAAACCCCCCCTAAAATAACCTGGAATTATTATTAGCACTTCCAATTACTTTTAAAATGAAGCTGTGGAAGTTATTGACCTGCCGCATTTACCTTTACTCGGCCTGCTCCTGGGATATTACCTCCGAACATTTAATATTGAACTTCCCACTGCCAAATATTCAATCTACCACACGCCGACAGTAATTAAAAAATCAAACAGTTTGACGCTGGCCTTGTCGAGAGTTCCTAGTTAAATTCATTATGTAATAAAAGCTGGAAATGAAGGCCTTATCGTCTAGATTCCGACTGCGCTGCTGCACTTTCTCGAATGTACTTACAGTGTTCCCACCACAGGATATTTAAACTTGAGTGAAATGTGAACTGTCGCCTAAATAGCAGTAAATTGATGCTGTGTGCTGACGAAAATCTTCCTTCTAATATTAGATCCAGTATTTTACCCTTTTATGTGCCGTTCGTTGTCATCAGATTAGTGACATTTTCGCTCCATCGGCTGCTAACATTTGTAACTGCTTAGACTTTAACATTCTCATGAAAGTGCTTTATACCGAGAGGTTTTTGCATTAAAATATAATTTATTGGCTAAACACTGAAAAGTCATGGTTGTTGCTCGCTTAAATTATGATTGTGGGGTTTCAGCATAATATTTTCCAGCCTTTTCTGAAGGCATTTGAATCAGAGAATCACATTTCATGCTCGGCTCAGTGGCTGTGTGGGTTGGAGCTTTTCTGCCACATATCATCATCCCAGCAGCTCGGCTCGCACAGTTTTACATTTGGAATGTGAGTACAACCCAAATCAATGGAAGCTTAAGATATAATAGTTAATGTTTAATACTCAAAGCATAGACTTATTCAATTGATACATTACTAACACGCTCTCTACCATTAAGAGAAAATAACGTACCATGTCTTTGTCTCAGGGAAACATGCAACTTGTGGCCATGTTAAATATTGCAATGACAATTTGACGGAATTATCTGAATGTCCTTTATGGCAATGTCATAGACAATTGGCTCTGGACTAACTTTCACCATCACATTTTTCAAAGAACTTAAAACAGCTGGCCAATTTATTTATTTTTATTTTTCAGTATTGTCTTGCTTGACCTTTTTAGAAACAATTCAAATTCATTTATTTTTCCCACCTGGGCAGTGGGCACTTTACGTCGCATTAGCGTGTAAAGTGTTCGTTAGGACAAAATTTATGTTAAATTTTTAGACATTGTTTAAAAATCAAAAATTTGATTTAATGGAAGTAATTTGATTTATTGCCCGGTCCTTTTGGTTGTATAACAGTTTTAGACAAGGCTCTTAATATTATTTCAGTTCACGCTGTTCTTTGCATTATGGATATTCTAGATATTGCAATAACAATACATTTGCAATCTATTATGGTTTGCCAATTTTGACTGCTAAAGACATTGTCTAATACAAATATGAGCGGTGTTGGTCATCTTACTTTAAAAAAGTAACTAGTTACAGTTACAAATCACTTCTCCCAAAAAGTAATTGAGTTAGTAACTCAGTTACCACATTGTAAAAGTAATTAGTTACTCAGCAAAGTAACTGACGTTAAATTTTATAACGCTATTACGTTTTATAACATCTTTAATATCAAAGATGTTTATATTAACTGATTGAAGAATAAAAACATTATATACAGTATTTTAGAACATTTGGTATTTATTTGAACTCAATAGATTTGAGTTTTCATATAATATGCATAGGAAAAAAACAGTGCAAATATCTGTACCTGTAAATTATTGTACATTAAACAGAACACAATCCAACTCTCTCTGTAGATTAACATGTTGTTCATTCTCAGTGAAAATGAACAATACAATATTATTATTATTATTATTATTATTATTATTGCTACATCAATTTTATATAGCGCTTTCCCGAGGACGCAAAGCGACTTTACATATTGCTTTAATTATTCATTCACTCCACAATCTATATTAAAGGTATAGATTGCCTTTAATTTCAATCTATACTTGATACTAAAATATTAAGTATAGATTAATATTTTAGTATTAATCTATACTAAAATACTCCTCATCTAACAACTAACATTGATTACAACATACCTTGCAATCAATGTGTTCAGTTCTGGCTTGGTCACCTGTTGAGCCACATTGCTTGTTTTAACAGTGGCTCTGTCTCCTTCACTGGAACTTACGCAGCTGCCTTTGGGGTTAGCAGCAGCAACAAGTGTCGTGTTAGCATGTGTTGATGTGAGGTGCTTCATAAGATTTGAGTTACTTGAGGCAGACGTGGATAAAGTCTTTTTTCCTGGACATAGCATGTTACAGAAACATTCTTGCCTTTAATTTCAATTAATAAGAAGTAGTGCCGGTACTTCCAGTTCGAGAACGCCACCTTTGAATTTCCCCGGCTCCTCGCCAATGTCGGTGACGCTGTCTTGTGTTTAGTGTTAGTCAGAGCGTGCAGTGAGACGGTGTCATCATCCCCACCTCTGCTCTCTCCAGCAGCAGCTGATGTGTTGCCAAAGCAGGTCACCTCGCGCTTTATTCAACCAAATTGTAGTAACGCAACACTTTGTATTCTCAGTAACGATAACGGCGTTGCAATGATGGGAAAAGTAATTAATTAGATTACTCCATTACTGAAAAATAAACTCTGTTAGTAACACCGTTATACTCTAACGCCATTACATCCAACACTGAATATGAGTTATACATGGCAGCTTTATTTATTTATTTTTAGATGTATATATAAAATGAGCTTGATTTGCCTTGGGCTAGACAATAAATTGCATTACATGTTAACATTTTGGAAAAATTTATTGATGAGGACTTTAAAAGAAACTCTGGTGTGATCTAATGTAAAAGTTGGTTGGACCAGTGAAACCCGTGGAAATTAGTCCTTAGATTTCCAAATAGAAAAAGGACAGTTCCTAGTGTTATCTTAATATTGAACATTTTACAAGAATACAAACATTGCACTGTTCTCAATCACTTCCCAAGTTTGTATATAATAAGCATAGTGCACTGCAAAGAAGTGTGCACGAAAGTACAATGACAAATATATGAGCAAATTTGTATCTTATATTGAAAGACTTTCACATTTGACTGCAAACATGGTATAGTAGTAGGATGGTATGTTACACACACACATACACACATAATCTGAATTAAAATGTGTTTGATTTAAGCCTACATTTCAAAATTTTGTGTCAAAAATGTATTGTTTTTAAGCCTTTCCCACATACGATCACACAGGTGTAATCAGTCTAGGCTGATCCCTGGAGCGTATGATTAAGTGCATCACATGATCAACTGCTAAATGCGAGCTCAGAGCTGTCATATATCACAACTTTTCAGTGTTTTCAACCACATACTGTTTATTTTAGGTTTCAAACATATAAATTCACGTAAGTACTAAAAAATCAATACATTTAGAGTTACACACTGATGTCTATGGAAGAGGTAATAATAATCCTTTCCATTATAATTCGACACGTTTTATTCATATCACATACACATTGTGTAAGTAACTTCAATGTTTACTCTATTCTATTCCCAGTTCACCAGCCACTTACTTTTAAGTATTTCGGGAGAAGTGGATGAATTCACGTGTTGTAAACATAAAGGTTGTAAATTCAACAGATCCGATTCTCTGAACTGCGTCTGCGGCACAAACTAACACGGCGGTGCCCATCGCGCATACAGCTCAACTAACGCGATCGTTATAAAGGTGTTTAAACAACAATATACTTCCACTTGCATGTATTTGACAATCGGAATATCAGATATTTCATGCCATAGCTAACATGTGAATATTTGTGAATCTTTGTGAATATTCTGAATAAAAAAGGAAAAATGACATTGTCAGCCCTGCGACTAACTGGCCACTCTCCAGTGTGTACCCCACCTCAGGCCCAAAGCTGCTGGGATAGGCTCCAGTTACCCGTGACCCCTAACGGGACTAAGCGGTAGAAAATGAATGAATGACATAAAAGCAGATCATCATTCATTCAGCGCTGTTGCTGCTGCGGTGTGTCACGTGACAAGCAATGACGCATCACAATGGAAACGCCGCCCCCCCCTCTCACAATATAGTTCCCACGTCCCTGGTAGTGTGTGCGCTGGCTTTAGCGGTGCATTCAAGGGCACTCGTAAAACTGATGTTTGTTGTGACTGCCAGAGTTGTATGCAGGGCGAGCACGGAGAGGGGAAATCTATATCGTCTATATCGTTGCTTTTTTCGATAGTAATATCTTGAAAGTTCATATCTAGATATAGATACGATAATGATATATCGTTCAGCCCTAATATAAGCCATAAAATAATAAACAAGCAGCATCTCTAATCAGTATTTTTAAAGAAACAAAGCTGCAGGTTAACATATTAAACCTAATTTTGAGTAATATATTCAGAGCTCAGTCCTCTTTAAACAAGCAGCATAAAAACAACCCCTGAGCAGCGTTCCGACGTTGGTACTTTAACCTCCGGGTCAGAATATCTGCCACCTAAACTCAACAGTGGGAGGCCAGAGGAAAGTAGAAAGTAGAGGGAAAGCTCATCTCTTAATGAGCTTTTTTGGTTCGTCATGCTTTAAGAAAGTCTAGTCCAGCCATTAATAATAAAGGAACTCTCATTAGAGCCAGATGAAGTAATATCAAAATCACTAGAGCAACCAAAATATCCCTTTAATCTTGTGTCTACAGAAAGAAATGCTGCCTTTTCATTCCTGATAAAGCCGTTCTCACCCAGTTTGACATTACATAGTCTATGTCTAAGACTAAAGTCAATATTTTAAGATGTATTTTTGAATCTTTCGGTCTAAGTGTTATTGCAAAAAGTATTTCATTGTATGAAACAACATACTAAACATAAATATTATATTACGTTATTCTATTATCTAGATTTGTATTTCTTTCAAACAACTTCAATAAAAGCAGAAGGCCCCTAATTCACACAAATAGCCTTCATAGGATTAACAGCTTTGCTCTTCTCTGCTCTTCGCTATAAAACCTATTTCTATATGGAGTGTAGCTCAAGTTTTTGTTACATGCTGTTCCATTTTTTAACCCCATCAGATCACAAGTGCCCACCGGGGGGCAGACTGGCACTCCAGTCCAAATTGCACAAAGCTGTAGCCTCAGACCAAATGTGAAGCCTTATAAATTGTGTAACACTTTTTGAAGTATTTGTCATGTGGAGTGTTTGGATTGTAAATGCTCAGAAATAACCCCCTTTTTTGTTAGATTGACCACTTGTTTCCAATTCGTCTAAAACAAAAGCTGACTTGGAATGAATAAAATCTTTGAAGCTTTTCATCCACAGCCTCTTTATCTGTTCGCCATTGTCATCTCACCCTCTTTTTTTATTATTACCTTTCTCATTGTTTTTTGTAATCCCTGTCTGCCCCTTCAGGCAAATTGGTTGCAATCGCAGTCATCGACGAGAAGGACCCCACAGAGGCGAGTGGCAGGTACAGAGAACCCTGAAATTAAAAAAAGCATGCTTTCATTGCATTTCCACTGCCCTGTAATCCCACTGTTACCACAATAGTCGCAGTTAAGCACTTTCAAATAAAGATAAAGCTTGCAGTTATTGTTTCGGTGCTCGCCACAAATTGCAGGCACTGGCTAAAAAAAGGTTTGCACTGCGTCTCATGTGGTTTTTCAGTCTCTTCTCATTTGCTTTTAGATTGAAGACCTTGATCCAGAGGGTGGCGAAGGAATACAGGGAAGATTTTAACAGGTAAGGCACGGATCAGCGTCGAGGTCAAACATGAATATCCAGTTCCTACATTTATGCGAGGATGATGCACTCGCTGGGGAAAAAAAGTCGGCTTGTCTATTTGCCAAGCTGGTTTACGCCTTTGTCAGGGCATGTCTGTGTTTTCGCTGAGATTCAGTAGAAAGGTAATTATGCAAAATGTCAGCTTCAAAATATAGGTGTTCTTTTCAGCTGTCAATCAAAAACCCTGGCTCGGCTTGTATTAATGCATAATTTTCAGTTTTTCTCAAGCTCTGGTTGAGAAATAACAAGTAGGGATGGGATGTTTATTTTCCGCACGGATTTTGTTCCGTTTTTAGTTTTCTTTACTGGAAGGGAGCCCATTGAACAACAAGACATACAACAAATACATTTGAATCCATTGGGCTGCGCTATTGTTGCACAGCTTTTGAGAAAACACCCACCTACACTTGGCTTTTGTGTCAAAGGTCAATGATTTATTGCAGGTCTATTGAGTGTTTATTAGCTTAACCATCATTTGAGAATAGCAAAAACAAATGCTCATTATTGGACTTTATGGAATCATAACTGTGTGGAATAAAAGTAACAATTGTTTACTAAGTGAAGAAGCTGTGGTGGTTATGGTTAAGTGCATTTAAAACATTAAAAAATTAGATCTTTTTTTTATGTTCAAGGTTGAAAAAGCAAGTTCAGCGCAAAAGAGCATGTTGAACCTGGAAAGAGGCAAAAGATTTTCAGTTAAACAGACAAACTTCATTTGAACTCCTCAATGGTTACTGTGGCAACCCGCTCCCTGCAGGTTTGTTCTCAAACTCAGAGTCTCCTCCTGCGGCTGCGTCTGAAGAAGCTCTCTGATGAGATTATACATTTTGTGAAGTAAGATGTAAAGTATACACTAGGGCTGCACAATATATTGCAAATTTATCATTATTGCAATACTTTTAATTGCAAAGTATTGCAATTGCTTAGTCTTTTATGTGACAGTAATTATTTGACGCACCAGTTAAACCAGGTATCTGACTGGCAGATAGAACTGATCCACAGTACCATCTGGGAGTGCTTCAATTAAAGGTTTTTGCAAAAGGGCAGGTACTTAGTCGAGGATTGGATTAACAACCACAGTTTTATCCAATCAGAGCAGCTCCATGTTGTTTTATGTTCATAACGGTAAAATGGTCACTACACCTTCAAACCTAAAACACGGCCAGACCTTTCAGTACTGCCACATTATTGGACACACTGGCAAAATTTGGCCACGGTTCGGCCGCAAATAGTTCAAGATGGATTTTCATGAGTTTATAAACTCCCAAATCTTGCACTAATCCAGCTGCTAAGCAAGGTTAGAAAACTTGTGAAAATTAGGTTAGAAACCTAAATTATTATTTGATTTGTTTACATAGCAAATATTCAATTGAAATGCTTTAATAAAAGTTTAACAGTGACACTTCACTTTTGTTTTTTAGATTTTAATTTTAGGTTTTATTTATTGCATTATCAATAAAACTACAAAGTGTGTAGCTAACTGTATATTACTTTTTAATTAAAAACTAAATATACATATACAAACATGTCTTTTACCCTCATCTAAAATCCACCATTTGATTACTGTTGCCATGGTGAGTCCTTCATTTTGACTCCACTGATAATGGCTTTCCTCCCCGGTGCAACATTAGCCAATTCTTTTATCATTGCCAGGGCTACACATATTGTCCACATAGCCCAATCATACTCGTGGTTCTTTCCCTAACCCGAACCCTTATAACTAACCATATACCAAAATACAGTCATGCTTGTGTTACTAATACTCTGCAGTTCTGATCCATCCAGTTTGCAGTTTAGCACAATATCTGACTTGTTTGTGTACAGTAGCTTTCGTAGGTCATCCACAGTTCAAGCTCCCAGGGTACAGCTCTTGTCTCTACACGCATGGCTTCAGCTCAAGTGGCTTGATCTCCAGTGAAGATGACCCTTATCTCTGCTCTCCAACTAAGTGTCGGTAGGATTTTTCTTTCCGACGTGATAACAATAATATATGGCCGTTCTGCTGTTCTGTTTCGCTTATTTTCTGAGACGCACCCCATTATCGACTCCCTCAGACACTTTTTTTTGAGTTTGAATGAAGAGGTGTACAGCAAAGCACTTCTATGATCAAAGGCTTTCTCCCTCTCCAGGGCGTTCCTATTAGCACTGAAGGGAATTACACAGATCCCTATCATCAATTAGACTTCTATTCGCCACACTAACTAGTTGTGTTATTATATATATATTTTTGAAGACTAGCTGAGTTGGAGATCCCCACTGAGATCAGAGAAACTGGCAGCGTTTTGAACACACCTAAACGCTACTTGTAATTACAAGCCAGGCTTTGGTGTCGCCCCCGGTGGTGGGTGGGGGCAGCACTCGAGTCTGCAGATCACAGGTGATGACTGACATCTGAAAGAGCTCACGCCTCTCAGCGCTGTAATAAATGTCACGATATTTACCTCCCTTCCATTTGTAGTGCGTCGGCAGAACTCTGAATAAAAAAAGCTCTTGTGTGAGATTAGTATGTGTGGGGGGGGGATTAAATACATATAGGTGTAGACTGGGGGAAGTCAGGATGTGACAGTTAGTGGGAGTGGATATCGATGGCTTAGAACCAAAATTGTTTCAGTGACATTTCAGCAGTTTTCTAGGAGTGTACTCAAGGGCTGCACAAAATAGCTGAAATTTGTCGTTATTGTAATATCAACAAACGCTAAATTCAAAGACCTCCTTGTATTGCAAAAATTGAATAGTCTTCCATGTGATGGATAGTTTTCTCGTGAAATTAATTGGCCTGTTGGCACCTTCAGTAAAACTGTGGTACAACAAATTAATGATTACATGAATCAGTAAAACCAGTGGAAATTAATTGAGGAGCTTGAATATATTGAAATATTTAAACTAGGGGAAGGGCGGGGGCGGTAAATTGCTTGTCATATATTGCAAATTTCAGCATAGTTATCACACAGCATAGATATTGTGCTGCTCATGTTGTTTGCAAACACTTAAACGGTCTACATGAAACAATATAGAAACTTTTTTTCTCTTGCTGTTTGACCTAAAAAGCAGTTAAATTATTGGGACGCTCCAGCCAGGAAAGTGTCAATTCCAGCAGTGGTTACGCAGAGAAACAGCCTCAAAATGAAAAACAAAAATATAGATAAGGGTAGCAAAATGAAACATGCGTAAATAATGAAAATGCATTCACATGGTATTAATGAGTTGGATATATTTTGAAATGCATCAGTCTATTGCTAAACTCAGGGGTAGAAGTTTATAGTAAGCTCCAGAGGTTGGATTTGATGTAATATGTGTATTTTGTTGTATTTTTTTTTTTCATTAAAATGAAAGCAGGCAGGTTGTGAGAATGGAGGAATTTGTTTTCAGCTAGTGCAGCTTTAAAAGACTAAACAAGCACTATGTTAAATCAAAGCACATGGCTACTTTGCATAAATAGAGAAGTCCATGCTGAATTTATGCTATTTATACTGTGTTTCCAATTGCTTGCCGCTTCCCTAAACCAAGGCATCATAAAGGTTATATTACAACCTTTCTCTGGTATTTCTTTATTGCCTTTAGTGTCTACAGAGTAACTAGAGCCATTATTCACGCTACTCTAGGTGCTAGATTTAGGAATATTGCTTTTTGTTCAAAATAATGAAACTCAAATCACTGTATGCACTGTTACCACCAACTGATTTCTGTGTTCAGAGATAGCCTTTTGATTTTTGATCATTGACTCCAATTTGAGAATATGTAGCGGTAAGAAGAGAGAAAAAGAGCTTTTATCTGATATTTATTCAGCACTTTGTGTAGAGAAGGCTGGAGCAAGAAAAAAAAATAAAAAATATCTATTTTAGATGGACTTTAACAGAGCTTCGGGTGAACAAACTAAATATTTAACCTGCGGCCTCTTCTCCACAAATGGAATAGGACCATTTGCATAAAGCTTTGAAGAAGTAAAAATTCTGATCTTTTGCACGGACCAAAATAAACTAATAATAGAATAGTTGGTTGGTTAGGGGCTGTTTACTTTTCACTTTAAAACATCATCCCTGATTAAAGCATTACTTCTCAAGCTGCACAAAAATGTCCAGTTAAGTGTGAAATTATTACATAACCAAAGCATTAACACAAAACTGTATTCCTCACTCTCAGCTTGTTCTGCCCCACATCTCTCTCACAGACAAGTTTACGAGTCTCTTAGGCCATTACTTTTAACCGAGAACCACTAGTTTGTTGAAGTGTAATGTTGAACACAGTGTACTTTTAAAAAACAAAAGTGCAGTTGCAGTGTTCCTTTTAATGTGATAGTTTTGGCAGTCATCTGACTTGGGCTGCATGATTCTTGCTAAAATGTGAATTGAGATTACCATTCTCTCACATGATTCTCATTTTTTTAACCAAAACATTTATTGCATTCAAGTAAAAAAAAAAAGAAATTCCACACGGTGCTATGTGCTCCTTTTTTCTGTACCAGTATTGTTGCGTTGTCACTCTCATCGTCGGTTAGCATGTTTGTTCACAAACTGGTGCTGTGGGGGCCAGACTTTCAAACAAAAATATATAAATACCTTTTTTCTATTTTTTTTATTACGATTATTTATTTATTTATTTATATATATATATATATATATATATATATATATATATATATATATATATATATATATATATATATATATATATATAATTTTTTTTTTTTTACTGTCTTTTAGATAGATGGATTTAGAGCTTGTTAATTATTAATTAATTAGTTCTTATTAACTTTAGCTAAGACCTAAAATCTCTTTTTACTCAAACCCAATAATAAACACTGGTCTCATGTTTTTCCCTAAAACAGTGGAACTTTATCAAAACAACTCTTATTTGTTTAACTGTTACCTTTTAACCATTTTCACCTGTTATTTATTATTAAGAGCAAGAATGTATTACCAGTAATAATTAATGTGAGGACCAGAAGTACTACACAAAGGACTGGATTTGATCCACGGACCTTAAGTTTGAGACCCCCGGTCTTTACTCTCAGCGGCTGCAGCAGAGACTCTCAGAAGGCAGCACATGATCCACCAGAACATTATTACATCTCTCTGACAAGGGCCTCAAACAGATGAACACTCACTCCAGATTAGTGTTTTTTAACCTCAATGAGTGATGCTATCTCTCTATTATTCTGGGAAAATACTAACATAACTACACACAGTGCGTAATGTGCGTCGTGGGAACGGCGGCAGTGTTTTGGAGAGAGTAAAGCTCAGCCTATGACACAGACTTGTTTTTGTTGCGCTAGTTAATCCCCACTTGTAAAGTCCACGCAGAGCCGTCCTAGTACCGGTCTGTGCTGCAGGTGAGACACAGACGTTAAGCGAGTAAATGCCTTTTGCTAAAGTGGATTTAAATTACTATTTTCATTGTGAAAGGATTAAAATTGGGCTGATATCGTGCACATCCACCACGTGAACTCTGACAGTAACAGGAGGGGGGGACGTTTCATTCCGAAGCCGTCCCGAGGGCCATCGTGGAACTCCCAAACGGAAACGGGTACTAGACTAAGGGATTAAGACACAAACCTTTACTCAATGGTGGCATCTTCAAATAAATCTGGTTGTCTAACAGAACATACGATAAAAAATGCTTATAGACCATATTTGTTGCTTATATTTAACATTTAAATAGACAATTTAAGACATGGCACTCAGTAAGGTTTAAAACCACTGCTTTAAGAGAAATCTTGGGTTTGATGATATTGGCTTCTAATATTGGTCAGTACAAATTGCGAAAGTAGTTTCTGACAATTTTTATTCCCAGTCTGATGCACCATTGTCGGCAAGAATGTTAGATTTTGTTATTACATCTGTTGGGTTTATTTCATAGTGGTCTCTCTTCATTGATGGAAGCAGTATTGTTTAGCACCTGCGGGACAAACGTGCCGCTTGTAGCTACAATTCAGGCGGAATATAATATATATGCAGAGTGCTCCATAATCATTCATTCAGTGGAAGTGACTGGCTTTTTTTCCCTTTGACGTGTGGGAGCCCTTTCCCAAGTCTAGTTTCAGACATGGAGCGCTACAATAAGATACAAATTGAATTCCACCTCCCAGCTTATCGTTTAGATAAATCACCTGAGTCTTTTCTGTGCTGGAAAGATATGAGGAAGTGGAGACGGTACAAGAATGAGCATTGGGGAATACTTTTTTTTACACTGACTAGTCCAAATATTAGATTTCAATGCATATTTTATTCTCATGCTTTGGTTTTTCTCTGCAGAGACTTCCAGTTTGGCCACATGGATGGGAATGACTACATTAACAGCCTCATCATGGGGTAAGTGTCTCACATACACCCTTCCAGTGTGCACTCGTGTCACCACATTGTCGCTCTTCTCAATGTGACAGTCTGTCAGCTTCTAATCCAGGTCTGGGCTGACTGTTAATACCAGCCCCTGCCATTACAGAAGCTCTCTTGTGGAGAAGTCAATTACGCAGACTGTCATTTTATTTTTAGCGCCGCAGGCTATATTAACCCCCTACCAGTCTTATAAAAGACGCACAAACCCCAGTAAATCGGCTCAAATCTGGACTGCACAGTGAAATGGAGATAAATATATGAGGAATTTCTGCATGGATTAAATCTATAGCGGCTGTGTGTTTTTAACAACTTGGCAAAGAGCAGCTCTAATGAGCTCCAGAGTTGAGCCGACTTAGCTTTGCGCCAGGGTTTAGGCCGACTGTTGGGGCGCTTTGCTCCAAGAGGCTACAATACTGACATCCCACACTTCTAATTAGACGCAATGTCGCAAGTGCTACAAAGTCAACAAGGTCGCAGCAGGGCTTCTTCACCAAGCAGTAACGGTATAGTTCAGTTTCAGCAATGGAATGGCATCAGCAGATTTAGGTTGGTTTCCCACTGCAGGAGGCTCAGCCGGGTGGAGATAATAGTCAGTTGCGTAAATCGTGATGTCCTATCAGTGTCACACAAGTTGTTTTTATGATAGAAAGAAAAATTGAAGTTAATGTTATTTCCCTGTCTTTGCAGAGGTTGGTGTATCTGAAAACATTAACTTCTCTGCGTGTTTTGGTTTTCTGTAAAATCCAAACAATGTAATGGAATATGTATATACTGATATAAAAACATAAAAAAAATATACTGACATAAAAACACCAACAACAATATTACAATAAAATTCAATAGATTAATGAAAAATGTTGCAAAAATATAGCAAACTAACAATGTACAGAATTCACCAGCCTCTCAGAGAGGATGCTCTGTTTAGGTGCCTACTAAATGCCTTGTTCCCAAAGTCCAGTCTATTCTGACTAGGCAATGGTAACACTGTAAATCCATTTTTTCTTTCCTTTTAAATGGTCCAACAAATATTAGCTGAGTGTGTTCGAATGTGGAGCAAAATGTGACAGTCAGCACTTGGAGTATCTTGTAACCTCATAAATTCTTGAAAATCGCCCTGCATTTCCATTTTTGTTTTGGCAAACGTGTTCATTTTAAGCTCCGTCAGAAACGGCTTCATTAGTCTGCAGATTTGGAACTTCAATGACCTTTTATATGACTAAAATAGGGATCTTACATGTTCAGAAAGGGCAAAGCAAGAGCCTGAAGACACTAACTCCAGCTGTCGATGTAGAAACAGCATTTTATGTTCTTTGCAACATTTTGATTTGCAGTATTGATTAAGATTCAATAATAATAATATTAATTATGCATACTCCTTTATATAGCGCTTTTCAAGATTCCCAAAGACGCTTTAAAAATCCATTATTTATTTACTCCACAGTCACACACTGGTGGTGGTAAGCTACATTTGTAGCCACAGCTGCCCTGGGGCAGACTGAAAGAGACATGGCAGCCATTTTGCGCCTACCGACTCTCCAACCACCACCAAACAGGCTCGCACATTCTTACACCTGAGCCACGAACACTGGAGACAAGGAGGGTTTAGTGTCTTGCCCAAGGACAGTATGTCCGCTCTACCACTGAGCCACTGAGTTTTTATATGTGCCTCCCACTTTTTAAGGAACCAAAAGTAATTGGGACAATTGGCTGCTCAGCTGTTCCATGGCCAGGTGTGTGTTATTACCTCATTATTCCATTTACAAGGAGCTTATAAAAGGTTTGAATGTTAATTTCATGTGTGATATTTGCATTTGGAAACTGTTGCTGTCAACTCTCAATATGAGCTCGGCAACACCAAAAAACCCAGAAGACCACAGAAAACTGTGGTTTATGACCGAAGAATTCTTTCCCTGGTGAAGAAAAGACCCTTCACAACAGTTGGCCAGATCAAGAACACTCTCCAGGAGGTAGGTGTATGTGTGTCAAAGTCAACAATCGAGAGAAGACTTCACCAGAGTGAATACAGAGGGTTCACCACAAGATCTAAACCATGGGTGAGCCTCAAAAACAGAATGGCCAGAATTTACAGTTCTGGAACAACATCCTATGGACCGATGAGACCACGATCAACTTGTACCAGAGTGATGGGAAGAGAAGAGTCTGGAGAAGGAAAGGAACTGCTCATGATCCAAAGCATAGCACCTCATCAGTGAAGCATGGTGGTGGTATGTATAGCATGTATGGCTGCCAATGGAACTGGTTCTCTTGTAGTTTTTGATGATGTGACTGCTGACAAAAGCAGCAGGATGAATTCTGAAGTGTTTCGGGCAATATTATCTGCTCATTTTCAGTCAAATGCTTCAGAACTCATTGGACAGCGCTTCACAGTGCAGATGGACAATGACCCAAAAAACTCTGCAAAATAATTTTTTAAGGGAAAGAAGTGGAATGTTTGAGTCGGCCGACTCCGGTCTTTCTGTGAGGAGTTTGCATGTCCTCCACGTGTTACCGTGGGTTCTCTCCGGGTACTCCGGCTTCCTCCCACCGACCAAAGACATGCATGTATAGGTCAATTAGCAAATCTAAAGTGTCCCTAGTGAGTGAATGATTGTCTGTCACTGTCTATGTCTAAATGTCAGCCCTGTGACTAACTGGCCACTGTCTAGGGTGTACCCCGCCTCAGGCCCAAAGCTGCTGGGATAGGCTCCAGTCACCCGCGACCCCTAACGGGACAAAGCGGTAGAAAATGAATGAAGTGGAATGTTATGCAATGGCCAAGTCAATCACCTGAATCCGATTGAGCATGTATTTCACTTGCTGAAGACCAGACTGAAGGGAAAATGCCCCAAGAACAAACAGGAACTGAAGACAGTTGCAGTAGAGGCCTGGCAGAGCATCACCAGGGATGAAACCCAGCGTCTGATGATGTCTATGCGTTCCAGACTTCAGGCTGTAATTGACTGCAAAGGATTTGCAACCAAGTATTAAAAAGTGAAAGTTTGATTGTTAATCTGTCCCATTACTTTTGGTCCCTTAAATAGTGGGAGGCACATATAAAAACTGTTGTAATTCCTACTCTGCAGTTAAAGCACATCTTATTCGTTTCACTGCAAATCCATTTTGGTGGTGTATAGAGCCAAAAAGATAAGAATTGTGTTGATGTCCCAATATTTATGGACCTGACTGTAAATAGTGTACATAATAAAAAGGTGAAAAAAATTCCTTTCGACCAATTAACACACTGCAGTGTTTTAGTACCTGTTCTACTGTGTCAGTGTCTTGTTGGCAGTGTGCTCAAAGCCAAATATTACAAGACAAAACTGCACCATTCTGCTTGAAATGGGTCTTGATTATATCATTTTTAATTTGTTTGGAAACAGTGTGTTTTTTTATCAATGATTGACTGTCTGCAAAATGTTTTATTTTCAGCGTGTTATTGTTTGTATAAAGGAGATTATAGCAGACATGGGCTCCAAAATCCTATGTAATTAAAAGTGCTGCAGTGAGTACAGTACAATACAGATTCCCCGGTGCACGTTGAAACGACAGGCAACGTTTTTATTTAAGGATAAAGGAGGGTGATTAGCCTTCCTAATTTTGTTCGAGTAAATTGCAATATGCAGTTTGCTGGGTTTTACCAGACCACATTTGGTCACTGCAGCCTAGGATTAATTGCCCTCCTTTGAGGAATAAAATCCTGGCCTGTCAATGTCCACTAATCCTCTCCCTTAGGATGGCCACGGAAATAAATCTGATGGCTTTTTATCCCACTCTCTGTCATCACAGCGATTACTGGCTGCGGTCTGTCTGGATGCAAGGCTGGCCTCGCTTTCACCACAAGCTCATGAATACATACATGCACAGTTACATCACAAGAAGCAGCGCGGACCAGACGCTGATTCTGTTTTAACATGGGATTACAGCTAACCCTCCTCATATGGGGTGCAGAGTGGGCTTTGAATCTCAGTGAGGTTGTATGTAAGTAAAGTAATGACTTGTAATCCTGCAATATTGCTACAAGCACGCCTTCAAAAACGTGATGAAGACGGTAAAATATATCAAGAAGCATCTATCTGTGTAAACCTTTTCAAGACAACCAAGCCAGGTTTTACTAGAGTTAGTGCTGCAGGTGTGGTATATTTCCTTGGCCAAGGCAGTTGTTGGAAAAGACCCAATGTTCTTATCTAAAATTCAGCAGTTTTTTACCTCCTATAAATTTTTATTTATTTTTCAGAAAATAACATCTATGGCAAACGCACATTGAATATTTACTTGGCAAAATAATCCTTACAAATTCACTTAATCACAATCACTATAACCTTTTTAAACTTTTTTTTCTTAAAAGAAAGACTGGCAAATGGCATATCTGACTAAAAAATTAGCAAAAAAAGTAATATAAAATTTGTAGATGTGTAATCAATATGTATTTCAGTTACCTGGCACTGAGAGACAAGGAAGAAAGCATGCTAACACCCTGTAACAAATTCATCCCACTCAAGGGAGTGCAAACTGTTTAGCTGAATGCTAAAGTTGGATAGCATATTATCTATTTAGGATTTTTAAGAACACTTGAAATACCACCAATACAACGTAATTGGTAAGCAAAAAACTTCTATCCTTTAGCACATACTGTTTTGTTAACAATTGAACAGTGGAAGTAAATCGCAGAATATTGTACTACATCAAAATATTTTGCCACAGCCAACTTAAAGGTGATACTGTGTAGACTGCACTTCGAATAATTAGTTGTTTTATTGTGAAGAACTAGGACCATATTTGTATTAAATCCCATTTCCAGAAATGTCAAACACACACTCCTAATAAACAAAAGTTGGACATAGATAAAACTCGTATGTCTTTCCTTTTTGAATACATGGTAGTAAGGACTTGGATGTAGGTCAAGTATTCTAAAGTTTACTAGAAAAAAACGTTCATTAAAAGCAGTAAACCCCGGTCGTCTCTACATGCTGAGGTGAATAGGTTAATCCATATTTAGTTTAAATGGGTGCCATCTGTTGGAGTAGGCCACATGTCAGATGGAATACACATTCATAATAACTGTGTGTGTGTGTGTGTGTGTGTGTGTGTGTGTGTGTGTGTGTGTGTGTCTTTTATGTTTGTGTGTGTGTCTTTGTGTGCGTTTATGTGATTGCAGATCTCAGCTGGACACAGTGGGTAGCCCACTGGTGACTCTACCTTACAGCCAAGTGTGTGTTTGCACTCCTGATCTCAGCTGGGTGGTGGGCTGGGACAGTGATGGATACGTAGGCATGCGGTTGCAATTTGTTACTGGGTTGAGTAACACCGTGGGGATGTGAGGTGGCAGCGTTGTGATGGACCGCCTGTGTGTGTGTCTGTACCTCAGCACCAGGAATCCTTATCTAAGCCCAGCTTTGGCAATGTGCGAGACGTGTGGAAGAAAGATAGCTTGTTTTTATGACCTTGTTCCTTATCTTAGTAAGTTTTGTAATTCCTGTGCTTATTTGTCTGTAAAAGCCAGCCCACACACTAGATGATTTTCTTTTTTGCCTGGTTTTGGTTTGGACTCTGTTCAGGGAGTGCAGGTCTGACTCAAGACAAGTCAGACATTTATTTGCTTATATATTACCCCATACATACAGTATCAGACGTACTGTAGTCTTAGGCATCCTGTGACTTGTGTTGCTTGGAATGGCTTATATTGAGCCCCTTGCCAATGTTCTCTTACCACTCACTGACTCATGCATTTTTTTTCCAAAACGTGGTAATTAATTTCTGTACGAGTTCAGAACACTGCTTAAACACTGTCAAAAGCATCCATCCATCCATCCATCCATCTTCTACAACTTATCCTGGGCTGGGTCGCGGGGGCAGCAGTCTTAAGCAGAGACACCCAGACTTCCCTCTTCTAGGTCTTCCCCGAGGTCTCCTCCCGGTGGAACATGCCCGGAACACCTCCCTAGGGTGGCGTCCAGGAGGCATCCGAAACAGATGCCCGAGCCACCTCAGTTGGCTCCTCTCGATGTGGAGGAGCAGCGGCTCTACTTTGAGCTCCTCCCGAGTGACCGAGCTCCTCACCCTATCTCTAAGGGAGCACCCTGCCACCCTGCGGAGAAAGCTCATTTTGGCCACTTGTATCGGGATCTTGTTCTTTCGGTCATGACCCAAAGCTCATGACCATAGGTGAGAGTAGGAACGTAGATTGACCGGTAAATCGAGAGCTTTGCCTTGCAGCTAAGCTCCTTTTACGGTGGACTGACCAATCAGAGGCCGCTCAGGGAGCGCTGAATTCAGCCAACTGGGACATATGCCATAGCAGCTCGGACGTAGACATCAAGTTCAATCGGTTGTGGGATTGATTGAAAAAGTTGTTGAGGATATCTTCTGCCAAAGAAGATTATCAGGACTTTTCCAAAGCAGAACCCATGGGTGGACAAAAATCTGTCCGCTCTTCAGTCCCGCACCACTGGTTTCAACTCAGGGCTTGTCTCTGGGAACATGGAGGTTTACAAAGCTGTGTTCGCAGAGCGGAGGAGGAGGCCAAACACCGCTACGGCCAAATACAGGAGTCTCAGATGCCGTGACGTGAAGATGGTGTTTAGAAGTGTAAACACCAGGAAAGCAGCTGGGCCAGACTGTATTAGTGGACATGTCCTTAAAACCTGTGCTGACCAGCTGGCACATCTGTTTACAGAATTATTTTACCTCTTCCTCTAACAGTGTTTTATCCCCACCTGCTTTAAAAAGTCTGTATATGAAGGGCAGAGGGATCAACGGGGTGCAGAGTTCAAAAAAGAGACAGCTCTGGGGAAACAACTGTTCTTCAGTCTGCTGGTCCTGGTTTTAAAGCACCTGAAATGCCTGCCAGAGGGCAAAAGAGAGAACAGTCTATAGGTGGGATGAGAGGAGTTCTTATGGATGCTGCGAGCTCGACACAGACAGCGTTTCCTCTGGAAGTCCTCCGTGGCTGGAAGTGGAGTCCCTGTGATGCGTTGGGAAGTTTTCACCACCCGCTGCAGTGCCCTGTGCTCTGCAACAGAGCAGATCCCATACCAGACTGTGACACAGTTGGTCAGGATGCTTTCTATTGCACAGCGATATAAGTTCACCAGGATATCTGAGGACAGCCGATTCTTCTTTAGTGTCCTCAAGAAGAAGAGTCGCTGGTAAGCCTTCTTGACCAGGCTAGAGGTGTTGATAGTCCAGGACAGGTCTTCTGAGATGTGGATCCCCAGGAACTTGTAACTGGAGACGTGCTCAACAGCCGTTCCATTGACGTGGATGGTGTCATGTGTGGCTCTTGACTCTTTCCTGAAGTCCACAATGAGCTCCTTTGTCTTGGAGGTGTTAAGGAGCAGGTTATTGTCATTGCACCATGTGGCCAGGTGCTGGATCTCCTTCCTGTAGGCAGTCTCATCGCTGTTGTTGATGAGACCAATCACAGTAGTGTCATCCGCAAACGATGATGGTGTTGGATCCATTCACAGGCCTGCAGTCGGAGGTGAAGAGAGAGTAGAGAAAGGGGCTCAGTACACAGCCCTGTGGTACATCAGTGTTGGTGTGTGGTGGTGTTGGAGCAGATGGAGCCGGATTGGACCTGCTGGGGTCTGTTGGTCAGGAAGTCCATGATCCAGTTGCAGAGGGAGGTGTTAATGGCCAGGTCTTCAAGTTTGACTATTAGCTTGGATGGGATGACCGTGTTGAAGTCAACAAACAGTATGCGTGCATAAGTGTTCTTATTGTTCAAATGTGTTAGCACCGAGTGCAGAGCCATGGAAATGGCATCCTCTGTGCTCCTATTGCTGTGGTAGGCAAACTGGTAAGAGCCCATTGTGGATAGAAGAGAGTCCTTCAGGTGTGCCAGGACCAGCCGCTCAAAAGGCTTAGGTTTAGAGATACAGGGCTGTAGTCGTTAAGGCACTTTGGGGTGGAGTGTTTTGGACTGGCACAATGGAGGTGCATTTAAAGCAAGTCGGCACCATAGATTGTATAAATATGGATGATATCCGCCCATTGGTTCCCTATTCACCAATATTGTCATTACGAATGGGCAATAAAATGGCCATTACATCCGGGCTTTTTCCATAGTTAATCAATAGTTTTTAGATAGCATAAACAAACACATTAATCAAAAATTGTAAACATGAGTTTTACTTTTGTAAAGTCGCCATTGGGTTTCTCCTTATATTTCCGCTTTTGGAGCCTGCCCTCTGGTGGACGGAGGTATATCGCTGTATTTCGCTGTAAAATCACCGTATGGCGGCGCCCTTATACGAGGACCATTTTAGAGGTTCCATGGGAGAGGCTTGGTCGGCACAGATGCTTGGGCAAGAGACAGGTTGAAAATGTCTGTATAAACTCCAGTGAGCTTCTCAGCACATCCCTTGAGTACACGTAGGGATGTTGCCTGGTCCAGCGGCTTTGTGTGCACTGATCCGGCTCAGTGCGTTGCAGACGTCTGTGGTGGAGATTGTGATTGGTGGGTGGTCAGGTGAGGGTTTGAGCTTGATGGCAGTGGTTGTATTGTCTCTCTCAAAGCGCTCATAAAAGTCATTAAGCTTGTTCAAGAAGGAGACATCAGTGGCTGCGGGGGTGGAGTGGGTGGTTTTGTAGTCACTGATGGCCTGAATGCCCTGCCACATGCGTCGAGGGTCGGAGTTGGAAAAGTGTTTCTCTATCTTTAGCAATCCCAACGACTGGTTCATAGCTCTCACATAGGTTCATAGCTCTCACATCTGTGGTAATAAAATGTTTAAATGCTTAAAACAATCATCACCTCCACACTACCCACCACTCTGGATCCACTACAGTTTGCCATAGCCCATCTGCTCCACAAGACTCTCTCACACATGGACACTGGAAAGAGGAACTATGTGGGAGTGATGTTTGTTGACTACAGCTCAGCATTTAACACCATAGAATCCTCCAGACTGGTCTCTAAGCTGTACAGCCTGGGACTGGACTCCTGCCTCTGCAGGTGGGTCTACAGCTTCCTGACAAGCAGATCACAGGTTTCAAGTAGGAGACCACACCACATCCCCCCTCACCCTATAACACTTGATCCATTAAGCTCCCTCTCAAGGTGCTCAGGCACATTTACACCTGCACCATCGAGCATCTTGTGTGGGAGCATCACCACCTGGATGGAAAACTGCACCAGGCAGGACTTCTTGGCCCTGAAAAGGGTGGTCTGTTCAGTTGAGCGGACCATCAGAACCACCCTCCCCAACCTGCAGGACATTTAACCCAGTGTTGCAGGTTAAGGGCCAAGAAGATCCTCAAACAGCCCACCCACCCCGGGCACACTCTCTTCTCCCTGTTACCCTCAAGCTGGCATTTCTGCTGCCTGAGGACTAGAACTGCAAGGCTGAAGAAGAGTTTTCTATTATATCTTGTGTGCTGTGTTTTTGCTATTGGCTACAAGTATATATACAAAATACATTTCACTGTGCATTGTACTATGTATAACTGTGCATGAAGGAAAGGTAAAAGAAAAGGCATCTGGACTTGGTTTTGAAGATTAATATGTTTCGTCTCTTATCCCAAGAGACTTTTTCAATTCTGAGTTGATTCTGATTCTGTCTTCACCTTGAAAATCTAGTGCAGATGCCTTTGCTTTAAGCTTTTCATCAATATGACCTGGATGACTGAGAACCTTCACAGACATAACTGTGCATGTGACATAAAGTTTATCACTTTATCTTTAGTCTGTTGACATTTACTAAAATTATCTTATTTTCTTTCTTGCACAAAAAAGAAATGTGCAAAAATACTGAATTTCCACAATATTCTTGATGCATTTGTGACAGGGTGCTTCATTCTAAGCAGTTGAAAATATTCTCATGCCCTGGTTTAATTGGATTATGGAGTTAGTGCGTTTCTAGTATTTATTGGGTCTCATTTCTGTCTGTCCTCTTTTGCTGGACTTTGTGATTCTCTTGTCAGCTGTAATTTGTAAAGGTCTCTTTAGCTGTGACCAGCATGGACCCATACAGCCCCGAGTTGCACACTATTTGCATAAAAGATAGAGGAAATGCCGCTCTGAAATAGGACACGCTGTATCATATCTTCCCTGGAAAAAAAACTCTTTGAATGAATGCCCATGGGAAAAGTTAAGGGGTTTATTTATCTCACTCTTGTTCACTCTTGTTTCTTAAGAAATTACAGCTTGCTCTGTTCTAATCATGTGCTTTGATAACAGCAGCCCAAGGTTGTGAAGATTAAAACCTGTTTGTTTTTTTTTGTCTTTCCACAGCGAGGTGACGGTGCCCTCTGTTATCATCCTGAACACATCCAACGAGCAGTACTTCCAGCCCACCGAGCCCATCCTGTCCATGGAGCAGCTGGTCCAGTTCATCGCCAGTGTTCTGAACGGCTCAGCTCAGGTTTGGATTCCTCTTCCCAGTCCCCGCCCCGTTTCTGTTTATGCATTCGGCTCACTGGTCCCCTTACCTCGTCTTCCTCTTGTGTCGTCCCATTGTAATCACACCAGTAGTCTTCATTAATCAAGCATGTTGGCTCGCATTTTAAGTCCTCCTTGGTAATATCTCCACCAGATGAGGTTTCCTGCAATCTCCTTTTGCATGTTTAGATTTCAAATTGCTGTCCCTTTTTAGATTATTTCCAATTATTCTTCATACTCTGAGATTACTTTTGCTTAAGTTTAGATACAAGTATAATACTTAATATAATACCAAAAAAATAAGAATAAAATTACTTCTAGGTGCCAATGCCAACATAAAATATTGATGTCATACATGTACTGCACAAGTTAACTTCTGAAGTCCAAATAACAAAAAACACTAAAACACAGCACAGGTTTACTGCAATTTAGATTATCTCTAATAATTCTGTCAGATATTAGTACTGAAGTCTTTTCATTACCCAGATGCTAAAGTATAAATTAGGGCTGGGACTCGATTAAAAAAATGAATCTAATTAATTAGAGGCTTTGTAATTAATTAATCGAAATTAATCACATTTTAATTGCATATAAATATTTGACCTGAGAACAGTGAGAAATAATTTTTCACATGGATTTTTAGTATACCATTGAATAATGACTGAATACATAAGCTTAATCAACAAAATATTGTTTATTTATTTCAGTTCAGCAGACCTGTGCAATGTTTGCCATTAAGTGTAGCAATGTAGTTACCCTGGTCCTGAAACCAGTCATCTGGTGGAGTGTGGGTTGGGTGTGGGTCCTTGTAACTTTACTTGGAGTCGGGCTAACGTCCACGCTAACTCCTATGTGTTTTGCGTTGAGGTGATTTTTGAGGCTCGATGTGCTGCAGTGATACGCAAATCCCTTGTTGCATAGCTTGCACACAACCATGCTCTTGTCGACGATTCCATCCTTTGGTTTTTTAGTCTCCAGTCTCCTTTCGTCTCCAGTATAATCGGCCCGTCGAAACTCATTCATTGATAAATGTTCCGCGGTGCAAAAATAAGTGTGGTTAAAATTATGTTATTTAATTTATTAATTAATCTTAACGCGTTAAAGTCCCGGCCCTAGTATAAATGTATAACAACTTAAAGAAGGCATAGAATTGACTTTAGAAAACCACTCCACCTAAGCTAGCTGTTTTGTAATAGCCCAAACATTTTTCTTGCTTTAGGTATAGGTAAAATATAAAGGCGGATTTAGAATGTAACCTTTTTATATCCAGATACATACCACTAAATTAATTTATGTATCTGTAATGTATATAAAGTATAGTAGAAGTTGTTTCTGGTTGTTACTCTGCATTAACTAAATTTAGGGGGCTTATGTCATAACTTATGTGTTGTTCAAGCTGTAAAACCAGAAACAGTTTGCTATACACAGAATGCTTGCTATGTTCATTTTACATCTCATATTTTTTTCTTTGAGTAGATCATGCACAACAATACAGACTTTAACTTAAACACTGTTTTGCAGTCTACATTCATCTGGAAATATCCCTGTCTTTGCTTTGATGTTAGGGTCACCAGATGTATAAAACCAAGAAAACAACTGCCAGAGGTCTTCTCCTGTTTTCCAAGAAAGGTCTAAGCTATTTTCGCTTGGCCAAACAAACTGACTCCGGTCAAATAAACAGCAACAGAAACATCTGTTTCTCCAGTTCACTTCCAGCCAAAGCCTGGACAGTGTCAGCCTCTAAGCATCCTGCTTGTAACCTGCCCATAAGGTGCCTCAAGGCTGACTGGGGTTCACAACTTCAAGTCATTTCACTCAATAAAGTAAATAAAAAAATACATGTTTTCAAGTAAAACAGAATGAAAAATAAAAAATTTAATTTGAATAGTGTTCTTTTACTTATCCCAAAAACATCTTACAGAGTGCGAATTGCTGCCAAAAACAGATTGTGTCTCTGTAAACAGGAGTTACATCACACTCATTAACCTTGCATGAAGCTGTAGGCAGAGTTGGAAAGCTGCACCACATTTTATGAGTTCTAATTACCCAAGAATCTGTGCTTACTACTTTGGTGGTGCACACTGTCAACTTAGTGCTGTTTGCCTCACTCTGGCTGGCAGCTCCAGCTTGCCTTGTTCAGTTTGATGCAGTTGTAAAGAGACCACTCTAGACGTGTGAAATAAGATTGTAAAAGAAACAAAACACACTTTGTCTGCAAAAATCTTTCCATCAGCTACTTACATAAAATATCTCCCTCAGATCTAGCCAAGGAAATTGTGATCAATTAGTGCTGCGACAGATTAACAGGCTGTCTGTGCAAAAGTATTAGCTGTTAATTAAAATGTCTGGGATGTTCCGACCATACAAGCTAAATCATGAGACTTAAATGATTCAGATTTAGTTCTGTAACAATATTCATAAAAGTAGTAATGGATGTTAGAGTGGCACCATATATCACTGATTTGTACTAATCACAGTACCAACAACCCCTATATGTTAGAGAAATTTAGATGTCTTAACTATATGTCCTTAGCCTAGATTGGGCCTGTATTCATTAGGTCAGCACACCCTGTGAGAGATAATGGAGCCTTCCTTCAGCACCAAGGCTGCAGCCTGTTTAGTCTAGACACTAATAAACTCCATGGCGTGATTGTTGACGCAGTACGAAGCTACGTATATATACACTGTAAAAAAAAATCCTAATTTTACAGAAAATAACTGTAAATTTTTTAGAGTATTTTTCTGTTATTTTTAATTACATTCAAAACTCTGTAAAATTACAAACAATATCTGTAAATTAATGAATTGTCTGTTAATTTAAGGATTATCAGTAATGTCAAATTACAGTAATGTTTATTTTTTATACAGTACAATTACTGTATTATTTATACAGTATTTTTCTGTTTTCTTAAATTACGTATAAAGTAGTGTAAAATTACAATAATAAAGTGTAATTAAATGTGTAGCTCATTATATTAAAGGTTTATATCCATACTAATAATCTAACATATTTCCTTGTTATTTTAAAGTAAATATTTTTTTTTATACAGTACAATTACTGTATTATTTATACAGTATTTTTCTGTTTTCTTAAATTACATACAAAGTTGTGTAAAATTAGAATAAAAATGTGTAGCTCATTATATTAAAGGTTTATATCCAGTTTAGATTAAGACAGGATTAGACCTTAGTTTAATTAGGGCATGCGATTAGCTTTTAAAAATGTGCCTTAGATAAAAAAAAATACATTATGTGTGCATCTTGTAGAGTTGTGACGTTCGCGAACGAACCGATTCTTTTGAACGGCTCACAAACATGAACGATGGGAGCAGTCGCGCTGGAGGGGAGCCGTTCTTTCTGTCGTTCTTTTTTTCTATGCGTGTCTCACACAGATGCACACAAATGAGCTCCTCCGCGAGACAGAACAGGTATAGGGGGAGGGGCGCACCCAGCGCAGGCCGACCCTTTATAGCGTGATGATATTAGTTATTAGTTGTGCACGCATCCTTCACGTGAGTACTTCATTGCAGCCCACTTTGTTATTGTTCATTGACTTGAAGGGGCTGATGTCCTATTTGCAAAGTTTACAGTAGTAATAGTATGTAGTATGTAGACATTTCCATTTTATTTATTCTAATTTTATCTACTTTAAATATTTTGTTTTCTATCAAAATGTTCTTGTGTGATAATGTTCTTGTGTGGAAGTGTTTGTAGTAAAAGCTGTTTTGCACCGAAATTCATTGCAGCTGGCTTTGTTTTTGATGTTTATTTGTAGTAGGTATTGTATGAATAACATAAGTCAACGTAGCTTTACACACACACACACACACACACACACACACACACACACACACACACACACACACACACACACACACACACACACACACACACACACTTTGTACTAAATGTAAATCCAAAATAGTGATGTCACTGTCTAAGCAGAGGGATTTGTGCAACCCTATGGAATATAGTCCACACATGACAAATGAGGTAATAATCAATATTTCAGAATAATTCAAACTCAGATATTGGTGTGTGATATCTGAGCTTTAATTATTTGACTACAAATCTCACCTCATCATTCCTCCCAGTGATTATTTCCAGGATAAACTGAGATGCCCCCAAGCTGGCTTCCTAAAATTGACTAAAAATTAAAAAAGAGCCAAAGAGCCGTTCTTTTGAACGGCTCTTTGAAAGGAACGGATCGCGAAGATCCGGATCCCCTCAAAGAGCCATAAATCCCATCACTAGCATCTTGAGACAAAACAATGGCACTGACATATTTTAAGACATGTCAGTGCAAGTTGCTTTCAGGTAAAACAGCTCAAACATGCATTTTAGTCTGAGACTACAGGCTTAATGATTGGTTATTCTGAGTGTGATCCAGGAATCTGGCCAATAACAACTATGCGCGCCTTTACAGTTCAAATTTGAATAAGTCAGTTGGAGTGAGTGAGTTTGTGAGTGAGTGAGGGCGGGTGCTGCTGCTCGGGATATTCAGTATTAACTTACTTCTGTTCTGTGGCTTTTTATATTGTTTAAACATGGATTGGTTTACATCGGACTGCTACATTTTTATTTTGAGCGAGTTGCAGGATGTAAATGAAGAACAAACACGGAAGATGGACAACGATTTTTTTTTAACAAGGCCTAAAGGACATAATGCAATCTGTGGAAGGTAACGTTAAATAACTTTTTATTTTATAAAAAAAATCTGCTAGCGTTACATCAAAATATAGTGTGTTAAGTTGATAATCTAAACGCGATTACATATTTCAATGTAGTATGCTAATATTATGTGTTGTTTGCATGTGTAAATATTGTCAGCTAACAGTTATTTAGATTAGCATAGGAGCTTTACAATGAGTGAAATGAGAACATTGTCTTTTTAGACAGAGAGGAACTCGAACCATAACGTTACTCCTTGACTCTAGAAGAATCTGCAAACTAGGTTTTTGAATCTACTGTTGATGGCGGGATATAGGCCCATATAGTTGCATGTGTGTGACTCGCGCTAGCCTAGCACCGGCTAGGCTAGCGCGAGTCAATAGATCCCTGTAGCCTGCCATTAAAACAGTTTTACCCACTCCACAGTACACCAAAAGCAAATCGATTATAACGCCAGACTACCGATGTAAATGTCTGTTGAGAGAATAATGTTAGAACACCAACTACACTTGCATCTCAATGTTTTCATTACATTTACTGGAACTAGTTTCTCAGCAGCGGCGGAATTATACTTTGCTCCGGTTAGTACTGCGCGGAAAGTAAACAGAACAGAAGCGCACTACAGTCGGGACGGTAGGTTGCCTAGGTAACTTAATATCACTCCTCCGCTGCTGTAGACTGTGCTAATAAATACACGGGACAAAGTCTAACTATTACAATGTGATGCAAGGTTACACTGGCCCTCCAGGAGTTTGGCACATTCTCCCAAATAATTTACTCACCCTCATGTTATTCCAAACATTTATGCATTTTGATTGCCAACATTCTTCAAAAATATCTACTTTTAATGCTTGACAAAATAGAAATTTCAGGTTTGAAAAGACATGATGGTGAGTAAATGATGACAGAATATACATTTTTGGGTGAACTATCTCCAGTACTTTAATAATCGCACTCAAGGAGATTAGACCTTCTTTTTTAACGCATAATCATCATCAATCCTTTATTGAGAAAATTGAGAGAAATAATCCATTGTTGTTGTGAATCTACATGTTCCTTCTTTTGGTGATGCACATTTTTTGTCACATCAGGCACAAGTTTTAGATACCAGACAAAACAGAAGACAAACAGACAATTTAAATACAATTTATTAAGGTTGTTTAAAGGAAACAAAAATAATTTAAATCATCCTTTTAAGAGAATCATAGTGTGTTTTTTTTTCCTCCCAGATGCACCAAGGATCCAGTTGATTACTGGCCGTTTGCAGGATTGCTGTGACGCTGCTGAGTCTTGAACGCGGATTGACAACAGACCCGGAAGAGAATACAATGCTGAATAACGTTTTTTTTGGACAAAACATTATTTTCGATGCTTCAAAAATTCTAACTAACCCACTGATGTCACATGGACTACTTTGATGATGTCTTTATTACCTTTCTGGACATGGACAGTATACCGTACATACATTTTCAATGGAGGGACAGAAAACTCTCGGACTAAATCTAAAATATCTTAAACTGTGTTCCAAAGATGAACGGAGGTCTTACGGGCTTGGAACGACATGAGGGTGAGTCATTAATGACATAATTTTCATTTTTGGGTGAACTAACCCTTTAATGTTTAGAATCAATAGTGGTGTGAAATCTTGTATGTATCAGTTTTGTGTAGAGTATGTTTAGAAAATTTCACTTTAATCCTAAAGTTTGAGAATTTGATAACTGTTCTATAACTACTAGTTAAAACGTTGTATTTAATTTAAGATATATACTGTAATTTATCAACTGAATCATTCCATTTAATTTAGATTATATGTTTACGGAAATGATTTAAATCCGTTTTATACTTATTTTGTCTTCCAAAAATAAAACTGTTAATGTACAACCTTGAGCACGTCTTGACAAGTTATTGAATGTGTTTGATCGTTATAATTTAGCAAAGGTCTGTTAAATAACAGTGTTTGTCATTAGAACCTTTAGTGCTGTCACTTTATTGAAGGTGTTTGATTGTAATAATTTAGGAAATACCTGTAAAATAACAGTGTTTTCCCATAAAACTATTAGCATCACTTTATTGAAGGTGTTTGACTGTAATAATTTAGGAAATACCTGTAAAATAACAGTGTTTTCCCATAAAACTATTAGCGCATCACTTTATTGAAGGTGTTTGACTGTAATAATTTAGAAAATACCTGTAAAATAACAGTGTTTTCCCATAAAACTATTAGTGCATCACTTTATTGAAGGTGTTTGACTGTAATAATTTAGAAAATACCTGTAAAATAACAGTATTTTCCCATAAAACTATTAGTGCATCACTTTATTGAAGGTGTTTGACTGTAATAATTTATGAAATACCTCTAAAATAACAGTGTTTTCCCATAAAACTATTAGTGCATCACTTTATTGAAGGTGTTTGACTGTAATAATTTAGAAAATACCTGTAAAATAACAGTATTTTCCCATAAAACTATTAGTGCATCACTTTTATTGAAGGTGTTTGGTCATTACAATCTAGGAAAAATCCATAAAATAACAGTTTTACACTGTAAAACTCAGAAAACGGTCAAATGACTGTAGAAGCTGCCAAAACAAAACCGTAAAATTAAAGTATTTGCACTTTATTGGATTTAAGATATTTTACTTTAATTTTACGGTTTTTGTTTGGCAGCCGTAGCTGCCAGTCATTTGACCGTTTTTTTACGGGTTTTTTTTTTACAGTGTAGTCTTATGTACTCTGGAAGCATGGCAGACTGGTTATTCAACACTACACTGTTAACGTTTTCCAAAACTGCCTATTATTTCTGTTCTTTCCACAGTTTATAACTTTCTCAAATTACTACATTTTTGCATCATTCAAACGTTTACATTCAAACATTTCTGTACCTTTTACATAATTAAGGTTTAAGTATTAACTTTTTGGCCCCTTTTTGACTCCATTATGTGTTTCTGTGATTGCTAGAAACACTTCTTCAAAACCTTCAGTCCTTTTCTCTAATACAAATTTCACTCCTATATTTTTTATATATTAAAACATAGCAGTATTATATGATTTTATAGAATTTGAATTATGAGCATTAAAGTGTCAGGAGTTCTACCCAGTCTCACATAGATTATATAAAAATTGTACAAACTTTGCTTCAAACATTGTTGAGTATAGTGCTATACTATTTCACACTAAATTCTGGGGAATGTGTTTACTTTTGGCATTTTACCTTTCGTATTTTTTATATATATTTAGTTTTGTTATGCTAGATTTTTTTTCCTGTTTATTCCCTTAGGAACCTCTGCAAATTCTTCCATTTTCTAATGATTTTTACAGCAGTCTATATTTTGCTAATTTTTTCAACACAAAACTTTCCTTTTAACTTATTTACATAATTCATAACTCTTTTTACCACTTTTACACAATTAGTTTACACAAAATCTTTTTGCTAGGAGAGATACTCTAGCTTTGCCTTTGTGTTTCCACCCTTTTCTCTCCCACAATTTTTTCTTACATGCACAAATTATATATTAAAAAGATATGCTCTCTTTCCCAAAGTGTAACCATGAATGTAACCAGAATTATTAGCTCTAAAGTGTCAAGAGTTCAGAGCCAAGTTCTCATAGACACCAATATTTATTTCATCCAAACTTCCAAAAGAAACTCCTTTGTCAGCTTTATTCTGCAAATTTCTGTACTTTTTTTTGCAGGCATATGGAGGTGATGGCATCATTCAGAGGGTCAAACGCATAGGCTTTGATGCCAGATCCACCATTATGGTAAGTTTGTTGACAGAGTATTTGAACTTGAACAAACTGAAAAGTGTCAAAAGGTCAGTCAAGCTTTACTTCTTAACAACAGCCATCCATAGGAGCTGTCAAACATTTTAAGTGTCTCCATCTGGATAAATGCTCCACACTTTACAACAAGCCTGACCTTCACTGTTTCCCAATTTAGGCCAAAAAAATACATGTTCAACCTGTTCCCATTCCACTAACAGTGTAGAACAAATACACCAGCACCCTGCACTTTCCCTCTGGGACACGAACAACATTCAGAGGACAGGCTGAGGATATGCAATGCAGGCAGTAGAAGCGTTGGTGAAACAGCAGAACAGGAGGAGGAGCAGAAAACCCTACCCACTTTTACCTCTAAGTAGTTGTAGTCTTGTGGGAGACGTAGAATTTATTTTAGTGAGGGTGTGATAGGAATGTAAATACAGCTGTTTGAGTGCTCCTCAGTTAGCGCCGTAAGCTCAACGCTGCCCTTTAAAGCGTCCTTTACAGGAATGTGGACAACTTCTGAGGAAAATTATAGACTTTAGTGTAGGTCTGTAGTGGGAGGTATGAGTACTTGAGGTTTAACTTGAACAAAAACAGAGGCTTTTAGATAACTTCGAAACATGTGCAGTAAAGAATATATGTTCTATAACGGCAAAGATATTGATTTTAACTTTTTTTCCACAAAGAAAAAAAAAAGAATGATGCAGCTTTTTATTGTCCTATAACATTTATCGAGGATCAAGTAAACTATACTTAGCTATAATACAGCAATGATGTACCTACAGTTGTGTAGTCATGTGTAACCACCTTTTCTTTTACCCGGGCTGCAGTGATCACACTTCTCCTTTGTAGATTATTAAGGTGTTTTAATTCTATATAAAACAAATAAAAAAAGAGAATTTGTGGCACAATGGTGGTTCACAACAGCTTCTGCCCCGTCATTCAGTGGCAAAAGGGCTTTTTTTAAATTAAGAATAACAATATAATGAAATATGATAAAATGCAGAACTGTACAAAATTACATAAACATATTAAAGCTGACCTAAGTAACATTTTTACTTTCATAAATAGTTTTCCAAGTCTTTAAGATGGTTAATTGAGTTGTAGCGGATCTGGCGCATCTGAGCAGAAAACAGCACTTGCTAGTTGAGCTGCCACCGACCCGATGCAAGTCTCGGTTCATGTTCACACGAGTGACAAATTGCTTTATGGTAATTCAATAAACACATAGCGACCTCCCGCAGTATGATGAGTGTATGAGCTCGCTAAGATCATACCAAAACTGCATGTACTTTATTTCATCAACAGACATGGTGGAGCCACCAAAAAGACAGAAATCCTTTTGTCAGAGGATTCTAGAAAGAGAAAACGTCTGTTAGACCGAGAGAGAGTTCAGTCTCGAGTCAAACTTGGCCAAGCTTTTACGGAATTGTGTCAGTTCAAACAAAGTGAAGGACTCAAAACCGATTCTGACATGCCTTTTAATGTTGTTGTTGTTGTTGTAGGATACTTTGCCTAACAACTTCATATTCTGCCTCTTTCCATTTGATCAAGATTTTTGTCCTTTGAGATGTAGCTACTGTTATGTGATATTTCTTTAGCTTACGACTCGCGGATATGCAAGCGTGCTATGTTACTACGCTGTGAGGAGTGTTTGTTCCATTTACGGGCTTTATGTGAGGCAACGGCAGTTCAAACGGTAGTTTCAGTATTATAGTAAATGCCCTGAATATTGTTTACATAGCGTCAGCTTAGCAACTAGCGTCACTTTAGTTTAGACCCAATGCAAAATTTCACAAGGCCAAAGCTACTTGATTGTTATGACAATTAAATGTACAATAAATTAAGTGCCAAAATAATAAAGTAAGTTTTTTTTTTTTTTCCATATAACGTTTTGGTTGACAGTGAATTAAGCATTGTATATACTATGTATATACAATGTATATACTATGACTTTATAAGACGATTGGGAAATTACCCACCTCCAAGATTTCTTGTGCTGTATTTGCTGTTTCAGTCTGTATAAAACAAATGGATGATTTGTGGTTCACAACAACTTCTGTCCCTAAACAATGACATTAACATGACATTAAATGATATTAGAGCAACAGAATCAACGATTTGCCATTATTTAGACTGGTATTCGAGCATCGGCAGTTAGCTACTTGCTACTTAAGCTAGTCTAACTGCCCAATCAAATGAAATATTAACTAGCATTAACAAATATTTTCTGTACAATGACATAAAATAAACAATGTTTAACCCTCTAATACTCCCTAACAGATTAAAATTTTTTGCATAAACTTGAAAGCGGCACTGCGTGACTTTTAGCTACTAGATGTTTTTGTTTTTTAAACTAAATATAGTTTAATTTAAATCTAAAACCAGCCCATTTGTAAGAAAAAAAAACATGTCTCCTAAAACGGTAGGGTAATTAATTTTAGTGCATTTTGTACAAATACACCTGTGCTAGAGTCCAGTGTATTGGCCTATTTCTGCTCCCTCTGTTTGAGCTGCTAAGCATTCCAAGTCAGGAGAGGTCTGCTCGTCCTGATTACATGGAATTATAGATAGTTTGTATCAGAGTTTTCTGTCCAGCTGAGTATACTATATACTGTACTATACCGTGTGCCTAAGAACCATTAAATCAATACATGTATATTTTTGGACTAAAGTTACGTGATGCTAAAAGTTACACAGTGGCACTTTAAATTTTAGATTAAAATAAAGTAATTACAGAGCTGTTTTGATACATACCGTCACTCCATTAATTACGTGGCAAAGGGAACAAGCTGACGATAACCACCGGCCTCTAAAGGCAGTTTCAAAATAAAAGCATTGTAACATAGATGTTGAGATTAATAGCAAACAAAGTTTGACAAAGTTCACTTAACAAAAATAACCCTGTTACAATTGCTCACTTGTCAACACAGAGTACTAATCTAAGTACTTAAAGGTAGAATGTATTATGTTAAGTCTTGCTATCTGCAGTTGAACAAAATGGAACACCTTAATCAAAATTTCCCTTTATAGAAGGGATTACCTCACAAAATGTACATGACAGACCAAAACTCTTGTCTACGTATGGTATTACTTGATTATCACTAGCACCGAATATACAAATCTATGTTCTTTCTTTCTAACAATAAGATGAAGGAAATCTTGGTGGACTTTTATTGAGCCGGGACCTGGTTCTGTGACATAAAAAGACAGGAATCAGATCGGAGGCAGCCACCACCTCTCCGCCTGAGAGTATTTGTAGATCTAAAGCTGACAGCAGCTTGAGCGAGCAGCCACATCAGGCAGCCAGCTGTGTTAGCATAGCATACCCTTCTCTACCATATCTAGTATCACCAAGCACATGCAATTACCATCCTTCTTCCAGTGGCAATAACTACAAGCTATGTGTGATTCTTTTTGTTCACTGCTCTCAGTTGACACTAGTTGTGAGCTATTTCCTAGGTACATTAGGCCTCATTCATGACTATTTTCTTAGTTATTCTCATAAGAGAATTTCTAACTGAGTTATTGGTTCAAGCATTCTCAGTCAATGATTCTTCAGAACTGTGTGGTTAGCTCTTTTGGACTCATGCCTTTTTATTTCCTGGAAAGACAGGAGGTAGTTAGTCATGAACACATTTTCCCTGTTCGGGGAATTTGTTTCTTCAAAATATTTTTTTTAGGTCAAAAAAATATTTTTGAATGTCCAAAGTGTGTGAATGTGAGAAGTGCAACTAAAGAAGAAATTCCAAAGAAGCTCCATGAGTGTGGCCCATTGTTCTATCCCTCTCCTACAAGCCCTCATTTGTTGCAGAGAGAGTTGGATGCCCGCTGGACATGAACGATCGTGTGATTTGCCAAAAGAGACCGCCTCACAAAAATGTTAATTGCCGGCGCAGGACTTAGATTCGTATGAGCTCGGCTTTAATCAGTGCCGCCACAGAGATCACCTCCAGAATAACTTGTTGACTCGCCGCACTTCATCTCGCAAATCCTCAGGGGTAAAGGCAGAAATGCTTCCATTTACTATGTGCGGATTCTGTTGGGCCTCTGAGGGCTATTCAGTGAGCGGGAGACATTTGGAGTCATCAGCTGGTGAATAAATGAGAGGGAAAGTCTGGACACATGCAGCATACTGAGGCGCAAGGAATAAACACCAAAAAAAAAAAACTGTTCCTACATTGTCTAACTCAGTCTGTGCTGGGTTACTGTGTAAAGTGTGGATAACAATCAATGAGCAAAGTACAAAGGCAAACCTTTCCTTGTGGCTGCAGCTGCACAAAAGAGAACAATAGTTTTTAGTTTCCCGTGTTATACAAAAACAAAATAAGTTTGTGGCTGTACACCACTGTTTTTATCCTAGTAAGTGTGCACAGGAGTGAATCGATTTATATGTGACTGTGCTATGCTCTGAGCTACCTTTCTTTAAAGCTTTACACCACAGACAAAAACTGCAGAAAGAAAAGTTGCTAAAACCATCTGTACTTGCATTTGTAAATCACAGTGTGTAATGATGTACACTTTCCTACATCAACAGCCACTATTTTGATTATAAAGCAATAACAAAAAACAATGGTAGTGTGATAAATGCTTTTATATTAAACTAGGGTTAATTAATTGGTTCAACGTCTTTTGCTTACAGCCTGAGCAGAGAGGCCTTCTCCCTCCCCAGACACTTCCTCCAGCTCACCCAGGTCATAGTCCCTCCAACATGTCAATCTCCCACTCCATCCTTCCCTCACTCCTGAACAAGACCCAAAGACCCCTAGTTTTAGTTCAAATTGTGATTTTGAACAGTATCAAAAAAATCTTTAAATTTTGTTATTCTAGTTGTTTGATTTAGTAAGAGTTCACAGTGGTGTGTCGAAAAGGATGCAGCACTTAGATAACTGACTTGCATCTATTACTGAAATGTCCTCAAGAGACATATTTGAATTATAAGTAGTTTGTTGGAAAAACGGAGGTCGAAAGGTCCCATTAACCCACCAGGCTGCAATGAGGCAAAAATCAATTCTCCCATCTATTTATTTTTATTTTTTTTAACATGCATTTATATCTGCCCACATATTCTGGAGAATTAACAATCTTTAAATAAAGTTTCTTTCTTCAGACACTTTCAGACATACAGTAACAAGATTTGAGATGATGGTGGCTTTTATGCCCAACTAAAGTCATATCTGTGCATGTTCCACTGATCCCATGTGGGAAAATGGACTAATTAAGTAAGTGTGACATTGACTGCAATTAATAGTATTCATACCATAATAAAATCATCCACTGTGTAAACTGTTATAAATGTACAACCGCAATTCCCAAGAAGGTGGGAATTGGGGAAATGTAAAATAAAAAACAGAATGATCTTTTAAAATAATATTTTATTCATAATGCAACAAAAACCCTGAACTAATTTCCTGTCCAAGGAGCTCAGGTCAGCAAATTCAGTGGATACTTTAAAAATTAAAAACATATTTACATATAGAAAACTGAGACTTTTTCCATGTCATAAAAAATAATAGCTCTGTTAGCAACATAAAAAAATTACAAAAATCTTGGGAGTGTCGTGTTTATCCTTGCATGTGTCCCAAGTTTTTGGGATTTGGGTGTTTTAGCCATAAAGACAGTACTTGGAGAGCCAAATGTTTTCTGAGGTGGTGCAAAGTTAGAGAACTAGCGCTCGAGGCAATCACTCTAGAAGCTTTAGCCTGAGGCAAAGAACTTGGTGTTCCTAGTCGATGTCGGATGTCGGTTATTTCTATTTATTCCAAGAGTGAAAATAGTGGTCTACATACCTGTGCTCACTGCATTAAATAGCACACTCTCCATTCTTTCTTCTTTCCAGTCGGTGTTCCGCAGTTCTCCTCTGCTCGGCTGCTTCCTGTTCGGCCTCCCGCTGGGCGTCATCAGCCTCATGTGCTACGGCATCTGCACGGCCGAGACAGACGATGGCTTGGAGGACATGGACTCTCTCAAGAGGGAGGGTCTCACCGACGAGGAGGAGGAGGAAGAAGAAGAGGAGAACCAAAACCAGCTGGAGGGCCCAGAAGAAGAAGGTGAAGAAGGAGAACGGGAAGAGGATGAGGACGAGGAGGGTCCCGATTTGGAAGAGAAAGCTCCCCAGGAGAAGAAAACCGATTAACACAGGGGCTCCCGTCGGACAGGGAGGATGATAGGCCTACTCAAACGCAGTGACATGAAACTCAAAGACATATCGGCGGATTCTCTTTGGCTTTCATCTCACGTCTCTCCAACAAGCCCCCTTCAGCGCTGGCTTCTGTTCTGTCACATCTCTGAGTGTGTGTCAGCGCCAAAGGTCAAGCGCTTGCTGGAGACATGTAAGAAACAGCCTTTTTTTTTTTTTTTTTTAAACGCATAATGTTGGAGAGCAAAAGGGTTGTGACGAACGAGACCTAGTACAATTTATTTATTCCATCATCTAACAGTGGTTCTCCTTTATCATGTCAGTCCTCCAATAACCTCGATCTGTTAATATTTTGCAACAGCTTTAAAGGAGAATTAAGTCACAAGGCCATTTTGGCTTTCTTTTAGTTTGTACAATTAGCTTTTCATCGCATTTGCCATTAACTGAAGCTGTAAAGGAGAGCAGTTTCTTATTTATCTCAGACAGATCTAACCTACTGAGCTAAAAGTCTAACACAACTTACCCACTAGATTTTTTTTTCATTCTTTATTGTTTGGAACCCTTTGGAGTTCTCTGTTCTGATTAGTTAAAATGATATTCTTATTCCATTTTATCCGGCCATTATCCTATGATCCAATCAACAGTGTTTAGTTCCACCTTTTAGAAAACAGACCACTCTCCTAGAACCAAAGGCCAAAATGTCCCCAACATAGTATAAGTATAGTATACATATATATATATAGTACAATTTGAACCCCTTTTGGCAATGGAAACGTTCCCGTACTGACCCAAGCTGTACTATACTTTTCCATTGAAAACCATGCTACTGTATTCACCGTTTTGTCGCAAAGCAAAGGTCCGGGATATCTGTGTTTTTTACTAAACACTTTCAGCCAAAATACATAACTTATTTCTTCTTAAAAGTCCTTACTGTTATGTTTTTTGTCTTATTTTTGTTTACACTATTTGAAGCCTACTAGTTCTTGCCTTTAAACCTTTACCCAGCGTATGCTTGTAATGTATTGCGATCGCCGTGTGTAAAAAGCTAAGAAAGTGCCCATAAAGGAAGATTTGCCATAATTAAAATTAAATGTGCTTTTCTAATCTAATGCCTAAGATTTTTCCCTCTTTCTCAGAGCAGAGGTGCCCAGAATCATGCTTTTTATTTAGTCCATTCCTCAACCGCTTCTGTCAGACACCGGTAAACCCACAATGATCTTCTCCCCCTATTTCAACCTGCCATAAGCAAACCTGCTAACAATTCCCTGGTATAGACGAATAGGACGTGCAGAGCAGACAGCCATAACATGCATCAGTGACTCCCACGTCTATTAAACACGGGTATTTCTTCAGATAGACCGGCTCTGTCTGGTCCCATATTTCAATCTGCGCTCCATCTCTGCGAGCTATATCGAATTCAATACTTGTATTTGACATCCGGATGCACTGAGACAGACCCTGGGCACACAAAGCTGTTGTATAACCGCTTAAAGGAATCCAATTTTTATGTGAAATAAAGTGAGGGTTATGGCTTCCTGTGGGATTTACCTGACCGTCTTGTTTAAGCAGTCACCACAAAATACAGTCTAGGTTTTAAAATACTCCAAAGGTGACCATTAGCTCTTCTGAATGCAATGCATTTCTTTACCATTTCTCAATCCTTCTTTGATGTTGGATAAAAGCGTACAAAAGGAAGTTCGAAATGAGCAATGAAAGCGTTCTATTAACGGGCTTTCTCTCGAGGGAATGTCACTTTGAACAGTGAAGATGAAATGAAATATCTTCAACCTTGGGAAGGGTAGTGTGAAAAATGTCCTTTTGAGACGTGAGATGTACAAGAAGAAGTCACAAAGCTTGCAGGAGACCCCACTTGTCCACATTTTTTTTTTTATTCTTTAGCTTAAGACTCAACAAAAGAAATATAAAAAGATTGACTTCCATTTTCCCCACTTTGTGGCTGTATGGGGTGGTCTCCTGGAAGGGATGTGACATAGGGCAAGGCAACATTTTTCTCTGTATAATGGCAGACATCTGTTACATTTTATTTTTTTTATTTTATTTTTAGAAAGGGTAACTTAATAAAAAGGACCCCAGGAGTGTATTTTTCCATGTAAAGCTTAAAAATGGTTTGGCTCACATGTTGCCTGTCAGCAATTACAGTTTTAGAATTTATACATACCTCCAGCAACTTGATTAGTTGTTGTAGTAGTTAATAGTTGTCTATTGTGGAGCATACTTGCCATTTATGTGTGATGACTAGTATTGGGCAGTGGAGTTTGCAGTGCCTCATACTGTATTGGCTCAGCAGAATATTTTTTTTTTCCTGAAGTGGCTCCAGGTAAACTGTAATATATAAAAAACAGAAGGGAAACCTTTTTTACATTTTCAGAAACGTGACCTTTCCAAGTCAATAGGATCGGATTTTAAAGGTGCAATGTGTAACATTTTGTGGTGTACAGTTGAATACCTGGTTTTGCATATCTTTAAAGAAATTGGTGTTCAAAGCTCCATGTAACTCAATTCATATTGTTATAGAAGCTCCACACCAAGGACCTTCTTGCTGTGAGGCAGGAGTGTTAACCACTCTGCCTCCGTGCCACCTTGATACATACTCACACAAGATTGAAGTTGGGCACAGCGGGAGATTATTTTTAATATTAATGTTTATTTACACAATTAAGCATTAAATGCAATAAGCAATGCATTCTCTTGTTTTCTGGTCCTTCTTCTGAATAAACAATTGTTTTGTTCTGGCACACGTCTTTATCAATGGCTTTTACCGGGCCTGGGTCTGTAATGTCATTTGCTGTCGCTCCGCGGCGCTGCGCAGACGCGTACAGTGTAAATTGGGGTTTAGACTGTCTCACGATTCAAAAGTGTTGTCAGTTTGTCAATTTAGAGATTGTTGAATTCAATTCAATGTTCAAGGTTCTGTGCTCACAAACAGACGCAGGTAAAGTGTATTTTTGTGTCTGTGTCATCCTCTTAAAGGTGCATTACAGAAGATCCAGAGTTTTTGTACTAACTTTGTACTAACCCTTTTGTGTGCCACCTCTGGTGTTAGCAGTACTGCATCCATTGTGTGTGTTCACTGTGCCCATGCTTGTATGAGCACAAACAAACAACAACCAAAGAAGAATCTGCCGGTGTCGAGTGTGCTGGAGGCCTGTTTCTTCTCTGTGTTCGCAGGATTCATTTTCAACTTTTCCGCTAGAATTGCTTAGTTTACTTGTGGTGGCAAAGCAGGAAGTGAGAACCAGGTAAACGAGATTCGATCCCAAAACCTTCTTGTTTAATAGACTGTACAGGCTTACAGAGACGACCGCAGCAATTTTATGTTAGACTGATGCATGTATGGGTTTGAAAAAATGTTATTTGAACCATTAAAACTTCCGTAATGTACCTTGAAATAATGAGAGCCAGATAAACCAATCATTGTGAAGTGTGGGAGGGGCTCTGTGCTGTATATCTGTCACAGTGACTCATATGACTGTGGAACTGCAGCAGTTCCCTATAATTTGAACTCACATTGATTAAAACAAAACCAACAGCAAAATTGTGTCTGAGAACGCCAGTGTGGTGTGAGTTCAAAGTAAAAGACTCACATGTGCTGTTGTAGTGACCTATTGATTTCTGTGTTAGTTAAATTTCTGACAGACCTAGGTGTGGAATTTCTATCTGCAATGTCACAACCACCTAAAATGTCACACTGCACCTTTTTAATTGTTTTGATTTGTTTTTTTGTTTTCATGTAGCTGCACCTTTACTTACACTCACCTAAAGGATTATTAGGAACACCATACTAATACTGTGTTTGACCCCCTTTCGCCTTCAAAACTGCCTTAATTCTACGTGGCATTGATTCAACAAGGTGCTGAAAGCATTCTTTAGAAATGTTGGCCCATATTGATAGGATAGCATCTTGCGGTTCATGGAGATTACACCAATCCCAGTAACTGAGCAGATTGTGAAATACTCAGACCGGCCCGTCTGGCACCAACAACCATGCCACGCTCAAAATTGCTTAAATCTCCTTTTTTTCCCATTCTGACATTCAGTTTGGATTTCAGGAGATTGTCTTGACCAGGACCACACCCTTAAAGGCACTGAAGCAACTGCCATGTGATTGGTTGATTAGATTCTTGCATTAATGAGAAATTGAACTGGTGTTCCTAATAATCCTTTTGGTGAGTGTATATTATTCCTTCCAAACAAGCATCAAGATTCTGTCATGAACCAAAACATCACCTGGACTTCAGCACACTGCTGTCTCTCTATACAGACTTTTACTGTGAAGCTGAACTAAAACCCTTGCCTTTGCCTATTCAGAGTTTGTAGTTGCCTACCCTTCTCTGCCAAAACTTCCTTCTCCTTTCAGTTTGAATCAAGATTGTCACTCTTTATTACCAGTTTGAAAGATCAAAATAAAGATTGCTCTCTTTTTTTTTCTTGTATCTCTTTTGTTCATCCAACGAGCCCACTGAACAATGCACCTGGCTTCCATTTAGACATCTGCTGCAAAATCTGTTTCCAATTATCATGTATAAATCCCTTTTTTCTACCAGTGTAATCCAAGGTAAAGGTGTCTACCCAATTATGGCAGACATAATCAAATTTCTGGAGATCTGGATTTAACTGCGACTGATTGCATTACTTGAAGTGAAACTCATTTATTCTCCTTTTCTTTAGGGAGCAACGGCGGTTCACGAGTCAAAGTAGACAGCGTGGCTTCCCATAATGAAAAGGCACGATGATTCCAAAGCTTCAACTCACAAAATATAAAAACACAAAAGGCAAGTTTGATTGGCTGTTCAGTATTGATAAAAGATGCACATGTTCATTTTCCACTGGGTGTCATTTCGGGGAATAAATCGCCAACAAAGGGAGAAGATAACATATGACTACAACAGAATCGGTGTCGCTGAGTGGTACTGATGCACAAAGTCATTCATCGCTCAATTACCTCACTGTATATTCACCGAATGAGTTTCATCATGTGGCAAATGAAAGAGGCCTGCTGTCTCTCTCTCTTTCTTTCAAACAACCAACAATCGTCAGCCGCAGACGAGGCCAATTACACCACAGCGGTCGCTCGTTTGCACGTCTGTCTCATGTTCGACCAGCAAATTACCAGATATGGATAGATACTAATCATTTCTCGCTCGCACGGGATTTTGTTAATCATTGAGAGTTGCGTTTAGGGTCAAGGTAAAGCGAGAGATGTTTTTTTTTAGCTCTGAAATTCAAGGGAGTGCATTTTGTGTCACTCAAAAAAAAGATGAGAAATGGCTGATTAGCTTTGCTCACCATGGAAACCAACCCACTCTTGTTCTCTGCAGATATTGACATGGCCAGTTTCCACCAAGCTGAATGGATACACCCATGTACACTCCAGTTCCAGTGTAGAATTGGCACACAGGGGTTGTAAATATGCTATTGGTTTACAGAAAAGAAGAAACACAAAACAACTGTTTCTTAAATATACCATTCTCACATTCCAGTAAGTAGTCCTGCACGTTTTGTTACAGTCAATCCCTAAAATGGTTTGTTTAATGTTTTGTTTAGCATAAGACCAGGCAATATAAGAATTACAGTTGTGTTCATAAGTTTACATACCCTGGCAGAATAAGTGATTTATTTAATTCTTTGTCCATTTTTCAGAGAATATGAATGACGACACAAAAACTTTTCTTTCACTCAGTTAGAGGTTAAGTGAAGCCATTTGTTAAACAACTGTGTTTATTCTTTTTATATCAAAATGACAACAGAAACTACCCAAATGACCCTGATCAAAAGTTTACATGCCCCAGTTCTTAATACCGTGTATGACCACCTTTAACATCAATGACACTTAAAGTCTTTTGTGGTAGTTGTAGATGAGGCTCTTTATTTTCTCAGATGGTGAAGCTGCCCATTCTTCTAAACAAAAAGCCTCCAGTTCAGAGTCTTGACTTTCCTTAAGAAAGGAAAATCAGGGGCTCAAAAACGAAAAGAAAAGAAGATTAAAGAGAGAAAGGCAAATGAGGGCAAGCATTTGCTCACTCAGTTTTTTTGAAAAGAAAGGTGAGCTCCAAATGCATCATCGAGTATTGACATTGTTTCAACATAAATGTCTACTCCAGGTACATTTATGTTCGTTCTCTATTTGAATTTTATACCAATACTTTATAGTATCACACCCTACATAGCGAGCAAACAATATTTCTGGGTAAATAACAGGGAGTGAGAAGCAGACGGAGGCGGAGCTGGAAGCTCAACACACTGACACTCCAGGCAGCTCTTGTCTCCTGTTCTGCTGCAGTTCTCCTCAGAGTCAGAAGTTTACATGAAAACACTGTATATTTACCTCCATTGTCAAAATCTAACACCCGTGAAAACACAGATCGTTGGCGCCTATTTTACCGCATTGTTGTGCAAATTCACGCTCTCACATTAAGTACAGGATTGTTCTCAGTTTAATGCACATCTTAATGATTGAAAATGACTTATTTTTAAACGTAATTCAAAGACTAAATGTCTAGTTTGGCGGTTAGTGTACCCTGTGATTCTATAGTCTATAGCATTTATTTTAAACAGACAAATAATCAGCGATTAACTTGTACTCAGCCTACACTTTAAAAAAGGTATTGTGACAATAAAGGATATTTTAGCAACCATTTGAAGCCATATATTTCAGTTTCAGACCCTGCAGCTGCAGGCCCCTCATCATGGCCAAAGCAGAAAGCAGTGACAGTGAGACAAGGTCAGCTTTTAGCGGAATTGCCTGTTTTAACACTTAGTAATTAGTAATTAAGTGTTAAGAGGAAATAACAAAATGGCTACGTTGTTATTGTACACAGTTAATCTTTGAAAGGATAGTTCACCCAAAAATTAAAATTTTGTCATAATTTACTCTCCCTCAAGTTGTTCCAAACCTGTATGATTTCCTTTCTTCCGCTGACTTGACCTACATAGTATTTTTTTTACCTACTATGGCTTATTTTGTTTACATTTTAAGTGTTTTTCTGATAAAAATGCAATACCCCACCCATTGGTATCACTATGGTATTTGGTGCAGGGGCCCAGCAAGATGGTTTGTACCCAGGGCCCAAAATTTGGTGCTACGCCGCTGGTACAGAACCTTGACTTTATGCTGCTGTATCCAATGACTTGGACTTGTGCTTTGGATCATTGTCATGTTGGAAAGTCCAAGTACGTCCCATGCACAGCTTCTGGTCTGATGAGTGCAGATTTTCTGATAACATGCTGCAATCATCTTTTCCTGTGCCTTTTTAGCTCACACATTTAAGTAACTCTCTTGGTCCCAGCATAAAGTTATACAAAATGGCATAATTCACTTTTTTGGGGGGGCTGTGTGTGCAGAGATGTGTGCTGCCCATCAAAGCTCTTACAACTTCTTTTGAATCAAAAATCATCAAACGGACACACAACATGGTTCTGAAGAGGAGAGTAATGGCTGGGAAACAGATGAAACACAGATTAGAGAACTGTAGCTGGAGAAAACTGCAGCCTGCTGATGTAACATTCACTGATATGAAATTCTATATGATACATGTATCAAAAGCATTAATATACTTTTTTTTTTTTTTCATTTAGCTGACACTTTTATCCAAAGCGACTTACATTAAGGTTCTATTTACCAGTGTTACAGCTGGAACACCACTGGAGGCAAGGTGGGTTAAGTGTCTTGCCCAAGGACACAACGACAGTATGAACTGTGGGGAGAGCGGGAATCGAACCACCTACCTTCCGGTTGAAGGACGACCGCTCTACCACTGAGCCACTGCTAGCACAAAATAAAATAGCACAATGATAGCTATAACAGATTTCAGTTGGGACAATATGAGCACTTTTGAAATAGTTTTGCCACCTTTCTTCATACAACATACAAAGTAGAACACAATATTGCAACCAATAAATAGAATTTCCACTCAAGGATAATAGATGTTATTTAGTTCTAACTCACCAAATACTGACAAGCAAAGCATCCATACCAAGTACATAAAATACTGAATGTTTTATTGCAGTCTTTTGATCATTGCACAATGATGGCTATCATTTTTAATATATTGTGCCGTCTTAGATTGCATATCTCTTAAGTCTTTTGCTGTTTTATGAATATATTTAGAATTTGTCGCGACTCGGTGCAAATGCATGGCTTACCAGAGAAAGCATCCCATGTCTATATCTTCAGTTAAAACATTGTTTTTGTTGATATTTGTTTGCAACCTAGCCCAATATTTCATCTCATCAGAAAGAATGACTTATGCTCCTTTTAATGTTGAATTTTGTAACAGGCCTATCGCCTCATCCCAATGCATCAGATGTAACCTCTCCAGGACATTAGCATCATAGATTAGCCACGTTAGCTTGGGTAATGTAGGCACCTTATCTTATACTGCTCAGCACTGCCAACTCATCTGCCTTTCCATGAGAGAGATTGCACATTTGTGCTATCTTGTCATTGTAGTTATTTTAACCTGCTTAACTTTTATACCAGATCCATCTTTATTCAAAATTATAATATGAATAAACTGTAAGGAGACTGATTTGTAAGGATTTTGTGTTTCCATACGATACATAGGGTGAAGCTAAAACATAACCTCCTCAGTAAGATTTGTGTTGAGTGGATGTATTTTTAGACTAGTGTTGTTGTACCGACCTCACCATCAGTCCTCTTCTGTCACACTCTATCATTATGCGCTGCAATATGCGCCCAGCTGCAGAGACACATTGTTTTGACATCTATATTTATTGTCAGTTATAAAAATTGGAGGCGATTAGAGCTCATCCTCAGGTCCACATCTCGGTGGCTGACAAATCTTTATTTATAGCTGGAGTGTACAAAAGATGCACGTCTCTGCGGAGAATAACAAGTGCATGGCCCATATTATCCCTGTCACCTCGAAGTGCGCTGTAAGCATTTCCCACTGGAGTGTTCCTGCTCATCACCGTGCCAGGCAGACCGTCAGCGAGCACCACTTCCCTAATGATGTTGCACCGGGTCGCAATCGTTTGCCTCTCCCCTCGGGGTGGTCACACTGACTTACAGTACCTTAGACGACTGTTTCCGGAGGAGCTGGCATGTCTCTTAGAGCATATGCGGACGGCCGCCTACAACCATTTACCATTCTCCAACCAGTGTATAAAAAGTCGGTCTACAAACAGCAGAGGCTCATCGGGTTAAGTTTATTTTTGTCCCATGATAGGGCTTGACTGTTGAGCTACTGACATGACATTTGCCTGATTATTAATATAAAAATGTTCCCTAAGCAAATGTTTGTAAATTTGCCAAAATGGGGAATGATGTAGTCTGTGCTCAAGTCTCATTAAGCTTTTAAACAACGCTAACGCTACTCCTCTTTGGTGTCAAGTGTCTGAGCGCAGATGCCATCTTTCAACCTAATTATGCAAACATTCAAAGAAGAAAATCAACTTCTAACGAATAGCCAAAAATCAAGGTATAGTCTAAGTGTCACAGTTTGTGTTCAATCTCATCTTCAATCCCTCTTTACAGCTGTTCAGGGATGTGACGTGACTCGTCTGCTGGGTCGAGGGCTTAACTTCTAGTCCCTTACTAAGACTGGTGCCAGATGGGGCTTTAATGACAGTACAGTCACAACACTAAACTTTCACTGACTTACGAGTTGTACCTTAGGCAGCCATGTGTAGCCAAAAGAAGCCTAAGGGAACATTTTCTGAATCCTTTTAACCCTAAAACATGATATCTCCACAAAATACTACAGGGAACAAGCAGTTGAGTGGAGAAAGTTGGATTTATTTAAGGGAAGGGCTTTTGAGCAATAATCCTTTCTAGAACCAATGCTGAAAGGATTTGGCTCTGGGAAGTGATGCAGGTTAAAAAGAGTAGTACAGTATCGTATCTGTACTAACCCAACGTATGTAATGTACCAGTGAAAATTTGGCTGTAGACTTTATATTTCCCAAAGTAACTTGAGAAATTTGTCTTGTACAGTCACGGACTAGCATTAATCAGTCAATTCATACACTTTGTCCACAGTCCATTCACAAAAACAAAATACAAAACCAAATAAAAATTCAATACAATTAATACCCCACTACTGGAAAAAGTATCAACGATACACAAATTATACACATTACTATTACTCTGGCCTGCTCTGAGACATTTTGCACACATCCCTCAAAAAACAATTCACACTAAATAGTTCATAAACAATAACAACTCAGAAGTACTTATTAGTACTAGCTTTCCTATTCCAAAATTATAAATTATTATTGATTAGCTAATATGTCCATTTATGCTATCTGAAAACTATTGTTTTATTATGCAATAAAAGCTGCAAAAAAGTCTGGATGTAACCGTTATTTTATTGCCCTTTCATTTCAACAATATCGGTGAATTTGGGACAAATGGGCGGAAAATGTCCATATATTATACAGTCACTGGTTTAAACCTATACCAGTTGGGACCATACTATTCATATTGTTTGAATATTTATTGCCAATTTGAAGTCCTTTTTATAAATTGTATCATTTATGTTATGGTTCAGAAAGCAAACCTGCATATGTTTACATTAAATATCGTGTTTGGTCACCAGAGCACAGTGTGTTGAATGAGATGACGCACAACTATTTGACTATAATCTTTTGTGTATGACTTGGAAAAATCTTGTTCATAAAACAAGGTCACAATGGAGAAGCAGTGTCCGCCAAGTTTCTAGCTCATCAGAAGTTTTCCAAAAGACTCCAAAAATGAATGGACATCTGGGTTTGCTAACGTCCAGAAGGTATGCCCAGGGGAGCCACAAGATCTTTCATACAAGAGTTCAGGATATAGAATTATATTGTTGAAAATAAACAATGGAAACTGACTGTCAAGCATCAACACGGCCAAAGTTGTACATCAGAGGAACGTATCAAAAGAATTTCTTCTACAGAGGATGGTTTATAAAAACCTGGCTGTCTGAGTCTGAGTCTTTTCATGTCTTTTTATCAAACTGTTGATATGGAGCCAGCGTATACTGTATTTTGGTAAGTTCTTAGATGATTTTATTGCCTCGGTTCTCTAATGAATCATGTAGTATTTAACCTTTTGACCCAAATGAAATCACATGGTCACACCTGCATCCAGCAGCTTTTCTACTCAACGTTCTCTACTCACGCCATTTTCTCAAGTCACTTCCTTCACTTTGCTTTCTCGACTTTACTCAACTCTAGTCTCCCATTTCTACTCTACTTCCTCAACTTTTCTTGATTGTACTTTCTCTACTTTCTCCACTTCACTCACTCTACTCTTAACTCTATTCTACTTTACTATCTTATACTCAACTCTTTCTACCTGAATTTCTTTATCTACTTCTGCACTCTACTTTACTCTGTTTTCTCTACTCTACTCAACTTTCTTCTATTCCATTCTGTTTTATGTCAACTTTATACACCTGCTTTGTGAATTGACAACTGTACTAATTAAGCATAATAACAAAAGACAAGTAAATCGAAATAAATACGCAAATAAAATTTCAGGTGAACAACAAAATATAACTCATCTTTGTCAACTTTTCGGAGTGTTAGTGTTTTTGTGTTTTAGTGTTTTTGTTAGTGTCATTGCCCTGTTGCATAACCCAGTTTTGACCAAGCTTTAGCAGTGGGACAGATGGCCTCTGATTTGGCTCTAGAATACAATGGTTTACAGAGGAGCTCATAGTCGACTCAATGATTTCACAGCAAGTGTGTGCACATACAACATACATGACATTTTTGAAAAGGCCAGTAGTGTTCAGTGTGGTGAAAAGGAGGTGGACCTTCACAGATGACAACCCCCCAAACAAACAAAGTAATGGGTACTTTTCTACACTTGTTTTTAGTTTAGTTTAATATCTCCTAAACAAATAATGGTACAGTAAACAAAATTCAGAAAGAGTGCAGTTACTATTCGACCTGACTCTAAAAAAAGTATGCTACAGGAAGCAGACAGGGAACATAAACCACGCTCTGGAGTATTTCCAGCTCACCTGAAATGCCCCACTGAAAAATGACACTGTCATATAAGGTATTTTATTTCTGAGGCTTAACAGAATGTCAGCTAGTCTTCTGGTGCAGAAGTGAAGAAGTTATATCGCCACGTTCCAAAATCAATTCCAGCTCATGAAGTAAGAGATGAGATAAGCGGAAGAAGATAGATGGATTGATGGAAGTCAGAGATTTTTGACATCTCAAAAATAAATGTAATTTATACTCTGGGCTTGTGCTTAACCTTAATGATTATGTTGCACTTCACCTGTTGATTTTCTTATTTTTGTTTCTTGTGCTCCCATCTGCTTCACTGTAGTATTTTGACAGATGACAGTAGCAAAATAAAGATTGGTCAAGCATTTTTACAGCTTCATACAGAGCATTAGTTATCTATTTTCATAACTAGCGCCCCTAGCTCAGGACATTTGCCCAATGTCATTTCCCTCTCTCTCTCACTCTCTCCTAAATAATCTTCTTTTTGAGTCAAAACTCAGGTTAATGTTTCGTGAAGGAGGCAGATTTAGAACAAGATTTTTATTTGAATATAAAATAATTGAGGTTTTCATCCATTCCCAAGAAGAGACAAATATTCCAATTATGGTCTTGGTTGGTTTTTACGTCCGAGATCATGTAAAAAATAGTTTAAGGCCAACACAAGTCCAAGACTTCTACAAAGTAGTCTTAAGGCCGGTCTCGATTACTTCCTCATTACTCTGTGCAAACGGATGACAAACTGAGCCCAGCACACTCATGAAGCCCTGAGACAGCCTTGCCACCTCAGAAATAATGTTTTAAATACAGCAGCTTCCACTTAGAGCAGCTGTAACAAGTGGAGTAGAGATGGTCACTCCTGATGGGCTCTTCTTTAGTCCAACAAAGTGCTGTTAGTGCTCACTACAAAGCCTGTTTTAGCACCTAACACTACCCGGAATAACAGCGCCAGTGGCGGGTAATAACATCTTCAAGCTCCTGTGGCCACATTTGGCTCAGGCCCGTGGTTAACTTTGCAATCTACGCAGAAATGTTTTCTTTTCAGTTGCCTCTGATGGCTTTTTAATTGCTTTCTCTGACACTGTCACCTCTCCGCCTCGAGTCCATGTTGTGTTAGCGACGGTAGGGGAGCCCTCTAATGTAATCACAAAATAATCATAATTAGGAAAACATAATTGTGAGTGGTTATTTGGTTTAAAATGACCCTGAGGTACAAAGTAATCTGTTAAAATACAGCCTCGATGACAGAACATGGCTCAGAGACACGGAAAAACAGCCAATACTGAGGCTCTTGTTTGTGGGGAACACAACAAGCAGCACATTCCTCTGGGCTTCTTTTAATACTTTTGATAGAAAGCTTCTGGGTGTAATATTACACTGTTTTTACACGGTTGTTGCAGTGAAATACTGTTATTGAATTAGGCTTCCTGAATTGCGTCTTTATTATCTGCCTGAAGTGGTACAAGCACTGGGAAGAAAACATTATTTGTGGCAAAATATTAATAAAGAAATGGATGACAGGTAGACAGTCAGTGCAGTTACATGCAAGTACAGAAATTGTAATTATTGTCTTAGGCTGACAAGAACTGGAGTTTGAAAATAAACTTTATGATCAATTAAAGATGACTGTTTGCCATCTTTATATAGTCTCAGAATTGATAAAGTCTCTTGGAATTAGAGACAAAACGTCTTCACCTTGAAAACTGAGTCCAGATGCTTTTACTTCAACCTTTTTTTCAAGATGTCCTGGATGCCTGAGAACCTTCACAAACATCCTTTATAACCTTTGTCCCAGTTCCCCAGTAGCCCTTTGTACCAGACACCCATGTCCTTATCTTGACCAGATCTTCCATGTGTGTGTGTGTGTGTGTGTGTGTGTGTGTGTGTATTAAACTAATCATGTTTTAAAACAATACATTTACATTTATTCATTTAGCTGACGCTTTTATTACAAAGCGACTTACATTGTTCTAATGTAATTACCAGTGTTACAGCCACTGGAGGCAAGGTGGGTTAAGTGTCTTGCCCAAGGACACAACGACAGTATGAACTGTGGGGAGAGTGAGAATCGAACCACCTACCTTCCGGTTGAAAGACAACCACTCTACCCACTGAGCTACTAATATAACATCCCATACTTGATTATAAACCTTACAAAAGAATAAACCATATAATAAACATAATATAAATGCATGCATGTAGTGTTCGCTCCGCCTACATTAGTGTGTTTTTTATCTGCACTCTTCTTTTAAAATGTTTTTAATTTTTCTAATGTTTCTTAATCTAAATCTTGTAAATTGTCTTTTGTTTCTGTAAAGCACTTTGAGTTACCCAGTGTATGAATTGTGCTATATAAATAAAATTGCCTTGCCTTGCCATGCATAAGTGAATAGCTACAGTACACAGAAATAAAAACACATCATAAAATATTACACAACATATTGCCACCTTTAACATCAATGACAGCTTGAAGTCTTTTGTGGTCGTTGTAGATGAGGCTCTTTATTTTCTCAGATGGTAGTTTCTCAGATGGCTGTCTTGCATGAACTGCACGTTTGAGATCTCCTCAGAGTGGCTCAATGATATTGAGGTCAGGAGAATGAGATGGACAGTCCAGAACCTTCACTTTATGCTGCTGTTGCCAATGATTTATGATTTAATAAGAGTAAACACAGGTGTTTGACAATAAATGGCTTCACTAGGGACATCTTTGTAAATATATTTGTGATAGTGAACAAAACAAGCGTGGACATTAGCCCGAGTCCGAGTAAAGTTACAAGGACCCACACCCAACCCACACTCCACCAGATGATCAGGACCAGGGTAACTACACTGCTACACTTAATGGCAAACATTGCACTGGTCCGCTGGACTAAAATAAATAAACAATATTTTGTTGATTAAGCTTATGTATTCAGTCATTATTCAATCGCATACTAAAAATCCATGTGAAAAAATACTTCTGACTGTTCTCAGGTCAAATATTTATATACAATTAAAATGAGATTAATTTCGATTAATTAATTACAAAGCCTCTAATTAATTAGATACATTTTTTTAATCGAGTCCTGGCCCTAGTAATTTTCAAAATCAGCTCCAACAATGACAAAGAAGGGCTACATTATGTGTGATACGGTCCTGTCTCTAAAACGACTGTTCTCCCTAGTAGACTTGTAGACTTGTAGACTTGTAGACTTGACAAATGTATGACATGGTGGTGCTGATAATTATGAGCAGGACAGCTGTAATTAGCTCGCAAATGTCTTTACTCTCTTTTTCTCAAATAGCACCTTTTTTTCTCAGTAGTAGTCAGGAGATTCTAATGCAGCTCTACTAAAAGCTTTACAAAGAAATCAGACCAAGACAAATTCCTGCAAATGTGAAATAGTAAAGTCAAACTAGCTTCCTATATGTGTGGCAAGTTATAGAGAACAAAGCAGGGAATAGTTTCCAGGTTGGGAAGTTGTTTTACTGACTTTGTGATGTTCATTTTAACTCAGAAGGTTAAAATAATAACCTCAGTGTTCACCGTTTGCTAGCCTGGCCAGTAATCCTATCTTGTGTTCCTATACTATGATAAGAACTTTCTTAGTCTTTTCCCTGTTGATTCAAGTTTGATCTTCAGGGGTGGGAACAAATGGACACAGATTGAACTACATCTGAATGCAACTGCATAGAAAACCAGAATTCAAAGAGTAAAACAACATAAAACTATAAATCTGATTTGTACGATTGAAAATCAGGTCAACCTAGCAAAGAGTGATGAGTTAATGTGTTTAATGCCATGTTGGTGAGGCCTACAGGCACTTTGCAGTTTTTTTGGCCACACAAGGGCTAGTTTGTAGTTTTTTCTGCATTTTAGGCTTTGCAAAATGGTGACCACAGTTTATGTAACAACACAAGAGAAGAGAAAAGAACTGATCCTGTAAACTGACCTGTGGGACCTACACGGTAGGGTACATTAATATGTGACAAAATAGCTTTTTGTGCAGATATATCTTTGTTAGAATCCCGTCTCTAAATTTACTGTTTGTTTGTGTATTAGGATAGAATTTCCTTGTTGTACAAATGCTTTACTTTGTAAAAGAGCATTTATCACTTGCTAGAGTCATTTGAAAGTTTGTGGAGTTATTACTTTAGATCGCTAACATGTAGAGAAAAAGAAATGTATTTGTCCCAGTCTGTATTTGTCTCCATTTATCTCAAAACGTATTGAACTAAACATCGACCTTCCGTCTCTCTGTCTCTATTAACCCCAAGATAAATATTGATTTTACTAAGAAATATTATTATTATAATACACAGTGAGTCAGTAGCTCTTGTTATTAGCACACTGCACGTTCACACTGCAACCTGTACCGTCTGTAAAAACATTACACAATACATGCGAGATAAATCAGACAGATACAGTTAGTCTTGTTGATTTCCACCAGAGTTTGGGGTTTAGTTTAGTTTGGTTTAGTTTTAGTTGACTAAATATAACAAATCAGTCTAGTTTTTACTGTAAAATTAGATTTAGTCAACCTAAATATAAAGGGCAATGCATTTATTTATTTATTCTACTACTAATAGATTAGTAGTAGTTTTATTAAACTAACTTTACCGGACACCGTGGTGTCTTATGTTCGTACATGTTCACAAACACAGCACTAGCACATTACTGAAGTCTTAACACACTTTAGTCTACCTTTGAATGAATGTTGGGATGGCTTGCTGCAAATGCTGCTTAAGGTTTGTTGTGTTTTTCCCTGTAATGATAGTTCCACACAGGTTTCTGTGGTGTTTACATTGTTTGATATTTCAAAGCCGTTCTCTTTTCATTGCTTCTTGTCTTCCAGCGGCTAACAAATGTCTGACATCACTTCCACCACTTCCGTCTGTCTGTTCAAAATCATATCCCCTAAAACGTAAAGACCTAGTTAAATTAAAAACATTGTAGATAATTTATAAAGCTATAAACAACCAACTCAATAGCAACATTCAAAAATCTTCACTAATTGAGAAGGGGTCAGGTGCGGACTGGGACTGAAAAACAGCCCTGGACTTTGACTCAGCTCATTTTAGCACAGACTTTATAAAAAAGCATTTTATTCTAAGCATTTACAGTTATTATCGTTGTCTACAATAACTGTCATCAACAGTTTAAACAAAGATTGCCATAACATGAGCCCTATGTTTGCCCTCTACTGCATGAATTATGTTTTTGCACTTTATCCTAAATCTTACAGAAAATAACTATAGCAGATTAACAAACTACCCCCCCAACCTCCAGCAGATATTATTTTTTTGGCCAGGGCAACAATATTCAGTATAGGTAGTAAATTCCAGAGAAAAAATAATATTGTGTTAACATTTATTAGGAAAATCAAAAGGGAACTGATACTCTTTTTAATTGAAATTGTGTTTCAAATATTTCATTATGGTATAATACTGTTTATAAGAGAACGAGAAAATGCCTTTTATTCAGAATTTACTGCATGTATACTGAACAAAAATTTAAACGCAACACTTTTGTGTTTGCCACCATTTTTCATGAGCAACTGCTGAAAACTAGCCTGTAATAGTAAAATTTTATTTTTTTATTGTATTGTGCATAAATACATGTAAATATGTGTCTGTGAAGGTTCTCAGTCATCCAGGACATCTTGAAAAAAAGGTTGAATTAAAAACATCTGGACTCGGTTTTCAAGGTGAAGACATTTTGTTCCAAGAGCCTTTATCAATTCTGAGATCAACTGGTAAAAGAGCTGAGCTTATATCTCTAGAGGGAGAAGTTTCCACTGAAACCAAACCTGAAGCACCAGGTTGTTCTGGTCTCATGGTCGTTGGCTCTGAAAGGGAAGTGTGACTCCTGATGTGGGAGTCGTTAAGGCTCGCTGACGACTCTCATACCAGGAGTCACACTGTCCAGATGTGATAACATCTAAACACACTGTCAGTGAAGACCTCCAAAAATGGCTTACACATGAGCTAAAGTCTAACTCAAGAGGTAAATAAAAAAGTAGAAAAAGAGAACTGTCAGGTTTATACAAGTCTAAACCAGGAATAATCTTGTTTTTGTATAGCACTTTGAGAAGTTGCCTTTAAAGGCGCTTTATAAAATAAAGTTTATTATTATTATTATAATCTCTAAGCCAGACTGCCAGTAGTAAACCAGAACTACACATTGTGTCTACTGTCTAAACAAGAGCTTCACAGTGGTTCACACATAAATCAAGAACTGCCTCTAAGCCTTGAACCAAAAGATCAGTGTTAATGTATAAGTATTGTGGTTGATCTAATGTATTTTTTATTTAGACCTGATTTAGTCCTGGTACACAAAGATAGAGATCTAGCTTTGTTTGATCAATCTTCTATAGACCTGGTTTAATCTTGGTCTGGTCCAGTCCTGGCCTGGTTTAGCCCTAGTGTCCTAACAAAGCTCATATAGTTATGATTTGGACTTGGTTTTGTCACTTTATAAACACATTTTAGTCCTGTTTTATACTATTTGGAATCTGTAATATAATGTAATAAACTTAAATTTGTTTTGTCAAACTTTAAAAAAAAAAAAAAATATATATATATATATATATAGGTTAAACAAATATATAGCATGGGCTCCTCCCTTGTGTGTTCCTGTTCTCTGTACATGTTTCTAACTCAAGGTTCGGTCCCTGAGACTGGTTTGGACCTGTGCTCTCAGATTCACCCTGGTCTTGTTTTGTCTCTAGGCGTTGAAGCAGTGATGCTGCCAAATAGTTCTGTTATAACACTTTGAGGCCTCACTTGCAAGCAATTTCAACTATTTTCTCAGACTGCTCCTCCTTTTGTTTTATTACTTTTTTATTCATAGCCAACAAATCACATAAAAAAACAGCCGCCTGCCTCCCGTCGTCAAAGTCCCAATTTACTGCGGCCTCCGCCTCTCTTCTCGCATACTGACTCCTATTTGCTTAGACCCTGTCCCAATACCCGCACTACGCCCTGTGGCCTTCCACGAAAGGGTGTACTTGGTAGAAGTGCACTTTGGTGTAAGTGAAGCGTGCAGAATTAGCAAAATTAGCATACGTCATCGACATGGGTCTCAAATGCCAGCACGGATAGCGCTTCATGCAATATTGTTCTTGAAAGTTATGATAAATCTACAGCACAGAATTATTCACCAGAAAGAAAAAGCAGAGAAACCAAAATATACCAGACTGTCTTTAAGAAATATACTCAAGTGCAATAATCAATTATACATTTCAAATAATATTAAATAAAAATAACTTTAGGAAAAAAATATATATATGTAAAATTTTTAGGGCTGGGCAAGTTAACGCGTTTTTATCGCGTTAACGCATTAATGAATTAACGCCGACAATTATTTTATCGCGCGTTAACGTCGGCCGATTAGTATGGTGAAAGACGAATGACTGCACGTATGAGCCGCCCTCATCCAGTGCTTTAAGTGGGCCAGTACGCACCTGTACTCGGTACCGCCACTTCTCCGTGCGCCCAGAACGTGCTTTTAGCGTACTGGTACGCTCATTTGGACATCTGTTTTAATAGAGGTTTTAATCCTTTGCCTGCTCTGCCGCTTTCCAGAGCGCCCTTCACAATGCACGCTTCCTAATTCGTCCCACCAAGAGCAGAGACTACATTACCCATACACCCTTGAGTTTGGCAAGTGAAAGGGTTGTTGTTGTACCAGTGTTTTCTTTATGTTAAAAGTGGTAGGAAAAAAATAAGTCTCGACTTCAGCCTACACCCTTTTCATTCAATATAAGTTATGTTTAGATGAAAATATTGTATTCTTTTGTGTTGACCAAAATAAACTAACTATAGTTTTATGTCCTACACCCGACTCGTCCAGGCCGACTCTAGGATGAAGAAGAAGAGAGCAGGTTTAGACGAAACACTCTTCATTCAGACCCAGAGACAATATACAGTCCACAGACTGAACAGAGGGAAAGTGTATGCATCTATCTGGTTTATAGCCTTTTTATGTCCTGTTTCCCATAATCATGTCAGGTACAGCTGATTACAACTGGATTGTTCTTTGATTGGTTGTTTGAGTGATTCAGCTGTAGGTCTGTGTCTCCTGCTGTACCTGGAGAAACAACACAAACTAATACAGTTACCTCAAAGTGTCTCATTTAGGCCTCAACAGATTTATTCAGGACACTGCAGTGGTTTAAAAGACTCACAGACACTGGTTGTAGGCTGGGATTGTAGGACTTTGTTTTACCTTCTCTTCTCTTCCTAAATGAACAGAGAAAAATAAAGGATATAAACTTTCCACATCAGTTAAGTAACCAAACAACCCCACTGTGTGCAACAGCCTGTGTATGTATGTTACACTTTTATTTTTTTTGTGTATGTTACAAGTTTATTGTCAATTTGAACTTTCTAGAAACTTACTGTGATGTAACAGTGTTCTATGAACTTGTATTAGCTTTATTATGTCCGTAAAAGGTCTCTACTGTTGCTCTAATCCTGTGTTCACCTGGAGAAACCAAATTTGAGCACAGCACTGACAGAAACCAAAAACAAATGTTTTATACAAGACATTACCTGTTACAGCTCCTTTAATGTCCCTCTGATGGTCCACGTTCTGTCCAGTGGAGGATGCAGGTCACCATCAACAGCAGCTGGACACAAAAATGGAAGCTGTCAATGCCCAAAAGTGTTTAGCAAAGATATAACGGTACCATGTTTTTCCTTTCTCCTGTCTTACTGCCTGAGGCGTCACTTGTCACGTGACCATAAGTGGAACCTGGCAAACCCAAAACCTGCAAGCGCTGCCTCTGAGTAGGGGAACCAGTCAGACTAAGAGAAGGCTTAGTTCCCTATTTCATGCCAAGGAACCATCCCAGATGACTCTGAGGCTTTGTTTTTGTAGGTCAAATGTTGGGAAGTGCCTCTTTAAGCAAGACATTTTTACCTGAGTTACGAATAACGCAGTGCAAGTATAAAAGTTCTGTTCTGTCTTTTGAACCATTTGAAAAATCAACAGGCTTAAAGGTCAGTATTGTATTTTTACTTGTATCTTTCCTAGCCTTTATTATATAGAAGGACATAACATTGTATTCTCAAAACTTTCCCAAATAAAGCAAAGGCCGTATAAAAACAAGCCCATGATGACACTGTCAGCAAGCAGTGCTCTTAAACCCGTGACATGTGCTCTCTGTGGGAGCAGTATCCAGCTGGACCAGTGTCAACTCTCCAGATAAATCTCCTCGGAGCTGCACGCAGCCTGGACCACCCAGAAAGATCCAGCCTGGGGGTTTGTCAAGGACAGCCAGAGGCGCACTCAAAACTGGCCCTAAGCCCTAGTTTCTCTCAAAGTGACATGTGTTCTGTGGTTTCTCTAAAACTGAAGCAATCCCAACTTTATTTGAATACACGTTTGGCAAATGTTGTGATTAAGTACAAAGAACTCAATAGTTGTTTGTTAAATTAATGAATTGATTAGTGCCTTAAATAAAAACAACTACATTCAAAATTAAGCTTAATGTAATTTAAACTAGAAAATTTCATTAAGTAATATTAAATTCATTTTTCTGGTTTTAGTGATATGTGGTGTATACCCAAAGTTATTACTTGCAAAATAATAAACATAGCCCATGTTAGAAATTAAGAGGTATTCCATGATGAGCTCATAGATAGAAAATGCATTAGCTGCAAGGCTAATTGTTTAGCAGCCAAAGGAACTTCTGAATATTTAGGTTTAATGTCTGTAGAGATGCAGTGGCAGGACCTGTGTTAACCCTGTGCTGATGAAGACACATTAACGGGAGGCTATCGACAGAGGTGAGTAGAATCCTGTTGTTTCAGAATGTGTGGTGAATCACACACCCCTCTTAAACGCACCTGTGGTAGGAGCTACGGGACACGTCGTTGCCAATGAAAATTCCAAAGGAAATAAATGAGATGAGTTCACTTGAAAAAGTAAATTGAATAAGTTCTTAAACAACTGAAATGCAAAAATGTGTGTTCAACAAAGAAACACAAATGTGCTTCTTTACTACCGGTGCTCATTTTGTCTGCACTGTTGTAGATATAAAATTGACCAAATTTTAAGTGCAATTTCAGTGTTATTATTTGGAACTAAATACAGTCTTGTTCAACTGTACAAGATTAAAACAACAATAATAACCAGTGCATTGAAAATTAGCTGTTCTTGATGGAAGCAGTGTGAAATTGCAAACTGCACTTTCACCACGATAGTCATTTTCTTGTAGTGCACCAATGTAACAAAGAAATACTTAAATACATTTTGTTATGTGTTGCTGAATATAGGCCAGAAAAGATCTGCCATGCCTTTTCTGCTTAACTGAACTTGGTTTAAACAGAGCAGAAATGAATGCCTGAACCGTATCCTGCATTGACAGACGGGTATAAGATGTGACGCTGCACCTGGAGGTAATAAAAAAGTGATCCTCTTGTATGCAACATGTAGGGTCCTGCAGGATCACTGCCTGCCACTGCCACTTACAAACTGCATTTGTCATGGGCTCCGAACGGCGAGCAGGCAGCCAACATGTCCTCCCCAGTCTCGCTGCACCAGTTTGTATCTATCAGCTTCTCGTCAGGGAAAGAGACTGGGAACGACATTTGACGTTCTCTTTGCTTGAAATATCTCTAACTGGGTATCAGCAGCGTGTGTAAAAGCTAATTAATAAAGTCATTTTTGTAATACATCACATGTGAAAGAAAGCAGTGTTTAGATTACTAGCCACCGTCATTTACCTCGAAATACAAATGTTTTCACCAAGTAATAAAGCAACACTTTTCCATCTGTGGAGGCGTTATTATTCTTGGTATGTGCACTTGATAATAGCATCTGAGTCATTCACAAAATACATGAAACGCAAAGCGGCGCGGCACTGCTCAGCTGCACACCTTCGCGGAACAAAGCTTAAAACAATTAACAGACAACTTTCCCTCAATGATAAATGTCGTCGTTCATGCCTCGTAGCTTTATCCATTTATCTTTCGGTGCAAATTACACACATTACGTGGGATTTGTCTTTTTCAAATAGATCCAGAAGCCCACATTTGTTTTGTTTTGCGATTCTTGTGTAAGTTAGAGGAGCCTTACGTTGGAATGCATACATCTTTCAGGTTTATTAATATTACAGCATACGCTTTAATGACTTCAGGGGAAAAAAACAGCAACTGCCTCAGCTGACTGTAATGATTTAATTTAAGGAACGACCCATTTTACAAAGACAAATTCACGTTTGGGCATTCATCTTCATAAACAGCCAAACATTAGCACTTTTAGTCACATAAGATAATGTTTCTCACTTATGTTATAGAAATATATGTCTTTTTGTCGTAAATGAGAAAAAACATTTAAACCCTTTTCGGCAGATGATGGCAAGTTTTGGCAACGTTCGCAACACGGACGTCGACAAGGTCGGTTAACATTGAATCAATGGTGGTAGAAAATGATTTGGGAAAGTGGCTGTTCGCAGGGCTGACTGGCTTACACTTGTTTCTACTTTCAAGAGAAAAAAATAGAAACAGAAAGCTGAAATTGAAATGCATATAATTACGGGTAATGCATTTACAAGATAGAAATAATTGTTGTTTAAGATCAGCTCTTTCTTCATTTCTTTACATTTTGATTTGTATATTAGTATAAATGTGTACATTTATCTTGTTTTGTATTACCACATTGTTCAACTAGAGGCAGTTTATAATGAAAGGAAGGCTCATACGAAGTGCAGGTGGACCATGAGATGCACTCAGTGAAGGAAGAATAAACAGCACTGCTTTACAAAGGGACTACTATTCTACCACTGGAGGTATGACTGGAAAAACTCAACTTGCAGTTACGTATTAGCTGGCTAAGAAGAGCTTTGAGCAAAATGCAGTTCAAAGATGATCAGTTGACACTAGTGTAAGGCCAAACAATTGGTTCTGACAATTTAGCCTCACATTTTATTCACTTTAGCCTCTTATTTTATTCACCGAGACTCAAATTCAACATTTAACAGGAGGTGGCTAGTTTTGTAGCTGGCTGCGTTCTGGTTAATTTATCTGGTATTTTCTGACTAGAGACGTACTTTTTAAAGTTTTTGGATAAAAAGTCAAATATGTTAACCAATAAAAGTGTACATTATAGCAGAGCAGTTACTAAAACCAAATACTATATCCTTTCCTGTTAGACATGGAAAACATACCTTGTTCCTTTGAAAAGTGCAAGACCCAATGACTAATATGTTTGTGGGCAAAGTTTCATGAGACTATCTTTAGCGGGTCTGCCCACTGTAAACATGACGCCAGACACCATCTTTCTCTCTCTTGGTGGACTTCTTGTTGGAAATTTCCAAAAAGAGGACTGCATTGATGACATAATGTTTTTTCCTGGAATATTCTGATTCTTGATTAAATCCACCTCCACACGCTGCAGGTTTCTAGCTCCAGAGAACTCATGACAGCCCCAGAGAGTCACAGAGCCACCGCCACGATTCACTTCACCCTTATCCAAGATTCGTGGACAAAACTTTTGTGTTGAATTTGGATAAAAGAACTTGGAAACCAATTTGCCAATTTAATATGAATTACAACAAATTGGTTTCTTTTTATTAAAGAGATCTGCTCAAGAAATCTCAAGAAAAAAAAACGGTATATAGGTAAATAGTCCTTTAGACTAGAGCACGTTGTAACTATAGAGTCACACATTATCTGATATACAGTTGTTGCTCAAATTAATGAAATGATTGAATGTGTGTAAAGGAAAATGTACAAGAGAACTGTAGATACAATGATAGCTTAGTGTGTATGTACACAACGCCAGTGTTTTCACATTTTGAAACCGCACACTTTAATCCGCCCGAGGAGGTCTGGTGTGAACTGTGAAGACACTGTTCTCTCTGAAAACAATAAAAACACGCAACCAACGTCTCTATTGAAGCATAAAAAAACCCCACCCCCTTCTGGTCTTGATGCCAATGACCAACACAAGTAAGAGACTTTTGTAAAATGGGCTTAAGACTGGTCTCAGTATACCAGACCGTTTTCCTTTTTTTCTCTGGGATTTTTTTGTGGACGGACCAATCACAAGCCGTTTGTCTGCAGCAGGGAGTGGTTTGCTGACTATGTCATACACAAGTAACTCGGCTCGCGTGGTTGGTCCAAAACATTCAACATGACGGCCGCTGCTAAAGAGAGGCTGTTTATTTCTGCTCTTGCCTCGGTTTTAAAAAAACAGCAAAGTATAAAACTGATGAAACCACTCTGGTGTCCGCTCTACTGCTGGCCATGTTAACTAGCAGCACTAACGTGGTTTCCTTGTTAACAACCGGCTGTATGGTGTTGTCTTTTTTCAGTTCACATCTGTTGTTTCTCGGATTGGTTACCATTCTTCTTGTAAGCCCCGCCCTTAAAATCGAATGCAAGCAACAGGATACCAGACTAACGTCTAAGTATAGAATAGGAAAAGAGTTAGTTGCGGCTGGCCAGGCTAGGTTTCATGTACTACGCACTAGGATTTAGAGCTACTCTTGGGGCCTATTTCTAGCCAATAAACGCAAGGCACAATAATGAAGTACGGTTTCTGAGTTCTGTTTGAGGACTGATCTTGTACGATTTGACAAACCAGCTTATTAAGTAAAATATTGCTAACTGGCCTAAATTTAATGCATTTTAAGGTGCAACTGTAGGTCACGTCATCCCTGTGAGTCCCCTTCCATTTTCAGATTATCACAAGCCTATAAAAATGCCCCTTTCAGCACATTTACAGCTACTCACTCTAGTAATATACATACACATATCTGCTGTCTATAATTTATTTCCATCCTCTTTCATCTTCTCTCCGTTATCTCCCTCTGACATATCACAACTCATCTCAAAAGTTATTCTCAGCCTATTAGCATTCAGAATAGACAGCGTCTCTTTGCATGTGAATACAGCTGTTAAGAAATTGCCCTGACGCAGATCTGGAGAGGATCAAAGATGAAAAAGGTTACGGTAAACGACAAAATCTCATGTGGTTTTAAAGTAAGGGGACACTGATTTGAATAATCCTTTGTCTGACAGGTGTTGTTTTTGGACAGCAGACTGTATAATGAGGCCAACACTCTGAATGACCCCCGACTCAATTACTCACAGTAAGAATAACACGTCACAAACATTTACTTCTCATCTTTTTATTCTGTTGTGATTCCTTGTCTTTGTTTGTGTATCGTTTCTTGCTGTTTATTCTTACCTCTTAGCTTTTAGTGCAACCAAGTTTGCAGACCAATTAGTGCGTGACAGCCCAAACTTTGCCATTACAAGCCTGTGCCGAGATGTTAGCTACTTATTTTAGTCACATATACACATTTTTAATGCTCAAAGCTTGCATAGCCTTCAAGATTTTAGGCCGTCAAATTAAGACATTCCTTTTCATCACCAAAGTTCATGGAGTACACAGAGCAAGCACTTTAACTTTTTATGCCCCTCAGTGGTGCGTTTAAAAAGTTATTTGCGTTCTCAAGGGAGAGAATCTGGGCAAGTATACAACACAAATGGTGTTGTATTTTTGAAGCTGTGTTGTAATGGATTTAGGGAACATTGTAACAAAATGTATCTTGGAAACTTTATTGTAAAAGGGTGTGTTATTAGGAATTTCTCATGTTATCACTTTTACTGGTGGCTACTTATGGCACTGAAACAACACATTCGGTAAACGGCCTTACTGCCAAAGGTCAAACAACAGAGCACCAGATTGAGCTCTCAGGAGCAGCTCCTAGTGCCCGCTTTCAGAAATAATTTTGGTCAGGTCATTTTCCACATGTACACTAAAGTCTGGAATAATATTCCTCATCACATCAGAAAAACTTAGACATTTTCTTTTTGACAGCTACACTTGTTACCCCATAGTCACTGTTTTAACAGTGAACGTGTGTGAAAATGTGGCTTGTAACTTTTGTGGTTGTGTATATTTGCTCTTGATATGAATGCATCTGTCTTTATGCTGCAGAACAGGAACCTGCTGGAAAACAGTTTTAACTGAGTCAGGCCTGATTAACTGTGGACTCACTCTTTTCCTGTATGATAAATAAAATGAACTATTTCCTCAAAGCCCAATGTTGGAACAGATACACCTCCCAATGGTCTGATAGGATGTTCTGTTTTAGTATAACAACGGACACTCGAGGTAAAACACAAAAATTGATTGTGGAAGCCCACTGGTCAAAACAGAAAGGAATGGGCCAGGACTAGGTATAACATCAATGTTTGATGTGAGGCTTGGTAAGATACATAAGTTAGTTGAATAGAGAATAGGTTTCTCCAATAGACTCAATGCATGAGTTTTTTCTCATCAATTAGACTACGAGGGACATTGTTGTCAGGTAACAGGCAAAGTACTCACAATGAAGACGGAGGAAGATGTTTAATATTCTGAGGCACAAAATCACAATCCAGAAGACGAAGTTGAAACAAAGCTGAGGTCAGAACACACTAGAAGACCGGTACAGTTACCACGCGGAACTGGCCGGCAATCTCACACATGGGTAAAGACAATCTGGCCCAGACAGGGGAAAACACACAGACTATAAAGGGGAAGACAACAAGGCACCGGTGGAACACATTAGGGGCGGAGCAGGTAATCACACAAGGGCACAAAGTCAATCAAGAAACACAGACAGGGGTTAGACTTCACAATAAAACACAGGAAGCAAGATAAAATACATGGACAGACTAACTACAACAGACCAAGAGGGTGGGACATGACAATTGTTGTTTTTTTATTTTAATTGTTTTCCAAATCTTAGCACCACTATTTTGTCTTTGGGGGTTCTTTGTCATCCAGGACATGTTCAGAAAAAGGTTTCAAAGAAGGTATTTGGACTTAGCTTTAACTGAAGTCCAAGTCCCTACGATAAGGGACGAAACATCTTCAGCTTCTAACCTACGTCCAGATGCCTTCTTTGAAATTTCTTCTTGACTGCCTGATTTTATATTTTTATTCTTGTTCCCTATTTCAACTTAACTCCTCAGCAGCAGCATTGCGGCCTTTCTTGCTTTAAAAAAAACTTAAAACAGGACCAATCTGAAGTTTAGACTTTACCGTAACCTTATACTACATGACCGACGCAACCCTACACATCATCTCTGCCTCCTTAAACATTTATCTCTTTTTCACTTTGCTTTGGGTAATTTCTTTTAAAGGAACCTCCCATCTTCATGAGAACACTCAAAGGTCAAGGAACAACAGTTAGGAAAGGACCTTTATCTCTGACTATCTTTTGAAGTACTTGAAATTAGCCCTTGTTTTGAACCTATCGTCTGACCTGTCCAGCTTATGTTCAAATAAGGGGTATACATTCAGCAGTAGCTAGACTATTGTCTGGTATTAGTAGGACTAAAGCAATAATTTGGCTTTTTACATGTTAAACTGACTGGTTTCCATTCCACTGTTCAAGAAACACTCCAAGACAAGCTGAATTAAACTGACCATCATTTCATTTTGAAAAGTGGAGAATTCTGCAAGGCCAGTGTTAATGGCAACAAACCACCACTATTTTTTTTACATCCATATGATAAATGTGATAGAGCTCTTTTATTTCACACCTACAGTTTTTCCTTTCCTTCCTTCTACGTCTTTAATTGGTTGCCTGTGTAATTTATTAGCTCCATTAAGCCAGCCACTTTGCATTCTCTTTGTAGCTTGAAATAAAACGCAGGACGTAAAGAATTATGCAAGTAATATTTTAAAGGTTCAAAGCACACAAGACACATTTATGAACCAAAACTGCAAAGATGAAATTTAGTAATTGTCTTTCCACAGAGCGATGTAATGTCCCATAACTGGGCGATCACACAGTCGGGAAGGCTTTTGTCTGGGTTCTTGTCATAATCATACCGAGCGTTAATGATGGAAGGGCTTGAAGCAGCGTTTTGGTAAAGTGCCCAGACTGGAGACAAATGCTGAGAGAGAGTTACTGTCCAATATGTGCGGTGCTTTGAATGAGAAATACTACCGGTGGAGCTGTGAGAGACAGATCCGAAGATGGTCGTCCCTTCAGGGTCATATCAAGTAACTGGGGTGGTCAGTTTTTGGTTATTTTTGAAGTGTTGTTGTCTTGGTGAACAGGGCTGGCCACACAAAAGAGGAGGACTTTTGTACAAAGTGAAAATATAAAATTCAAAAGTGTTTTTAGCCATTTGTTTAAAGTATTTGGACATTTGACACGCCTGAATTTGGAGAGAAGGGAGCCTGATTCACAAAAACACTATTAGCGCAAGAATCACAGTCTCCGTAAAGAACTCGGCTCATTTGTTGTTAGCTTTGTATTAGCGTCATCAAGCTAAGTGAGCAACACCCACGCTCTTCCCTTCCCCGCTTCTCAAGACAGTCCTATAACTTTAAACTATAGAGCTTTGGAACCGATGTCACTGCGCAATTCATTGTGGGTCACCAGCAGTGGTGGACGAAGTACACAAACCAAGTACTTGAGTTAAAGTACAGATACACTAGGTAAAATATTACTTCAGTAAAATCCAGAGTACTCCCTTTTAACTTTCACTTGAGTAAAAGTACAGTGCTTGAAGGACTCGTTTTTCTTTTCAATAACTTCAAAATAACACCGCAAATAAGGCCACGGATGTTGTGGCACTGGCACTTTAGATTCAGGAGTTTGTGATTGTTCCATCCTAATGAAGAGTGAAGACAATCGACACTCTCAGAATGATATTCTGTTGCACTGACGCACTAAATAAGCGATAACCAGAGTTACCAGACAAAGTTCAAAACAGAGCGCACGCTGTATCCTGATTAGTGGTTTGCCACGTGATTGCCCTCTTCAGTTTTTTTCTATCCACTCATAGATAGAAAAAAAAAAATTATATATATATATATATATATATTGTGTGTGTGCCTTGCGAACGTATTCAGCCCCCTTGAACTTTGCGACCTTTTGCCACATTTCAGATTTCAAACATAAAGATATGAAACTGTAATTTTTTGTGAAGAATCTATAACAAGTGGGACGCAATTATGAAGTGGCACGAAATTTATTGGATATTTCAAACTTTTTTAACAAATAAAAAAACTGAAAAATTGGGCGTGCAAAATTATTCAGCCCCTTTACTTTCAGTGCAGCAAACTCTCTCCAGAAGTTCAGTGAGGATCTCTGAATGATCCAGTGTTGACCTAAATGACTAATGATGATAAATGAAATCCACCTGTGTGTAATCAAGTCTCCGTATAAATGCACCTGCACTGTGATAGTCTCAGAGGTCCGTTTAAAGCACAGAGAGCCTCATGAAGAACAAGGAACACACCAGGCAGGTCCGAGATACTGTTGTTGAGAAGTTTAAAGCCGGATTTGGATACAAAAGATTTCAAGCTTTAAACATCCCAAGGAGCACTGTGCAAGCGATAATATTGAAATGGAAGGAGTATCAGACCACTGCAAATCTACCAAGACCTGGCCGTCCCTCTAAACTTTCAGCTCATACAAGGAGAAGACTGATCAGAGATGCAGCCAAGAGGCCCATGATCACTCTGGATGAACTGCACAGATCTACAGCTGAGGTGGGAGACTCTGTCCATAGGACAACAATCAGTCGTATACTGCACAAATCTGGCCTTTATGGAAGAGTGGCAAGAAGAAAGCCATTTCTTAAAGATATCCATAAAAAGTGTTATTTAAAGTTTGCCACAAGCCACCTGGGAGACACACCAAACATGTGGAAGAAGGTGCTCTGGTCAGATGAAACCAAAATCGAACTTTGAGGCAACAATGCAAAACGTTATGTTTGGCGTAAAAGCAACACAGCTCATCACCTGAACACACCATCCCCACTGTCAAACATGGTGGTGGCAGCATCATGGTTTGGGCCTGCTTTTCTTCAGCAGGGACAGGGAAGATGGTTAAAATTGATGGAAAGATGGATGGAGCCAAATACAGGACCATTCTGGAAGAAAACCTGATGGAGTCTGCAAAAGACCTGAGACTGGGACGGAGATTTGTCTTCCAACAAGACAATGATCCAAAACATAAAGCAAAATCTACAATGGAATGGTTCACAAATAAACATATCCAGGTGTTAGAATGGCCAAGTCACAGTCCAGACCTGAATCCAATCGAGACTCTGTGGAAAGAACTGAAAACTGCTGTTCACAAATGCTCTCCATCCAACCTCACTGAGCTCCAGCTGGTTTGCAAAACTGATAGAGACATACCCCAAGCGACTTACAGCTGTAATCGCAGCAAAAGGTGGCGCTACAAAGTATTAAGTTAAGGGGGCTGAATAATTTTGCACGCCCAATTTTTCAGTTTTTTATTTGTTAAAAAAGTTTGAAATATCCAATAAATTTCGTTACACTTCATGATTGTGTCCCACTTGTTGTTGATTCTTCACAAAACAATTACAGTTTCATATCTTTATGTTTGAAGCCTGAAATGTGGCAAAAGGTTGCAAAGTTCAAGGGGGCCGAATACTTACATATATATTTATCTGCTCAATGCCAAAACAAAACAATAATAGCACAGCAGCAGTGTGCATTAATAAAACATAAAGTATACTTTTTAGTCTTAGCTTTGTCTCCATTTGACCAGGTCAAATGGTCAAATATAATTTACAGGCCACACAAAAGCTTCTTAAAGGAGTGCGCCAAAGTACATGGCTTATGGAAAAGGTTAAAGCAAAAGCAGCTGCCAAAGCAAAACTCAGTTTTCAAGGTAAAGAAGTTTTGTCTCTAATTCCTAGAGACGTTATCATTTCTGAGATCAACTGGTAGGAGAGCTGAGCTTATACCTCTAGAGGAAAAAGTTTCCCTAAAACTAACTTTGATTGGACCAGGCTGTTCTGGTCTCCTGATGTGAGATTCGTTAAAGGCTCAGGAGAGTCGTTAGTGTCACTGCTCCATTCAGGTGTTGTTGTTGTTCTAGAGAAGAACACTGTTATAAATACTAGGCAGCATGACTCTTAGGCCACCTCCTCTGTTCAAAGAGGGCTTTCACATTTAAACAAAAATGGCTTCCTTCACACCTCTCTCAAACCATCTGGCCTCTCTGGCCAAAATTTGGACATTGCTGTCCTTTCTCTTTGAGGTGGAGGTGGACCGCAGACTCAGGTCCTGCAGGATTGGCTCTTCTGTGCTGATACATCCTCTTGTGAAGCTGTTGTTTTGTTTCTCCGACATACAGTAACTGTCACTGCACTCTTCACTGAACTGCATAAACTACATTACTCTGTTTGTGTGAGGGGATCTTGTTTTTAGGATGGACCAGTTTTTGACGCAGAGTGTTCCCAGATTTAAATTGGAATGGAATGTTATATTTGTAGAAAATCCTTTTAAGTTTTTCAGATAAACCAGGCAGCAGCATAAGCCACAACACTGTGTGAAGTACAGGGTTAGAGGAAACCTTTTTTTTTACTTATTAATACTCAGTTGTACTGAACAAAAATTGAAACACAACACAAGAACTTTTCTATGTACACAAAAAGCCCATTTTTCTCAAATATTGTTTACAAATCTGTCCAAATCTGTGTTAGTGAGCACTTCTCCTTTGCCGAGATAACTCATCCACCACACAGGCATATCAAGACACTGATTAGAGAGCATGATTATTGCACAGTTGTGCCTTTGGCTGGCCACAATAAATTGGATAATAATAATAATTGGCTTGTAATTTATTCTTTGCATAGCGGTCCTAATTGGTCAAAGCCACCCAAGTTTGGTTTGACTGATATCATCTATAGCAAATAATAGAAAAAATATATTTTTCTGACAGTTTATGAAAATTGAATTATCTTTTGCACATAATCAGAAGGCCTAAAAGTGTTATGCCACTTAGCAGCACTAATGCCATGACACTTCTGCGATCACAACGACCACACAGTCACACATGAACCCTGCGCTGTGTGTGAGCTCTCTATCCGCCTTCTGCTTTGCTAATGTCAGATTGTGTGTGGCTCAGCAGGATTTGTATTGGCACTACCTCAATACTGTGGCATTATTCACTGGACCAAATGAATCTATGAGCTGTGAAATCATTCAAGGGCCGTAATGATGAGCTATCACGGATCTGCCCGTGCTTTTGTTGCTATAAAACAAACTGATAGAGTTGGGGCTTTGAAAATGCTGACACTTAGGGATGGGGAAAAGCTGCAATAGCAGATTAAAGATTTATACTCTTTCACACTTTCTATATCTCAGAACATATTTCTTCAGAGCAATAGGCATTTGATTAAACCCTAAACACACAGCCAGAATAATATACATATACAAATTATCAGTAAACATAGGATCTTTGTAACCTTTTGATTGTTATTATATAAGATTGTTACTTGTAAAAGAATGCACACAGCTATTACGTGCCATTTTCATCAGCTTCTGTGAGCGATTAGCTTTGCATGAGTTTCTTGATTTGAATCACTGCTTGAATAACTTCCAGCCGCCTGTAGGAGTTGAGAATGTTGTGAGATTGGAGAGAAGCGGGTAAACTGCAGGCTATAAAGCAGACGGAAGGTGCTTGCTAATGTGGAGTGTACAAGATGAGCTGGTGGTGGTGCAGTACATGCTTCATCCTCTTGTTTACTTTTATAATTTTGGCCTGTTGTTAGCTGAGTTTACCACCACGTTATGAGCTATCATTGATAGTTTAGTTGGTATTTTTTCGGGAGGTTTGCAGTGATGGCCAGAATCAACAAGTTAAAAGTTGGATGTGTAGTTTCTGGCCTTTTTGACAACATCTGATGGTGAATGTGCAGATAGCAATCCCACAAATTGTGGTCCTAATTTATTTATTTATTTTTTTGTTTTGTTTTTTCTGGAGCATGTGAACCAGTGTTTTTTTTGGCGGCCTGTTTTAATTTAAATTTTTTATCTAGTCTTTGTGTGTGTGAAGCTGTCATTTTAGTTTTAATTTGTTTTAGTCACATTCATACTCTTTTTAGTCTAATCAAGTTTCAGATAACTAAAAGTCTGAGCATTTCACTCAGAATTATTAAGTTTTAGTCAACAAAAACTGATGACATTTAGTCTAGTTTTAGTCAATGAAAATTGTATTTGAGGTAGGAACTAAGAACCAACTTTACACACGTTTTCAGCTCCAGTGGCTACCGTTTAAAGCTAATGTTAAAATGAGACACATTAACCTCAACCTTGTGAAAATAACGTTACTTTAATGTCTTGACCTACCTCAATTTCATTATAGAATGCCTTGAGTTGTCTCTTAAGGTTTGTGGTGTTTTTTCCTGTGATTTTGTGGCCGCATTTCTCTCCATGTTTTTACACAACACATTCCCTTTTCATTTCAACTTCTATGTAATGAACGTTTTTCCAAATGTCTTTTCTCCCATAAACGAACCCCGGCTGGCCGACCATTGGTCCCTTTCTCTGCGTCAGACTTCACTTTGTTTTTGTCTCTGCGAGTGGGGCTTGAGGAAGTGTTGCCTGTGTGTGCGCAGTGCAGACACAGGAAACAGAAATACTGCCAATTAATAATAACATAACTAAACAAGATGAAATAACTTTATAACATTTATAACATATAATTAGTTTGGTCTCGTTTTGGTCAACAAAAATGAAGAAACCTTTTAGCATAGTTTTTATTTTGTAAACCACATTTGGTCTTGTTTCTATTTGTCAACATTATTGCATTATACATTTAATGATAGTCATTGTCACATGACCAGCATCTACGCTATGTAAACTCGGGTGCCCTGTCAGTGGGTCCCTGCTCGGTGGAGTTACGTGCAGGTAGAGTTGATGGTCTTAAATCTCTTCGGTTCCACTCTGGGCTTCTGTAGGAACAGAAGATAATGAAATTCGAATGGCTCCTTCCTCTTGGATCTGTGGAACATCACATACGTATCTATATTTCCAAGGTGGACAAATGCAAATGACTATTTAAAAACATAGTGACTGGTGTGTTCTATTTAATGCTACTGAAAGTACTACAAGTACAAGTACAACACATGCACAGAAGCTAAGATTTTTGCAAATCAATGCTAGTACCTAGAAATGTTTATATCAGGTGTGACGGACAAGATAAAAAAAAAGTTTTATTACTGTATGTACAGTATGTTAAAATAATTTTTAGTTCAGATCAACACAAGAGACGATGAAGACGGCATACAATTTAGAATGAATGGTCAGGTTTTAATTCTTGCAAGAATTAAGCAAATCACACACATGTAACAATGTTACAAGATAAGGTTTACTTGCAAAGGTAAACAATACATTAGATTTTAAATCATGTTGTACATACAGTGGTAGGAGATGTATCGTTTATGCCTTCTCATGACAAGTTCCCAGGTGCAGGATGTAGTCAGTGGTTAGTTATGTCTATACCTGAGTCTATGTTAGAATTAGCATGCACATGACATGAGCAGGACTGACATGACCTGAACAGGACTAGGAGCAAACAGTAATTAATAACTATAGGAAGTATATAATTTCCCTAACAATGTATAAGCTAATGGTGTTGTTGAGAGCTGTCTCTTAGTGAGATGGACAGCCCTGACCAGCACAAAAAAGACAAAACAAGACATTTATTTTTGTATAGCCCAATATCACAACAACAGTCGCCTCAAAGGGCTTAACAGACTGCACTAGACAACATCCCCTGTCCTTAGACCCTCCATCAGGGTAAGGAAAAACTCCCAAAAAAAAAACCCAGCTGGAAAAAAAGAGAAACCTCAGGGAGAACCACAGAAGGAGGGATCCACTCCCAGGACGGACAGGCCGTGCAGGAATGTGTCCAGGACAGTTGAAAAATACATAGAAATACACAAACATTTTCACAAATAAAAACATTTATATTGGCAGTGTCCAGTGTCCACTCTGGGTGCAATAGTGGATGGGGCCGCAGGCAACATCAAGGTAGATGACAGATGGGTGGGGGCCCTCACAGTGGAGCACAGGCGCGGGGGGGGGGGGGTCACACACATCACTCAGCAGGTAAGAGGTTTGTGTCCACCCTAGTAGGAGGGAGAAAAGAGGAGAAAAAAACAAACTGTAATAGGTAGATGTGATAATATGAGCGGATTTAGTGTGTATCTACAGCCACAACCAGTGTAAACGTGTACCTACAGCTACAACCAGTGTAAACGTGTACCTACAGCTACAACCAGTGTAAACGTACCTACAGCTACAACCAGTGTAAACGTGTACCTACAGCTACAACCAGTGTAAACGTGTACCTACAGCTACAACCAGTGTAAACGTGTACCCACAGCTACAACCAGTGTAAACGTGTACCTACAGCTACAACCAGTGTAAACGTGTACCTACAGCTACAACCAGTGTAAACGTGTATCTACAGCTACAACCAGTGTAAACATATACCTACAGCTACAACCAGTGTAAACGTGTACCTACAGCTACAACCAGTGTAAACGTGTATCTATGATCAATCAGTCTCCATACGTTTGGTGAAATAAGTATGTTTTGAGTTTGCTTTTGAAAACCTCAACAGAGTCAGCTCGCCGCACTTCACGCCGAGCCCATTCCATAAAAATGGGGCTCTATAAGAAAAGGCTCTGTAGCCAGCAGACTTCTTCTTTACTCGAGGAAGTTGAAGGAGGCCAGCGTCCTGAGAGCGAAGGGTACGAGCTGGAGTATACCGGGTGATGAGGTCAGATAGGTAAGAGGGCGCAGTCCAGAGAATAACGCATTGCAGTAGTCCAGCCTGGATGTGACAAATGCATGAATAAGAATTTCAGCATATGCTAAAGAGAGGCAGGAGTGAATTTTGAGATATTCCCCAAGTGAAAAAAGCCTAGTTTAGTGACCTCACTAATGTGCTGCTGCAGTGATAGTGTGGAGTCAAAAATGACACCAAGGTTCCTCACAGTGTTGCCGTGCTCCAACACACAATTGTTGATCAAGACAGTAAGATTGTTGAACTTATGCCGATGACTGGCAGGACCAATTAACAAGAGCTCTGTTTTATCCGAGTTCAAATGGAGGAAGTTTTGAGACATCCATGTTTTAATTGAAACGAGGCAGGCCTCTAGACGCTTGATGTCATTAAATCATCCATAGTAGTAGCTAATACCTTTGCCAACCTTAAATGCTAGCTTTTTTTCATATGTTTATACTGTATCTATTGCGTCAGATGAAGCTGTTAAATTGTAAAACCTCATCCCAGAGTGAGATGGATATGTTTGGGGCAATGACTAGCATCTGCAAGTTAACAAGACAAATACAGAGGCTAGTGTCTGGACCAGCTGGTGTACTTAGACGTATTGCAAGTATGTAATTTTATTTTTGAGACATATAGCTAACATTGCTTACCCCGCCTACATAAATAAATATAACAGACCTAAACCTAAACTGTAAATGTAGGCCTATCAGAGGCATGGTGTTTTGTGAAATGGGATAAGACATGATAACCCAATGAGTGTTATTTTGAGACAATTAAACACTAAATAATATTCATCTATATAGCCTTATACAAACGTTTACACAATCCCCTTTAAAAACAGACCTTATCATGTGAATTATGCATGAATCAAATTATGGTTTTCATCAAAAGGAGATCTACAGACCAAGGCTGTGTTTTATACCAGTTTGGGTTTCTATGGGATTTTTACTTCACTATTTAAGGTAAAAAGCAAAGTTGGTTTTAAAGGCTTGTAATCAATAATATCAAACTTAGAAATACAAGAAAACTCTTTTCTCAGTCCAGAGTTGTTTTTTTGTGTAGTTTTTAATAATAGCTGATGATGCTTTTTAGTGTCTAATTTAAAATGGTTGCAGATGTCTGTCAGTTTACAACATCTGTCCCCAATCATACTGAAATAAAATGAGGTAAGGATTTTTCCAAATAAAACTGAATGTTTTTCAGATGTTTAAAAAAGAAAAAAGAAAAAGATTGTATTAGCATGTCAACTGTTACTTCCTAAACTATTTTAAGAGAAGAGCACAGTGTTGTATGATAGGATACATGAGGGCTGACCTCTGACCTTTTGCAAATGACAAAATTATACTTTTTTAAATTTATGTGAAAGTGAGAAGACAAAGAGTTGAAAGGATTTTAAAAAAAGTTGCATTGTTTGAATAACAACAAGAAGTGTTTAAAGAGACAGTGTGTAGTTTTTTAGCAGAATCTAGTGGTGACAAAGCAGAATGCATGTCCAGAGTGGAACCCTTCCACAGTTTTATATAGAGCCTTATACTTACTCATTATTGTTAGTGTTTCTTTTAGGAGTTTTTGATACATATTATATATATATTGTTTTTATTACTTATAATACTCATTACATCATTGCCAGTTCAATGAAAAGTGTTGTTCAATGAACTGGCAATGTGAATTTTTGATTAATATGTCCGTTTATGCTATCTGAAAACTATTGTTTTAGTATGGAGTAAAAGCCGAAAAGACCGGATGTAACCGCCCTGTCGTAATGACAATATCGGTGAAATGGGCGGATTACATCCATTTTATTTACAATCTATGGTGTTAATGCTATCTTTAAAACCACTGATGGACACTAGACCAAATGACCAATAGTTCCCTTTGCTCCCATACACAAGAATGCATCTCCTATCTTTACAAAGTAAAAGAATCATTTTGATGATCCTTAAATCTCTTGAGAAGTTTGATGTTGGACTTGTGGTTCATTAATTACATTTCACACAAACTTTGATGCTAGCTGTGTGGGTGTTGATGTCATAAATTAGACTTTTTGAGACTTTAGTTAGACAAGCAATGTTTATCATGCAAATATTTCCAATGATTAAACTGTGCTGTTTGTGTGGTGACCTGCATTAATTCTGTTTTGGAATTATTTTCTAGCCCTGCTGATTAGTCTTTACACAACATAAAGTAGTTTATCAAAAACAGTATACATCTAATCATGTTACATAGCCCTTCAATGCGCGCCAGTTCTGTAACTGGAAGGTAGTAGGATCGATTGCGCCCCAAGTTCATACTGTCGTTTGTCATGCCAACTCGCCATACTTCATTTGTCAATAGGGAATCATGTATTGATGGTAAATCTGTCTCCTGCCTGAGAGACAGTCTCCAGCCCGTCTTTCAAGTGTGACTCCTCTCAGTTTTGAGGGCAGCTCACAATTCCCCAGCATAATAAGGTTGTTATTTTGTTCCATGTGCTACCCCATGTGTAATCATAATGACACTTATCCCCATTTACATCTAGCAGACCAAATGCCGTTGTAGTGGATTACAAGATGGCAGAATTAGGCAAAAAAAATTATAATTTAAACAAAGCAAGCAAAACCTACAACTGTATGTGACATAGCACATGGTAAAGACACAGAATTGGATATTAATGAACATTATTTTGGAAGGTGTCTTTTTTATCACAAAATTTAAATTAGCGACTTCATTTTAGAAATGCACAGAATTCAATGGTCTTATATTATCACAACTACTGTACATAAAGTAGTAATACGTTGTTGGTGCTTCTGTTAAAAGCAAACAAATGACACTGAAAACCAAAAAGCACATGGCAAATATGCTTAAACATACATTACAACACACATTACGATGCCTTATTCTATGTAAATGTGACGTTAGCCCTGTGATTGTTGATTTTATTAATTCTGCTTTAAATAATGTTCACCTTTTCATGGTCCCTGAAACTGATGTGACGGGTTTTCTTGGCAGTTTCATGGACCTTAAACTCCATCTTCTCACTCATCAGTCATCAATATGTCCGTCCCTCTCCCCTCCCATGTCCCACCCCCCGCTAAAAGGTGGTTAATTCCTGTCAGAGCACACCGTCTGTTGGGAGACCGTCCACTGCATAGGTCTATATCTCAGCACCCATCTGTCAAAACTGGTCAGCCTTGGTTTCACACACCGTATTCGGGGACCACCAGCCGTGGATTGGCTGCCCCTGTGGGAGCTTGGACGGCTCCGGTGAGCACTCGCGGTGGAGAACTGCCCAGAGATTGGACTCAGGCCCAGTCAGACAGCCGGCTGTAGCAGATATCAGCTGTAGTCTTGATGTCCCAGCGCAGATTTACCACTGCAGCCTCAGCAGTTATCACGGGCCACATGATGTGTGACTTAAGAGTCTGTTCTGTGACTGTAACAGGCAAATCAGGCAAATAGTAGTTAGAGGAGACGGATTACCCAGAGGAAACCCATCCGAGCACAGGTAGGACAAGCAAACTACACACAGACCTTTGAAATCTGGATTAGAACCGTGGCTCAAATTATACAGTTGAGTTTATTATTTAAAATCAATCAAATATACTTTATTGTCCCCAAGGGAAATCTGTCTTCGGCGTAAGTATTAAGTATTGCAATATGAGTCTTTGTGATATTTTTTTAGATTTTGTAAAACTGTTTAAATCCCAATTTCCTGTGCAAGATGATTTTTATCAAAGGCTAGTTTCAGAATTTTTAAACTAGTTGCTAACCCAGATTTAGTCTCTCCTGAATCCTAACCCAGATCTAGTCTTGGCTAGCCACTGCGCAACATTCATCGGGTGATTTATCAGTTCCCCAGTGTTGGGAAACTCAATGATTTATGGTAGTACTTCTTTTTACACTTGTCTTAAATCTGTCGGTGTTGCACTTACACCAAATGCTTGCTTTCTTACATCTCTTTTGCTTGCTGTCTCTCTTCTTTTAAAAGCTCAAATTGAACACAAAGATAGTATTGAACATGTGAGAATGGTGGCCCATGGATTTGTGATGTGGGTTACAATGGTCTTTTCTTGTACGCAGGAGGATAAACTTGGCCAAACAGCATAGGTTTTGTGTGGAATATGCGTTCAAACACACACATGTTCCGGCCAGTGTGTCAGAGTGAATTAATGCATGGCCCAAAGCAGATCCAACTTCCCTTCTTTCGTAGAGAATGTGCCTCATGAATAAAACATTTCTGAATAAACACGATATTGATTTAAATAGGAGTCTATAGATTGTACTTAAGATGCATCACTGTCTACTTCTGTTTTACCCATTATTTTGTAATCACTGACGTTAGCATATTTATTCACCTCTTTCCATTTTACTCTGGGAAAAGCAAATTATCATTTGAGAAGAGCTGCCTGGGGATAGAAATTTGTCAAATGCAAACAAGTGCAGCGCTAAATGGAAATCACTAAAATTTCGGGGGCCTTGTAACGTCTGACAGCCCAAATCACTGTCTCTCTGGGCAATGATGCAGACGAAGAGGCGATGAGAAAGATGGGGAGGAATAATAGGATTTTTGTATCTGCAGGCCACAAAGGCTGCAGTAAATATGAAAAGCCATTCAGTTGTGGCTTTGTGCCAAATGACCATCGTTTTTCTTTTTGATAAGAATCCATAATCCCGATCTACCTTGTGAGATGTGCAAACAACACGGTGCGTCACCTTGTCTGTCAAAAGAAATGTTCCACAAAGAAAAGCGCGGTGCAAACCGCTACGGGATGCCACTCTTCGGGTATGAAAATGAAACTTGAAAGGCAAGATAAAATATTCACCAGAGAAGAGTGTGTGGAGATAGCCTTGAGCGAACAGAGCTCCTGCTGCGTGACGTGGGCAAAGAAGATGATACGGAGGTGGAGAGGAGAAAGTTATGAAGATACAAGCTCTGGAAAATCCTGGAATGAGTAGTTTTCTTGTCAAAATTTAAACAATACAGTCATAGGCCTATTGGGTCTTAGATGGCTGGGGTTTTTTTGCAGACAAATTAAGCCAGGTTTCTACTGGGTCAATATTTTTGGCACACTACACTATAAGAGGCATTTCCATCGTCAAAAGGGGTATAAAAGGTCTGAAATAGGTCCCCACTATTCCCCACTTCTGTCTCCCCTTAAGTAGGATTAAAAGTCTAGAGTTAAACACTGTGTTTTTTTTTACTTAATTGCTTTGCCTGAAAATGGAGATAGATAAAAAAATAGGGTGATTCAGACTCGAGTTGATCGCATCTGGTACACACTGCGATCAACTCTGAGCCACCGAGAGGCCCCGCAACACTGCAGTTTGTTGATTGTGTGACACAGAATATTACATACAATCAATTTGTCTTTGCAACTGTACAGTTTTAGATTGGCACCTTAAGGCTCTTAAATGATTTGTCTGTTTGGAGTTTAGAAATATGGAAATTAACTGCGAACAGTCTTCTTCTTCCACTGTGTCTTGCAGGTAATCTTAGGTTATGGTACTGCTGGACACAATGCAATGCCATTTACTCACTTCTTTATTTGAGAAAATGCAGCCTCCTCAGTGTAAAAGTTTCCTTCGACACTGATTGTATATCTTATATTGACAACACAAATAGCCCACCTTGCCTCCAGTGGCAAGCAAACCATTTCAGACTTTGCCCATACCAAACCGTGCCATACCTTCTTAGTGTGAAACAGTAAGAAGAGTTGAATCATTATGTTTATCTATGGCTATGTCTCATTTCTTATTGCATTATGCACACTCGATGCCTCCACCCCTATTCCATTCCTTGCGTCTAAGTCCCACCCACAGAGGAGCCAGGAGAGAAGAAGGAGGAGAGGTGAGTAAAGCACAATGGGACGTCCTCTCTGGAGTGCCATCTGCTGTCTGTTAATTATGACATTTACAACAGGATGTGCATCTCAAATCATGGGGCGGCATGTGGGTCAACAGACCAGTGGGTACCTCAGTGCTCTACCCACTGAGGTACTGTGAGGTCCAAAAGCATCACTAGTACTAGTGACATGAAAAATGTATACTGGTAGTACTAGTGAGCTCCAAAATATACAGAGGTAGTACTAGTAGACCCAATTTTTGCTTACTAACAGCATAGTAACGTCCAAAACCAGCTCCCGACACCTGCCTGACCGCCTCCTCCGCCACCGTCCACCATCCTCTGGATCTCCACCTCCTGCTCCTGTTGTTAATAAACACTTTGAACTGCCATTTTGTCTCGGTCTGCCATGCTGGTCCACCAGTTTCCGTTCATTACAACAGTATTAAGATATACATTATAAACTATGCTAGATGAGATTATACTGTTTATAGCCTACATTATAAAGACTTTTAGATGTTATGATATATTTATATACATCTATGCCCTTACAGGTGTGGTGTCCAAATTCTTAGGGATAACCTTTAATCTTAGCCCACCCCTTACTCCATCATTTGGAGGACAAAGCAGCCATAGACCATCCGCCATCCCTTCAAGTCGCGGAAGTCTTGGGTCTCACAAAAACAAATTGCTTAAAAACATTACACACATAAACATTCGCCGCTTTCAGTCTCAGACATTCATCATGACAGAGCCGGCGAAAAAGAAGCTAAAGCAGACAAAAGCATTGGTCATGGTCAAATGGAGGGAAAAGAGTAGAGCAGGGAGACGCTCATCACCAGTGAGTTTTTACGACTGTGTTTTTTAATATTACACCGAAGGCATGAACGATATGCTTCCAACCACCTTATGTACGACATGATATAAAATCATCAAAGAAAAGAGCAAAGAAACTGCCAGACCTGCAAAGGTGCTGCTTTAAATAGGCTAAAATTTACTTAAAAATACAGCACTCACACTATAGTATCGGAATAACCAGTTTGTTAAAAATATATGCATTAACATGTCTATTAAAATGTAATTACAAGGTCAAGAAAACTATTATTAACCACAGATGCTAATATTGATATCACAGAGAAAAGACATTTTGGTAACACTTTATTTGACACTACACTTGATACATTATATTTACCTCATTAAGTACAATGTAACAAACTGTGTAACAAACTGTAATAACATTTAACTACATACTACTTTTTATTTTTATTTAACCTTTATTTAACCAGGATAGTCCCACTGAGATTACAAATATATTTTGCAGGGTAGTCCTGGCCCCATGTGTGTTTGGGGGAGGGACTATTGTACATGTTTTTGGTGGTAGGGGAAAACGGAGTACCCGGAGGAAACCTACGCAGACACAGGGAGAACATGCAAACTCCACACAGAAAGGCCCTGCCCTGGATGGGAATCGAACCAAGGACCTTCTTGCTGTGAGGCAGGCGTGCTAACCACTCTGTCAAACTCTGTCTGACACTCCAAAATAAAGTGTCAGACATTTCTATTGACTCTAGAACTGAACAACAACATGTTTAAAATGCTATTTCTTTACATCATATGGTTTCTAATAATGAGGACTGTTCAACAGTATTATAAATAGCAAATTATTGCTATATGTAGGTTAAGTAGGGGAAGATTTTAAAACTCAGTGCTTTATTACGGTCTATAAATTTAACATAACATTGGATTGTAATTTATGTCATAGATGTATCTACAGCTACAATATCTATAAAAACAATATTTTACTTCTTTCTTTATAGGTATCTTAATTTTTGTTATTTTATGAAATTGAATAAAATAAATATCTTCAGTAAAAGATTCAATAAGGGCTGGTCTAAGACATAAAATTCACAGGCTGAAAATAAGTCCCACTCCGGCTTTGTTTACTGCACTAATGGAGCATTTTGTGAAGATATATTTGGGTTTTGGGTTTTCACAGAACACAATGTTTGGCCCATGATCAGCAGTTATTTACAAGCCCTGCTAAAGCTCTTCTACAGCCGAGTTTGAAAGTGCGCTGGTTCATAAATCCTACTATTTATAGACACATTATTTCTTTTTACAAATGATACACTTTCTGCCAATGTACTGATTATTTGGACCATGTCAATTCACTACAGTTCTATTCTCAAATATGGTACATTCTTATAATCTTAAAAATGGCATGAACACAAGGCCACATAAAAGAGATTTATGAGGGAGCTCGTAAAATGTCTTTGCTAAATAACAACCCGTGTGTAATTAACACCTCAAACTGTTTAAGTGTCCATTAAATCACATTTTACGCAAAAGGTCACATCTATTTGCAAATGTGCAATAAAGTTCAGCAGAGGTGGGAACACATCCCTTGAGCCCTGCGATGATATACTGCCCAGTGACAACTACACACAAGTCCTATCCTATTTTTTTACTTAAACAAGCACTATAGCCCCAAATACAACACTACAACCAAGAGAAGAAATTACACTATTTTCCTTGTGACATTTTGTCCATCCCTGGATCAGGAGTGTTGATCATTAGATTGTAGTGGAAAACCATGATGCATCGATGGAGGGGGACATAAAATTCTAGGTCACAATTGATTAGCAGACACAAGCTTTTCGCCCCCGGCTCTCTGTCATTGCCGGGTCTTGACTTTATTTTTAGGCTTGCGCTGATCGATAGGAGGCTCCTTTGTGTGAGTCTCTGTGGCATTGTGCCTCCCTGCCGGGACGCTGTAGGTCAGGCCAAATCACTCGCAAAGGTTGAACCAATGATGGGAATCAATGGATGGGAAATGTCAACTAACATGGCTGTTTACCACACCAGAGGACACTTTCTTCAGTTGTTTCATGTCACTGGCTTCCCTTAGCTTTACCCCTCAGAATGTCTGGCAGATTGGACGGAAGCACGGCTGACTTAAAATGCAAAGGGTTGTGACATTTTCTAGGAATATCTGTCGATTCTCTCCCAGGCATGTGCTGGTGCAGATGCCAGCTGATGCAACATTAATGTGTTTACGACATTCTTTGCTGCAAGTAAGCAAAGTTTAAAGTTTCTTGTTCTCGGGTTGATTTGAATTGAGGACGTATGCAGGGTTTGTGTAAATCCACTAACAGCAGGAGATGGGCAAACCATGAGGAAGTGGTGTATGACAAAACAAGCAGTGTCCACAGTGATGGTAGTGTCCGCTAACATCTTTACTGTGTGTATTCAAACAACAAAGTCATTATAATAAAGTAATGTACAAACAAGCAACACATTTGCAATTTTGGACTTTTTGTCCTACGGGGTAACTGGTAACTAATGGCCACTGGTGCTAAGGCCTCACTTGACTCCAGAATTTTGCACTGCCTGGTACAAGCAGTTATCTCAGTGTTTCCGCGGCACTCATTATTTGCTTGGTGGCCGCCACGGCTAGAACTCCCCCTTTGAGTTCACCTGGCCATGCACCTCTACCTAGCCATGCCACTATACAAATAAACACAGTAGGCTACACACTTTATTACTAAAAATAAAGTAGGGAATAATCTAAAATGGACGGACTGAGTTTTAGTTTACAACATTAAAATTTCTCAGGTGTTTATCTTGTACAAAGTGTCACACTGCTCTCTCCGCTCTGACAAAAGCAGCCGGGAGCACGCTTACAGAGACATGCCTACACGGCTCACATGCGGGTATAATGACACAGACCTGAGCAGAGTCAGCAGAAATTAAAGTATAGAACTGTGCACAATATATTCTACTGTTTGCCCTGTTTTAAAGTTGTTTAGAAAGTAGTTGAGAGTGCCGCGGCGAACCATTCCTCTGTTGCGGGCGCCATCTTCTTTGTTTTGGAATAGCTCCGCAAAGAGTGTGACGTTGCCCACCGAATGGCTGTGATTGGTCAGGCTCTGCTTCAGCCGAGAGAAGGGACAGACCTACGGAGCATGCCCATACTCACTTTCTTTCACTCAGAAGGAAGTTTGTATGGCTAGCCAGGCTAGTCGAGCATGTTAAGCTAACCTCATGTATCGGAGTTTCACAAACTCCTCCCACTTACCGTGGAGATCCAGACAAGCGCCTTACTCACTAATATCATCTACAGTAGGTAAGCTTTGATAATGAGCTGTTGTTGTATTGCTACTGTAGAGTTTTATTAATTTAAATTTTAATACATAGGCTACAGATCTAAACCAAGGTTTGTTAAATGAAGGTAACAAACAAATCATGATATAGGTATAAAAATAGAATATTGAATCATCTCTCTGGTCTGTTGATATAATAGGTCCACAGGTCAGCTTAATAAGCCTAAGTAATGCTAAATAATGTCATTCTGAATTGAGTTGTTACATTAAAGTTCCTGAAATCTCCCTAATGAGCTTGTGCTGTGAAGAGTAACATATCTGCGTAGTGAAGCCGCATAAGCACAACATATTCCAGTATTAAACAAATGGAGGTGACCTGACAGCCCAATTATCACGGCGTGGCGTTTGGAGCTCCCCCTCCTCGCTCTGTCTCATCTCCATGTGAGAGTCCACTCATGCAGCGCACAGCCACCCACTTCTGCAAGCTGCTTGAACTGCTCGATGACTCAGCAGCGTTACACAGTGAAATCACAATCTGCTTTTGGAGAGGTACTTGTGCAGCTTTATTCCGCTCCCAAATTGGGCTCAGTACAAGGAGCTGTTTTTTTTATTTATTTTTTTTACACAGTAATTAGAAAAAAGTCTGGTTTGTTTTGTGCTAAATTTCTGGACAATAAGTGATGCAACTCTGAGGAAAACTGTGTTAACTGTATTCATTCCATGTCTATTGTTTTTTTTTTCTCTTTCATAAAAAATTCAGTGTGCTTCAAAATAAGAATAGAAACAATTTGATGAATCTTTCAGAAGGAATATTTCTGTAACAGGAAAACAATACACTTTAAGTGACCTTTGGAGTAAGAAGGTATTTTGAAGCAAATGAGCATAGTTTAACATTTATAATTATAGACAAATCACTAATTATGAGACATCATGGTGACTAATCTTAATGGTTCTGTGGTCCAGGTATGGTATGGGTATGGCATGCATATATAGGCTAAAGTGTGTTATGCCATTTTTGCAACCCCCCCATGCTGCTACCAAGAGTCTGTCATGTTACTAAAGGTGTAGCTAAACAGTCTGAGAAGTCTCACTTGGACTCAAATCGTATTTGAAATTTTTTTTTATAAATAAAAGCAAACTTTTTTTTTGTTTTTGAGACAAAGGGTATATATACTGAACAAAAATTTAAACTGAACACTTTTATTTCTGCCCCTATTTTTCATGAGCTAAACTCAAAGACATAATCCTTTTTCTATGAACACAATAGGTTTATTTCTCTCAAATATTGTTCACAAATCTTTGTTAGTGATTTCTTTGTTTGTTACTTCTCCTTTGCCGAGATAATCCATCCTCCTCACAGGTGTGGCATATCAAGTTTAGAAAACATGTTTATTGCACAGGTGTGCCTTAGGCTGGCCACAATAAAAGGCTACTCTAAAATGTGCCATTTTCACATTTTTTATTCTATTTAATACTCAAAATACAAAACTCTGAACTGTAATATAGTCTTAAACTTTATTCATACATAGTTATTTTGGGGTGGCTTTTATTGAAGAAGATGTAGAAAAAGACAAAGAAGAAGACAAAAAAGTCTCCTTTTGAAAAGTTATTGTTGATGCATTTTTTATACTGTCTGGAAGTGAGTTCCTTTTTTTTTGGAGCATAATAAACAAATGCAGCTTCACCCGCTTTGGAGTGAACTGATAAGAGCTAAAGGTGTAAAATGAGAGCTTGGTCTTGTTAGGCCTGTGGATATTTGTATCTTGTGCTAAATTTGAACTCGCTACAACTGTAGTACAATATATTAACATATTACATTGTTCAACTTAGAGCTGCACAGTCTATTGCAAATTTATTGTTATTGCAGTATCACAAAGAACGACTTGTATCACAATAATGTTATGATTTTCTTTTATCCTCATCATCCAAAAAAAGCCTTAAATCCTATTAGTCCACGTGTTCTAGATCTGTTAAAATGTCAAAAGAGTTATCACACATTACATGTTTTTCTAGTATTGTGCAGCCCTCGTTCAGTTGTTGCTTTAAGACATCTAATTCCAGCAGGATTGTCTGACGGTACACAATGTTCTAAAGTTTCTCTTCTGTTTCCGGTGGCTCAGGTGCAGGTGTGAGTGTGGTAACAGGGGATTATAGACACATCTTCACCCTCTGATCCAGTGTCACCCTCTAAATCTGGTGTCGGTGTCAGCGGGGCCCCCTGTCGGTTCGGGCCAGCTGCTCCTCTGACACACACCGCTGGCAGCATTGATCTCTCCCACAGAGCCTCATGCGCTCATTAGTACCATTACTGGGAGCAGCACCGGGACTCCGCTCCAGCTGGACACTGGAACTGGAGGAGGCCAGCATCAGGCCGAGGAGCAGACACAAGGACCAGGAGGATTAGTGTGAGCACCTGCTTGTTCGGTAGAAAAAGTTGGTTTAAAAATCTTACAGCCAGCTGCTCAATTGAATGGATGTCATAGGGACAACATCAACCTCAATAGGTCTGATAAAAAAAAAAAAAAACAGTTTCCAAGTCTCTTAAGTAATGACACAGTGAGCTTGTTTAGCTGTGGGTTCTTCACATCCCTGTATACTAGTGGCTGAATATGCTGGATACTGCTCTGGATATGTTTATCAGCTTTTATGCACTGCTCCTCTCGATTATTAAGTCCCACACTGCATTGCTTTTGCCATTGCCAAGTTATGGCTTACACACACTTGCACTCCCTCTGCATACCTGTGACACATTTCTTTGACTGGACTTGACCAAGGTTTGGAATCACATGGTACCACACGATACAGTGTTATTTCTGATACACTGTCGACGATAACTTTACAACAATTCCGGAGACATTCATTTCAAATATATTATGAATTCTAGACTGACAAAGAGTGGATTTTATGCATTTGTTTCTTGCATTGTAGTGTCTACTTGTTCCTTATATCCACCAAAGTCCCTTTCCATTGTAAAATAGCTTTTGAAAAAATACCACAATATCTGTATCACAATAACGATAGTATCAACATATTGTCCCACCTCTAGACTTGAATGTAGTGCACATCAGGGAAGGGAACTTTCACTGTCAGGTCAGTTAAGTAAAGATGAAGTGTTTAGTCCCGCCAACACAGATAACCCTTACATTAAGGTAAAAGTGACCAGATGATTTCAACATGTTAAGCTTTGGAGATGGACAGCCAGTCCACAGTCCCAAACTCGTCGTGTTTGGACCAGTGTTGGATGTGAAGTTTTAAAATCACACCAACTAAACACTTTAATTTAGATTTTTTAAATGAGCCTCATTGTCCGCCTCACAGACAGAAATGAGCTGGTACTGCTCAGTGGCTCTGACCCCTGCAACAAATCAAGTTAAAAGTTTAACCCAGTGCATACTTTTGACAAAATACTATAAAGTTTCCTGTATAAATCATCCAATATTTTGCATCAGTGACATTCCTTTGACATGGTAACAGGGATTATAGACACATCTTCACCCTCTGATCCAGTGTCACCCTCTAAATCTGGTGTCGGTGTCAGCGGGGCCCCCGGTCGGTTCGGGCCAGCTGCTCCTCTGACACACACCGCTGGCAGCATTGATCTCTACCACAGAGCCTCATGCGCTCATTAGTACCATTACTGGGAGCAGCACCGGGACTCCGCTCCAGCTGGACACTGGAACTGGAGGAGGCCAGCATCAGGCCGAGGAGCAGACACAAGGACCAGGAGGATTAGTGTGAGCACCTGCTTGTTCGGTAGAAAAAGTTGGTTTAAAAATCTTACAGCCAGCTGCTCAATTGAATGGATGTCATAGGGACAACATCAACCTCAATAGGTCTGATAAAAAAAAAAAAAAAACAGTTTCCAAGTCTCTTAAGTAATGACACAGTGAGCTTGTTTAGCTGTGGGTTCTTCACATCCCTGTATACTAGTGGCTGAATATGCTGGATACTGCTCTGGATATGTTTATCAGCTTTTATGCACTGCTCCCTCTCGATTATTAAGTCCCACACTGCATTGCTTTTGCCATTGCCAAGTTATGGCTTACACACACTTGCACTCCCTCTGCATACCTGTGACACATTTCTTTGACTGGACTTGACCAAGGTTTGGAATCACATGGTACCACACGATACAGTGTTATTTCTGATACACTGTCGACGATAACTTTACAACAATTCCGGAGACATTCATTTCAAATATATTATGAATTCTAGACTGACAAAGAGTGGATTTTATGCATTTGTTTCTTGCATTGTAGTGTCTACTTGTTCCTTATATCCACCAAAGTCCCTTTCCATTGTAAAATAGCTTTTGAAAAATACCACAATATCTGTATCACAATAACGATAGTATCAACATATTGTCCCACCTCTAGACTTGAATGTAGTGCACATCAGGGAAGGGAACTTTCACTGTCAGGTCAGTTAAGTAAAGATGAAGTGTTTAGTCCCGCCAACACAGATAACCCTTACATTAAGGTAAAAGTGACCAGATGATTTCAACATGTTAAGCTTTGGAGATGGACAGCCAGTCCACAGTCCCAAACTCGTCGTGTTTGGACCAGTGTTGGATGTGAAGTTTTAAAATCACACCAACTAAACACTTTAATTTAGATTTTTTAAATGAGCCTCATTGTCCGCCTCACAGACAGAAATGAGCTGGTACTGCTCAGTGGCTCTGACCCCTGCAACAAATCAAGTTAAAAGTTTAACCCAGTGCATACTTTTGACAAAATACTATAAAGTTTCCTGTATAAATCATCCAATATTTTGCATCAGTGACATTCCTTTGACATTAAGCATCAGTGAGAATTAAAGTCACTAGTCAAATATTCTATGCGACCCTACATTAAGAGTACTTGTATCCTGGATTGTTATTAGTAAATCTTACACAAACAGCAGCCAGCTCAGTGCTGTTAAATCAGTAACAGGAGAAGGGACCGTCCTGACCTTATGACTGGAGTGAGCTGTCACTGCCACAACGTCCTTCAGTGGCTGTGTAGTGTTGCGATGTTTAAAAAGACTATGAGAGAAGTGGAGATATTTTTTTTAATAAACACTGTGTTAACTGCAGTTTAGTTTTTTTTCTCAAGCTTGCACCAGGTCCACAACTGGGATACTCCACACACATTATAGTCCACTTACCTTTACTGTCATGTGATAGGTCGCTAGAGCTAGAGGAGACCCTGTTAGTTTCAGGCCACATAACGGAGACCACAGACTTGTTTAATCAAAAGAGTTTATCCATCTTGCACCTAGCCAGTCATCTGTGTTTGCATTAAAGTCTGTTGTTGATCTAAAGCCAGAGGACATTGTGGTAGAAGCGGTGGAAGTCATAACCGAGCAAGCACCGGGCTGGAAAATAAAAACAGTAGCTTTTTAGATATTTCTCTTTGCTGAGGAAAATATTCACCCCCCATGGTTATTGTGGTGTCTCACAATCAACACAAACACACACTTGAAGTGCCAGCTACTTTTCCTAAGGTTGTAGCAGATTCATCTTCTCCCATGTGTTCCTGTGTGTACAGGGCTGCAGCGCCGAGGCAAGGTTTGATACACACACCCAAGGCTTATAAAATGTTAGATGTGAGCTTGTATTTTTTGTGTAAAAGCATGCATTTACATATTTTCCAGAAGGAAAACAGTATCTGCAGGTGAAGGTTACCAATGTAAAAGCGGGAGTGTTTATTTTCTTCTCATTTCAAACACACCCACGTAGTTCTCACTGTCCTGGCGCTGAAGATTCAGCGGTAATTTGATCAAATGTCTGTCTTGTTCCTTGAACCAGGATGATTGGTGATTAGTGGAGCCCACAGTAAGAGTCGAGACATAAATTCTTATTTTCTAACATGAATTAATATTTTAACATGCTTGTAGGTATTACGTTTCTGGGTTCAAGGGTGTGGACTTGCTTTTACTGTTGAATGAACCTCTGACTGATATGACCAGTAATTGAAGTGGAAGGTTGGTCAATTCAACCCGGCCTGTATCATTTGCCAAAACCACTGATGCATACAATACCAGTGTTAAAAACTCTAGAATATTGATATTAGAATAAGATTTAGTAACGTTAGCAAACAATGCTAAAAAAAACTTACTGACAATATACAGTAAATTTATTCTAAAACACTTCTAATGACACTGTGCCATTTTTTTCAATACTTTAAGCTTACTGCGTGTCACACTGTGTGACTAAAATTGACTACGACCGGTAGTCATTAGCATTGGTTGGTTTAAACAGCTCTCCAGCTGACCACTATGAATGAATATTATACTCTGTTTTTTTTTACATACGTAGTTTGCTGCAGGATTCTTTACGATTATCTTAATTTACTGACACTGTCAGATATTTGCCCCAGGCAATTGTTGACAGTAAGACTGTGGGACAGGTCGTCTTTGATCCTGCCACACACACAAGACGCACAACACCAATTTAAATCCACCATGTTGTCAACAGTAAAATCACACAGTGTGACGGGAGCAGGACTATATCCTAAAGAATACATTTAATTATACATCTCTATTGCTGCATTGATTTAGTTTCCATACTAATACAGTGTTTTGGAAACAACTAAACTTTTGTATATTAGTATAGACAAACATATCAAACATTTAAAAAGATTGACAGAGACACCAATCTTTACAGAAAACAATATGGTAACCATAATTATTCCAATTGATAGGGGAATAAATGTAGCTTAACAACTAACATCAATGCGCTACGCTTTCTCGTAGAAGTTGGAGAACATGTATGTTTAGTTACCAGATCATTTTCCTCTTGTGATAAATTATTGGGATCAATATACAGATATTGGGATATTTGTTAAAAGGCCATTTTCTTTTTATGGATATATACATATGGAAGTTATGTGTGCTAACAGATGGTTAATTTTATTTCATTTTAATTGACACTGCAAAGAATAAATGCACAAAATCCACTTTTGCTAGTCTAGGGCTATCTTTCCACTACATTTTCATAGATCTCAAGATTTATTGTCTGTATTGTGATATTATAGTTATCAGGGACAGCCTCAGCCTACATGCCACATTAAAATGTACTGTAATAGTTTGTTGAATGCAGCAGTTAAATATTGTTTATTTTACAAGAGCATATTCAATTCAGCATAACCTAAGATTCAATAATCTAATTTATGAAAACACACACACACAAACACACACACATACAGTACATATATATATATATATATTTATTTTTCTAAAATAAGTTAAATGTAACTCTTATGTTAGCTGTAAATCTCGATGTCTGATCCACAACCCTAACTTGAAATTGGTCTACCCATAAATACCTTCATTGCATTCTGATGTACATCTTATTATTCTTGTAGTTATTTTGTTTTGAAACTTTTATTATTCCATGTGCCTATGATTTGTTAAACCTTTCTTCGGTAATGGATTATATTTAGTATCACTCTCACCAAACACGCTTTCATTATATTCAGAGACATGACTCTGTAGCTGAGAATTATTTGCGATAACAAATAGCAGGACTGTTGCGCAGACTTTTAAATTATGGATTTATTCCAAACACAAATACACAGCCAACACAATCCCAACTTTTGTGATTTGTTTGGGGATAAACAGTTGAAAGGACTCTTTGCGTTGGAAATCCACTTGAGAAAAAAAAAGTTGGCAATGGCGTCAAGGGCTCTCATGTCTGCCGCACCTCGTTTGTGTGTGATCACAAAGTGTCACTAATGTATCATTCACAGTGCATGTTAAAAAGGGCTCCGGTTGATCTCCAAAGCGTGGCGGTGTTTTCCGGAAAACAGAAATACTGCACCACTGATGTTCCGCTACACCTCTCATAACTAACGTCTGACTTCTGCTGTTTGGCTCATTGAACACTGAACCTTGTACATCTGTCAGAGAGTACCTTTGACTTTCCGGTTGTTTGAGGGCGCCTAAAAGGATGACGTGGCAAAGACGGGCCTCCAAAAATAGGCGACATATTTATATCATCTGCTCAAAGCGCAACAATGCTTGCTTCATCTAAATATTTACATTTTATCTGATTGTAAAATGAGATATGGTTTTGTTTAGGTGAACGTGAGGAAATTGTTACTTAATGGCTTATTTTATTTAATAATGGCATATTTTGCAGTTTTAACCTAAACTATGCTTTTTTTTAAATATAGGATGGATAATTAGCCCAAGTATTTATACAGTTTAATTATATACCTACACATTTTACTGTCATTTTCAAGTGCTTTCCTGATTTTATTGTGGGTATTGCAAATGGAGAAGGGGCCGAAATTCAAAAAACTGTCTTATACGCAGGACAAACAAGATTAACACACATAATTTTTTTTATTTTTTTTTTTTTTTTATTTAACCTTTATTTAACCAGGAAAGTCCCACTGAGATTACAAATCTCTTTTGCAGGGGAGTCCTGGCCCCATGTGTGTTTGGGGGGGTCTATTGTACATGTTTTTGGTGATAGGGGAAACCGGAGTACCCGGAGGAAACCTACACAGACACAGGGAGAACATCAAACTCCACACAGAAAGGCCCTGCCCTGGATGGGAATCGAACCCAGGACCTTCTTGTTGTGAGGCAGGCATGCTAACCACTTTGCCACTGTGCCGCCAAATAATAAATAATAATAATAATAATAATAATAATAAATAATAATAACAGACATGAGCTATCGCAAAGGCTCAGTTGACACTTGACAAAAACATCAACATCAATGGGACATGTAGAGCATTGCTGAGGCTACTTCCTCTGTCACAATAGAACACTCTCAGACATTAGTGACGGACAGACACTCTCCTGTGACTTCAGACTCTATTTTCACTCTGTCAGTCTGTAGCTTCTGCTTTCCCCAGGATATTTGTAGGATGTAATTCGGTCTCACATTCTCACATATTGCTATAGCGCAGTTTTTTTCATGAATTACAGTCTCATTATCTCCACAAACAAGGTTCTCCACAAACATTCTGCACCTCTCACTTGTTTAAGAAGCCCTTGTTTTCACAATTTTCACTTAAATGTCTCTGTGTGAACTCATTGTGCATTTATTGACTCGCAGCTCTCTGAGCTCTTCTGTGTCAACAGCGCAGCGGTGAAGGGGCGACACTGGCGCTCACGGCAGTTGTTGCAATGCATTATAAGACTTGTTGTTTGAACGGGGCAATATATTTCGGTGGGTCATTAATAACAGAAATCCTCCAGCCGGCCGGTCACTGCTCTGTGGCCGGATCTGGCCCGTGGGCCTTGTGTTTGACAGTTAAAGTAAAGTATGGAGTGGTTCTGGGAGTGGTTGCCCCCCACAGGTTGCCCTTTTGCAGATGGACTTCCTGTTTCTTCAATCTGGACATGAACGACAGTACTCCTCATGTTCATTGCTCTTGCCTATTACACTGTTTTTCAGGTTTGTACACAACAAAACTTCCCAAAGGTAACTTTAAAAACCTATGCTTTGTTTCTGTATCAGTCTATGAGTCTACTCTGATCCTTGTTTGTATGATTTTGCTAAAAATAGTTAATTGGTCGCAGGGCCGGATTGGGACTCATTTTCAGCCCTGGAGTTTCATGCCTTAGACCGGCCCACTTTAGTTCCCGACTGACTATATTAAAATAATAAAATTAACACCTAAGAATACAAGTCTGCAATAGGCACATTGTTTTCTACAGTATTTTTGTCTTGTTTCCAGTACAAATATCTTTAAAAAAAACTTACATCAAGATTTAGTGAACAAGTATGAATAAACACTTTAAAATTAAGTAATTTTTTTGCTTAAACCAAGTTACATTATCTGCCAATGGGGTAAGAAAAATAATTGTTTTAGTTTTAGCTTTTAAGCAACAAAAAACAAAAATCACTTAATTTTTAGTTTTTTATTTTCTCTAGAAAACAAGACATAATTTCTCATGCCATTTCACTTGTAAATGTATCTTGAATTAAGAATATTTAGATATTTGAACTGGAAACAAGTAAGAAAATGATTTTCATTGAGCAGGGCTCTTCATTACTATTATTTCTTCTGAATGACAATCCTACCTGCCCATTCTGGTGTTTTGGGCTCATGACTGGAGCTTGGGGACGTTCCTGGGCCTCGCTCTTCACTGTTGGCAGCAAATGGTACTAGAGGCGGCTGCTGCTGAAGAGCTACAAGAAAAACTTTGATACATAAACGGTGGTTTACATACGACGTTGTTTTGCACGGTCGCTAGCATCTTGCACTGCTCCTAACTACCTACGTTAGCTTACTTACCCGCCTTGTCGTCTTCGTTTGTTTTGTTGAGAAAATATGTGCTCAGCTTTGAACATTTGGCCGCGTCAGTTTCCAAATCTTTTTTTTTTTTTTATAATTCTGACCTTTTCAGCGCCGCCTTTGCGCTTTCTGTTATTCATTTTTTAATGCGATTTTTTTTTTTTTTTTGAGCAACTTGCAAGAGGCCGTGTCAGGGGGCGGGGCCAGGGAGTCAAAACGTCATCATTGTCTTGCAGGCTGCACTCTGCGAGAAAATATTAAAAGAGTGGGACTGCGGTAAAATAATAAAAAGAGTGGGACTGCAGTAAAATAATAAAAAAAATATTTCAACCCAGTCCCATGACAACAACGGCCCTCGCGGCCAAACAAACGTACCGGCCCACCGGGAATTTTCCCGGTGCTCCCGATTAGCCAATCCGGGCCTGATTGGTCGCGTTACTGACTGGCTGTAAAGCCGACCGCGCGTAGGACATCCCACGAGAACACGTTATTGAAATATCTAAGTTTGTAGACTCGCGCTGTAATAGGTTAATTTGCAGAATTCAGTTATAAGGACACTAAATTGTACACTTCTCCATAAAATGTGTGAATACTGAAGTTAATATTGATATGAATATATTGGAATGTTGTTTATGTGTTTTGTATGGAGTTTACATAGAATGTAGACTAAATATTTAGACATTATTTGTGTACATTCTAGTGTTTAATCCACATATGATGCAGCTAAATATAGTAAAACTTACAGATGAGTTTTCCTGTATATTGCAGAATTGTATTACACTTTAACTAGTAGTTTTATTCACTGAAGAAGATGTGATTTATTAGGTGATGTATTTATAATTGAAGTTACCTAAATGGGAAATGACTTATGTAAACATGTAGTATTATGGAGAAAATGCACTTTTACTGTACACTAAATATACAGTATTTTATTAACAACAACAATTAAAGAGACTCAACTTGGACATGAACGACAGTAGTATTCATTGCTCTTGCCTATTACACTGTTTTTCAGAAATTCTTTCCTGCTACAACCACTCAGCCCTTGGGACCCTTAACAATATACAGGGTGAAAATGCCAGCGCGGTGTTTATGTAGGCTTTTACTTAAATTTTTACCCACTGAATTGTTAGCATTTATTATAGTATTTTTAAAACAAGTGCGGGTTGTATTAATAAAAAAAAAAAAGACAAGAAGCTTAATAGTTTTTTGCCCATTATTTCTATCATAAAGCAAAGCACAGCTGATGATAAATAAAGCTATTAATTAAAGCTATATAAAAAGGGGAACTAAAAAGTGGGAATATAGGTCAGCTCCTGGAATTTAAAAATTTAAAATTGGGTAAAACCAAGCCCGTGGCAGTTCTAGCATTAATGACAATAAATATTCTAGATGTCAAACCTGCAGTTTACTAAGATACTGCATAAACACCGGAGTGGAGCTGAATATGCTTTGTCAGGCCTGCTCTCTGCTGCAGAGAAAGTAATATATTTTGTCCTCCGGCAGGGAAAGCTGAGATAAGCCAGAGCAACAGATTAGCCGCCTTGAGTTTTCTATAGTGCTTTAGATGTGTTTCTTAAAAGTACTTGAATATTTGGCAGAAAGGCGTCTGGATTTGTGCTTGACCTTGGATAAAGAACAGCAAAATATTGGCTGACCCTTGGTGGATGATAATCACCGGGTCACCTTGCCGTCTGCTTTGACAGTCCATTATATTTTCAATCCTCCCACCTCTGTTCCCGTCCTCTGGGAGCTTGCATTATCCTGTTCCAGCCATATCTATTGTCCAGCCGCTAAGACATAGCCAACATTGTTAAAGACAGAAACTAAAAAGTTTTTCTAATGATGCAAATGTGGGACAATCTTACTGTTGAAATTATGAATAAAGTTGAATTGGATTTCAGTTTCATTAGATCTTATATATGTTTATATAAAATATATCTTGGCTGTTCCTAGGACTGCTCTTCTGGACTGAGATGTCTGGTGTTCTACTTGGGATCTGCTGTAGTCACTCCTCCAGTTTGGGGGTTACTGCCCCGAGTGCTCCGATGACCACGGGCACCACTGTAGCCTTCACTTTCCAGGCCTTCTCAAGTTCTTCTTTAAAGCCTTGGTATTTCTCTAGTTTCTCATGTTTCTTTTTCGTGATGTTGACATCACTTGGTATTGCTTTTTCAACCACAACACTCTGTCTGGTTGGTTTGCCATTTTATATCTGTCTGATCTGATCTGTCTATATCTGGACGTCCCTCAGGATCTAGGCTTGGTCGTTTTCTACCACCTTTGGAGGTGTTTCTTACTTTGACCTCCGAACGTCCAGTCCATACTCTGCACACTCTCAGATAAATAAATTATTGGACAAACTAATTTAATTGTGGGCAGGATTTCCATCCAATAAATATATGTAACCCCAATGCAAATGAAGTACATCAATGTAACCTAATGAAATTGAGTTAATCCAACTCAATTGCATTATATACAGGCAAAATAAAACAAATCTGTTGGCCATGATTTGTGCCTCAGTCCAGCCATTTTTAACCATTGGTAGGATCAGCAACTTATCTGGTGGTATTACATCCCATGTCCTCCAATTATGGTACCTCCAGCACCCCTTCCTCTTTATTCCACTGCCTGAAACATTAACTAAGTACTTTGTCTATCGGGCCATTTTTCTGCTGTACTGTAATCAAGGATCTTGCAGGTTTCATCCTGGATAGTGGTGTGGACACTCACTAGTCCTCTGCCTCCTTCATTATATTTCATATAGTGTACATTGTTAGGGTTTTTCTGTTAAGATGCATCTTTATAACTGTTTATACTTGTTAGTTGTTAACTTTGCATGTTACACTTAGGGCTGTAGCTATCGAATATTTTAGTAATCGAGTATTCTACCAAAAATTTAATTGATTAATCGAGTAATCGGATAAAATGTATTTTTACTTAATTAAAGTGCAATATTAAATATGCAAGAGAAAATAAGACTCTAGGTCTCTTTAAAAGAACAGTTTCCTTTTTTTTTTAGAAAAATTAAATTTGAATTTTTTTAAATGCATAGAATGCAATGCATACATCAAAAATAAACATTTAGTTATTACCCATTGTTTCTCTGTCTGTATTTGTACTGTGAACAATGAAAATAAGGTAGTACAATCGTTGTTGGACTTTTTTAAAAACAGCATCCACCCAAGGCTTAAAACACAGTTTATTGTCCAAAATGACTCCAAGGTATTTGTAGCTGTCGACCAGGTCATTTGCCGTGTTCTTGATGACAGTAACAGTGGGGCAAGGTGATGAATTGCGGAAGTCTATTTTAATTTCCTTTGTTTTTAACACATTCATATGTAAAAATGAACGGTCACACCACTGAACAAAGTCATTAAGGACTGGCCCATGGTCCTGTTCATCCCCTCTGAGCCGGCTGATGATAACAGTCATCTGCAAACTTTAAAATATGTCTATCCTTGTACACACTGCGACACTGATTTGTGTACAGAATGTACAGAAGAGGGGACAGACAGCAGCCTTGGGGGGAACCAGTAGAGGCATAAAGCACATCAGATAAAATACCATTCACTCTAACACACGGTCTGTCTAATAAAAAGTCCAATATCCAACCAACCAAGTTAAGATCAAGGTTAAAATCAGTCATAAGTCTGTCTGCCAGCAGGAATGGCTGAATGGTGTTAAAAGCAGAAGTAAAATCAACAAATAAAAGTCTGGCATTTGTCTTAGCTCCATCCAGATGTTTAAGAATAAAGTGCAACAGTGTGATGACAGCATCCTCCACTCCTCTCTCGGACCTGTAAGCAAACTGCAATGGATCTAGCTGTTCCCTGACTTGCAGTAGCACCATGTCTTTAATGATTTTTTTCAAATGTTTTCATAACCAAGGAGGTCAGAGCAACTGGTCTAAAATCATTCAAGGCTTTAGGAGTGTTGCACTTACAGTAGCTAAGGGCACAATGACTGAGTGCTTCCAAATTCTGGGGACCTTCTGTTGTAGCAAAAACAGATTAAAAAATATGCTGGAAGATGCCACAAAGTTGGTAAGCACACTTTCTTAATGTCTGTCCACAGATGTTGTCTGGCCCTGGGCTTTTGGTTTGGTGTGGCAGAATAGCTTAGTCACAGTGTTTAAATCAACAGACATGGAAGGAGATGCCCGAGTCATTTCCCTGATGTTGTCAATCTTATCATTAAAATCCACTGTGTTGAACCGTGTATAAAATATATTTAGTTCATCTGCCAAGTGTTTATCAGAATTAAAACCATCAAGTGCAACTCTGTTGACTTTATCATGTAACCCAATCGTTGTTTTCATACCATTCCAGGTTCTTTTTAAATTGTTACCTCTAAGTTCAGCCTTAATGTTATCCTTATATCTCAATTTGGCTTTTTTAATTTCAGCCATGATCTCCTTTCTCACAACCCTCTCTGCAATCACATCACCTTTGTTAAATACATTTTTCCTTTTGATAAGCAGATCTTTAATGTCCTTGGAAACACACTGTTTGGTGTTAGGATAAACATTGACTTCCCTATTTGGGAGGACTGAGTCTCTACAGAAGGAGATGTAACTGCAGACAAAGTCAGTCAGTTCGTCCATGTCAGAACAAGAGTTCTGAAACACTGCCCAGTCTGTGCACTTGAAGCAGCCCTGTAGCGCCAGCCCACACCTTCACCTGTTTCCTAATAGGCTTCTCCCTCCTCAGCACCGAGGTGTAGGCGGGCAGAAGGTGGACTGTGTGGTGTTCAGAGGAGCCCAGTGCAGGTCCTGCCTTCGAGATATAAGCCCTTTTAATGGAGCCGTAGCACAGGTCCAGGGTTTTATTATGACGTGTTGGACAGTTGACATACTGACAAAATGTTCAATGTTCAATGCTTTCTTACAGTGGTTAAAATCGCCAAGTATACAATTGGAAGCAGCAGGTGAGATGTACTGGAGCTTATTTACAGTTTTAAAAACAATGTCAGCCGCAGACTTAGCGTCAGCCTTGGGGTGGATATAAACAACAGTCACAAATATCTGGGGGAACTCTCTCAGGAGGTATAACAGCCTTAAAGACACGGACAGGAGTTCGATGTCCGGGAGACACCGCTGCTCTCAGTAACGTTTACACATTACACATTAACTTTACACAGTAATGTTACTGCACCATCTCTGGTTTATATAGAGACATGCGCCTCCTCCCAGAGTTTTGTGTGTCACCTCTCGGTCTTGATCCAGGCACAGAGGGGAGCCAAAGCCGCTTATTTCCAGCGCTGAGTCCGCATCATTTAACCAGGTTTCCGTAAAAGCCATAAAACACACATCCCTGTGGTCCCGCAGATGGATCACATTTCCCTGTAGTTTATCCATTTTATTCCTCAGAGACTGTGTATTAGCCAGAATGATTGAGGGCAAACGGATGCGTTTTTTCCGCTGCAGCTTCCGGGTTTGTTGTCTCACGCCACCCTTGATCCTTCTGGAAGTGAGACCCCTTCTGTGTGGACTACCTTCCTTCTCTTGGTCACCATCCGACCGCACTTCTCAAGTCCGAATGGCATTCCAATATCAGAGCTGTAGATCCTGGTAATGTCTCTCTCGCTCTTGGCATACAGCTTGGTGTCATCCATGTAGAGGAGGTGACTGATGGTGGCCCCATTCCTGAGTCAGTATCCATAGCCAGTCTTGTTGATTATTTGGCTGAGGTGGTTCAGACCTATGCAGAACAGCAGTGGGGACAGACCATCTCCTTGGTATATGCCACATTTGATGGACACTTGGCTTGCAATTGGCCTCAACAGTGATCTTCCATGGCCTCATCGAGTTTGCAGTAAATGCTCTTAGAGTCCTGTTGATATTGTACATCTCCATCCATGTATGGCATTGAGTCGTAGGCTTTCTTGTAATCTATACAGGCGGTGCACAGATTGGTCTGCCTGGTTTTGCAGTCGCGAGTGACTGTTCTTTCAATCAGCATCTGGTGTTTTGCTCCTCTCGTATTTCTACAAATGGCCTTCTGTGCTGTGCTCATGTATTGATCCACTTATTTTAGCCGCTATGATGCCTGACATGAGCTTTCATGCTGTGGATAGACAGGTTTTTGGCCTATAGTTGGATGGGACTGTTCCCTTCAGGAATCCTTCTGGATCAGGATTGTCGGACCCCATTGAGGGTGGGTCCCATCCTTTACAAGCTGGTTCATTTGTGCACCCATGGAGTGCAGTGAGCTTCTTTAGCCAGTAGACTCGAATCATGTGAAGGCCTGGTGCTGTCAAGTTTTTCATACCTGAGACTCTTTCGTCGTGGATGTCGGATGCCACTGTGACTGGATCCTGTTTGGAAAAGTTGCTGTTGTCTGCTCTTAGATCCATATTTATATATATATATATATTCATATATATATATATATATATATATTTATATATATATATTTATATATATATATATATATTTATATATATATATATATATATATATCAGGGGATCCGTTGTCCGGTAATTACGGTCATTGGCGGAAAAAAATTAAATGTCCGACAAAATTAAATCTCTCCGGTCAAATTGTCAGATTAAAACTGCCTAATAACCCGCCCCATTTCAACACAATCTGAATCGACCCTTTGAAAGTTTTTAAACAACATCGCATGTTGCATTTCAAATAAAGCGCACGCCTAACGGCTATAATATAGACCTAAACCACGAACTATTGAGAGCGTTTCAAATATGGCCAGGCCCAGGCAGACTAGCCTTAAAAGTTTTTCAGAGACCAGACGGAGGATACTGAATCAGGAACGCCTGAAGCCTCAGATGTCCAGAGCCAGACAGCTCCGGCGCGGAGGCTCAGCCAGACAGCTCGTGGCTGAGCCTCCGCCTCCGTGGTGGCGGAGCCTCCGCACGGCCGGCTTTTCTCCGGTGGTGGCGGAGCCTCCGCCACGCCTCCGCCGGAGAAAAGCCGGCCGAGGCTTTTTCTGTAGGGCGATCGTGGTCAGAATGTAGTGACAAGTTCCCATGGCTAAGATATGAGGTAGTTGATGGTAACAAAAAAATGTCCGAAAACGAAACCTCTGCCGGTCACTCTGACCGGCACCATTTTTTTCTAGCGGAAACTCTGATATATATATATATATTCATATATATATATATATTCATATATATATATATATTCATATATATATATATATATATATAATATATATATCCTAAGTAAACATAACCTGGCAGAATATGAATGATAACACAAACACCTTTCTATAACTCATAGTTAGTGGTTGGGTTAAGCCATTAATTGTCAAACAATTGTGTTTACTCTTTATAAATCATAATGACAACTGAAACTACCCAAATGACCAAATCAAAAGTTTACATACCCAAAATCTTAATACCGTGTATTTACACTTTTAACATCAAAGACAGTTTGAAGTCCTTTTGTGGTAGTTGTGGATGAGGCTCTTTATTTTCTCAGATGGTAAAGCTGGCCATTTTTCTTGGGAAAAAGCCTCCAGTTCCTGTAAATTCTTGGTCTGTCTAGCATGAACTGCATGTTTGAGATCTCTCCAGAGTGGCTTAATGATATGAATGAATGAGTGAGGTAACTGAGATGGCCAGTCCAGGACCTTCACTTTGTCATGTTGGAACGTCCAAGTAGCAGCTTCCGGGCAAATTTTCTGATATCATTATGCATTTATCTTTCCATCAAATTCCCTGTGCCTTTGTAGCTCACACATCCCCATAACATCAGCAATCCACCTCCATGTTTCACAGTAAGAATAGTGTACCTTTCTTTATAGGCCTTGTTCACTCCTCTCCATATATGATGTTTATTATCGAGGCCAAAAAGTTTGGTCTATTCACTACAAATAAAGTTTTGAGGCTTGTCTTTAGGTTGTTTGGCATATTGTAAGGTTTATGGTATTTGCCAAGTAATGGCTTTCTTGACCGTGCAGCCCATTTTACTGTCCTGTGTTTCAGCTGAAGTTATTTGTGGGTTTTTCTTTGCATCCTGAACACTTTTCCTGGCAGTTGTGTGAACACTGCTGACAGCAGTGGCTGGGCACTCCCTTAGAGGTAGGGTGAGGAGCTCGGTCACTCGGAAGGAGCTCAAAGTAGAGCCGCTGCTCCTCCACATCGAGAGGAGCCAGCTGAGGTGGCTCGGGGTCAGGCAGTGATATTTGCATGCTTTGAGATTACTCGGCCACCGTGGTCAGGAGCCCAGAAACTCACTGACCTTTTGTCTGTGGAGGTTCTCAGTCATCCAAGTCATCTTCAAGAAAAGGTTAAAGCAAAAGAATTGATAACGTGTATTGGAATTAGAGACGAAACGTTTTCACCTTAAAAACTGAGTCCAGATACTTTTGCTTTAACCTTTTCTTCACTGACCTTTTATACACACACACAAACAAACAGATCACAGGTGAGGATGGTTACCTTTAGTTGCCATTCAAACCTGTTTGTGTCACTTGTGTGTATGTTATCAGGCCAAAATCACCAGGGTATGTAAACTTTTTATCATGGTCATTTGAGTAGTTTCTGTTTCTGTTTCTCACTATGATTAAAAAAAGAATAAACACAATTGTTTGACGATAAATGGCTTCACTTATGGGTTGCACGTGGCAAGTGGTTAGCACTCCTGCCTCACAGCAAGAAGGCCGTGAGTTCAAAACCCAGCTGACTCAAACATTCTCAGCCGACTCCGGTCTTTCTGTGAAGAGTCTGTTCTCTACGTGTTACTGTGGGTTTTCTCCGGGTACTCCGGCTTCCTCCCACCGCATGCATGTTTAGGTTAATCGGCAACTCTAAAGTGCCCCTAGTGAATGAATGTGAGAGTGAATGGTTGTATGTCACTGTCTATGTCTAAATGTTAGCCCTGCGACTAACTGGCCATTGTCCAGGGTGTACCCCGCCTCAGGCCCAAAGCTGCTGGGATAGGCTCCAGTCACCCGCGACCCCTAACGGGACTAAGCGGTAGAAAATGAATGAATGGCTTCACTTATACTCTCAAATGGTTTTCATTCATATTCTCTAAAAAATGGCCCAAAAAACAAATTCTGTTCTGCCAGGTTATGTAAACTTAAGAGCACAACTGTATATATATATATATATATATATATATATATATATATATATATATATATATATATATATATATCGCATTTTAATTGCATATAAATATTTGACCTGAGAACAGTGAGAAGTAATTTTTCACATGGATTTTTAGTATACCATTGAATAATGACTGAATACATAAGCTTAATCAACAAAATATTGTTTATTTATTTCAGTCCAGCAGACCAGTGCAATGTTTGCCATTAAGTGTAGCAGTGTAGTTACCCTGGTCCTGATCATCTGGTGGAGTGTGGGTCCTTGTAACTTTACTCGGAGTCGGGCTAACGTCCACGCTAACTCCTATGTGTTTTGCGTTGAGGTTATATTTTAGGCTCGATGTGCTGCGGTGATACGCAAATCCCTTGTTGCATAGCTTGCACACAACCATTGTGTTGTGTGCAAGTTGTGTTGTGCACACAACCTCTTGTCGACGCTTCCATCCTTTAGTTTTTAAAACATTTCCCATCCACAAGCAAAGCGGTCTTGTCAGCTTCTTGTTGACTGTGGTTTGTTGTTGTCGGAAGTCAAGAACGCTAGTTGGTGCTCCAGTATAATCAGTCCGTCGAAACCCATTCATTGAAAAACATTCCGCGGTGCAAAAATAAGTGAATTATGTTATTTATTTTTTGCGTAATTAATCCTAATTAATGCGTTAAAGTCCCGTAATTAATTATTTTTGCGTTAAAGTCCCAGCCCTAATATATATATATATATATATATATATATATATATATACACATAGATCGCTTGGAAGCCAAAGCCGAGGCGTCCCCAAAGTTGTACAGTTTTTGAGGATGCTTTGGACCCTTTTTGATAATGGAACCTTAAATGACCCTCACTGTATCGCTCCAGTGGAAACGAGGTTATAGTGAGACTGGTGAGTTGGGTTGCACTGTGGACCTTATTTGGCATTTTCCAAGGAACCATCAAAACAACTAATATATAAGATATTTCAATAACTTAAAATAGTATGTTAAATTTATTTTGTTTATTTGTAATATAGTTTTGGTACTTCCTTATCTCATTTGGTTCTCATTACTGTTGTTTTGTTGCTACTGACCAATTTAACCCATTTCCAAAGCAGTTATTTTCCATTCGTGCTTCTGGGGTTTTTGAAATGATGCAAATAGAATTAAATAGATTAAATGGCGACCCAAGTAAACACTACAGCAACACACTATTGTGTATTGATTAAACACCTACAAACACAACTTAGAAATTAGTCATTAGGGAAGTCAGAGAAGGTTTTATTTTGCATTCTGCGGTAATACAAGTGAATAATACATGTAAAATTATTCATAAATCTTCCACGTTAAAACAACAATTTGGTAATTGCTTCTCTTTGAAAACACTGACACAACTCCAGCCATCTGCTCTTTTACTAACTAGACTTGCTGTTGTGTCTAAAACGCCTGCCAGCATTAGTCCTGAGAGTCCAGCCAAGCAACCAGCAGGGTACAGGAACTGGAATGCACCACTTTCTAAACAAAATGGACTGGTTAAAACATCATCATTTGACTCCATTTATTACAGTTCCAGACACTTGTGACACTTATACTACTTATTATACTACATACTACATGGGACGCCCTGTTTATACATTCACGCCACATGGACTGTGCTGAAGACTGTATCATGCCAGACTCTCCTCGTAAACAAATGACAGTGCTAGTCTCCACATCCGCTCCCTTTTGCTCCAAAAATATCTCTGTGACACTTGCAATTTTGTGTCATCTCCAAATAGTGGCACTTCCCCTTGTCTTTTATCCCCAGCCGGAGACTTTTCATCCTCGAGTCATTGTGCGTTTGCTCCCAAAGAATATGAAGTTGGCAGGTAGTGAGTGCAGCCTGATTGGTGTCTGGAATCATCAACAATGCGCCGCAGCGCCGGTGTGTGGCATTTCCCGGCTACACGGAGCCAGGCCTGTCACACTGATAACGTCCCTTGGGGTGAGGTGTGTGTATGGAACCACGGACTTTTCTGTATTTATTTCCCATTAATCCGGCAGTCGAAGGGGCAGCTGCGTATGGAGATTGTCATGTTTGCTGAAGCTTTGTTTGCTTCACTTTGCTATCACAACATTTCACCTTGTATCTAAAAAGCATAGTTATTTTTAATTTTTTCGGTCTGGTAGCAATTGTATTCTGATGCAAACACTGGACTTTGGAAGTGAAATGCTGCGTTAATGCATGCACCATTGTTAGACTTAGTGGAGTAAAATCCTTTCCACTGGGAACTAATTTGAGGAGAACCAAGACTGATGGTCACTAAGTATAAGCCCTAGAGTAATGAGCTTGCTTATTCTTGTAACAGTGCAAAATGGACACAACAAAATAATAATTTTATAAAGAAATTTGAGAATTGACCATTTTCAAAGACAGGCCTCCATTAAAAGCACTGTTCTTCTTTTGAAATGTCTCTCTTGGTTGTAAAAGTTGGCAATGCTGAGTGGCATCACAAACACAGCCCTGGACTGTGCATGCCCTGGACCATTAATATTCAGATGCATAGGGATAAAAAGAGGAGGCAAAAAGTAGCATTTGTAGTGTGAGACTAATTAATGTATGCAGCATTGTAAAGCTTAGGGGCGTAAAAATGTTACTCTCACAATCTTTCACCTTGAATCTATAAAGCTTTTCTTTCCCATTCCTCATAGCATTTGTTCTGATGCTCACTGTTGGAGAATTTTAAATTTAATATCTTTGGGTTGGCTACGTTGGGTTGGCTATGGGCCTGTCTATTCATTGAGGTCAGAACATTGTTGGCCATGGCTTCCTGATCAAAACGCAGGTTTCAGGCGGAGACGAAAGCTCATAAAGGCTCCAAATTCAAAATGTATCAAGATCTTTTTCCACAAATGGAAGGAACATGCATAGTACAGGACATTTTTAACAAGTTGGACAGTGACATGTAAAAAGCTGGACTGCGGTGGGAGCGCTGTGTGTCTGTGTGCACAGACGGGGCTGGTGCTATGCAGGGGTCGAGAAAAGGCTTGAAAGCCTGCATGTTGGAGGTGGCTCTGCATGTTGCATTTGCACTTATCCACAGGAAAGCGCTTACAAGTAAATGTCTTGAGCCAAAGCTTTAAAAATGTTTTCCAAACATCAGTTAAGATAGTTAACTTTATTAAGTCCCAGCCAGTGCTGAGTGGATCGCAAGCCTTGCATAATTAGCCCGCATTTATGTCAAGCTGAACAGTTTAAACCTGTCTCTTCAGGGCCCAAACACTAATGTCCTGACGCTGTCTGAGAAAATTACATAATTTATAAGAAAACTGGAGCGATGGGCTTTGCGTGTGGATAAAGGCCTTGTTGATATGTTCCCTGATCTTTATGATTACATGTACAACAAAATAAGTATCCAAACACTTAAAGATGTAATATCCACCCACCTCAAGAGCCTCTGTGAAAGTTTTAATAAGTACTTCCCACAAAATGATGCACTGAACAAGTACGACTGGATGCGCCAGCCTTTCACCACCTCCTCCACACAACACCTGGCGTCAGAGTTGCATCCTGCAACGGCAGGTGTTGTAGCCTACTTTCCACATTGGTGAAAATGTAGCAATAAAGATGCAAAATGTAGCGTATGAACTATGTTGCATAAACATATATCAGATTTATTTTAATAATTTTAATTATCAACTTTGACATTAATATAAATTTATTGAAATTAATTTCTAATTAGAAAGGGGCACCACTCTAGTTTTGGACAGGTCTAAAGAAACTGTTTAATCTAGTCTCAGTAATCTAAAAGGAAGAGAATTCTTCTGGTTTTCGAACATTTCTTAATATAAACAGAGAAACATTAATGTCTTTTAGGGGATTTTATTAAAAATGACATAGATGAACAATGGTGAACAACTTGATGGGAACAGGGAAAGGATTGACACAAGGGATAAACACAGGGGTAAACGCTAGGCTTGGTGTATGCCACGTGCGAAACTCACTCTGGTCCTGGGATTGGTGCAGGGAGGCCGACAAGTTCCAAAGCGTCCTCCAGAAGTTGGCGTGTCCTGCCTGGTTCCGAAGGGCAGAGTGGTTGTAATGTGCACCCGATCCAGATGGGTTGCTGTGCGGCGGCGTAGCGTTGAGGCGGAAGCGTATTGTTGAAGCTAGCTAGCTTTGACAGTAGCAAACTTCTGAATAGTGGGAAAAATAAAGTCTTTACAAATAAACTGTGACTCACTGAGGAGAAGTCTTAGAAGTTAGCTTTCACTGGTTTAGACTTGCTTCTGCGAGTGCTCGTTGGCTAGAGCAAACGCGTGAGCAGGCACGGTCCGTTTCCACAAGGTCCGAAGCTTTGGGAGGTTGCCGAGACGGGGCGGTCCCCACAGGGAGCGGACCGTACGTACGTGGAGACAGGATCCGAGAAGAAGCAGGAAGCCAAGAGACAGATTTTTGGCTAGCAGCCAGCTTTTATCACCTTCGGGCTGGGGGCGTGTCCTATGCTCTCTTCCGGCGGAAGGGCGTAACTCTGGGAAGTTACTAAAGTTTACAATGTGGAGACTAAGTTTTACAAACATTTCTTTTGTTTCACCATATTTTCCTTGGTTTTCATAAAACACACCAAAAACATTTGTACATGTAGGATTATACAAAGAAAATGTATTTGTCAGACTTATTATTAAAACATATTCATAACATTTTATTAAAAATAAAACGTAAACTTGTAGAAATGGGATAAGGAATTATTTGCCTTGTAAAACTCCGCCTCCTGAAAAAGAACAGTATAAACAACACAATATCTTACTACATTTCCTTTACTGCAGTAATTACGAAATTATCTTTTGATGATGGGATAGCGTCATTTGTCCATTTGACCACCAGGGGGTGATGTTTTGACCATTGTAGAAGTCTATTTTCAAAGACACTTTGGCCGTCCTTTTGTCTGAAAGAAAACAGTGTTGACCCAGTCTTTTTCAGATACAAGCTTGTCTCTGAAGGCCAATGGTGAAAACAAACAGTTGTTAATCCTGAAGACTTCTTTAGTCTTACAACAGATGTGACTGTGTGGATGGAATTCTGGAGACTGATCTGCTACAAAAATTAAAGGTTTCTTTGTGATTTTGTGACTAGTCCTGATTGTAGCGGTGGCACCGTGACGCAACAGCGCGGCCAAGGGGGGTGGGGGGTTGCAAACACCACCAGTTGTTATATTAGGGGTCGTGGCTCTAAAAGGCTGAGAAATACTGGTTTATTTAATGTTAAGCCGATGACCTGACTATTAGAAAAATACTGAACATTCAGACAAGCCTGTACTTTCTTATCACTCATTTTATTATAAACAAAGTCACTTATATCCAGATGTTTTATTTTGGCAGAATTAGGATTTCTGCAAATGTGAGATCATTTTAATTTTCTGTGATCTCTTTGTGCAACAAAACACACAGCTGTAAGATAAGTTAGCTGTGCTAATCGGCATCACCACACATACTGTAGCTATCGTGGCCAACATGAGAATGTCCTGGACTGTTTACAACAGATGCTCCACTTTGCTTTAATGCCCTTTAACCTTGCATCCCATAGCATTTCTATTTAATGCTAACACTGTACTTGTGAAATAAAATGCTGCAATGCACCAAACCCTCTCTACTGGGACACACTGGAGAAGACCCTGAACCTTGGAGGGATAGCACATGATACGTCCCTAAAACCACGCTAAAAGTAGTGTAACTTATTTATTCTCTTTTATTCAATCTTAGACCATATATGTATCTTTATGTGGCAGGGGTGAAGGGTCAGCTGATCATGTCATGTAATCAAAGCCTTAATAAACAGAGGTGCACAGGATTTCTTCCTCTTCCTGGTCGTGGGCCTGTGGTTCTCTCTGGTAAGCCAAACAAATCATTTTTTTTATTAGTAATTGAAGTTGTTTAAAATGAGATTATAGTTTTATGTTTTGTATTTTGTTTGAAAGGGTCCTAACAGACCAGATTATTGTCCATGGTCCAGGAACAGTGCTGGTTGCTGTTGGTTTGTATAGAATTTTGTCTTTTTTATAAAAAAGTAGAGAATGTAATTATTCTGCAGTTGGTGGGTTGTGGTGTAGAGCTAGCTGGTGGTGGTGGAGGTCAACGTTAGGTGGTGATATTATTCAATTTGGGGTTGTGGTGGCACTTGTATTGGGTGTTTGAGTAGTTTTCCTCCATCACCCCAGCTGTAGGCAAAGCCTCACCACTGCAGATACTTTTTAATGACTGTTTAAATGATTGTAAATATAATATGGCCTGTAGCTATTGGACCCACACCGACTCACTTGCTTTCTTATTAAAGCTCACCTGCAGTTTCTAAACACCTTTTTAAAGAGGCACTTTGCAGGATCTCTATTTTAACATAACAGCTTCGGAGTCAATGTGATGGGTTAATGGCTCATTTTGCGGTGAATGGGGTCAGTCCCAAACCCTTCTGGCACATCTTAGTGAAAAAACTAGCCTTGCAAAACATGGCCAGCGACCCGTTGTACATTGGATTCAAAAAGTCTCGCGTCTCACGAGAAACAACTTGGTTTACAACACTACACACATAAACACACGCCCCAGTCAGTCTCAGACATTTATTGTGGCAGACCCGGCAAAAAGAGGCTAGAGCAGACAAAACCGTTGCTCATGGTCAAACGGGAAGAGAGTAGAGCAGGGAGACGCTCATCACCAGTAAGTTTTTACGTTAGTGTTTTTTAACATTACATCGAAGCTGTAGGGGGAGCTGTGGAGGGAAAAATACGAACGAAAACGGCAAAGAAACTGCCAGACCTGCAAAGTGCTGCTTTAAACCATTTAGTCTTGTAACAATGCAGAATAGACGGTATTCCACAGTGTCATTAGTTGGTAAGAAAGTTGGTGATTGACTTTTTTTTTATGTTAAAAGCCCTATTCATCTTGACAGATTTCCCTTTGTCGGCACTGAGTGAGTAAACATAGCAATCATGTGGGCATTTGAGAATATTGCTGACCCTGAAGCATGGAGGAACAGCTTATTCTGTGTCCCCAAAGGCACCATAAAATGTAGCTTGTTTTCTCTTGTTCCTCAATTTATTCTGGGGTCATAGAGCTGAATTACACTTACCTTTGGTCCAGTAACAGTACGATAAAACAATGTTCCTGTATACTGTAGGTTCCAGTAGAGTATAATGCTCATTATATTTCCTTTGTGTTTGTTTTATTGAAATGCAGAGAACAGTGAACGGGATGGGCCCTTTATACTCTTCATATTAGACATGCTTCACTTTGCTAGCACATTGTTTCACCTTGTAGCATAGTTTAATTTTCTTTCCCATAGCATTTGTATTCTAAACTCTATCGATAGACTATTGAAGAAATAAATGCTGCATTAATGTATGCATCATTGTAAAGCTTAGTGTAACAAGATCCTCTCTGCTCGGAACACATTTGAGGAGACCATATCTTAGGGACACTTAGTAGTGGACCCTGGGGTAATAGCTCATGCTCCGTCCCTAATGCCACACTAAATGTAGCTTGTTTATTGTAGAGCAGTGCAGTTTTACAATTCCAATGAGCTCCCAGTCAGAGCTGTCTATATCAGGCGGGATGATTTAAGAGCAGCGAGGGGCCAGGAGACAGCCTGCTTCAATACAGTGTGCGATGGGGGATGGCTATCAAGTCTTCATCTTCAAACCTCTTCAATGGTCTTTTCAAGAGCACGCAGGGGTCATAATGGAATCATTAATTCATTACTTTTGATCAATAATTTCACTTATTGTGGAATCTCATCATGGCTGCCTTTCTCAAGGACTCCCACGCTTTAAAGGAATTACTTGCATTTGTAGTTTTCCCATTATGTCAACATCCAAGACCATTTTTACTATTTCTTGATTTATAATGAATCAGTGTAACAAAACTTACCTGAACATCAGCAACAAGACACCAATTCCAGCTTGGTGTTTTAATACAAATGCTGGACATACAGTGAGACGTGTCAAGACTTTTGGAAATTAGTAGTAAGATTAACGGAGTTCATCAGGGTAAAGAACTGTGCACAAGTACATGTTGGCCCAGAACGACTTTTTTAATTAATTGAGCATACATAATAACTAGGGATTGGTGGATAATTTTATTGACGGTACCTACTATTTGCGTAGAGCTACTGTATTTACACTTGCCCCATAAAATATTGTCAAAGTTACAAAATCCCAAATTATGAATTGAATAATTTGTTAAAAGAAAATGGAAAAGGTACTATTGAAACATAAACTCTGTGGAAACATGACTACTGTTCAACTACTGGAAAAAGCTCATGTTTGACAAGTTACTTTGAGCGTGGTGCGATGCTACATTTGCAATATGTCATTAGGCGCACTCCTTTGTCTACCCTCCTTCACACCTGCCTGTAATCTGCAGGCACCACAGCAGTATTTAGGCTCAGAATACACTCCACTCAGACGCCAGATTCTCTCGCGTCTCTACCAAGCTGTCCAGCTCTTTGTTGCCAACCTTCGTCCAACTTCGAACCTCTGTCACACATCAGCCATGTGATCCAACCTGTCTCTGATCTTGGTTTGTTTCTGCATTCACGCTTCCGACCATAGACTGTCCGATTATGTCTTTGCTTGCTGCTTCCTATTTTTTTCCAAATTTACGAGACTCCTCTATTGTGCCTCATTTCTCGAACATGTCTCCAGCCTAAACGTCATGTGTCCCAACAGACAACCATGCCTCTAAAAATACTGCCATAGTAACAGAATTATAGTTTTTGGTTCTCACTTTGAAGATTTGCTGTACATTTTTCTAGGATAAGTGCTCCCTATGTATCTCCTGAAAATACTCAATTATCATAAAAAATGTAATGTTCAGTTAGCTGTATCAAAGCTACAAATGTGCATAAGTGGTTGTGGAGACGTGCTGCAGGATTTATTCAAAACTGTACTTTTGCATTTGGATATTCAACATTTATGAGGGTTCCTTGTTTTTGTGAGCATATGGTGCTCTACTGGGACCCCTCATTCCATATGCCAGTGTGCCCAGGAGACCATGCCAGGAGACCACAGTTAGCAACGCTCGCCTCGTGTAGGTGATTTAATATCGTTCCATCAACAAAAAGCCAAATAATTTTTCATTATTTCTCGAATACAATTATTAGCACCACAGATTTTACTTCTTTATGGCTGTATTGATATTGGTAAATACATATATGTATCATATGGTTTAGTATCACAGTGTTATTAGGAAACCACTCATTTGTTCCCTTTAAACCATGTAATTCTCCTCTTTGAATGATTGTTTTCTGATTAATAAAACACCCATTGCTTAACATGACAAGTATGCATTATTTAAAGCATAAAATGTGATGACAACACTTTTCCTTGGTGTTTTTTGCATAAAATGTATGATGTTGATAGTTTCTATTTAATCAAAAAACATGCTGGGCAACCCCTGGTGGCAGCTGCCGTCAATGAATTTTTCCACTGGGGTTTTAAAAAAAGGTCACACTTTGATTGACACTACACTTGATTCATTGTATCTACCTCCTTGTGTAACAAACTGTAATAACATGTAACTACATAGTACATACATAATGGACTAGGGCTGGTAAAATTAGCACGTTAACGTTTTCGGTTTAGTGCGCTAAAAAAACAAAGAACCTAATTGTTGACGTAGCGCCCTCTCCACACCGCTGCACCCAATTTCTGTTTCCCTTGGCTAACACGGCTGCAGAGATTACCGGATGGTTCTCTGGAAAAGAGTAAAGTAATATGGGTGATTTGACATGCTTACACAGCTATCCAATAAGTTTCACTTCCATTCAGAAGGCTAGGTAGATCAGAATCAGAATCAGAATCAGAAAGAGCTTTATTGCCAAGTATGCTTGCGCATACAAGGAATTTGTTTTAGTGACATAAGCTACCAGTATACAGAGACACCAACACACAGACAACAAATAAGTGTATAAACAATTGTGCTATAAATGATAATTGAATAGGATTGAATAAGATGCAGGGATGTACTAGGATGGAGGGGTAACAAATGAATATAAGGATATTGCACTTTTTTTTTTTTTGCATAAGCATAAGTGGGGAACATTTAACTGTTCGTGAGGTAGACTGCCTGGGGAAGAAACTGTTTTTGTGCCTTGCTGTTCTGGTATTTGCGGCTCATCAAAAATGGGGTGACTTAGATGTGAGGGATCCAGAGTGATTTTATGAGCCCTTTTCCTCACTCTGGTTGTATACAGTTCTTGAAGGGTGGGCACCAATAATCCTTTCAGCAGTCCGAACAGTTCTCTGTAGTCTTCTGATGTCTGATTTTGTTGCTGAGCCAAACCAGACAGTTATAGAGGTACACAGTACAGACTCAATGACGGCTGAGTAGAACTGTTTCAGCAGCTCCTGTGGCAGGTTAAACTTCCTCAGCTGGCGAAGGAAGTACAACCTCTGCTGTGCCTTTTTCACGATGGAGTCAATGTGAATGTCCCACTTCAGGTCCTGTGAGATGGTAGTACCCAGGAATCTGAATGACTCCACTGCGGTCACAGTGTTGTTTATGATGGTGAGTGGGGAAAGTGCAGGGGGGTTTCTCCTAAAGTCCACGGTCATCTCCACTGTTTTGAGCGTGTTCAGCTCCAGGTTGTTAAGACTGCACCAGACAGCCAGCTGCTCAACCTCTTGTCTGTAAGCAGACTCATCACCGTCCTGGATGAGGCCGATGACTGTAGTGTCATCTGCAAACTTTAGGAGCTTGACAGAGGGGTCTTTAGAGGTGCAGTCGTTGGTGTACAGGGAGAAGAGCAGAGGGTAGAGAACACATCCCTGAGGGGCACCAGTGTTGGTGGTGCAGCTGTTTGACATGAATTTTCCCAGTCTGTAAATAGATTGTAAATCCTGCTCTGTTTCGCTGGTCCATCTCTTCACAGTCTTTACTACGGGTTTAGCAGATTTAAGTTTCTGCTTGTAGGACGGTATAAGATGAACCAGACAGTGATCAGAACGTCCCAAAGCTGCTCGTGGAACAGAGTGGTATGCATCCTTTATTGTGGTGTAACAGTGATCCAATATATTACTGTCTCTGGTGGGACATGTAACATGCTGTCTGTATTTTGGAAGTTCATGGGAAAGATTGGCTTTATTAAAGTCCCCAAGAATGATCAAAACAGAGTCCGGGTGTTGTTGTTCTGTCTCTGATAGGCGGGTATCCCACCCAGAGGTGAAAGGACCTGCTGCCCAGCCAAATGTCAAGCTACTGATGAGGAGGAGAGGGCTGGTAAAACTTGTTGCACTGATTGAAATAAAGGAAAAAAGACAGCTCCGGAGAGCAAGCAGAGAAGGGAGGGGCTGGGAGTGTAGCACAGAGTGATATAAAACTTAGTGCATGAATGATTTTTCCGGCTGATGGCAGGAGAAGCACTCTGGTGAATTTTCTGTTCTCAGTCCATGGCCACTCCTCCACCTCAAGTGGAGGAGTTCAAGTATCTTGGGGTCTTGTTCACGAGTGAGGGAAGGAGGGAACGTGAGATTGACAGACGGATCGGTGCAGCTTCTGCAGTGATGCGGTCGATGTACCGGTCTGTCGTGGTGAAGAAGGAGCTGAGCTGTAAGGCAAAGCTCTCGATTTACCGGTCAATCTACGTTCCTACTCTCACCTATGGTCATGAGCTTTGGGTCATGACCGAAAGAACAAGATCCCGGATACAAGCGGCCGAAATGGGCTTTCTCCGCAGGGTGGCGGGGTGCTCCCTTAGAGATAAGGTGAGGAGCTCGGTCACTCGGGAGGAGCTCAAAGTAGAACCGCTGCTCCTCCACATCGAGAGGAGCCAGCTGAGGTGGCTCGGGCATCTGTTTCGGATGCCTCCTGGACGCCTCCCTAGGGAGGTGTTTCGGGCATGTCCCACCGGGAGGAGACCCCGGGGAAGACCTAGGACACGCTGGAGGGACTATGTCTCTCGGCTGGCCTGGGAACGCCTCGGTATCCCCCCGGAAGAGCTAGAGGAAGTGTCTGGGGAGAGGGAAGTCTGGGCGTCTCTGCTTAGACTGCTGCCCCCGCGACCCGGCCCCGGATAAGCGGTGGAAGATGGATGGATGGATGGAGTCCATGGCCACATGCTCTACATGTGATCTGTTATTAAACTTGAACTTAAGTAACTGAATCATAGTGTTCTTTTTGATCATTGCTTCCAATCGAAACCTGGGGAGTGAAGTGAACAATAAGAATTCCTACATACAAAGTGAATGTATTGGTAATGCACTGTATTTTATAAAGGTTCCTTATTTATTTCACCACATATGAAGGTGTATGAATGTGTGTGACTGTAGAGGTGAGTTTGGTGGTGGTTGGAGAAGGCTGTGAGCGCTTTGTGTTTGGAAGCTCCCCTTTTTGTCTGCCCCAGGTGTGAGTGTGTGTGTGAATGGGGTGAATGGGAGCTTCACACCAGCTTCACACGAAGCTGGGTGTGCACCTTTGAGCTCCTGAGGCCAGCCTTGGCAAAACCTGGAGTCTGAGAGGGATTTAGCGAGACAGACCGACATGTGTTGGATATGAACCGCTGTGCTTTAAATGTTGTGTTTGATCAAACGCTGAATGACACACACACACACCTGTAACACTGTCCACACCTCTTGGCTCCGGGACGAGAGGGTGTGGAGCACAACTCTCAGTAAGTGGCCTCTGCGCTTCAATTTAAAAATAATAACATGTGCGTTCTGCTTAAATAAACTGCAACTTTGGCATTAGCGTTAGAGTGTCGTAAAAGCACTTCATGATAAAAGACAAGATAAAGAAATTGCTGTGGTAAACACTGTATCAATAATACACACACAATCATCTGAAAGCTCATGCTGCACATGGTACTTAAAGTATATAAAATACTATTATTATTATTACTATTGTAACTATTGTTACAAAGGAGTGTTACAAAGAGCCATTGCAGTTAGACTTGTCTTATACTAAATGTTCACCTGTTGCTGTAATAATGTTCTGGTTGATCCTGTGGCTGTCTTCTTTGAGTGTCTGTTGCAGCCACTGGCCCTCATTTATCAAAGGAGCTTAATTATAGGTGCATAACCATTTCCATGCAATCTTTGGCATTTATCAATGCCAAAGATTGATAAAAGGCAATGGTAGAGCGGCCGTCCTTTGATTGGCGGGTGGGCAGTTGGATCCCCACTCGAAACATCCCAAAACATCATAACATTCCGCTCTCCCCACAGTGCATACTGTCATGCTGAGATTTATTACTAATTGTAAAGCTCGCAGCCACCACTGTGAGCTGTACTCTCGTGTAGGGTGGTCTGCTCTGGCCACACGGAGGCTTTGTCTTTGGTACATATTTATATATAAGGCTATTCTAGGTGTGCTTCCATCCTATTTATGTTCACTTCTTATGAAAAAAAGTGCTGGTCATTACTCTCTCCGTTCTCAGGCTGTTGTCTTGTTTTCTGTCCCACATGTCAGTACTGAGCTGGGTAAAAAGGCCTTTGTTTATTCTGCTCCCTTTACATGGAATTTGCTGCAGAACAACTTAAAACTTAGTAAATTGATTCCTTTGAGTGCTTTTAAGTTAAGATGTTTTGAGTTGGACTCCCTCACATGTTAATGTTTTTAATTGAGATTTTTTTTGTGTGTCTTTGTATGTATGTAATGATGTAATGTAATTCAGCTGCCTATCTTGGCCAGGTCTCCCTTGCAAAAGAGATTTTAATCTCAATGGGCTTCTCCTGGTTAAATAAAGGATAAAAAAAAAAAAATTGTGTCCTTGGGCAAGACACTTAACCCACCTTGCCTCCAGTAGTCAGCTGTAACACTGGTAAAGCACTTTGAGTGCCTACTAGGTGTAAAAGCGCTAGATAAATAAATAAAATAAAATAAAAAAATCAATCTGAACATGAGCATTCGTATTTGTACGTGTATACGTATGCATATTATATCACAATTTGCATGCTATAGAAAAGTTAAAGTATGACAAAGTTAAATGATTAAAAAGAAAATTAATTACACTCATTGATGTGACATTGTGTGGATCATGTTGCTGTGGTATATCCATTATTATGTGTCAATAATAAAAAAGAGAGAACCAGGCAAAAAAGTGTCTTCCAGGTTACCCTAAATGAAGTTATACCTCTTTTTTTTTTCTCGAGGCATCTGCAGAATGCGACTAAAACTTTGAGTCTTCAAGGTCATGCAATAGGTATTTTCTTCCCAACAGTTAATACAAACGCACCTACTTAATATTTTACTTTCATGAACAAACACTTTTTTTACTACATTATAATGTCTGCTTCACAGATTTTTTTACTAACGTACACATTGGAGTTCAAGACCTCATTGACACTAGAGGCCAGACGTTATGTGATGTTTTTTTTGTGTTGCCACACTGTTCTTTTCTTGATGCCACATCCAGAAAATAGCAGCGGTAAAAGCATTTCATCAAATAAGATGTACGGGATTACTAGCAAAACTAGCCTTTGTCTATGGTTTGCTGCTTGGGAGCATATGAACATAGCATGTGCCCTTTATAGTACGTAGGTGTTGCTTTTATTACATTAGGACATTATAATTACATAGCTGTTGAAGCTGTGATTAGTTGAATATTAAGTGTATCTAGGGAAGATTTAAAATGGAAAACAAATTCTTCTCCCACTTGTATTGTATTGCCCTGGCTATTTTTCTCCTTGTTTTGAAAGATGAGCTCTCCAAACTGGATGGCCTTTCTCTAAGTGCATCCATTTACACTTCCCAACCGTGTATCTTTCAATCTGGTCAAACGCAGAGAGTGAACACGTCACAATCTAATTGAGGCTCCATTGTGGTCTGCACTGTATGAAGGCCGAGCTCTATCTCTAAAATAACCGAATTACCGACATGGCAAAGGGGGAGGCTGTAGATTCCACCCTTATCTCAATGGCAATGTGAGCTGTGGTTAGATATTGCGTTGTGAGCTTTAAACTTACACTTGTAAAGAGGAAGGAGTTCACAGCACTGTGTGGTGAGGAAAATGACTGGTCAGGTTCAAGGTCTCCAACCAAGACTGGACCACATCTTAACTTGCTTTAGAGGTCTTAAAGGGATATATATAGTATATAGCGGTGTGTACTAAAAGTTTTTTCTGACCAACATTAAAAGGGTTATTGGTCATCATCAAGCCAATGGTGCAGTCTCGATGTGCCTCAAATAAACAAGGCTTGCCTGAGTTCATCATCAAAATGTCCGGATGTCCATTTGACCATGTACAGACTTAATTTTAGAAAAGCTGCAGCTGAATTAAGCTTACTTCACAGCTGTACTTATTCCAGTTTATGAATTTAGCAAAGAATAATTATATTTTTTGGTAGGCATTAAAAATACATTTTGCCAATTTTAACAATTTAACACAATTTATGAATTTTTATGCCACCTGAAATGCAATTAATATATCAAGGCACAAAATTACTCACATTACATTCCAGGGTGCATATCCATAAATAGTGTTAAATTGTTAAAATTGGCTTTTTTGTTTGCCAAATTTATAAAAAAATATGGAAAAAACTAAATACATGAACAGACCATAAAGAACACAGTTCAGCGCAGTCAAAGGGAACAAGAGAAAAGAAGAAAATGACCACAACTAGTCCAATATTGCACTGGTTATTACTGAGGTTATTACTACTACACATGACTCAGTCACATATTGTAGTTGTATTGTCATCTCCCTGTAGAGATGAGCCTGGTCTGCCAAATCCTTTCACTTTGCTTTTTCTTAGTGTGAAGTGGGTCTGGAACCTTTCCCGTTGACCATGGCTTTCATCGTGTTCAATACGAGCTACCAATCATAACCGTACATTCACCAGCCAAAGAAAGTTTGAAGCAGAAAAACTCATCTGATTTGATATAAATAATGCTGAATCAGTCGGCAATAAATACCACTTTGTCTTTTTCCTGAAATCTATACTCTGAAATATATACATATATATATATATATATATATATATATATATATATATATATATATATACATATATATATATATATATATATATATATATATATATATATATATATATATATATATACATATATATATATATATATATACATATATATATATATATATATATAAATATAAAATTTTAACAGTTACACAATTGGCCAGTTACAGTTACAATTGGCCTATTGGAATTTATCCATAAAACCATTCCAAAACACTTACTTTGGCTTTGTGAAATTGCATTGTTTGAATAAATACCAATGAGAATCGAATTATTGTTTCAATTTAATTTTGTAATGCCCTCTTTGTCAACATGTTTTTCCACCACATTGTCTCCAGTGACCACATAAGTGGTGCATTGTGGCTCTTCTGGACATGTTCCATTGATGTTAACTACCAATCCCCAGCGGCAGTTAAGAGACAGTGAGATATCCAACATGTCTCGATGTGCGGGCGGCATCGATCCAGCAACGCCGCTGCCTTCACTGTACATACAAATGATTCAACACAAAACGGGGGATACTTCAAGTGCAGTGCCATTTAATTGAATCCGGCCTAAATAGCTCCTGACAGAGGTATCAGGTTTTCAGAAATCTGATCAGTTCTGTGTCCTGTACTACAAACCCAGTTGAACCTACCCCAGATATGTCTCTCCTACCCGGCTAGACAAAACCTAACAATCGTGGTCTTTGATAAGTGGTATCACACAGCCGATTATCAACTCCAGAGTTAACCCGGGGTTTCTCTGTGGAGTGAGAGCGCGTTCATGTGGAACAGGAGGCGTTGGCACTACACAACCAATCACAGCAACATGTTGGAGAGATATAACAAGAGGAAAAACTCTTAAAAAAAGTAGGCTACACTAAACTCCTGTAAAACGAACAGCACCAGAGACTGAATGAACAGCACATACTCACAAAGAGCTAAAAAAAATTAATATCATGGAGTCAATTAATCCACTAATCTCAACAAAACTGATGATAAAACCCATTGTTAGCTTAATGTCATTCAGGTGTTTAAACCTCTAAGACTAATTTACAATAGTACATGACTTTACAGTGTTGCTAGTTCTCTGTACATTTGTGCTCCAGTCAGCCGGCGCTTGTGCAGACATTTCCCTTGTTTCTGTCTCCACGTTTTACCTCAAGAGATAGTGAACCAGCTTATTGATACCAAAAACCCTAACCTGCTATCCAGCTTCAGAGAACAGGACCCTGGGCCCTTTGCTGGAAAACAAGAGGCACCTTTATTGCATTAAAGCATTTGATGCATGATGCATTTACAGAAATGAAAAGCGTCTTTTCCAGTTCCGTGTGTAATGAATTAATATCCAATTACAGCAGCTCATTAGAATAAATAAACACTGCATTAGCATTAAATATGTAAATGACCGAGTATGGTATTACGAGGAAAGGTGAAACTGTGAAGTGTCTACACCAACATTTCCGTGTGGCTGGCTACAATGCGTGTGGTTATTCACCAAACCCACCATCCATTAAAGATTCATTAGTAAAAGCGTGTAGCAGACACACTCTTGTCATCCCATTTGGTTTATTCTGACGCAGAAATAGAAATGTGTCCCATTCAACTTGTAATTAGGGGTTGAAAAACAGAAGGTGCTTCCATGTGAGTAAGTGTGCACTTGACTAACGTGACTTCATCCTTTCCACTTCTTGCCAGTGTCAGAGTGCACTCATGGAAACACACTATCAGCCATGGAGGTGTTTTTGCAGGACATTTTGGATTTGGTAAAATGTCCAAGAAGACCTTTATGCTTCATAATAATAAGACAATAAGACAAGCTTGCCAATATATAAGTAGGCCGAAGCATACTGCTGCTGGTGTATGTTTTTATATATACAGAGTTTGTATAAATACAATCTCTGCCAAAATTAGTATTCATTGAGTTATACCCAGTGTCATTTATTCACATGGGCTGCATTAGGTGTATGTTTGTTTTATTGTGATTATAATATGGTAATGTGTACTTTGAGGTTCAGCCCCACAGCGGGTCTAGCTCCATGTTTACAGTCACTCTATTCCACTGTAACTACTTTTACACTGCTGTGAAAACCAAACAGTGTTATGACCATGCAGGTTCAACAAGTTTTTTTATTCATCCCCACTAGCTTTTTAAATTAGAAACGGAAAATAACCTTATTTTATCTCACCATGTTCCTAATAACAAATCTTGTCAATAACATATTGAAGTGATAATGTTTTTGTTGAACAGTGGCCAAACTGCAGTTACAACTGTTAGTTACCAGATCATTAAGGCTGTGTTCACACAAAACTGACAATGACTATTTTTAATGATTGTCTTACAACACAAGGTCAAAGTAACGGTGTAAACACAGTACCACAGCTGTCATTATTTCCGTTACCATGGATATGCATTGCACAAGAGGACAATGACAATAATCTCTTCTTCTGTCTATATTTTAATGCTATAAACAACGTTTCTGAAAATCCTGGCCAAATTTGTCAATAGTTGACGTACATCTATTCATTCAGTTTGTCACATCTTAAAACCAGTTAATCTGTATTTAACAAAGATTTTTATTGAACAACCTTATTTTGGATATTTATTAGAAAATATATTTGAGCTTTTAGTGGTGTTTGCTCTGACAGTTGGATACAATGGACACCAGAAATTGTGGCTGTATTTGGCTCAGTTTACCACCACATTAAAAAACAAACTTCCACTGGTCTGCCACAGAAGAAAAGACATAGAGGGTGTGAGTGAAAGGTAAATGAAAGAGTGGAATTGGCAGTGCTAAGCTGCAACAAGTACCCCTGCTTTCTAACGAGAGTGTCTTGTCATCTACATTGCTAAGAAATTAACCAAAAGCAAAATATTATTAAATAATCCAGGTTTCACTCACTGTTTAATGCACCTCTTCAGATGGGTCTCGGTCCGCTTGTTTGGTCCGGACCTGAGTTTGCATTAGTGTGTATTCACACCTGCTTACTTGGTTCGAACCAACGTGGGAAACAAACTCTGGTCCGTTTTACCTGGACTGAACGAGGCAGGTGTGAATTCACACTAAATCTTGGTTGGATGTTTTTTTTGGCAACAAAAGTAGTTCCATTTTGATACACTATACTGTATATCGCTATATAAATGCACACCATATAGTTTATATGCAGTATATTGTCTAATTCAGTGATTCTCAAACAATTCTCACTAAGTACCACCTCACAAAATGTTTGGCTCTTTAAGTACCACCCACTCTTCTGTGTATTATAACTGGTCATATACTGTAGAAGTGTAGTTCCAGTAAACTACATATAAAAGTAAATGACATAAATATACAATCAATTCTCAGGGGTCAGTTTAATTGCTTTATGAATTTTATTTTTATTTTATAATTATATCTTTTAATTACCTGCTTTTAAAAGAAATCTTGGAACGAGTACAACTCGAGAAAGTCAGAGTACCACAGTTTAAGAGCCACCGGTCTCTTTTATTTGTGTTTTTATATCCCACTGATGGGTGCAGCAGATGAACATTAGCCTTCTTGCTTTAACTGTAGCTCGTTTAAAATTCCCAATGCTGCTTTGTTGATTAATGAGCACCATCCACGACCAATAAATCAATATCATGAAAAATATATCCTCTAAACAAATGGCTCTTTGTAATGTTAAATATCTGTAACCCACTATTGATAATGTGCATCAATAGCTCAGTCCATGCTAAAGATCAAAGCCTTTTTAAAGTGCTAGGCTTTTATTTAGTCGCCTACAGCCCAATCTATTTGAAATAATGTCCTCTTAAAAAAAGCAGTTAGAATTCCTAGAAATGGATGTCACCTTATAATAACTCCTCAACTGTAAAAGCTCATTAGCTTTATCATAACATCACATTATTATGAATCATGAGTGGGGTTTTATATCCGTCTTACATAACCTGACGTCCTGCAGTGTGGAGCTGGCCGTTTGACCTTGAAGGGAAGGGATAAGATTGAAATGCTTTTGTGCCACAATGTTTCTCATTAACATTCACTGTATGGAGGTTTTAGTTTCGCCCAAAGTTCTAAATCCACTGGTGAAAGTGAATACATTAGTCGAGGCAAAAACCCTCATTTTTTATCTGTGATACAGTATGGGAGACAGTGACTTCCACAAAATGGGATGTTGTAATGAATGCGGCAAATGGTGGCTTTTGTCAGAGCTGATAAGGCTGGACTCACGCTGCTAGAGTTACAGAATCCTCCCATGTATCCTTTATTTTTCTGTAATATCTTAAAGCTCATTCATTAGATTCTTTTTAAATACGGTTGTTTTTAACTTGAATGAAAAAAGTTTACATATTTTATAATTCTAAAAAAGCTATAGTTTTTTTTATAAACACTGCTTTTTTTAAAATGTTATTTTTATAAGTAACTCCGCATTTTAGTGTCAATGCCTTTAAGCCCCTCCCTCCAGACGAGTGTGCTGTGATTGGACAGTGGAACCTCTTTGTACAGCCATTATTATGATGATGATAATAATATGATGTTCACTGAAAAGTCTCTGGCAAAGGTCAAATGCTTCTGTTATTGGCCCAAAGCTTTCCAACAATAGTGTCCACGTCTAAGCTTGTGTCATTTCTGACCTCACAAAATCTTGTTGAAACCACCAAGCTGCCATTTTAAGAGGTTTAATAACTCTTTTTCTCATGCTCCCCACAAAACCGCAGAGCAAACGGCCTGCTTTCATCTTTATATGAAAAAATAATAAAAAAATGACTTAACTAATTCCTCACAGCAAAAATACTAATATGTTAAACTGAAGTTACCTTGAACTTCAGCTTCAGACTGATGCAATCCCCAAATTATCTCTGTCTTGTTAAGCGCTGCATGAATGGATCACAATTATTTTTCACTTTCACTAGTTTCAGTAATTACTGAACATTATTCAGTAATTCAATGTTAGAAATCAGAGTCTCAATTCAATTGCAAAAGCAGAAAAATCTACAGCACACAACTACATTTAATCAGTTGTTTGTTCTGCTATGCAAATGCAGAAATAAAATCACAGCTATTTGATACAGCGCTGTGTGAGTCCATGGTGAAGCTGGAATAGGAGTTTGTTGGATCTTACTGGGTTCAGGCTGGGGCATTTGCAGAACTGGATGTTTTAGATGGTGTTTACACATAATGTCATTAACCTAGTGCTCTTTTTGTTAAAGGCACTACTAGATTCCTCCACAGTGAATTATCTGTGGATAATGTAAAACAAAGGTGCAGAGAGAGCAATGATCCCTAGGAGAATTTCCATTTGAAAGACCAGCTTTCCTTTTGTTACAGCCCAGCCGAGGATTTAACATTTTATTTGTGCCAGTGAATGACTTAATCTTTAATCATCTGCATATCTTTTTGTGTCTAGAGCCCACATTTTAGCTCAAGCCCAGCCACGTGGAAACGTATTTAACCTCCAGTTCCCTTCCATTTACCTCCTATGGAGATGATGCCAGAGTAATTACAACCCTCAGCAGGGTTTTGAAACCTAAACAAGTCCAATACAGTGCAAGATCCAGCTACAACCTTGACAGGACTGAGCTGCAGGGTGGCACTAATGGAAGGTTTGATAAATAGCACTCTACATTGTCCTTTAATAATCTGCCCTTTTTAAACTGTACACAATAAATTATGCCCCTTTTTAAGTTTGCAAACACAGTCATTAAAGCCGGTCTATTCAAGAAACCAGAGTGGCCCTGCAGAAAATGAACTTAGCAAACTATATTCCTACAGAATTCAGTAAAAGTATATTTTTTTCCTTTATATCTATTTCACGCCTCATATTGTGTCTCCCACTCAACTGCAGATATGTGTCAGAGTTAAACTATAATGGCGCCTTCATGTGTGCTTCGTAAAACTCTTTATAAACAAATTTGACTTGTACTTGTAAAGCTGATGTAAAAATGTAGAGGAGTAAAAGTAAAAGACACTTGACAATTGTACTCACAGAAACAGTATTTTTACTTTGTTACATTCCACCACTGAACTACAGTTATGAAAATTACAATTTTACAAGGGTCCGTCTCGTAGGAAATGATTTGACAACACATTTTTTCTCCTTAGATTGACTACACTCATCATATGACCTTTTTCCACTGTTATGTCACCACTAGATGCCACAGAAATCTTAGAACTAATAAATAATAGTGTTTTAGTGTCAGTTTTTCATTAGATTGACTAGTTTTGGCTTGAATTTCTCATACTCTCATTGGTCAATCTATCCAAGACAATTAAATTTGTCATTGAAAAGCCCTGCACTAAGCCCCGAGTGTTTTAGTCCAGTTGCTGGCCACACAGAGAATAGATTGAGACAGAAACGTGCTGATGGCAGTACAGCACCAGACTGGAACACAATGGCCCCAGGTTCCTCCATATTGGTATTTATTTCCATTATAAAAGAATTCATGGGAGGGAAGGGGGGTGGGGTGGGGGTGGGGGCAGAGGCCATGGCGACAGGTTTTTCTCAGTGAACTCCAGTATAATGTGGACAGTAAGGGCTGCATTATGTCTCTGGTGCTCTATAACAATGTCCTGCAGCTCACTGGCTTCAGGCTGCATGCCTCTGAGGGACACATTTTGGGAGCAGGCAGACTGATAAAGAACTAATGTACCACCCAACAAAGTGCGACCTCATATAACACTCCCACACAGACCTGCACCCAGACTGCTGCATTATTCTCTACAATGACAAAATCCAACCCAAAAACCTTCACACTTCAGTATTAAAGTCTGCTGTATGGACATACTGAGTACATGGCATCATGATGGAAGCTTTTCAGGAATTTTCAGATCAGATTAAGTCTGCAAACCAACTGGCTTATTCAAATAATTGCAGTTCATTGATCAATGGTGTCAATAGTATCAGGATTATACGAAGTTGCATTAATTTACATCTACGAATTAGCATAATTTTAGCAACTTATGAGTTGTGGAGTGGAGTTTTGGGTTATGTTACGAACTCTTCAGTCATTGTGGTGGGCTCCTTAAACAAGCAGCTGCCCAAAGTGAGTTTAAAAGCCCAGAAGGATCAGGGGAAACCAGACAAATGCATGGCGGCAGCTCACCAATTTATCCACAGATCTGACTTTGTTTCTGTTGGTGCAGTTTTAATTTAGGTGTCGCCTCGGGGAAGATCTTGCTTTAGGCCTGTTTGGACAACTTGACTGCTTTCGCCTTGTTCAGTGGGACGCAATTAACCTTTGCCTCGCAGCGGTCGCACGGCGCAGACAGTACCAGCCGTAAAATACCGCACAACACCTTATGCATAATGATTTCAGCCGTTGTTTGTCCGGTGTCCTTTGTGTTTCAGAAATTACAGTGTATCCAAACAACCACATTAATATGATAGAGCTGTTTGGAAGCAACAATTAGAAAATTGTTTTTTCCGTTGTGGACGTTGATGAGTCTCACAAAGCAGATGTATCTTTTGTGCAGATGTCATTGTTTGTGGAATAATTCTATTCCCAAAACAAAAGACCAATTCTCTGTAATCACCATCCTTTATTTTCCTTTAGTTTACCCAATAATTACAAGAAAAATGTTCCTTAATAGCTTCTGCACGAGCCGTAAAGCCCTTTACAAGAACAGTCTGCTGTATCCATTGCTACGTTGCCAATAGCAACCATCTGCATTTCAAAACCTGTCAGATGTTTCTTTGTAGAAATTGGTATTTTTGTTGTTGTTATTTATGTTGCATGTGAAAGTCATGGCTCCCATTTACATGAATACTGCATTTGAGGAAACAACAGCAATTATTTACAAAATGAAAAACAAGCAGCTGGGTTTGTTAATGTAAAGTTCACTTTATGAGGTTGTTTAAAGGAACTTTTAAAAATGAGTTATACATGTTTCATGCTGAGATTAATTTTGTTAACTTATCATAGCATATGGACTGGTAACCCTTTAGAGTAGATACACATTTTTTCATAAATTCATGCAGTTATTCATGCAGGACTCATGTATTAGTAGCTGCATTAAACTCTAATGAATCAACAGGAATGATCATGTTTTCATCATAGTTTTATCCTAACCCTAACCTTAACCCTATGCATAAATTCATGATAAAATGTGCCCCCTACTCTAAAGGGTTACCCATTTCCGTTCTGTCACCTCTGGTCAAGAAGGCTCACCAGCGCCTCTTCTTCCTCAGGACACTGAAGAAGAACCAGCTGTCTTCAGCCATCCTGGTGAACTTTTACCGGTGTGCGATCGAGAGCATCCTGACCAGTTGCATCACAGTCTGGTATGGAAACTGCTCAGTGGCTGACCGCAAAGCACTGCAGAGGGTGGTGAAAACTGCCCAGCGCATCACAGGGACACCACTTCCTGCTATTGAGGACATCCAGAGGAAACGCGGCATTTCTTAAGGACTCCTCTCACCCTGACCATAGACTGTTTAACCTCTTGCCCTCCGGGAGGCGCTTCAGGAGCCTCCGGACAAAGACCACAAGATTCAGGAACAGCTTTTTCCCTACAGCTGTCTCCTTACTGAACTCTGCCCTCTGACACCACCACACACACAGACTCCTCCCCCACTTCACCACTGCGTCTGACTGATTTATCTATTATTTACAACAAACAAACAGTAAACTTGTTATTACTTCCACTACATCCATTTGCACACTGTAATATTTTCTATGCACTGTACTGTCCATTACACGAGTGTAAATGATGTTCATATGTTCATAGTTCTGCCTATAGTGTACATACACTTTTACATAATCCATCTGTATAGTATGTTCATAGTACACCTACCTGTATATCATGCTTATAGTATTTAAAATCTGTCAATTATGTCCATAATACTTATCTGTATAGTTATTGTACATATTATAGACCTTGTATATTCTGTACTTACTGCTTATTGCACTTCTGGTTAGATGCTAACTGCATTTCGTTGCCTTGTACCTGTACTTGTGTAATGACAATAAAGTTGAATCTAATCTAATCTAATCTAACATTAAACTGTAGTCCAAAAGAGAGTTGCTTGGTAGATTTAAGTACATTTCTTAATATTTTGAATGTCAAATGTGCTAAACATTAATATAACAGTGTACAATAACGTAGAGTAGTTGTTGCACTAACTAGTGCTGCACTAAATAGCACAAATGTATTATTACTGCAGTATGAACAATCGCAATCACAAATACATTTTTCAACTGCATTATAGTCTTGTGACCGACTTATTATTTTAAAATATTTGCTATATCAGCCTAATCCATCAAAATATGACTAGTTGTGGACTGTTAAGTTTGCTAATGTGCACACATGCACAAACGTACCTAAATTGTCTAATAGTTACCTGTGTTTTTGTATTTAACATCCTTTATTCTTCAAGGATGGGAACAACTGGGCTATAATATCTATATATTATAGCCCAGTTTTAAACTTACAATAAAGACAATCATATGTATTAAGAATCCTTGATGCTTACTTTTGTATATTTGCTTGACAAGGAAATGGACAATGTTTTTCCAATACATACCGTGCAGCGTTGGTTAAAACAAGGCCTAAATATTCCAGTCCTCTACATGTATCTGACTTCTCTATAAAAGCTAAACCTTCATGTCAAAAGACAGTCTCCATTCCTGTGCACAAAATTTAAGGTTGTATCGTACCTGACTATTTCATCCTCCAGTCCGGAGATGGGCATTAGACATGTTTCCCTCATCTGTCATTTGAGGAATGCCAGGGTGTGCCTCAAACAATGTGGTCAGCAGCAGTAGCAGTATCTCCTTAACAGAATGTAAAGAGCACCACTGGCAGCCTTCGGCGCAGTCTGGAAAACCCATCTCGGTGAAAGTGCTTCTGATGACAAGCCAGACCAGCATATACAGCGAGTTACATTCCACATGAAAAAGCCAAAATGACCCGCGGTTCTAAATGATTCCATATGACAGACGTAGAAACTGCCAGAGTACAACTTCTCTTTAGAGATTTATGCCCATAGACTAGTGCATATGATACAGAAGTTCAGACATACCACAAGTGACAAATGGTATGTGTCTTTGCCTTATTGTCACACATTCTTTCTTGGAAACTCTGCAGACTGCATTGTATGAAAGACGGGTCTAGACGGGTTCAAAAAGGGTTTATGGTCAGGTAGGGGTGGGGATTGTTGTAATCTGTGTATGGTTTGGATCTGGGGGCACCTCGGCCCTCGTGATTGCAGTCCACGTGGGTGGAGGTTTTTTTATTTTTATTTTATGGACTGTGCACTAAGAGGCTATTTTTCATGTATAATCCCTGGACAGATGTTAAAAATACACAGTTATAAGACATTGCAAAAGAGTATTAACTATGTTAAAATGCCACAACACACACAAAAAGGAAGCACACAGTACAGGACAAAAGACAAACAAGATACAAGATGGCAGCAGGTGGCAGACAGAGCGGACAGTTCAGATTATCAGTGAGCCATTTCTTTAGTTGAACCTTAAATAAACTTTAAGGTCCCAGATTTCTGATGGTTAGAGGAGTAAGGGTCCATTCAGCGGCAGCTCAAACAGAAACTGTTTCTCACTTGTTTGTACATTAATAAATTTACCAAGTGGAGGGGACGACAAACTATATATGATTTTGTAGATGAAGAAACAAATTTGCATATTTAACCATGTTTTCCCAGCAGAGTAATTTATGTTTTTGTAATATTGGTAGATCGGCCGTCCTTCGACTGGCGGGTGGGCGGTTTGATTCCCGCTCGAAACATCCCAAAACATCCCAAAACATCATAACATCACGCTCTCCCCCACATACTGTTGTTGTGTCCTTGGGCAAGACACTTAACCTACATTGCCTCCAGTGAGTGTTCTGTAACACTGGTAAATAGTTTAATGTATGTAAAGCGCTACAGTAGGTGGAAAAGCACTACATAAAAATAAAAATTATTATTATTATTATGACCAACTAGTTTTCCATCCAGAGTTTTAACTGTTCGTTCATTCAGGGAATGTAATGGTTTCAGTCTTTCAGAGCAGTGGCACTGGCTTGTGACCAAGAAGTTAAACAGTATGTTAAATTATTACTGTTATGTTACTTTTCAGTTCAGTGTTATGCCATACTGGAATTATCTCCTTTGCCTTGTCAAACATTACGTAATAGATATCTATGTTTCAATTTTGTTTCCCTTTTCTTATGCTTCCCTTTTTTTTGCACACATCTTTATGAGTAAGCAGATGTATCCAGTGCTGGAACAGACACTTTCTGTGTAGTTTCAGCAGCCACTAATTCAATGTTGTTAAGCAGTGTAGACAAACAATAGGAGTGTCCCTCATCTCAAAACCCCCTTCTGTGACTGACCAAAGCTTCCAGTATAAGCTGAATATTGTCATCCATTAAATTCCTTGATAATAAAACCTGTTTGACATAAGTGCTTGTTTTTGTGCTTGTCAACGAGAAAATTGGAGTCCTGTCAATCAGCGTCAGTGAGGAATCCTCCGGCTGTAGCCATTGATTTGGGGCTCTAGCTCATCTAAGACCTCTCAACGTTTTCTCCTTTTTGGAGCCATGGGTTATAAACCGTCGCGAATCCCTTAAAATTGTTTTTCTCTGTGCCATTAGATAGGGATCGGCTGGGGTTTTGTTTGCCATTACATTCTAATAAGACAGATGAGACAGAGGAGGGTAGAGTGTTTTCAAGAGGAAAATAAATAATCAGGGACCTGGCTGACTCGGCCATATTGTGAATGAATCAATGGACTATTAGAGCTTCAAGCCAGCCATGAAAGCGCATTTATCTTAAGCTAAGAGATATAGAGGTCAGAGATGACACCCGGAAGATGTGTGCTTGGCTGTCAAGAGTGCGGAGATACTGTTGTCATGTCTCTGCTGGCAGGCTGCAGCTTTTGTTCTTAATGGCGCCATACGTCAACGCGGACATAACTGTCAGCCACCCACCACGGCTACTGTTAGCAATGTGTCATCGGTATTGCATCACAGCGGAATACATTCAGCAGCGTTTGTTTTGTGCGTCTGTATCTGAATATGAAGTGGCAGGAAGTCAAGTCGGTCTAAGGCAAGGGTGGAAATGCAAATTCACCCCGACTCCTTAATTGTGCTCTTACAGCAGTGTTGCACAAGAAAATGGAAATTAATGTATACCAAGTTCAAAGGGTGTCAATCTATAAAGGTTTACATAGTGCCACAAGTTCTGTTTTTATATAATATGAGACAAAATTGCAGTGTCACCAAAATAAATTGTGCATTTACATACATAGAAAAAATAAACATTCAAAAGGTACATATTATATATTTTAAAAATGCAACACTGAAATAAATAAAAAATATAAAACTGTTGAAAGCTGTTTTCCAAAAATTCGATATAGTACAGACAAGTTGTGTAAACAGACAAAACATATATATATATATATATATATATATATATATATATATATATATATATATATATATATATATATATATATATATATATATATATATATATATATAGGCTTTTGATAGTAGGCAGTAGGTTGACAGGAAACAAGTGCAAGAGAGGGGAATGACATTGTGCAAATGACCCATCTGGGTCTTCCGTGTTCTATTTGCAAATGGTCTTACAACTGAGCTGGCACATGCTGACTTCTAAGCTTTGTACACAGAATTTGTTTAATCTAATAGATTACAACTTTTATATTTAGAAAAGGTTTTTGTACATGGAAACGCTGTGAGTCCAATAAAGTGTGAATGTATATTTCTTTGTACTTAACAATTTCTCCAATCAAACTATCTATCCAAAAGTTGTCCACCAAAGGTGAACAATGTAAATTTTGAATACTTGTCTTTTCAACATTAAAACCCCAGGCTGCCCTATTCTTTAGCACTAGGGCAGCATATTTCACCTTGGTAAAAACTGAACAACTGCAAAACCATAAAACCAAAATTAAGGAACTAACTGCTAACTAAAAAGTAGTATGTCTCCATATTTTTAGACTTTAATTTAATGTTTAGTGTAGACGGTAAACCTTTTGGAATTTCATGGTTTTCTGAAAAAAAAATTGTCTTAAAATCTGATCTGATAGTTGTCTAAGTCAAGGGTATTGACAAACATAGTGTGTGTAAAAATAATTACACAAAAAAAAAAGTCTTTATTGAACACACTCATTCAATATTCAAAATGGCAGTGGAAAAAGTAAGTGAACCCTTAGAAATAATAACTGGTTGACCCCCCTCCCCCCCTGGCAGCATTAACCTCAACCAGGCGCTTCCTGTAGCTGTGGATCAGACCTGCACTTCGTTGAGGAGAAATTTTGGCCCATTCTTCCTGCAGAACTGCTTTAGCTCTGTCATATTCTTTGGACGTCTCATGTGTGTGACCCTCTTCAAGTCAGTCCATAGCATCTCTGTGAAGGTTCTCAGTCATCCATCTTGAAAAAAAGGTTTAAGTAAAAGCATCTGGACTCAGTATTCAAGGTCAAAATGTCTTCACCTTGAAAACTGAGTCCAGATGCTTTTACTTAAACCTTTTTTTCAATCCATAGCATCTCTATTGAGTTGAGATCTGGGCTCTGACTTGGCCACTCCAAAAGGCGGATTTTGTTTTTCTGAAGCCATTCTGTTGTGGACTTGCTCCGATGTTTTGGTTGTTGTCCTGTTGCATCACCCACCTTCTACAGTTTCAGCTGACGTACAGACATTCTCACATTATCCTGAAGAATTGTCTGATATACTTTGAAATTCATCTTCCTCTCAATGATTGAAGCTGGCCAGGCCCTGATGCAGCAAAGAAGGCCCAAATCATGATGTTTCCTCCACCAGACTTTACAGTTGGGATGATATTTTCATGATGATATACCGTGCCCTTTCTACGCCAGATGTAGCGGAACCTTTTGCCAATACCATTGTGGAAAGTTAATGTGTTCTTTTGCAAACTTCAGGTGTGCAGTGTTCTTTTTAGTAAGCAGTGGCTTCCATCGTGGTGTCCTGCCTTAGATACCCTGCTTGTTCAGTGTTTGACGTATTGTAGACTCATGAACAGAGATGTCAGCAAGTTCCAATGAAGCCTTCAAATCTTTGCCTGTCAGACTCATTCGGGATAGTTTCTATTCCTCATTGATGAGTTTTTGATGTGTTCTTGCCTAACTTTAGACTGGTGAATTTCTTTGAATTAACTTTGTATGGCTCACATGTTCTTCTGGTGCAGAGCAAAAAGTTTGAGTTTTTTTATCAGTCAAAGTAGCTGTAGTCCACACCTCCAGACATATTATCTTAACCAGACACCAGGTGCGCTAAAACCTAACTTCTGAGGGTTCACTTACTTTTTCCACAAGCACTATGAGGTTTTTTGGTAGTTCTCAATAAAGACATGAAAGATCAGAATTTTGTTGCATAATTATTTTAAGACACATTGTTTGTCAATACCCTTGCCTTAGATGAAGATCAGATCACATTGACAAATTTATTCAGAGCTGCCTGTTTGAGCTGCTGCTGAATGGACCCTTAATCCTCTAACCATCAGAAATATGGGACCTTAAAGTTTATTTAAGGTTCAACTAAAGAAATGGCTCACTGATAATCTGAACTGTCAGCTAACTGTATTGTGAATATGCAAAGGAATCACGCAGGGTCTCCTCTGAAGAACAAAACACCCTCAACTATTTCACTTTCTTCCATCAGCATTCAGAAGCTAAAGGTGGTGGAAGACACAGCAACATAATAATGACACACTTAGAGTTGGGTGGCTGCAATCACATTTGTCGAAGTGAACTGCAATAAGAGTTGTCTTTTTGTATTGTTCAAACAAAGAAAAATAAAGCTAGAATATGTAAAAGTTATAGGACAAAATCTTGACAATGTTAGGACCACAAGATGTTAACCAGTGTTATGATAGCCTAGGCTTTCCATTAGCTGGGTTGATGTGCAGGGCAGACAATTACATTCAAGATAATAAAACAGGGCTGTTCTCAAAACCTTTAACCCATTTAAATTGCCAAACACCATAGATAATGCCACAGGGTGCACTGTAGACCATTGTAAAATAGCAATGTTTCTGCTAAAACTTGGGTTTTTATGGTGGTCTCATGAATGTACAATCCTTGTGTGGGAGCCCCCTGGCCGTTGCCTGTCTACATTTTTGTATTATCTGTGAACAAGTGGAGCGTTTGTTGGCAGACACAGCCCGTAGCTTCATGGTGGCTGAGAACGAGATAAAGACACGTCTCGGATACGGCTGCCCTTCGACAAAAGTCTGGTGCCGGGAGATGAAGGCGTAGTGTTTGATGTGGGAGATGGCAGGATGCTCCCACTGCCGGCCGTAGTTCTGCATACTAAATTCCGATAAGAGAGCAGCGAATGAATGTGTTGTACACTGCCGACAAGTGAGACGAGTGTAGAACTCACTGAAGTTCAGCCGTGACCTTTCTGCCTTGTGCTGTCGGTGTACAGTGGAGCTGAAAGTGTAGTGTCAAGCATCAGAGAACCAGTCTGTCTCTCCTAAAATATGATTCAAAACCAGATCTTTGTCGTAAAACTAGACATATCAAACAAGTGGATAAAAGTTTTTCATATGATGTAATGAAAAATCTAAACTTCCTGTTCCGTATGGTGAATCAGCCAATTATATAGTTATCATAACCCTAATTTTTAAAGATAGTCTGTCCTTTATTTTCACAGGTTGGCAGAAAATAGTTAAAAAAGAGTTTTCCAAAGGAGCTTGCTGCATACATCAACTTGAGTAGTATATTATTTTTAAGTAATGGTACTACTTGAGCACAGATCTTGACTCCTCTTCTGATCTGTGGTCAGATCAGAAGATAGTGAAATTCACAACTAAAAGTGGAAATGCTGTGTTTAAGCAACATGAACAGCTGCTCTTTTAGTAAGTGTTTTTTACAAATTATTTTTTATACAATTATTTAAGAAAACGTTAATGCAACAAACATCTGGACCCAGTTTTCAAGGTGTAGACATTTTTTCTCTAATGCCAAGATACTTGATCAATTCTGAGATGAACTGGTAAGAGAGCGGATGGAGCTTATATCTCTAGAAGGAGGGGTTTGACCAGAGAGGCCAGATGGTTCGAGAGAGGGGAAGGAAGCCATTTTTGTTAAAGTGTAAAGCCCTCTTTGAACAGAGGAGGTGGCTTCAGACTCATGTTACCTAGTATTTACAACAATGTTCTGAAACCTAAATCAAAAACAAAAAAGTTTCACTCTAGAAAAACAACACCTGAATGGAACAGTGTCACTAACGACTCTCCTGAGCCTTAACGACTCACACATCAGGAGTCACACTGACCTTTCAGAGCCAACAACTACAGTATGAGACCAGAACAGCCTGGTCCAATCAGGTTTAGTTACCTCTAGAGATATAAACTCAGCTCTCTTACCAGTTGATCTCAGAATTGATAAAGTCAAGAGACAAAACGTCTTCACCTTGAAAACTGAGTCCAGAACATTTTGCTTTAACATTTTCTTCAAAATGATCTGGATGACTGAGAACCTTTACAGACAATAAAATTATTCTTAAAAGTGAGAATAAGATTGAATTACAATCAGCACAAGGTCTGGTATTATCACCCTGGTATGAACCTCAGTAGTATAAAAGGTCATTTGTCAATGACAAAAATTGAAGAAACTCTTTTCTAAACCCTGGGTCTGGTTATCTAAAGTCCTACTGGTTCCTGACCATCTTCTACCATATGAAGAAAAAACAAAGTGACAAAGTGTGACTACAGTCCATCTTGCATCCCAATGTTATTATGATCATGATTTAAGACTTTTTCACCTTTTTACCAATGACCCTCCTCTGACCCATCACTGGTGGATACACGCCGAGATGCACCATTTTATAGTTACGCCCAAGCTCTTTAAGTGAAACGTACTTTTGGCCCAGGAAAAGCTCAAGCAAAAGAGGTGACCTAACTGTAACCTCATAGGAGCCAACTGTGACCAACGTCCTTAGGTCTGTGAGGCGAGATGGGCTGTAATCACCTCAAGTGCAGAGAGGGATTTTAGTCTGAAATGTTTTGTTGAAGTATGTCATTTTGTCATTTTTCTGTGTTCTTGGAATACAGAAAAACGCCTAATATTAAATTGAACCATAGTGTATTCCATTTCATTCTTGGGAGGATAAAAGGCATGTGGTAGCACTGAGCTCTCACTTTACTTTCTCTATTCTCCATTAATTTTTAGTGTGTGGGATGGGTTAGAGACTTTTTGGGCGCACCCAGACATTTAGCTGTACCCACGACTGAATGGAACTGTGGTATTTCAAAATGACACAATAATATACTCCTACGACAAATAAAGTCAACTCGGAAATAAAAAGGGCTGTATATTACTCTTGTATTTCCATAATCGCCTCAGCCTAGTGTCATATTTACAGCTCCCCAAAGCTACATTTAACGCCCCCTCACTGATAAATGATGAAGTTTAAAGGCCAGGATTGTTTATTGCTTTTATTAGTTGGGGACATCCAATTATTTCAGATGACATGGTTTTATCATCTGCCTCCAACAAACCAAACAATCACGCTCACTCTGGTGTCTGCAGTGGTGATAATATAGTCATTTAAACTTTGAATTTGTTTTAGCCATTGCTGATTGAGGCTTTGGGCTACAGCTTGAGGCTCCAGGCCATAACAAACTTTTAACAGCAGAATGTTGAAGAATAGCGCTAAAGTGGAGGTTATTGAGGAGTATTTTAAACTGGGCATCTTTTGGAAACCAGTGAACTGTGAACTGGGCCTCATTTGTAAAACTTTTTTTCCAAATCGTATTTTTTTTGTTGTCTTTTTAGTTTTTTGTCTTGCAAAAATGGTTAACCCAAAAGGTTTTCTAAATGTTTAATTAACAAACAACCTGGTTTGAATACACCTCTTACTCCCCGTCTGTCTCCTCATTTCTTTTTGTATGTTTCCATTCTTGCTATCAAAAAAAAAAAAATACAAAACAAAAAGCTGTCACTGTTTATCTGGTTAACCAAATATGGGAGTGTTTCATCTTTGTAACAATACTTTGAGTAAGACCTGGCAAAGATGCAAATGTTGTTACAAAAAATATGCAGCTATTCAAAGGTTTGCCTTTTTCTGCATCTTTTAGCCAAATAGAAGTTCAGTTTGATGCCGCAACAATTACTGGATTTCAAAAGAATTGGGTTTGGAGTTTTGCCATTGTCTGCTGGGTACTCAACGTGTTACTACTGGGCTTGCCTTGTAAAGCGGATTCATTTGAAATTTTTCAGAAATGCAGGTTTAAAAACCTGTTACCTTGTCAAATTGTGTTGTCAAAAGGATTATGCCTTTGTTGATGGCATTGTGCATGTTACCTTAATGTAAGTTCTGCTGCTTTGGCTCTCAGTTTAACAGTCTTTGATAAGGAAGCACAGGCCTGAGTGCTCAATGTTTATCATTCAATGACTTAGCTTTTGTCACTGAATGCTAATCTTTGAACAGCTTTTGTTAGCTATCCTGAATGCTTGTGTTTAAATAGCACAGCTGAATATCAAGTCACTCACATGTTCTCTACCCACTCACTAACAGTACACATATGCAGTCAGTCTGCCTAAAAACATTGTTTAGGCAGAATTTCTGATTTTCATCCACTGAAAATGTTTTGCAGTCTCCTTAACTTTCGTTGCCAAAATGTGCACAGAGCTCATGTTCTTATTCGAATGGGAAAAGATAATTAAGCAACAAATGCCAAACTATTTCGTTAGCGTCGGACTAAAAGTTAATGAATTCTGGTTGGTTGAGGGCCCCAGCTGACTGTGACACCACCACTGGCTGTAACTCACGCTGTTCCCAAAGCTTTATGTGCCCTTTCCCTGCCTCTACACCCACTCAGCCATCGCATTGCCTCAACATTTGGAACAATTACAGACCTTAACAACAAATGCCAATGTAGCGCTACTGCGGTCAACGGGTCTGGAATCCCTGGAGTCAGCAGTTACACGCTTTGTACTCCAGTGGACTGCGGTTCTTTGGTCTTAATTAAATCACAGCCGTGTTTTTTAAAGGAATAGTTTTATGAGACATGGGCTTTATGAAGGCATTTCTTGAATGTCTAGAAGGCACCATATGGGAGGCTGAACACATGTGAGTGCAAAGGAATGATCATTTCGAAGAGGGAACATAATTAAAGGCAAGCTTATTCCGCCACGCATATCTTCATCAACACTAAAGGTTATCCATGTCATTAATTTGGATGTACTCTGTTGCTGCGATGAATTTCATCTTACTGACGTAGTTATGATTCAAATTTTATCAAGCCTGGCTCTCTGATTTAATCTTTACATCCCTGCTTGGTAATTAATGTCAGTGACCCTTTTAAAATCAATCGGAAAAAATCCTAATGACAAAGCTTGTCTCGGCTCCTAATGACTACCATCAGTCATGTTTTTATCCATTGATCTGCTATTCATCATTGACTCTGCGAATGATTCCATAACAAGATGCCAATGCCTGTTTAAGAACCGTGTACATTTAAATTGGAGCACTACTGTAGATATGACTGTGCAGAGACTAAGACAAGACGGAAAATTAGACCAAGTTAAGGCTTAGGCCTACTTCAAACCTGGTAGATCGAATCTTGGGTTGCATTTAGAAGTGCTGGAAGTTACATGTATGCAGATGAAGAGTTAATTTGCAAAAGCAGATAACTCTTTGTTTTTGTATATAAAAAAGATTATTATTTGCTAAAGGTAATATAAGTCAAACCAAAGTTGAGTGGCTTTGATTCAGACTTTCAAAATAGTGCTATGGAAAGAATAAATTACAAGCCTCAGTTAATTCTTTTTGTTTTTTTAAATGAACTTGTCAGATGCTTTTGGATGTCTCTAGAGAGTGTGGACTCTATTTGAGTGGCTGGTTTCTAACAGTACATAACATCAATCTGAAACAGGTAGAAAAAGTGCTGATTTATCCATTCAGAAACCTGGAAAGCAAGAACTAATCCGAATGTGGACTTGTAAATACCAGGTATGAATACAATGAGACACGTGTCCAGAGAAAGAGGACACAGATTGAAGGGGGCCCTAGACATGAGACTGATTAAGAAATTCTTATCCTATTGTTTGCTCCAAATGAGATACTGATGTGACATCAATTGTAGCCATAAACAAGACGTGTGATGTGTTCCTGTTTCCATGTCACTGTCTGTATCCTCTTTCTAAAGCTGAGGTTTCTAAGCCATCACTCATTCTGTCACAGGAACATAGCTTGTATCTTGGAATGCGTGCAGCCTGTCCTGTCTGCTTCCATTCTCAGAATCACAACTCACCTACACATGCGTACCAACATGTCATTTTAATCTGGTGCATTGTCACACAAAAAGTCTGTCTTTTCTAGATTTTTTATCTTTTGCAACCAGTGAAGAGTACTTTAAAACCAAGGCAGACGAGGCTAAGTCGAGATCAGGACCATGATACGTGAGAACAATCAACGGCTAATTTTATTACCAATGTTTAAAGCCATAGTCGGTAGCATTTGGTGAAGGCAGCAAAGAGGCTTATCAGTAATTAAATTATTAATGTTCTTGGATTTCCATTGTGTCAGGATTAATTGAGGTTTTAATGGAAAAAAAATGAATATAATAGGTTTAAAAGTGAATAAAAACACTACATAAACAGACAAGAGCAACAGAACACAGCTTTTATTTTGAACAGCTACAGATCACCACTGGTGTGCTCTCATACCGCAGAGTATAATTAAAAGTTGTTCATAAGTGCAAATTTGGCCACGCAGCTACAATAAAGTCTCAAGGCGAGGTTTGGAGGCACCTCATTATCTGATGGAGGGGAAGACACCAATGGCTAGACAGATTCCTGCCAGGATGAAAACAAATGGGAAAAAGGGAAAAAAGCAGACGAGTCATCTATTAAATGACGGTTGCCAGACGTCGGCAGAGACTCACTTCAGTCCAAGTAATGCTAACCCTTTGACACAGTACGTATCACACACTACTTGTTGTTGAGGCTAAGAGTCTGCCATTGTTACTGTGTAACAGGGCCGGTTTGGGACTTATTTTTAGGCTACAAATTTTATGTCTTAGACCAGCCCTTATTGAATCTATTACTGAAGATCAATTTCATTAATAAAATAACAAAATAAAAAAAAAAAAACTTACCAAGGGCGCAGTGGCTCAGTGGTAAGGCTGTCGTCCCATAACCGGAAGGTTAAGTTCGATTCACGCTCTCCCCACAGTTCATATTGTTAATGTGTCCTTGGGGAAGACACTTAACCCTCCTTGCCTTCAGTGACAGAGCACTGGTGTATGAATGTGTGACAGTGTCGCTCTAGTGTATGAACGTGTGTGAATGTCGCTCTGGTGTATGAACGTGTATGAATGTCGCTCTGGTGTATGAACGTGTGTGAATGTCGCTCTGGTGTATGAACGTGTATGAATGTCGCTCTGGTGTATGAACGTGTGTGAATGTCGCTCTGGTGTATGAATGTGTGAGGATGTCGCTCTGGTGTATGAACGTGTATGAATGTCGCTCTGGTGTATGAACGTGTGTGAATGTCGCTCTGGTGTATGAATGTGTGAGGATGTCGCTCTGGTGTATGAACGTGTGAGAATGTCGCTCTGGTGTATGAACGTGTGAGAATGTCGATCTGGTGTATGAATGTGTGAAAGTGTCGTTCTGGTGTAAGAATGTGTGTAAATGTCGCTCTGGTGTATGAACGTTTGTGAATGTCGCTCTGGTGTATGAATGTGTGAGAATGTCACTCTGGTGTATGAACGTGTGTGAACGTCGCTCTGGTGTATGAACGTGTATGAATGTCGCTCTGGTGTATGAACGTGTGTGAATGTCGCTCTGGTGTATGAACGTGTGTGAAAGTCGCTCTGGTGTATGAACGTGTATGAATGTCGCTCTGGTGTATGAACGTGTGTGAATGTCGCTCTGGTGTATGAACGTGTATGAATGTCACTCTGGTGTATGAACGTGTGTGAATGTCGCTCTGGTGTATGAATGTGTGAGGATGTCGCTCTGGTGTATGAACGTGTGAGAATGTCGCTCTGGTGTATGAACGTGTGAGAATGTCGCTCTGGTGTATGAACATGTGAGAATGTCGATCTGGTGTATGAATGTGTGAAAGTGTCGTTCTGGTGTAAGAATGTGTGTAAATGTCGCTCTGGTGTATGAACGTTTGTGAATGTCGCTCTGGTGTATGAATGTGTGAGAATGTCACTCTGGTGTATGAACGTGTGTGAACGTCGCTCTGGTGTATGAATGTGTGAGAATGTCGCTCTGGTGTATGAACGCGTTTGTGAATGTCGCTCTGGTGTATGAACGTGTGAGAATGTCACTCTGGTGTATGAACGTGTGTGAACGTCGCTCTGGTGTATGAATGTGTGAGAATGTCGCTCTGGTGTATGAACGTTTGTGAATGTCGCTCTGGTGTATGAACGTGTGAGAATGTCACTCTGGTGTATGAATGTGTGAGAATGTCGCTCTGGTGTATGAATGTGTGAGAATGTCACTCTGGTGTATGAACGTGTGCGGATGTCGATCTGGTTTATGAACGTGTGTGAATGTCGCTCTGGTGTATGAACGTGTGAGAATGTCGCTCTGGTGTATGAATGTGTGAGAATGTCGATCTGGTGTATGAACGTGTGCGAATGTCGCTCTGGTGTATGAACGTGTGAGAATGTCGATCTGGTGTATGAACGTGTGAGAATGTCGATCTGGTGTATGAATGTAATAATAATAATAATAATAAATTTTATTTGTAATGCACTTTACATTTGGACAATCTCAAAGTGCTACAGAGCATCTAAAAAATTAAGATGTAATTCAATATAAAAAGAAAACAGAACAACATAAGCCTATAAAAAAAAAAACGTTCATTGAAAAGCTTTTATAAAAAGAAATGTTTTTAGGTTGCGTTTAAAAGCATCAGTAGTCTGTGGGGCCCTCAGGTAGTCCGGGAGGGTATTCCACAGCCTCGGAGCAGCCGATGAAAAGGCCCTATCACCCATGCTGCAAAGTTTTGTTCTGGGAATTTGGAGGATGTTTGAGTTTGCAGAACGAAGAGTGCGTGCAGAGTGTGAAAAGGTCGGGTGGGTGAGAAGTTCCTGCAGGTAGAGGGGGGCATGTCCGTGAATACACTGATGGGTGAGGAGGGAAACTTTATATTCAATTCTAAGTTTGACAGGGAGCCAGTGAAGAGATTTCAGGATGGGGGTGATGTGTTCATGCTTGCGCACCCTCATCAGGATTCTGGCAGCGCTAAATGTGAATGTGTGTGAATGTCGCTCTGGTGTATGAACGTGTGAGAATGTCGCTCTAGTGTATGAACGTGTGTGAATGTCGCTCTGGTGTATGAACGTGTGAGAATGTCGCTCTGGTGTATGAACGTGTGTGAATGTCGCTCTGGTGTATGAACGTGTGAGAATGTCGATCTGGTGTATGAACGTGTGAGAATGTCGCTCTGGTGTATGAACGTGTGTGAATGTCGCTCTGGTGTATGAACGTGTGAGAATGTCGCTCTGGTGTATGAACGTGTGTGAACGTCGCTCTGGTGTATGAACATGTGAGAATGTCGCTCTGGAGTATGAACGTGTGAGAATGTCGCTCTGGTGTATGAATGTGTGAGAATGTCGATCTGGTGTATGAACGTGTGAGAATGTCGCTCTGGTGTATGAACATGTGAGAATGTCGCTCTGGTGTATGAATGTGTGTGAATGTCGCTCTGGTGTATGAACGTGTGAGAATGTCGCTCTGGTGTATGAACATGTGAGAATGTCGCTCTGGAGTATGAACGTGTGAGAATGTCGCTCTGGTGTATGAATGTGATAGATACATCTGTGACATCATTTACAGTCATTTACATTTATGTTAAATATAGAGACCTTAATAAAGCACTAGAATGTATTAAAGTAAAAGAATCTTACAAATACAGTAAAAACCCCAAAACAATAGCTCACTACAATATTTAGGTCAGCAATGTAGAGGCTGAGCAGCTCATTAGCCAAGCTCTAAAGTCACTAAAAGGAGATAACAGTTTTGGGTGTTTAGTCAGACACAAGTATGTGGCTGAACAGCAGGGGGCTCTTACGGGTCCTCCCACAGAAAAGTTTAATCAAAACAGATGTTATTCCCTGTAGCTAATATTTTAGCTGGACATTGTGAGTGGCCCCAACATCATAGACTAAAGGCTTTAAAACAGAAACAAATAAAATCAAAAATTGTACATAAAACCCACCCTTTACTCTTTTTATGCTTATGGTATTTTGCACTGAAAACCCATCACATTGTTTCATCCTTTGTTTTCCCCCTCAACAGCTGCAGCTTTAGCCTCTTTACAGGCCTTTGTTGGAAATATTGATAGTTAAGGGCAGTGGTCCATCTCTGAGGACAGTGCTTAGATCTACATTTTAAAAATTAAAAAGATGTATAATTAGTAGGGCTGGGCAAGTTAACGCGTTTTTATCGCGTTAACGCATTAATGAATTAACGCCGACAATTATTTTATCGCGCGTTAACGTCGGCCGATTAGTATGGTGAAAGACGAATGACTGCACGTATGAGCTGCCATTATCCAGTGCTTTAAGTGGGCCGGTACGCACCTGTACTCAGTACCGCCACTTCTCCGTGCGACCAGAACGTGCTTTTAGCGTACTGGTACGCTCATTTCGACATCTGTTTTAATAGAGGTTTTAATCCTTTGCCTGCTCTGCCGCTTTCCAGAGCGCCCTTCACAATGCACGCTTCCTAATTCGTCCCACCAAGAGCAGAGACTACATTACTCATACACCCTTGAGTTTGGCAAGTGAAAGGGAGAGGGTGTGTGAAACGCGCGGGAATTGCATTCACATGCTCTGACTGTAATGAAAACACAAGAGAGACATTTATATTGTTTATATTGTTATAATGTTATGATTGAAGCTCTGGACATAACTTGTTTTTCTATAACAAACTAAACAAAATATTAATGCCCTGTCAGTGGCAAATATTTTTGGTTTTAATATTTAATTTGATTACATTAATGTTTAAGTTCAGATTTACAAGAAATGTTTTAACTGCTGTAAAAGCACATTATTTGTTTAAAGTGTTGTTTAAAGTGCAAACCAAATTTTATTGCACTTTTGTTCATATAGCAGTTCTTTTAAAATGTATGCAGTACACTAATTTTGAATTCATTATTAAATTTTGTGTATAATGCGATTAATCGCGATTAATCACAGAACATTGTGCGATTATTCGCGATTAAACATTTTAATCGTTGCCCAGCCCTAATTTAAATATTGATGATAACAAGCTTGGGGGAAAACACAATTAAATGCAATTAATTACAGAAAATGTGCAATTAATTAGTTAATTTTTTTTAATCGATTCCCAGCCTTAATACTTAGGTGTGGCTGTGTGTCACAGTCTAAACCAGGTTTACTTATCACTAGAACAATAGAAGGAGCAAAAGGAAGAAAAACACTTGCACACACGTTAATCTGAAGAAAATTGTTCAAAACAAGGTTTTCTATTTATGCATTGTTTATGAGCTCTTTTTCTGACTGACGCTACTTTTTACTCCACAAGAAAGAGACTGAAGCGCTCAGACAGCACACTCAGACCTAAAACTGCAGAAGAGCTTTTACCTCTTTTAAAGTGGGCGCATGTTTAACCGGTCTCGTTTAGTGCATCCAGAATGTATTTTGTAGTAATGCAGTAATGCTTCACTTTTTCCACATTTTGTTATGTTACAATAAAATTCATTATTCACCTAAATTTTTTTTACAAACAATTACCCATAATGACAACATGAAAGAAGGTTGTATGAAATCTTTGCAAATGTATTAAAAATAAAAAAACAAACAAACAAACAAACAAGAAAATTGACATACTGTAAGTCAGGGGTGCTCACACTTTTTCAGCACGCGAGCTACTTATAAAATTACCAAGTCAAAATGATCTACCCACTACAAAAATGCAAAACATATATTTATGTACAAATATATTGAGGATTCTTTATATGTACAATATATGTTGATGTACTGTACCTTGCAAACCGTAATACTGCACAACACAACATAATTAACTATGTACAATTTTTGTCATTACCTGAGTTTACTCTGATGACTTGCACTAATTGAATCAGCCAGGGATGCATAGTCTGGACAGTAGTTGCTGACAGGTGAGGCAAATGCACTTTGAAAACGTCAACGTCCTCCTCCCATTCCGTATAAAAGCAATGAGTTTTTGTCTTCTTAATTGGTCCAGCTCCCTCACTCATTTTTATACCCTTTTTAAGTTTAAGAGAAAAAAAAACGAGGTTTAAAAGTTGGAGGTAAGTTGCTAAAGCGTAAGTTTGGATGCACTTAGCGCCGTTGTTTGCGCATGCGAAAATTCAGATGTCATCTGACTGGCTGTCCTGTATATCAATCAAGAGATTGGATCGATGATTGGCTGATGTCTATTCTTTTATGTCATGCAATCTACCAATATTAATCAAACCCCCCCCTAGATTTGTCACATAGTAAAAACTTAGCTCTAGAGAATGGAGCCATCTTTTGTACCAGAGTGTAAACATGATTTTTACACTTCTAAAGTCGCCATTGGGTTTTTCGCTTATATTTCCGCTTTTGGAGCCTGCCCTCTGGTGGACGGTGGTATATCGCTGTATATTGCTGTATATCGCTGTATATTGCTGTATGGCGGTGCCCTTACTCGAGGACTGTTTAAGAGGTTCCATGAGAGAGGCTTGTTTGAAACTAAGACCTTGCTCGTTTACTAGTGTGTTTGGGGTCATTGTGGGTCATGCCCATATCATGATGCTTGCTTCACTGTCTTCACTGTGTACTGTGGTTTGAATTCAGAGTTTGGGGGTGACAAAAAGAACAATTTTACTCTCATCAGTCTACAAAATGTTCCTCCATTTCTCTTTAGGCCAGTTGATGTGTTTTCTTTGGCAAATTGTAACCTCTTCTACACATGCCTTTTTTAAACAGAGAGATTTTTGAAAATAGATTAGCTTCACACAGATGTCTATAACTGTCACAGGACTTACAGGTAACTCCAGACTGTCTTTGATCATCCTGAAGCTGATCATTGGCTGAGCCTTTCTGGTTATTCTTTGATTCATTTTGATGGTTGTCTTCCGTTTTCTTCCACATCTCTCTGGTTTTGTTCTCCATTTTAAGGCATTGGAGATTATTTTTTGTACCTTCTTTTTTTTCCCCCTACTCCAATCAACTTTTTATTCAAAGTACGCTGTTCTTCTGAACAATGTCGACCCATTTTCCTCAGGCTTTCAAATGCATGTTCAACAAGTGCTGGCTTCATCCTTAAATAAGGGCCACCTGATTCACACCTGCTTTTTCCCAAAATTGATGATCTCAATGATTGAATGCCACACTGCTATTTTTTTTAACACAAACACAATATATATATATATATATATATATATATATATATATATATATGCCCGAAACAGATGCCCGAGTCACCTCAGCTGGCTCCTCTCGATGTGGAGGAGCAGCGGCTCTACTTTGAGCTCCTCCCGAGTGACCGAGCTCCTCACCTTATCTCTAAGGGAGCACCCCGCCACCCTGCGGTGAAAGCTCATTTCGGCCGCTTGTATCCGGGATCTTGAGGCAGGATCTCTCCACAAACCTGAAGGGGACAAGCCACCCTTTTCCGACTGAGAACCATGGTCTCAGACTTGGAGGTGCTGATCCTCATCCCAGCCGCTTCACACTCGGCTGCAAACTGTCCCAGTGCACACTGAAGGTTCTGGCTTGATGGAGCCAACAGGACAACATCATCTGCAAAAAGCAGAGACGAGATCCTGTGGTCCCCAAACCAGACTCCCTCCGGCCCCTGGCTGTGCCTAGAAATCCTGTCCATAAAGATAATGAACAGGACCGGTGACAAAGGGCAGCCCTGCCGGAGTCCAACATGCACTGGGAACAGGTCTGACTTACTGCCGGCAATGCCAACCAAGCTCCTGCTCGGTCGTACAGGGACCGGACAGCCCTTGCAAAGGGCCCTGACCCCATACTCCCAGAGCACCCCACAGGGTGCCACGAGGACACAGTCGAATGCCTTCTCCAGATCCACAAAACACATGTGGACTGGTTGGGCAAACTCCCATAAACCCTCCAGCACCCTGGAGAGGGTATAGAGCTGGTCCAGTGTTCCACGACCGGGACAAAAACCGCATTGTTCCTCCTGAATCCGAGGTTCAACTATCGGCCGCATTCTCCTCTCCAGTACCCTGGCAGACTTTCCTGGGGAGGCTGAGGAGTGTGATCCCTCTGTAGTGAAAAGAGGGACCACCACCCCGGTCTGCCAGTCCAGAGGCACTGTCTCCGACTGTCATGCGATGTCGCAGAGGCGTGTCAACTAAGACAGCCCTACAACATCCAGAGACTTGAGGTACTCAGGGCGTATCTCATCCACCCACGGTGCCCTGCCACCGAGGAGCTTCCCAACTACCTCAGTGACTTTGGCCCGGGTGATGGACGAGTCCACCTCTGAGCCCTCGGCCTCTGCTTCCTCAGTGGAAGACGTGTCGGTGGGGTTGAGGAGATCCTCGAAGTATTCCTTCCACCGTCCAACAATATCCCCAGTTGAAGTCAGCAGATTCACACCTCCACTGTAAACAGTGTTGGCAGGGCAGTGCTTCCCCCTCCTGAGGCGCCGGACGGTTTGCCAGAATTTCTTTGAGGCCAACCGATAGTCTTTCTCCATGGCCTCACCGAACTCCTCCCAGACCCGAGTTTTAGCCTCCACGACCACCCGGGCTGCAGTCCGCTTGGCCTGCCGGTACCTATCAGCTGCCTCAGGAGTCCCACGGGCCAACCGGCCCCGGTGCAAAGCCTACGGTTCCTCCCGCAGGTGGTGGGCCCACGGGAGGTCGGCCCCACGTCGCTCCATCGGGCTGAGCCCGGCCGGGCCCCGTGGGGAAAGACCCGGCCACCAGACACTTGCATGCGAGCCCCAACCCCGGGCCTGGCTCCAGGGTGGGGCCCGTTCGCCATACCGAACGCGTTTATATATATATATATATATATATATATATATATATATATATATATATATATATATATATATTAGGGCTGGGAATCGATTAAAAAAAAATAACTAATTAATTGCACATTTTCTGTAATTAATTGCAATTAATTGTGTTTTCCCCCAAGCTTGTTATCATCAATATTTAAATTAGGGCTGGGCAACGATTAAAATGTTTAATCGCGATTAATCGCATTATACACACAATTTAATAATGAATTCAAAATTAGTGTACTGTGTAATGTGCTTTTTACAGCAGTTAAAACATTTCTTCTAAATCTGAACTTAAACATTAATGTAATCAAATTAAATATTAAAACCAAAAATATTTGCCACTGACAGGGCATTAATATTTTGTTTAGTTTGTTATAGAAAAACAAGTTATGTCCAGAGCTTCAATCATAACATTATAACAATATAAACAATATAAATGTCTCTCTTGTGTTTTCATTACAGTCAGAGCATGTGAATGCAGTTCCTGCGCGTTTCACACACCCTCTCCCTTTCACTTGCCAAACTCAAGGGTGTATGGGTAATGTAGTCTCTGTAGTCTTGGTGGGACGAATTAGGAAGCGTGCATTGTGAAGGGCGCTCTGGAAAGCGGCAGCGCAGGCAAAGGATTAAAACCTCTATTAAAACAGATGTCGAAATGAGCGCACCAGCACGCTAAAAGCACGCTCTGGTCGCGCGGAGAAGTGGCGGTACTGAGTACAGGTGCGTACGCCCACTTAAAGCACTGGATGAGGGCGGCTCATACGCAGTCATTCGCCTTTCACCATACTAATCGGCCGACGTTAACGCGCGATAAAATAATTGTCGGCGCATTCATTAATGCGTTAACGCGATAAAAACGCTTAACTTGCTCCAGCCCTAATATATATACATATACATATACATATACATATATATATATATATATATATATATATATACATATATATATATATATATATTAAGTTTAAAAGCATTTTTTAAGCATTAAGCTTAAAAAATATGCATGGCCGGATTTCCCTTGGGTAAACGGGGGGTTTGTGAACCCTCCTTTTCAAGTGATGTTCCCTTATTGTAATATTTGTGACACTACTTGTGACATTATATAGAATATAGAATATAAAAAATATATATATATTATGAGACACCTGCTTTACAAACTCCAGTGACACACCTTGCCCCTCTTTCTCTCACAGCCCTGACACAGCTGCAAACTCAATCAGCGGACATTTCGGCTTTGGGGTGCTATTCCTTTAGGCTAATTAGGTGTTCAGTAGTGCGTCGCCTCATTTTATATCAAACTGACAAAGGCAAATAAACAGAAAGACACCTGCTCCTCTTCCTCTCACGGCCCACGCAGTCTGACGATGCTGTACACTTAATTATCCGAGTCTGTGCCTTATATTCACTCTTTCAATAAGACGGTTAGGTGTTCTGTAGAGAATTTTATCACTTTAAATCAGAAACCAAACTGACAACAGCAAATTGACACTTATATCAGTGCTCATTTACACACGCCCTGTGTTTGATTTGATTCGACAGGAGTGACCCTCACATGCCACAACTGAACAAAACAAGTGTTTGACAAACATAAGCAGACATTTAACACTGTTTGCTCACAGTGTAAGTGCAATAGTTTTTAGGGCCAAGAGACCCAACTGCCCACTGACTTTAAAGTCTTTCATACTAATGTCCCAACAGGACAAAGCACTGGTGTAATTGAAGGAGCAATATAAAAGGAATAAAACTTCTACATTACAGTATGTGATGCTGCTTAGCTGTGAAACATTAGACACTGTTACTGTTTGGATTAAATGAATGAGTTGAGTGAGAGTTGACAGAGACAGAGGATGCCAGAGAGAGAACCAAACACAGGCTCAGAGACAGAGAGTCTAAATAAAAGGTGTTTCATATCTAATCAGGAACTTATACAATTGCTTCTTAAGGTTATTTTAGTTCACTGTTTTGCAAAAATACAGTAACAAAAACATTTATTAGATTTACTATAGATACATTTTTGTATTAATTTCTTGATTTTATTAAGTGTTATATTAAGTAATGCTATATTTATTTATCTAAACTAATCTTTATTTTAACTTCCCAATAAGCCTACATTATAGTTGATAACTTATTTATGACACTATGTCCCCTCTGGAATGACTTTGGGATTTTCTTTTGTTTATTGTCCCCCCAACAATGATGTAAAAGACTCGCCCCTGATATTATGTATTGTGTCATTTAATAAGGAAAGTTGTAACTAATGCTTGGTAACTCTAATGACAGGTGATATCCTTTGTTTGGAATGACAGCTGCCATGTAGATGACATCAAGTTTGAAGGCATTCTGCCCAATGTATTTTCCTCTGTTTCCAGCACCACATTGCTGCAGCCTCATTCGTATTGCAATGAAAATAAAGCCACTGTCGCAGATTATAATACTCATTTGGATGAGCTATTTCTGGTCCCTCCAGTGGCCTGTGAGTCTAGTCTAGTATTTACAGATCTCTTCTCTTTCATCTAAATACTTCTTTCTGTGGAAATAGCATAAAAGAATCCTGTGGTAATAACTGATGCATTAGATGCATTAATATATTGACGACGACGGCTTTGATGCTGCTGGTTTGTTGCCGGGCAGCAGCTGACAATGGCAACCATATGGAAGTGCTTTGTGATTTGAAAAACAAAAGACAACAAAGTGAAAGCTGGTTACAACATATCATTTATTTACAGAAAAATCACATCCAATCAGACAAAAGCCATTTTACATTGATAGAATGATATCTGAAACAATTATCTGCAGTCTTATTCTTGTAATAGTATAATTAGTATATAAAGTATACATATAGTACATATATATGCTATAGACATATATATATATATATATATATATATATATATATATATATATATATATATATATATATATATAAAAAAAAATATATATATATATATATATTAAAAAAATATATAAAAAAAAAACTTTGTCCTTCACCCTCCATGGTGGTCTCTCATCCTTCGAGCTCGGGTCCTCTACCAGAGGCCTGGGAGCTTGAGGGTTCTCGCAGTATCTTTGCTGTTCCTAGTACTGCACTTTTCTGGACCGAGATGTCTGGTGTTCTTCCAGGGATCTGCTGTAGCCACTCTTCCAGTTTGGGGGTTACTGCCCCAAGTGCTCCGATGACCACAGGCACCACTGTCGCCTTTACCTTCCAAGCCTTTTCCAGCTCTTCTCTGAGGCCTTGGTATTTCTCTAGTTTCTCATGTTCCTTTTTCCTGATGTTGCAATCACTTGGTATTGCAACGTCAACCACAACGGCCTTCCTCTGCTGTTTGTCCACCACCACAATGTCTGGTTGGTTCGCCATTACCATTCTGTCAGTCTGAATCTGGAAGTCCCACAGGATCTTGGCTTGGTCATTCTCTACCACCTTTGGAGGTGTTTCCCACTTTGACCTCGGGATTTCCAGTCCATACTCCGTACAGATGTTCCTGTACACTATGCCAGCCACTTGGTTATGGCGCTCCATGTATGCTTTCCCTGCCAGCATCTTACACCCTGCAGTTAAGTGTTGGATTGTCTCAGGGGCCTGTTTGCACAGCCTACACCTTGGGTCTTGTCTGGTGTGGTAGATTTGGGCCTCTATTGCTCTGGTGCTCAAGGCCTGCTCCTGTGCAGCCATGATGAGTGCCTCTGTGCTGTCCTTCAGTCCGGCCCGTTCTAGCCATTGGTAGGATTTCTTGATATCAGCCACTTCAGTTATGTTCCGGTGGTACATCCCATGTAGGGGTTTGTCCTCCCATGATGGTCCCTCCTCCAGCTCCTCTTCCTCTGTTCCCCATTGCCTGAGACATTCACTGAGCACGTCATCTGTTGGGGCCTTATCTTTGATGTACTTGTGGATCTTGGATGTTTCATCCTGGATAGTGGCTCTCACACTCACTAGTCCACGGCCACCTTCTTTACGGCTAGCATACAGTCTCAGGGTGCTGGATTTGGGGTGGAACCCTCCATGCATGATGAGGAGCTTTCGTGTCTTAACGTCTGTGATCTGTATCTCTTCCTTTGGCCACCTTATTATTCCGCAGGGTATCTGATCACTGGCAGGGCGTAGCTGTTTATTGCCCGTGCCTTGTTCTTGCCATTGAGCTGACTTCTTAGGACTTGCCTTACTCGTTGGAGGTATTTGGCAGTTGCAGTTTTCCTTGTTACCTCTTCGAGGTTGCCATTTGCCTGTGGTATTCCAAGGTACTTGTAACCATCCTCAATGTCTGCTATTGTTCCTTCTGGGAGTGAGACCCCTTCTGTGTGGACTACCTTCCTCTCTTCGTCACCATTTGACTACACTTCTCAAGCCCGAATGACATCCCAATGTCAGAGCTGTAGATCCTGGTGGTGTGGATCAGTGAGTCGATGTCCCGCTCACTCTTAGCGTATAGCTTGATGTCATCCATGTAGAGGAGGTGACTGATGGTGGCCCTATTCCTGAGTTGGTATCCATAGCCAGTCTTGTCGATTATTTGGCTGAGGGGTTCAGGCCTATGCAGAACAGCAGTGGGGATAGAGCATCTCCTTGGTATATGCCACATTTGATGGATACTTGTGCAAGTGGCTTGCCATTGGCCTCAAGGGTGGTTTTCCACAGCCTCATTGAGTTTGCAATGAAGTCTCTTAGAGTCCTGTTGATGTTGTACATCTCCAAGCATTCAGTGATCCATGTGTGTGGCATTGAGTCATATGCTTTCTTGTAATCAATCCAGGCAGTGCACAGGTTGGTGTGTCGGGTTCTGCAGTCTTGGGTGACTGTTCTGTCAACCAGGAGTTGGTGTTTAGCTCCTCTGGTTTCTTTGCCGATGCCCTTCTGTGCTTTGCTCATGTATTGATCCATGTGCCCACTTATCTTAGCCGCAATGATGCCTGACATGAGCTTCCATGTTGTGGAGAGACAGGTTATTGGCCGATAGTTGGATGGGACTGTACCCTTTGTGGGATCCTTCAGGATCAGGATTGTACGCCCTTCGGTAAGCCATTCAGGGTGCGTCCATCCCTTAGCAGCTGGTTCATTTGCGCTGCAAGGTGCGTGGAGTGCAGTGAGCTTCTTTAGCCAGTAGGTGTGGATCCTGTCAGGGCCCGGTGCTGTCCAGTTTTTCATACCTGAGAGTCTTTCTTGGATGTCTGCCGCTGTGATGGTAACTGGATTCTGTTCAGGGAGGTTGCTGTGGTCCTCTCTCAGAGCCACCAGCCACTGTGCATCGCTGTTGTGTGATGCCTCCCTCTCCCATATACTTTTCCAGTATTGTTCAGTTTCCAGCCTTGGAGGGTCTGCTCTGCTGTTATTACCCTGCCATTGAGCGTACACTTTTGCAGGTTGAGTTGCGAACAGCCGGTTTATTCTTCTGGCTTCTCTCTTGTGTACCTCTTTAGGCGGCTAGCCAAGGCTTGGAGCCTTTGTTTGGCAGTTTCAAGTGCTTCAGGTATGGGCATCTTGTTGTACCTCTTGGGTACCTGTTTTCTCATTGCACCTTTCTTGGCCTCTGTCAGTTGGCTTACTTCTCGTGTCTGCTTGATCTTAGCCTCCAGCCTTCGTTTCCATGGTGGGTACTGTTTCTCATGGCTCCCATGGTTGCTCTTATAGCCAAGCATCTTGAGGATCACTGCTGCGGAGTTGTATAGCAGCTCATTGGTTTCAGTGATGGATGTGGTAGGGATCGCACTCAATGCTGCATTCACATCTTCTAGGAGACTTTCTGATGGTACTTCACTTAGCCGTTGTAATTGGCGTCGGGGTTGCCTTGCATTCATTCTCGCCATGATCTTGTCTTTCAGGTCAGTCGCTGCCTCGTTCAGCGTTATTGTTGGGGCTTCATACCCAATCCCCGGTTGGGGAGCTCGTCAATCTCAAGTTGTGATAGCAGCTGCCGCTTGTGGATGTTGGTACACTGAGCTACTAGTTGCTTCAATGTAAGCCTGGATTGTGGGTGTCGTAGTAACCATTCATCCCACATTCTCTTCATGTAACCCCTCTGACTAGGGTTACTGGAGTAGTAGCATTCCAACAGAGCCTTGTTATCGCATCTCGCCCATCTCCGTCTTGTTCCAGTAGCCCATTTGTCATCAAGTTGCTCTGGTTCCCCAACACCTGACGCAGACCTTGTTTGGCCAGGCGTCGTCTGATCCGGCTTCTCATAGCATTTATGGTCTCTCATCATCATTATGAGGTAGGCAGTAGCGCTAAGGGTCTTGCCTAAGGACCCACACTGGATAGCAGCCGCTATATATATATATATATATATATATATATATATATATATATATATATATATATATATATATATATATATATATATATATATATATATATAAGGTGCTTTTTACAGCAGTTACAAGTTAGAAGCAGTTGAAATATGCTGTATTGTTTAGTTTGTTTAGCGTAAACACAAAAATAACGCATTAACTTGCTTGGCACTAATGTAAATATAAATATATATATATATATATATATATATATATATATATATATAGTAACTGCTGTAAAAAGAACAACAACAGGGGTATAACAATCCATCTACAGTACTATCCCGGTGTATACATTTTTATTCCTATGATCCAAAGTATCAATCAACAAGTAGAGCCGTACAGTAGAATGATTGTATTGATTAAGAATTAGTTTTTGTAATCATTTTAGCACTTTTTCTTTTTTTTTTTTTAGCATTTTAGCCAAATTTGACTTGGCTTGATATGGCTTAAAATACCACACACTGCTCGTTGACTTGTGCTTTGACTAAGATCAGCTTTTTCTAGGATACTTCCCCTTGACTTTTGCTTCAGTCACTCAGGGACTGTACAGTAAATAAAAGGTCTGCAGCAGCAGCAATGAAGCAAACCTCTTTAAGCAACTCACTGAGATAATTTGGAGTCAATTGTCGTTATGTTTATTTGTAACCATACACAGAAAGTCATACATTTAGCCTGACTGATGCCCCTGCTGCTATGCCAGTTTCCAGCTGCTTATCTGTTGGAGGTAAGGCACAAAATACCAGATACAAACCCACTGTAAACACCTGTAAACACTATCACTTTAATTAATTGCTCCACCTAGAAAGGGGAATTTAAGTTAAATAACCATTAATCAGAGCTGCTGTTAATCAGGACTTGCTATATGTAGTCTTTCAATTCTTTGACTTGATTTTAGCTCACAGACTGTCTAAAGAAGATGTTTTCTGTTTAAATGACATGCTTGGTTAAAACAAAAATCTACTACTATAAGTTTGCTTCTACCTACTTGCATACAGTAAGTATGGTATTGTTACAACATAACATCTTAATACTGCTGTTATTTGACACACAGAATACTTTGTTAATTGTAGCATCAGTTTGTTCTTAGCCACACAATTGGCCCTCAGTCACTTTGACAACGACTGGGCTACATGCCAGCTGTAGTTCCGAAACCTAATTATGAGCCTACCAACCAACCAACAAATACCTTGATCCGGAATCTGAAAATTGGTTTCCAGACAGAACCATACAATATGAAAGTGGCATTATGTCGGTTCCCAGTCTCATTAAACAGCGGGTCCTTTCACATTTTCACTGTCTTTTTTTCTGCAAGTTATGGTGTTGGACAAAAGTAATACTTGGATTAAAAGAGCAAACGTTTGGAGGTAATCTGTAGGCTGCCATAAATTAACTATGGTTTTCATCTTATGGGGTTCTAGTATTGATGATATATGACTGTGGAGTTGGTTCCACTCAAAATGGTCTGAACATGAAACGGTTTTCAACTACCAAGGTTCGGAATCTCCAGAGCCAAAGCAGAGCTAGAACCTTATCCGACACAGAGCGTGGCCGCTGCAAAAGTGCTGTCGGTAATATTTTGCATTTCCATCACTGTCTAGAGTGCTTTAGAACTTCTTTAAAACAAACATACAGGTCTTGCTAATAATGGAAGAAGGTTTTATTCCTGTTGGCTTTGGCCCCTGCTCTGTTCCTCTGAGCTCCCATCTCCCCAGGGGACACAAGGAAACTGCACAATCCTGTGTTAAAAATACCCCAATATGCCCGTGTGAAATAAACAGGTGACACCTTGCTGCGATGAAACACAGATGGTCCTGCAAGGCAATAGCTTGAGCGCACACAATGGTCTGCGGTCGCTTTTACTACATTAACACCTAAACACAATCAAAGGCTCTACATCATCTCCCTGTGGAAACACAATTTCAAGGTCTATTTGTCTCATGAAAACCCAATGGTGCATCCTGAATCTACAAGCTTTTTGAGGGAAAACTTTGTAACAATCCCGGTACAGTTTCAGAAAAGTCACCTCATAGATTTCAAGTCACATTTGGAGACAGTTATTGTAATTATGATAAAATTAAGTTGTTCTTTATATACAGACATAAAAATTTAATGACATCATCTGGTCTGTATTAAATCTGCAGCTTTTGCTTTAGACCTGTCTTTCTGCCAGCAGTAGTTTAAAAAGTGAATTTAATAGGCTGTACACACTTAAGATGCACTCCACTAATGGAGGTAATGCAAAGGTGAACTTAGAAGCTGGAAAATTAAAACTAAAATTGCTTCTCTCAACATTTGCATGACTTTCTTATCTTTTGTATCAAATGGACAACTAATGTGAAAATTAGTTGTGTGTGCATTACGGAAGAATGCATTGAGTATTGTACGTGCACGCTACAGCACAGCACCATTTCTCAGCTAACTGTCTCACACGGCTGTTTCTCTGAGGTTTTCCTGTTCTTATGTGACACTGAACGTCTCTAACATAGCACTAAATTGTGTTTGATTATGTTATCTAAAGGTACAGCTGCTGTTCAGCTCGTAGCTACAGAAACATGCTAATGTGAGTCCGCAGCTAAATGTTAACGGACCTACAACAACAAACTGTTTCTGCACACTTTAGATGAAAGATCAGTATATTACGACATCTGAAGAATGTCAGAGAATTATAATTATATCAGTGTACCTACTTTAGATCATAGAATCAGGCCAGACGGACAGTTTTAATAATTTTAGTTAGTGTACTCTAGTAAGGGACATCATTGTGTTTTACCCATTCACTGCAAAGAAAAGTGTGGTTGGAATCCTTTCTCTTCACAGCTGTTTTCACTTTGTAGAAATTGTGTCGGACTAGGCGTAACTTTTATCTAAAACAGAGCAAGCCTTATCTAATACTTATTTTCTTTGATGGCTGTATGGTTATCCAGTCCAGAGGCAATTTATTCTGTGTCCTTTTGTACTGCCTCCATTCATTTACAAATTGAGCAGTAGAAAAGGGTTACTTGTCCACTATAGACAACATTTACAGGTATGTCAAGGACACTCGTGCCTTCTGTAAATGTGCTGATTTTGTAAAACCAGTATATGTTGGCTCTGTATAGGTATAGGTGCAGTAAGAAGAGAACAAAGGGGCTGCTAAAGTATCTATTCTTCTTCCTGAGAAATCCCTTTCAGCGTAGGAGTGAGATATAGACCAGTGTGGTGACAGGGAGCAGTCGTTTTCCCTGTTTCAGCACAAAACCCAGGTTTGCGTCGATGTACACTGTGGAAAACAGTCATTTGTTTAAGAACAACTGACAGGAACACGTTTATTTGTCATGGAGGACACGCAATGAGGAGGAGTGATTGAGTGGTCCGCAGTGAGTGACCCTGTGCACGGATTACACAGGATTGAAACGGCAACAACAAAGCCACCGCTCGATTGGATACTAAGGGAGCAGGAAGCTTTGTTTCCGGCCTTCAATGCACAGACCACAGAAGAAGACTGTTTCCTGAGAGTTATGCAAAACCCTTGCAAGTCTGACATGGCATGTCTACTTTCAGTTTGTCATATTTTTTATGAATAATGTACCGCACAGCTCACTACAGGAGCTTGTTTAATTCATATTTTTACAGTTGGTCCAGATTATGATTTTCACCACAAACAAAGCACACTGGAGTCTACTAGGAACCGGACAGAGACCCACCTTTTCAGGCAGACTCGATATGGCTTGATAGCCCTGAGAAGTCGAAGATTACAAGTTATTTATTTGGCATAAGTAAAATGTGGTGGACAAGTGTCAAATGCCTGTAGAACCATAAGGTATGAGGCAATGAGGACCAATGTTCTTCGGGAGTCAGCATAGAAGGTAGCCAAATGGATGATGGCCACCTATTTTTATTCTCAATATTCAAATACCATACCAAGTCTTTGCACCTGACAATATATAGAGTAATATGTATCCTGAAACCAATTGTAAGACACTGTAAATTACATTCTTCACCATGACGTCAAGTTGCAGAGAGGTGATTGTATTACATTTTTTCAGTTTAATAGACCCCTTTTTTACTAGCTCAGGCAAACTGTACTAACAAGTGAACTTGGAATTGAGTAAATATAAGGTGTGTTAAAAAGATTGTCTGGCAAAAATGATCATAACTAGACTACTTAAATCTGATTAGATTTTTGGTAACTAAAATAAGTTCCATTAATTGTGTTTGACAGATCTTGAAAAGTTTGGACTCAACTGACACTGTCTTTGTACAATGTTACTTCCTATAATGTCTTGCTTTCAGTTTTTCTTTGTTGTTAGGTAATAACTATGGTGTTACCTCTGCAACTTTTAACCCTATAGACTGTATATACAGTTGTGCTCTTAAGTTTACCCTGGCAGAATTTGTAATTTTTTCGCCATTTAAAGAATATGACATATAATATAACACAAAAAACTTTTTTTTTCATTCATAGTTAGGGGTTGGGTGAAGCCATTTATTGTCAAACAATTGTGTTTACTCTTTTTAAATCATAATGACAGAAACTGCCCAAATGACCCTGATCAAAAGTTTACATACCCCAGTTCTTAATACCATGCATTGCTGCCTTTAACATCAATGACAGCTTAAAGTTTTTTGTGGTATTTGTGGATGAGGCTCTTTATTTTTTCAGATGGTAAAGCTGCCCATTATTCTTGGCAAAAAGTCTCCAGTTCCTGTAAACTTTTGGGCTGTCTTGCATGAACTGCACTTTTGAGATCTCCCCAGAGTGACTCAGTGATATTGAGGTCAGGAGACTGAGATGGTCAGTCCAGCACCTTCACTTTGTGCTGCTGTAGTGTTGTTTGGCGTATTGTAAGCGGGATGCTTTGTGGCATTTGCCTAGTAATGGCTTTCTCGACCATGCAGCCCATTTTCTTCAAGTGCCTCCATATTGTGCATCTTGAAACAGCAACAACACAGAGTCTTGTATTTCAGCTGAAATAATTTGTGGGTTTTTCTTTGCATCCCAAACAGTTTTCCTGGCAGTTGTGGCGTATATTTTTTAGTGATGCACCGATACCACTTTTTTGGAAAACGAGTACGAGTACGAGTACTTGCATTTCAGTACTCGCCGATACCGATGCAGTACTTAATAAAAAAATATGATTTAAATTTACAGGTAACAGCTTTAGTCATATAATTTAACAAAAAAACAAGGCACGTGGCAAACACTGCTTGTCCAAATATCCGTGGTGAAACTAAACGAAGAGGAGGCTTGCAGTAGGCTGTGGATGTGTTTTATCACGGAGTCGTGTAGTTTAGGCAGCTCCGTGTCAGTCATGTAGCGGCTTGGGAGATCATATCTGGGCTCCAGAACATGGAGGAGACGATGAATCCCACATTTTCTACCTCCGAAAGTGGCTGGTCACTCAATGCAATGTACTCGATGATTGCCTGTGTTATTTTCACAGCACGTGGATTGTCTCTGGACATTTTCTCTCGTCTTGCAAGAGTTTGCGGCAGTGTGGGGTTGTGTTGGTTTAGAAGCGTGGGTAAACTCTTTATACTTGTTGTCGTGTTGGGATTTTAGGTGCTTGATTAAATTACTTGCGTTAAATGCGCTACCTTTTGAGCCTCCTCTGGACAATTTAGCACAATTTGCAGTCCGCCTTTGTTTTGATTTGTCTTCATTCACTTTGAAATAGATCCACACGGCTGCCATGTCTCGTCTTGCCTTCGTTCTCCCCGCTCTGAGCTGCAGCCGGGGCCTGGGGGCGGGCACTCGGCGCCTGTGATTAACCCCTTACACGCCGCTCAAACATAGACATTTCTCAGACCGTGGTATCGGCCCCAGGTATCGGGGGACTTTTAACGAGTACGAGTAGTTCCAAAAATGTGGTATCGAGGTCGATACCAGATACTGGTATCGGTATCGGTGCATCCCTAATATTTTTGTTGGTCTACCTGACCTTTTTATTTTCCACTACAAACACTGTGAGTTTGAACACTGCTGATTGGCATTCTCAATTCCTTGGTTATCTTTTTATATTCCTTTCCTGTTTTATACAGTTAAATTACCTTTTTTCTGCAGATCCTTTGACAATTCTTTTGCTTTCCCCATGACTCAGAATACAGAAACATCAGTGCAGCACTGGATGAAAGATGCAAGGGTTTGTCAGGAGCCCAGAAACTCACTGACCTTTTATACACACACACTGATTACAAACAAACTGATCACAGGTGAGGATGGTAACCTTTAGAATTCATTCAAACCTGTTTGTGTCACTTGTGTTCATGTTATCAGGCAAAAATTACGAGGGTATGTAAACTTTTATCAGGGTCATTTGAGTTTCATACTCTGGGTAAATCAAAGTGCTTTACATAAATTAAAGACAGCTTACAAGATTTACAATAAGAAACATAAGAAAAAATTAAACATTTTAGAAGAAGAAGGCAGCTAAAAAAACACTTTTTGTTGTAAAAGTTAAAAGTTGTCTTTACTGCATGTAGGTGGAGCTAAAGGAAGGTTTTTAACCTCCCCTTGAACATTGTTAAAGTTGAGGCTGTTCTAGATTTTTACTGCATGAAACTTAAACACTGCTTCACCAGGTTTAGTACTAACTCTGGGCACGAGCAGAAGGCCTGTCCAAGATGTCCTCAGAGTCCGAGAAGGGTCATAAGGAACTAGCATGTCAGAAATATATTCTGGTGCTAAACCATTAAGAGACTTGTAAACCAGCAGTGCTGTTTTAAAGTCTATTCTCTGAGCAACAGGAAGCCAGTGCAGAGATTTTAAAACTGGCGTGATGTGGTTGTACTTCCTGGTTTTGGTTAGATCCCGAGCAGCCGCGTTCTGAATAAACTGCAGCTGTCTTAACCCTCGTTTTGAGAGACCAGTGAGCAGGCCGTTACAGTAATCTAACCTGCTGGAGATAAAAGCATGGATAAGTTTCTCTAAGTCTGGTTTAGACAGTATCCCTTTGACTTTGGAAATGTTTTTAAGGTGATAAAATTCTGACGATGTAATTGACTTAATGTGACTGTGGAAATTCAAGTCTGAGACTTCTAGATTTCTAACCTGATTTTTAGATTTTAGAGAAAGAGACTCGAGGTGACTGCTGTTCAGTTAGAGAAATTATTTTATTATTATTAAAATTACAAAATTATTTTAATACATACAATGATATATACATATACTATATATACAGTTACATATAGTATATTAACTGTATCTCATTGTTGTATTTTACCAGTGTAAAATAAACTACACACTGTATCTTTTTATGCCAGAGCAAAAATAGACCAAGAATCCTAATAGTCCTCTTCTGGGCTGAATACATTTCACTGCATAAAAGACTCAGACTATCAGATGAACTGCCCTGACCTCTGACCCCATTGATCTGCAGCACTATAAACCCTTATTTATCTACAGATGAGATAGGCACAGGGATTTTCTTTCTAAAAACCTATTCTTCTATGGTCAACTTAAGAACTATTCATCTACAGCTGGTCTATATCTTGACACCAATGACCTTTAATATCAGCCATACACATTTATCATTGGGATTTTTTCAATTGCATCACTAAATGTATTTTTTGAAGACTCATTTTTTGGGCGGCAGTAGCTCAGTGGGTAGAGTGGCCGTCCTTTCGACCGGCGGGTGAGTGGTTCGAAACATCCCAAAACATCATAACATCCCGCTCTCCTCCACATACTGTTGTTGTGTCCTTGGGCAAGACACTTAACCCACATTGAGTGTTCTGTAACACTGGTAAATAGCTTAATCTGTGTAAAGCGCTTTGAGTGCCTACTACAGTAGGTGGAAAAGCGCTATATAAAAATAAAGATTATTATTCAAAAGCCTACCAGTGTCATGACTAAACCAACAACCAACCAAACAAGCTAAACCTAGGACTAAGCCCTGACAAAATATGGTTAACCTCAGTCAATATTCCTGAAAGCCAGGAATATTGTATGGGCTCACTGAAATATTTGTAAGAGTCTAAATAACTGTGACTCCCTATTCTATCTTTTCTTTTGTGTGCTATGATTAGTTTAGTTAGACATGCCATTAAATAGGAAAACAATGTAATATACATGGTTTAGTGCAGTGTGTTTGCCATTTGCCTTCACATTGTTGTTATTTCACTTCTAATGATATTCCTACACAATGGCCCTGAAGGTCAAGTCACAACAACAAACCAGAGGAAAAGATTGTATGACCCCAAAAAAAAGTGTGCACCACAAAACTAAACAGCCATGAGTGGGGTCAGCAAGACTGAGATTACTGTTATTGTTAATGCACCAGCCACTAATTATTTGGAGGTCTTACCAATAGCTGGGCACAAGCTAAGCATTTGAAACCGTGGTGCAATGTTGTCTTATCCTTGTCCAGTAGTCATACGTAAAGTTATGTGTAGTGAAGTAATCACAAAACAAATGTTGTAGTTTAGATACTTTATTCCACAATCTTTGTCAAAATGTGTATGATTGGTTCTAACCATATATTAGCATAGTACCCTTCTGTCAATTATGTATTAATCTTCATCAAAAACTGGAAAACATGTGAACAAATAATATAATATAAAATTAATTTTAAACATTCTGAAAGTCAGAAATTAAAAAGATACAAACTTTATGTTTGATTTTGACAATTGAAGTAGAAGATTATGATTGCAAAACAGTTACCGTGTTAATGTCTTTTTCTTTTTTTTTTCAAATCTAAAGAGACACAGACACAGCTTCTATTTCTGTGTCAAAACATAGAGTCTGTTTGTGCCTGCAGCTGCTGCCCCCCAACTGGCATTCTCTTTCAATGCACACAGGTTATTTTCTTACCAGTTTCTGTCAAGTTTTTGGGAAACATGTAGGTAAAGCTTACTCGGAAGTGGGCAAAGACCTGTAGTAACAATTGGACAGCGGTGCCATTTTTGTCAAATTGTAGCTCTGCAGAGCTAGCTGCACTGACTGAAAGAGTACAGTGCATGTTATGAGGTCAACAAACTCACCAAAAACAACTTATACACTCTCAACAGTTTGCCTCACTTTGTTTGACCTACACAAACAAGAGCAATAAGCAGAAAATATGAACATATGCAGATAGTCAAAAGCAGAACAAGGCAAACAGGCTACAAACTTTGAAACTTTTGGAGCATAAAATTGCTGATGGCAGCTGGAGCTATAGATCCAAGCAAACCTCATTAATATGGCACACATGGAACCAGGTTAACATGTTTTTCCAAGAGCTTGTGTTTTGCAGGTGCATACTAAAAGCGTAGATAAGTCCGGCATAGGTGCTGAATCACCCGCACCACAGCAATTTATTCCAACATTTTGGATGGGCTCCAGCTTTGTGCCCCGCTGATTCATCCCCCTTTTTTGCCTTTATATTACACAACGGCTTGATGTACAGATTGTTAAAATTTCATGACTAGAGGATTTTGCACAGATTTCCAATTTCGGATCTTGACAAGAACCTCATTTAGGGTTTGATTTTGGAAAACAGTAGACAGTAGAAGTCATGTCAGAGCGTATTAGCAAATGATCAGTTGTTTTGCCAAATTACTGGTTGGGTTTGATGAGAAACACAAACCTTTATCATGCTTGTGTATCATTACAGTGATTACTGTCGGCGTGAGATTACTGGCCTTGTGTTCAAACTGTCAGCACGCGATGGATGACCCAATAGACTAGCGTTGCCATGGACACGAGGCTCTGAGCTGAAGCGAGAAGCTGTTCGGAGATGTCAGCTCTTATGTTAACAGCCCTGTGTGTCTGTGGAAAGGTGTAGTGAGCTCCACAGCCTTGTTAACAGACAACTGCAGGACATTGAGCTGTTTTATTAAGACATGTACTGTATATTCTTATATTTACAAATAGGTTCAGTTCCCATTGTTTTTAGCACATTTCCATTTGAACCAGAAGTGGAACAGTTAATAAAATTATTGTGTTGATTGGGTGTGCTCTGTCGGCCACCATCCTCTCACATTTCTGCACTCAATGTTATGTCGGCTGTTGAGTTAGCCCAGCCCGCTCCGGCCACTCAAGGAGATTCCTCCTCCTGCTCCCCCTCCCCTGCCGGCTCGCTGAGTGGAGACCGGTGTGCGGGAGTGCCGGAAAACTCAGACCAGCTGTACCCCGTCATTAATCAACGGGGTACAAGAAGCACAGCGTCCAGCTCCTCGATGCCAGATTGTAAAACTAGCTCATGTTGGTGACACTTCTCGCATTATACTGTACTTGTTTAGTTTGTGGATACTTACCTATTGTTTCTTGTTACATTTCAGACCCATCGAGTCCAGCCGCCAGTCCCTCTCCAGTCCAGCCTCCGTACACTCCTGGTTTTTCCTCTCCGCCCTTGAAGAACATCCTGAATCCTAGTTCATCCTGTTAATAAATCTGCCTTGATACACTCATCATTGTGTCTGCGTTTGGGTTCTTCGCCTGATCATTACACTCAAGGGGTGAAAAACTCACAATGGTCACAGAAAAAACTTTATTCTGACAAAAGTAATAATAAATAAAAATTCTATGAATGTTAACCAATGAAAGTCAGACATTGCTTTTCAACCATGCTTCAACGGAATTATTTTAAAAAATAAACTCATGGCCTAGACAAAATTGATGGTACCCCTAGAAAAGACTGTAAATAATGTGTGCACTAATTAGCATCACAGGTGTGTACAATCTTGTAATCAGTCAGTGGGTCTATTTATAGGGCTTCAGGTAGTCACTGTGTTGTCTGGTGACATGGTGTGTACCACACTCAACATGGACCAGAGGAAGAGAAGGAAAGAGTTGTCGCAGGAGAATAGAAAGAAAATTATAGACAATTATAGACATGATAAAGATAAAGGCTATAAGACCATCTCCAAGCAGCTAGATGTTCCTGTGACTACAGTTGCACATATTATTCAGAAATTTAAGATCCATGGGACTGTAGCCAACCTCCCTGGACGTGGCCGCAGGAGGAAAATTGATGACAAATCAAAGAGACGGATAATCCGAATGGTAACAAAAGAGCCCAGAAAGACTTATAAAGAGATCCAAGGTGAACTCCATGCTCAAGGAACTTCAGTGTCAGATCGCACCATCCGTCGTTGTTTGAGCCAAAGTGGACTACATGGGAGACGACCAAGGAGGACAACATTGTTGAAAACAAATCATAAAAAAGCTAGACTGGAATATGCCAAACTACATGTTGACAAGCCACAAAGCTTCTGGGAGAATGTCCTATGGACAGATGAGACAAAAATGGAACTTTTTGCCAAGGCACATCACCTCTATGTTCACAGACGGAAAAATGAAGCATATCAAGAAAAGAACACTGTCCCTACTGTCAACCATGGAGGAGGCTCTGTTATGTTCTGGGGCTGCTTTGCTGCATCTGGCACAGGGTGTCTTGAATCTGTGCAGGGTACAATGAAATCTGAAGACTATCAAGGGATTCTAGAGAGAAATGTGCTGGCCAGTGTCAGACAGCTTGGTCTCAGTCGCAGGTCATGGGTCTTGCAACAGGACAATGACCCAAAACACACAGCTAAAAACACCCAAGAAAGGTTAAGAGGAAAACATTGGACTATTCTAAAATGGCCTTCTATGAGCCCTGACCTCAATCCTATTGAGCATCTTTGGAAGGAGCTGAAACATGCCGTCTGGAAAAGACACCTTTCAAACCGGAAACAACTGGAGCAGTTTGCTCATGAGGAGTCGGCCAAAATACCTGCTGAGAGGTGCAGAAGTCTCATTGACAGTTACAGGAGTCGTCTGATTGCAGTGAAAGCCTCAAAAGGTTGTGCAACAAAATATTAAGTTAGGGGTACCAACAATTTTGTCCAGGCCTGTTCCATGAGTTTATTTTTAAATAATTCCGTTGAAGCATGGTTGAAAAGCAATGTCTGACTTTCATTGGTTAACATTCATAGAATTTTTATTTATTATTACTTTTGTCAGAATAAAGTTTTTTCTGTGACCATTGTGAGTTTTTCTATCATTGACCGAAGGGTACCAACAATTTTGTCCACGTGTGTATTTGCAATTAGTAGGGCCTATTAAAGTATAGAAACCAAAATAAAATAGGGAAATTTGCAGTGCAGTGTTCTTTGACAGTAACAAGTTGGAGGAGTTTGTGGCAGTTCACTTGAATAAGTGTGAATGCTCCATACACATCTCAGTGCTACTAAACATTCGCAACCCCTTCAAAACAGAGGTCTCCCAACTAAACTCTGGTACTCTTGACTAAAATGTGAACCTCAAATGGACTGCAGACGTCCAAACGAGAAAACAAACGTCATTAATTGGCATTTTTTGTTGTTTAGTCACAGTTTAATATGTCAGCTTTGAGTGCTTGGAGATGGATGGATTGTTTGGATTGTTTTTTGGTGTAAACTAAATTAGTGTGAACACTAAGTTGTATGTCTTGGTAAAAACACTTTATGTCAGATTATAATTTGTCATTTACACACACAGAGTAGTAGTAATCAATAGAAAAAAATGCATACACTTTTTTTTTTATCTAGAGATTGAATAATAATGCCACTTCATTAGCATCTGTCACATTGTGCAGGAAAGGGCTCCTAACATGTTTTACATTTGAAAGTGTCGCTCTGAACACAGCTCCACTTTGTGAACCTATTTACAGCTTATTGCTGTTATCGCCCTGAGCTTGGGCTAACAAAAATAACCATTTGTTTGGATATTTTTGATGTTTTTAATAGTTGGTAATATCTCCTGAGGCTAAAACAGGAACGGACAAGAAATGCCACAGAATTCTAACTGAAATCTTTTTTTCAGAGGAGAAGGAAGAAGCAGCTGCATGGCAACAAAGAGCAACTCGCATTTGCATGACTTTCCAAGTCTTATTCGTAATCAGGAAGTTGTGCAGAGGAAGTGACTTTGATAGGATCAATCAGGCACAATATGCAGCATGATGAATATGCAGCTAAACACAGCTTGGGCATAATCTGGAAGAAAAAGAAACTCAAGTAATTTTAATTAAAATTCAGAGAGGCTCAATTGAAGCATTGAAGCGGCGACCATAACAGGAAGCAGGAAACCTCAGATTGAAGTGACATCAAAGAACGCAAATAATATGTGCATATGAATGAAGACAGTGAGAACGTTTGATTTACATATGATTTCAAATACACCCAGTGTTATAAAGCCAGTGCATCATTATGGTCCAACATTGACAGAAAAATCTTTACACACAGAACAGCCTGTCAAGTATAGCACTGTTGTGGGCTGTTAATTGGGAAGAACAATTGATATTTAACAAGGTTTCACAGATCTGATGAAATATTTCTCTCTCACAAAACATCACCTCTCTCAGATTTATTGAGTTTTGAGATATTTTCCATTTTTCAAAAGGGTGAGGAGATGCATTCCATCCTGGGGAGAAAAATCTCTTTATGCCGCCTCATCACTTTGAATTCAAAGGTGCTGCAACTCCAGACAAAATCCAAACCCGACGCTGGGAAGTTTAAAGGACAACAGAACTTTTTGTTCCTTTGATGAAAAGGCCATATGGAAATGGCTGTTCTTTGCATAAAAAGGGACTACATCAAACAACAATGTATTTTAGCACCAGGCTATACAAACAGATGAAAAATGTGAACCTATCATTTTCATATTTTGCAGTTAGAAAAGTGAGAAGAAAAAAAGAAAAAAAATAGAAAAAACCAAACTCCAATCTACTGGAAATCATAGGTATCCAAATATTTTTTTGTAAAAACTAAAATTCAGGGGTGCACATCATATTGTATCGTTAATTAAAAACACATTACTCAATAATGTGTTATGTCTAGGGATGGGTACCGAAACCTGGTATTAAACTGGCCCCGGGGCTAAATTATGAAAGACCGTAGTATCAATAAGATCTGACTCTTTCGGTACTGGAGGGGAAAAAATTAATGTACTATGTATTTTTGCTTAATAATGTTATCGTGCACATTTTATCTCACCCAACATTTCTAATGTGGATCATATTAAGACATTTGTCTGTGAGATCTGCAAGATCTCTCATGCGTGGCTCGGAGGCTGTCTGTCAGTCACACACACAACACAACGAGCGCGGCGCACGCACACGCACAACAGTACGAAAACTCCTGCTTAATACAAAGAGTGACGATGGCGGAGAGAGCAACACTTCCCAAAGTGTGGTTACACTTCTCTAGAGTTGATGCAGACAACACTCGTCATATGTGCAACAAAATGTTTGCTTGTAAGGGCGGAAACACAAGTAATCTGTCTAAGCACCTTTCAAAAGTGCATTATGTGCCGACAGAGAAATGCAAAGTTTTCGACTGCCTAGCTAGCTCAGCTCTGGTTGTTGCCCCATCTACGTCTGGTATGTATGCTAAAATCATGTTGAATCAACGTTGTTCACGTCATTTAAAATAAATGTAAAATCTCCCTGGTTTGTTAACCTTATGTAGAAATTCTGTTGATTTCTTTTGGGTTGAAATGAGAGACTGAAATCAACATTTGTACCACTGTATGTTCTTTAGTTTATTTCATTTGTTTTACATTTATTTGTTTTTTGTATAATAGCTATTTGTTCAAACATGGCTGTTTCTTGCACTAAATAATTGTTTTATTAAGTTTACATTAACCAGAACATTATTACATCTCTCTGACAAGGGCCTCAAACAGGTGAACACTTAGTTTAAGACGGCTCTGACTGTTTATTGAAATAATAACTTATGGCTCAGAGAAAAGGCAACACAACACAGCCGGTTGCCAACAAGGAAGCCACGTGAGCGCCACCATTTAACATGGCCAGCAGTAGAGTGGACACCAGAGCAATTTTTTTGTTTTTATACTTCGCTGGTTATCCAAAACCGAGGCAAGAGCAGAAATAAACGGTAGCAGCATCCGCCATGTTAAATGATTTGGACTAGCCTTGCAAGCCAAGGTTACTTGAGTCTGACGTAGCCAGCAAACCAAACCCTGCTGCAGACAAACGGCTTGTGATTGGTCCTTCCGCAAAATTGCAGAGAAAGGTATTTGCTGTGAGAAAGGGACCAGACCTCAGACTTGTTTTCATTGCACATTTGTTAATCCCCTCGTTAAGTCAGTGCAAAGCCGACTAAAGTGGATTTAAATTGCTATTTACATTGACCAAAGTTTAAAATTGTGCTAAAATTGCACACCCTGCTGAAGGATGTGTGTGTTTTGTCCCAAGACTGTCCCGGGGAGCATCATGGACCTCCCCAAACCCAGTCTCATGCCCTGCCCATTTTTCAATAAGCTTTTAATTTTACCCTCTTTTCACATTTCCGGTGAAATGCCCCAAACATTCTCAGGTCAACCACTGTCATACTTGAACCAGCAATGCTGTAATTAATATTATAATTAATAAAATCTAGATAAGTAAGATAAGTTTTAATGAGAAGTAGAAGGCTCTATTCCACTCTGGAAATACATTCTGCTTTGTCACCACTAGATTCTGCTAAAAAACTACACACTGTCCCTTTAAACACTTTGCCAGGTGACAGGTGTCCACACACTTCTTGCTTTTTTTGAACCATTTTTTTTTTAACCATCATTTCAACTCTTTGTCTACTTACTTTCACATAAATTTAAAAAAGTATAATTTTGTCATGCGTAAGGTCAAAGGTACAGTGTTGTATGACATAATACTTTCTCAGTATTATGTCATTACTGCTTTGCTCCATTCAGGTGTTGTTGTTGTTCTAGAGTAAAATTTTTAAAATATAATCGTGTGACTGCCCAAAGCTTCTGGTATCTGCTGAACATACTGATCTATTGAAATCCTTGATAATAAATCAGGTTATTAAACAGTTTTTTCTCAAACAGAAGTTTCTTTCATCTTCTACTTATCACATTAGGGGTCACGGTAGGCTTAAGCTTAACTTGCTGTGAACCTAAATGATCACCTGTTAATCACCTGTAACACTCACATACACTGACGCTCATAGTCACTGCTGACTCTCACAGTCATTCACTATAGGTTATAGGAAATTTGGAGTCGCCAATTCACCCATGGCAAAAGAAAAGGCATTCCTTTGAGGACAACAATGTCCAAATTTTGGCCAGAGAGGCTAAATGGTTTGAGAGGGATGTGAAGGAAGCCATTTTTGTTAAAATGGAAAAGCAGAGGGGGTGGGCTCAGATTCTTGTTGCTCACCATTTACAACACTGTTCATCAGGAGTGACACTGTCCTTTTATAGCTAACGACTATTGAGACCAGAACAGCCTGGTCCAGTCAGATTCAGTGTAGAGGACATCAGTTACACTTTGAAAGCTTTTTCTGTATTTAAATTTTATTTGCTGCCACAATATTAAATTTGTGTTACACCTACATTTAAATACAAAATGTGTAACACGTTTTTGATTCATCATTTTCATATTCATGAGTAATTTCTTCTGCGGTTTTACATGTTTTAATGTTAAAACAATTTACACTTAGTGTGAAACATCATTAAGTATGTCAAGGCTATGAGTTTTTAAGTTGGTACATCATCAGACTGAGCCAATTAAAATTATTTAATTCTTAAAACTTATACAATCAGCCTTTATCTCCTTCTCCTGTTTTTGGCTTTAATCTTGTTGCTTCCTGTTTCTCAGCAGAAATTGCCTTGCCCCCTTTTTCCACCAGGTTGTATACTATTTGCAGACGTTTGATGGTAGTATGTTAAGGAAGGTATCTGGCAGCACCACAACAGCATGGTTCATCATAAAGAAAAGAATGTAAAATGCATTGTTGTATTGTCAGATAAAAAATTTCCTTGGAGAAAATAAAGCTTACTAATTAAACTGTCTTCAATAAAACAAGGCAAAAAGGTGGAAATAACATTACTGCTCCATTATATTGAACAAATATACATCATAGGCAAATTTTGAATGTCTGGCAAACAGAATACCATAACATTTGCAATTTAATTTATTTTGCAATAACTTCACTCAACTACCTTACTCCTAAACTACAACTCTGACCCGTGGGCTGGTGAGTCCACATAATCGACTGTAGGCCACTGAAGTGAAGGCCATGTGAATTATGACACTTCGATCGTGTTGTGACAGTGGGTGCAAGATGGATGGATCCTTATGGAAGACATTAGCCCCCACAGTAAACAACTCAATGGCCAAGCCGACTCCTTAAATACAGTGACCCGAGGCTGGAACTGGCTGAGGTAACAGATGAGCAACACTTGGTCAAATCACATCCATATTTAATGTGGCAGGTTATTTAACCTTCATAAAATTTGTGCAGACACACTTCATGGCTGTATCCAGACAAGACACACTTGGTCTTGTTTTGTGACAGAAAGGTTGGATCATGGGTAACAGTTGACATTTGGCTTACGATAAGGATTTAGGTTTGGTCTTCAACCCTGGTACTGGTACTGGTATTGCAGATATAGTGTAAAATCCTTCTTTGTAGCAGTGTAAGATGCTGAAAATATTATCTTACACAACAGATTTTTTAATTTAAAAAGCATAAGCTGTAAGATGCCAACTCTAGCTTATCTAAACCCGGATACAGTTGTTGCTAATGACCTACCTTTGATTTTTGCTGTATGTTTGTCCCAATGGTGTGGCGGTACTAACTAATAGGTTTGATCCAACATTACTAATGTAAACAACATGGCACTGCTGATTGGTTAAAATTACCTTGTGATAGACAGTTACTAGCAGATGGCGTATCTACTTTAGGTAACGCACCTTCTGGCCAGTCAGGTTAAAAAATCTTTAAAATGAAATGTTTTTTATTAGGTGGCAACATCTAGGTTGTGTTTTGTGAAAGGCATTTCTTACACAGTTGATAAAGGGCAACTTTAGTCATGTTGCTGAAATATGTTTTTTAAGATGCTGTGTCAATTAGCACAAAGTTGTGGCATATGAATAAAGCTGAAATACTGTACTGCGTACTGTCCTAAAACCATTGGCAACATTCCTTTAGGACTTTAGCATCTGTGTTTTTAGACCTCTTTTGACCAATCAGAAACATGTTAGCATTAAAAATGCTATGGTATCTACATTTATAAAAAAATATTGCCTCTGCCCTTTTTTGTTGGTTTAATGATACAACAATTTAGGGACCTCAGAAGGAAACCTATTACTTTTGATATAAATTATTAAAAATGCATGTGAAAATGGCAATGACAAGTGGCTCTGAGGTAAAATATGAGGATACTGTTCTTTAAGTATGTCTGATGCTCTGAGAAAGTCTTGGCTGCACTGTGGAACAAATTTGTTTCGAACGCAGCAGGGTATGCCGAGTATTCAAGGAGCAATATTTTATGATTAAGTGCTCTAATGACTGCCTTTAAGGGCCAAAGCATCATTCATAATACACTTTGCAAGAGCTTTTTCTGTGCCTGCCTGCCCTAAACCAGTCCAACTCCCAGCGTGGCCCCATTAATTCACTGTTTCCCCAATCAAATTAAAAGTGGCAGCTAGCGTCGGGGTTGGTTCATTCAGAAGGTAGATCTGGTTGGCGTTCAGGGCCCTGTCAGTGCATGCAGCCCGATAAGAGGTTCATACTGCATCCAAGTTGATTGCGCAGCGATGTTTAGGCTGCCATTGTGCTCACAAAAATATTCACGCCCCATAATGATGTTGTTATGGCGTCAAGACCAACTCCAAACCACTGTGTGCGCAGTAACAAAGAAAATATGACAAAAAATTTTGGGAAGAATCATCTGGTATGTTTTTTCTACTCAGGCTGGCCACATTATATGACTTCCTAACTGCTATCCATGCAAAAAGTGTGCCACCTCTGGCGTAAAGCAGTACTGCATTCAGTGTCGTGTGTGTTCACTGTGCCCACGCTTGTACGAGCACAAACAAACAACAACCGAAAAAGAATCTGCAGGTTTTGAGTGCGCTGGAGGCCTGTCTCTTCTCCGTGTTCGCAGGATTCATTTTCAACTTTGCCGCTAGCGTTGCTTAGTTTACATATGGTGGCAAAGCAAGAAGTGAGAACCAGGTAAACGAGCACGCACGCTCATTACGTCACGTCCGCTATGATCCTCAAACCTTATTCAATAGACTGTACAGGCTTACAGAGGCTCATTCTGCACATCAGGCTGTTGCTGACGCATGTATGGGTTAGAACGTTTTTTATTTGAACCTGGCTTGATCAGAAGCAACATAACATTGCGTCACTAGCACTAAGTCTCTAGGTTCAAGTTGCGGGAAGTTTGAGTTGGTAACCTTTGACATGAATACATTACTGTAATGCGGGAATGAGGACTCAAGTGCGCACAAGACAGTGAAGGTAAGTGATACTTTATTAAAGTACAGATAGTGATAGGAAGCTGGAGAGATGGCTGAGAGTTGGAGTTGAACCATGAAGCTGAACCAAGACCTGGTGCCGAACCGGTGACTGGAGACCAAGCTGGAGAGCTGGGCTGAGAGTTGGAGTGAGCCGTGGAGCTGCGCCGAAGCCTGGAGCCGAGTCGGTGACTGGGACCAAGCTGGGGAGCTGGGCTGAGAGTTGGAGTGAGCCGTGGAGCTGCGCCGAAGCCTGGAGCCGAGTCGGTGACTGGGGCCAAGCTGGGGAGCTGGGCTGAGAGTGAAGTCCAAACCTGAGACTTGGAGTGAAGGCTGGAGAGAGGACTGAGACAAGAACTGGAACAAACGCTGGAAACATTCACACAAAGTATGCTGAACGATCTGGCAGGGAAGAGGTGGACAGGAGAGGTTTAAATACCTCACTGATGGTAATAGGTTACAGGTGCTTGGGACAGGTGGCAGTGATGAGATGAAGGAGAGAGAAGGAAAGTGGAGCGCATCCCTGAGAGACATGGAGTGGATCTGACAGAACCCCTCCCTCAAGGAACGGCACCGGACGTTCCAACTGACTGCCCGGGGTGTGAAGAATGGAAGTCCCTAATTAACTGTGGATCGAGAATGTGGCGTGCAGGAACCCAAGAACGTTCTTCTGGGCCATACCCCTCCCAGTCTACCAGGTACTGAATGCCTCGACCATGACGTCTAGATCTAAGGAGCCGTCGCACCGGATATGCTGGAGCACCTCCGACGAGCTGGGCGGGAGGCGGGGCCTGGTGGCGGGAACCAGAGGACTCTCCGAAGGGGCTTGATCCTGGAAACATGAAAGGTTGGGTGAATCCGCAGACCGAGGAAGCTTCAACCTTACCGCCACCGGGTTGATGATCCTCACTATAGTGAAGGGACCAATGAATCGTGGAGCCAATTTCTTCGACTCCACTCGGAGAGGAATGTCTCTGGTGGAGAGCACACCCGGTCCCCTACCTTGTACTGGGGACTCTGCTTGCGGTGGCGATTGGCCGCTGTCGAATACTGGGTGGAAGCTCGCAGGAGAGCCGCACGAGCCCTGTTCCATGTCCCTCTGCAACGTCGGATGAGGGCTTGGACAGACGGGACATTAGCCTCCTCTCCTGGGCAGGGAATAGTGGTGGCTGGAACCCGTAGACGCACTGGAAAGGAGATATTCCAGTAGCCGAGCTCGTCAAGGAGTTGTGGGCGTACTCCACCCACAACAGCTGAGAGGCCCAGGAAGATGGTGTTTGTCCAGCCACACACCTCAAGGCCGACTCCATCTCCTGGTTCAACCGTTCCGTCTGTCCATTGGACTGCGGGTGAAATCCAGAGGACAAACTGACTGTAGCCCCTAAAATAGAGCAAAACTCCCGCCAAACTGTAGACGTAAACTGGGGTCCCCGGTCAGACACAATGTCCATTGGTAGTCCATGGATCCGGAAGATATTCTGGAGTACCAGTTCTGCCGTCTCTTTTGCTGAGGGCAACTTAGGCAGAGCTATGAGGTGAGCCATCTTTGAGAAACGGTCAATGATGGAAAGGATCACCGTGTTGCCATGAGACCAGGGTCGTCTGGGAACCGGAAGTGGCCGAAGAAGCCCAGATGGAGCATGATGAGAGGGCTTCTGCTGGCTGCAGACAGGACATGCCGTGACAACGCCGAACATCCTCTTCCTCCTTAGGCCACCAGAATCGCCGTTGGAGAAAAGAGAGTGTCCGCCGTATCCCGGGGTGGCAAGCGAGTCGAGACGAATGGACCCACTGAAGAACCTCCGACCGCAGACCCGCAGGAACAAATAGTTTTCCCTCTGGACAGGAACTGGGGACAGTAATGGTGTTCAAGGCTGTTTTAACGCGCTCTTCAATGGGCCAGGTGACGGCTGCTACCAGCTGGGATGGAGGTAAGATGGAGGTCACCTCAGAAGAGGTCTCCTCCTTCTGGAATTGCCGAGAAAGTGCATCAGGTTTCTGATTCCGGGACCCTGGTCGGAATGACAAAACAAAATTAAATTGAGTAAAGAACAATGACCAACGAGCTTGACGAGATGTCAAGCGTTTGGCTGACCGGATATATTCCAAATTCTTGTGGTCAGTCCACACAAGAAAAGGTTGTTCGGCTCCTCCAGCCAGTGCCGCCATTCCTCCAAGGCTAGCTTAACCGCCAGCAGCTCCCTATTACCTATGTCGTAGTTCTGTTCAGCGGGAGACAGGTGACGAGACAAATAGGCACACGGGTGTAATTTCTGGTCTGAAGTGGAACGTTGGGACAGAACTGAGCCTATTCCCACGTCGGAAGCATCCACCTCTACGACAAACTGGCTACCAGAGTTTGGGATGATAAGCACTGGAGCTGAAGAAAACGAAGCTTCAGGTCCCGAATGCTGAATCGGCTTCGCTGGACCAGATGAACGGAACCTTAGATGAGGTAAGTGCTGTCATAGGAGCCGCCAAGGTACTATAGCCACGGATGAAACGCTCTATAGAAGTTGGCAAACCCCAAGAAGCGTTGCAGTTGCTTTCGACTGCACGGAGATGGCCAATCCAATACTGCCGACACCTTGGAAGGGTCCATCTGAATCTTACCCTGGGTGACAATGTAACCCAGAAAGAGGCGCTAGTGCACGTGAAATTCGCATTTCTCAGCCTTGACAAAAGCGAATTCTCCAGCAGGCGTTGAAGGACTGACTGGACATGATGAACATGCTCCTTGTGATTCTTGGAAAAGATAAGGATATCATCCAGATAGACAAATACGAACTTGTCGAGCATGTCCCGCAACACATCATTAACCAGGTTCTGGAAAACAGCGGAGCATTAGTCAGTCCAAAGGGCATCACCAGATATTCATAATGGCCTGACGAGGTGTTAAATGCTGTCTTCCATTCGCCCCTCTCGGATACGAACCAGGTGGTATGCATTGCGAAGATCCAATTTGGAAAACACCGTTGCCCCCTCCAGGAGTTCAAAGGTGGAGGCCAGAAGGGAAGCGGATACCTGTTCTTTATGGTAATCTCATTAAGTCCACGGTAATCAATGCAGGGTCGGAGAGTCTTGTCTTTCTTCCCACAAAGAAAAACCCCGCCCCGCTGGTGATGAAGAAGGTCTTATTATTCCGGCTGCTAACGCATCTTTGATGTAAAGATCCATGGCCTCTCTTTCAGGAGTGGACAATGAATATAGTCGGCCTCTAGGAGGTGAGGTGCCAGGAAGCAAGTCAATAGCACAGTCATATGGCCGATGCGGGGTAAGGCTGTGGCTTTGGCCTTATTAAAGACCTCCTTATAATCCTGGTACTCCTGGGAACGTTGGCGGCAGAGAGGATACAGGTGTACCAGGTAGTGGGTTGGGTAATCCCGCTGACTGAAGACAAACAGAGTGACAAGAATGACTCCACCCCAGTATTGCCCCAGTGTCCCAATCAATGTGAGGATTATGGCGTCGCAACCAGGGGTAGCCCAAAATTAATGGAATCTCCGAAGACTGAATTAGGAAAAATCCGGCGTTTCTTGATGGTTCCCAGAGATCAATAGAGTCACGGGACTGGTCCGGTGGGTCACGGTACCCAGGAGGTGTCCATCCAGGGCCTGTGCAGGAACTGGTTTGGGTAGGGGAACTCGTGACAACCCCAACTGAAGTGCCAAGGTCTCGTCCATAAAACTGCCGTCTGCCCCAGAGTCAATGAATGTAGTTAAAGTCTGTGGGCCCCAGGCAGCAGCTGGACATGGACAAGCGGGCGATTGATGGAGAGACCCTCTGTAAGACTCAACAGTACTCCTCCATCTACTGCTGAGCCTGTCCTTTTAACGGACAGACCAATGCAACATGGCCCGGGCCCCCACAATACATACAAAGGTTCCTCCTTCGACGCCGTAGCTTCTCCTCAGGAGTGAGATGAGAGCGGCCAATTTGCATGGGTTCACTGGAATCTGTTGTGGAACTGAAATCTGTTGTGGATACAGAGAGCTGTGGTCGCTGGGGGTCAAGAGGAAGATAAAGAGAACTCCGGGTAGCCCGCTCCCCTCGACGAGCTCGGACCCTCTGATCAACCCGGATTGACATACGGATTAAATCATCCAAGTTTTCTGGAAGCTCCCGAGAGGCAAGCTCATCTTTCATGTGCTCGGCCAACCCGAGAAGGAAAGCCTGGTGCTGTGCAGGAGCGTTAAATCCACTCTGCCGAGCAAGCGTCCGAAAGTCAATGGAATAATCCGCCACTGAACGAGATCCCTGTTTTAGTTGAAAACCGCCGCGCCCTCCTGATCCTCAGCGTCAAACACCTTCCGGAGTTCAGTAGATAAGGATTGGAAACTAGAGCAGGCTGGAGTACCTCTCTCTCACTCTGCGGTTCCCCAGAGACGTGCGCGCCCCGTAAGATGATTAATGACAAATGCCACCTTGGCTTTTTCTGTGGCAAATGTGTGGGGTTGCAGAGCAAACAGAATTTAACAGTTAACCAGAAAGGGATTACAACCACCTGCCTCTCCGGAGTAACGTTCTGGAATCCCGACCCGAGGCTCCTGGACCGGAATCGGTTGAACCACCGGGGAAACAGGATCTGAAGGTGGAACGGAGGCCCGACTCTCTGTGGTCTTCGAATACTCGATAGCTGAGAAGTCAGGAGATGGATCTGATTTGACATGGCCTGGAATGCGTCCTCCTGTTGAGACACAATCCGCTGGAACCCGGCGGAAATAGTGTTAATTTGGGCTTCATGATTCTGGAGAGTTTCTTCAATGAGGGTAAATCGATTTATTACTTTCTCTGCTTTGGCTGAGTCCATCTTGGCCAGATCGTTCTGTAATGCGGAATGAGGACTCAAGTGCGCACAAGACAGTGAAGGTAAGTGATACTTTATTAAAGTACAGATAGTGATAGGAAGCTGGAGAGATGGCTGAGAGTTGGAGTTGAACCATGAAGCTGAACCAAGACCTGGTGCCGAACCGGTGACTGGAGACCAAGCTGGAGAGCTGGGCTGAGAGTTGGAGTGAGCCGTGGAGCTGCGCCGAAGCCTGGAGCCGAGTCGGTGACTGGGACCAAGCTGGGGAGCTGGGCTGAGAGTTGGAGTGAGCCGTGGAGCTGCGCCGAAGCCTGGAGCCGAGTCGGTGACTGGGGCCAAGCTGGGGAGCTGGGCTGAGAGTGAAGTCCAAACCTGAGACTTGGAGTGAAGGCTGGAGAGAGGACTGAGACAAGAACTGGAACAAACGCTGGAAACATTCACACAGAGTATGCTGAACGATCTGGCAGGGAAGAGGTGGACAGGAGAGGTTTAAATACCTCACTGATGGTAATAGGTTACAGGTGCTTGGGACAGGTGGCAGTGATGAGATGAAGGAGAGAGAAGGAAAGTGGAGCGGATCCCTGAGAGACACGGAGTGGATCTGACACATTACTCCCAGGTTTATCCAATCTTGTTCTGTGACTGTTTTTTTCTTCAGCGATGTTGCTCCTCATTTGCATATTGTGCTTAGCAATATGCAATCTACGTTCAAGTTGCTGGATTCATTTTGCCCACAAAGATTTATATGTTGGTTGCTTTTGTTGAAACACACACACACCTGCACCTGCAGTTTTTTGCACACCTGCAATAACCAGCACCTGCTGTAGTTTATAAACTGCCACCCAGTCCAGAGACACCTGCAGCGTGTTTTTGGTCACATTGGTTAAAGTTTGAAAACATCCTTTATAGTTTGGTTAATAGAAATATCAAGGGTAGTTTATGATCACAGCTGAATTAGAGGTCAAAGTTATTAGTAGTGTTTTATAATTCTGACAAAGATTACTTGTTACAGAATCATTACATGGCATTGATGTGTGATAAAGGAGATAACCTTAAAGTGTACTACCCGTCTGCCTGAGCCAGGGAACTTTAATGCACCCGAAGGGAAATACATCATCAACAGCTGCTGCAGGGGACACTGCAGAGGTTATGAATGTCATTACAGTCCTCGGTGGACTTTGTTGTGAAGTCATTCAAAGTAGTTCATAGTCACGGTGGTGAAAAGCTCAGCCTGTTCCAAAATATATTCCCTTCTACAATAAGGTGATGCGGTTGTGGCCACTTGTGATGCTGTAGATAATCAGATAGGCAGGAACACAATGAGGAGCAGTGAACCTGACAGCATGGAGAGCCAGGATTAGACTACTCTATGAAAGCAGAATCACTCATGACAGACACTTGTGGCTTTTCAAACCGACAGCTCACAATACAGGAGAGAAAATAACCCTTCCATGTCATTTCTCTTATCAATCCACTCTTTTCATTTCCTAAGCTCACTATTGAATTTTCTCACTCAAGCTCAACATGGCTGATGGGGATTCTTCACATTGTTATGTGTCATCCACACATCGGTCTTGTCTGGAGGTTTATAGGAACAATCAAAGGAGTGTTGCATATTAATGTCCAAATTCTACTGAGCCGAACTGTGGCACAATAACTATTCACTCAGAGAAGTAAAAAGAAACAAATCAGCTTTTGATAAAAGGGATAGGAGATTACAATCAAATTTTGGATTAGCCAGTGGGAAAAAAATTAACCAAAACAACAAATAAATACACTGTTGAAAAATCTGTCAGTAAATAAATCCATACAGTAAATAACTGGCATGTGGCTGGCAGTTTGTACTGTAACATGGCAGGCAGGAGACAACAAATTAAATTTTGAAATAGAAGTATAAGTAAAATTGTCAATGGTAAATAAATGATATGCTGCCAGTTTGTCAGTGTATAAATACAGGAATGTTTTAGAAGACCTTTGTAGTGGATAAATATTGTACTTGTTAATTTCTTTGTAAATAATGTGGTTGTAAAAGCACAAAAAAACAAAAAAACAATATTGAAATATATATATATATATATATATATATATATATATATATATATATATATATATATATATATATATATATTAAATTAAATTAAATATTAAATATTATGTTCCACCTCAGAATATTGTATCCATTTTTTTTAAGCGGATTACCAAAACATGTTAAACCTAATTGTTCAGATAAAAAAGAAAGAAAAAAATATATGAATTTGTTCAAATGATACATTTCAAATGGAATAATGGGTAATTTATTATAAAATTTTACAAAATTAGTGCCACTTAACTGTTTTATGATTGGCTCTGTGTATTTACTGCTATATTGGCTTGTACTGTTGCTACTGCACTGTATACATCACCAACTTTTTTAAAAGGGTTGCTATTGTGGAGTTCTATGTCTTGCTCTCGCTCTTGTGTGTTTTACAGTGCTACTTGGAGGGCAGTAGGGCCATACCACAGCAGCAGAATTACAGTAAAATATTGAATTTTGCCATTGATTTATATTATAAATTGTTTTTATTGTGTGTATTGAAAATGACAGAGGAATAGTTGTGTCTTCTTACTACACAAACCCACAGTATTTGAACTTTGTACATCAGAGATCATCTTGTAAAGGCTGTTAAAAACAAAATACTTTTACAAGACATGGTGGTAGTTTTTTTTGGAGAACTTTGTAAACATTTTGAACATTTCAGGGAAAATGAGTTCAAACTAGTGAGCCAAACTAAATACTTTTTTTTGACACCATAAAAACATAAAAGCATAGAATTTCTCATTAACCATTTCCATTGTGCTGCAGAACAGTTCTGCAGACTTCCTTTCTTGTGAAAGCATTCATATTGCTGTCTCATTCCTTGTATAAACATGTTTTGGAAGAACTAGATAACCTGGTCAAGGCGAATCCTATCAACGAGCTTGACTTAACCCTTTAGTGAATCATACTGATGCTACCATATTTTATAAGCACATACTTTATTTTCTCTTGTTCATGATGTTGTCAACATAATTTGTTGTTCAATGTGAAGCGGCAAGCTCCGAGGTCAGCCCTAGTTCATCTCTCAAGGAAAAACATTTTACTAAAACATCAAAGCCGCAATACCGAGAATCAAACAAAGAATTGAATTAGAACATTCAAAGTAGGATACTGGCTCTGCCTCACACTGAGAGTATCAAGTGAGGTGACGGTATAACAAACACAAGACTGAAAGCTGTTGATTTAAATGATAAGGCTTTGGTATTCCGTGAAGGTCTTTCGAAATCCACTTTTTGACAAGCCTAGTTACGGTTGCTAAGCTAGGATATGACAGGTAGATGGAAAATCAGTCATCCACTGAAGAAAGCCCAAAATCAGACGGTAAGTTGTCGTCTAATTGATGCACATCGGGGAAATGTGTCTGCAAATCATCATAACTGACTCAGAAGCTTACATATTAGCACATTTCAGTTCTGTGCAGTCTTAATGATGATGTGCTATTGATATTTTTCTAAAGAACATACCAAATCTGTTGCATAAATTAGTCAATGCTTAATTAATGCTGACTCCATTCTTCCATCTTCAGTGACATCAAGAGAAGATGTTCATATGCAGACAAACATAATGCTTTTGAAACTAAATGAAGCAGAGTCACAGTCAATGTTCATTAATTCATAATTAGTCATTTGATACTGGCTGCATATTGTATGTGATCGGTGATTGGTCCAATAGAGATCAGGTTTGATTAGCTCCTATAAACAGAAAATGAAGTTAAGTAGTGCTGAAGGAGGTGATCGGCCTTGCTTCCGCCAAGATCCAGTACAGGCATGTTTACACTGAGTGATATGATATGAGTCTACTTGGTATGGCACAGTTTTGTACAGCTTGCAATTGCTCTGCACTATGAGAGTGATGTCAGACAGAAATTCATTCACAAAGGGAAAGCTGTAAGATGCAAACTTTTCAAAAACAGGAAACAGCTTTTAAAATAAACACAAGCTTTGTTTTCAATAAAAGTACAGCATTCATTAAATGTGGATTACTTATTTTTACTTATTAATTATTCTTGCTTTTAGTTTTGACAGTTTAATCACCAACTGCTTATTGTAAGGAATCGTCTGTGAAGTAATGAGACCTTAAGATGTCTATGCTTTATAATTAAGGATTTTCATAGATGAGAATGATCAGCCTACAGCAGGTGTTTGCAGGGCTGGACTGGGACAAAAAAAAGGCCCTGGCATTTTTACTCAGACCGGCCACCACAATTGGTCAGACACAACCAACTAGTACACCATCCTTGCGGTCCCTGTAGATATGCATATCTACTGTTCCATTCCAAAAACCCCTACAAAGCTGAGAACTAAGTGCCATGGACCAGTGTACCAGTGCAAGTGGCCCAGTGTACTCACTCTCTCTTGACAGACTCCCTGGTGATCAAAGGTTCCTCCCTGTCTCTCTCCTCCACTGCTAACTCAACCTGGCTTGACTATACATAAGGACAGAGAGAGAGGATTACAATTATTTGGAAGAGTTATTAAAAGTACACTTAGTAAGGATCCATTTTGGTTATATAGTCCTGTATTCTTGAAGAGCAGGATTTCTAGATGGACAAAGTGCTCCATGTTATAAAAGCTAGTTAACCCTTTAGAACCCAATATAATGTGGATGTAGAATACTGCTAATTCTAAAAGAAATGTTTTTTTTCCAATGAACCAGACAGCAGAAAACTAGTTTACAATTGCAAGTATAGGCTACTTTGTTTAAAGAGCACAAACCCTCTTTAATATGACACCAAACAAGATTTACCTCTCATTGTTGAGATACTCCCCTAAAAAAAACAAAAAAAAACAACCTATACTACCTAATTACTCACACAAAACGTCCTAAAAATATATGATGTTCATATTATTCACTCACCATAAATATTGCATATTAATGATGTTGGACATTCATTAGAAACATGAGCAAATATCTACTTCGTTGAATATACAGCTAAACAAAAATATACAGCTTTCAAAATGCAAGGCGGGTTTTAATCCCCAAATAGCATGCGTTACTCGTCGTGGGCGCTTTGACGCAGCCATTCTGAGTAATAATTAAAATAATCAAATGGCATCTTTTAAGTTTTTCTAGAGAAAGGCCGTACGGCCATTATGGGTATTAAAGGGTTAACATTAGAATAGTCAGCCAAAGTTGCAATTGAATAAGTTAAGTGCTAACCTATCTACAAAAACAATGCAAAATAACTTATGCTGTGTTATTTGACTTTATTTTACCAGTCCAGCCCTGGGTGTTTGTCCAATCACAGCTTGCTTCAGGTAAAAAAGGAGCACTCCCATTGGGACACTGAAGTCATCATCAAAATAAAGCAAGACATGGGCAAATTAGTGTTATTATATAGCAAAACTGCAAAAAAAGGTTACAAATAGAGAAAAGGCCAGCAATTTAAATGTGGATAAATGTTGGCAAAGCTTTGATGCAACAAAGATAATTACAGGATTGGTAAAGTCTAATGGAAAACTCAAAGCCAAAGTTTTAGTTAAGCTCCAAAACTTCAGTTTAATTTAATGTATTAGTATTTTGTGGTGGGAAATTGGCCCGTTTTGACCTTTTTTTTAAGTAAAAAAAGCAGATAAGGTTACTATGCTGCTGTGGTGGGGGGCAGCAAAATCAGGTAGTTGTTCAGCTTTAGAAATGATTGTTACAAAACCAAGTCTTTATTTTCACTCAGCAGACTGCAGTGTTTAACCACACTGTTGGAACCAAAAATAGTTTTTTCAAAAAGCCTATCAAAATAATAGCCTATGCCTTTATTTGGGACGCTTCTGGCCCCCTTTGACAATGGAAACTGACCTATACTGATATGAATTGTATCATTGCACTCAAACGGAAACAATGCTTGAGGTACAGTCTAGCTTGTGTTTCCACCGAGGCGTGTGGAAAGGATTGAAGTATACTGCTGTAAAAGGTCTTAAGTCCAAACAGAAAAAAACAAGAGATATCTTTTCCAATTTTAGCAATTTATTTTTTCTGTGTTTTCTACAGGTTCTAGTTGTATTTAATGTTATGTTGACAAAAAAAGCAAATTCAGTAAAAATACTAACCTCTTCTGAAATTGGAAAGAGCCACTGAAACAAGTCAACGGTTTTGCGGCCAGCTGACCGCTGAAAGCATATGACCACAAGATCAAGACAAGCTTTGTTTGAATGATTGAATGTATAGTGTCTTTAAGTTCCTGTTTTTACCTAAGTGTGGATTTTTGTTGCTCAACCAAGAGCCTGCATTGTGCATAGCTTTTACTGGGCTTTCTGCTGTTAGTACCTGTCAAAAGTGTGGCAATTTGCTATGCCACAATTGACAATGGAAATGCAATTAAAAGCATAGAATGTTGAACAAAATTGATTTATTTTCATTGAGGTTAAAGTAGGTATGTCTTAGATTGAATATCAAGAAAAAATAAAATAAAAACAACACTGGGTTCTAAACATTCTCATAATAAAGTGTGCTGCCAATTCCCCAAATCACTTCACAAACTGAAGTCTTTCAGAGGTCACTGCCAACTGTATTATCCATGAAGAAGTGCTGAGTGGACAGGTAAGTTTGCCCGGTCAGCGGTCCCTTCGGCCAATGCTGGGGAAACATGCACTGACTCTACAAACTATTAAATGTGTTAAAACGGAAGTAAAAAGAATGTAAGACTTATGCAATAGTTTGCCAACACATCTAGACTTAGAGAAAATGATCTTTTAAAAGCTTGCACGTTACTTTTAATGAAGTCGTTGAGCCAACAGCAGTGTAAACATGAGCATCAACCCAGATTAAAAGCTCTTGAAAATGCTGTAAAGAAATTGATTAAACTGTTTCATCTGTACTTTAATCAGCTGCCTGATCACAATGTAAAGATGACAACATTTTAAGCACATTTCATGCTTTAAGAGATTATATTCCTTTTTTGCAAGACAAAAATCCAGTATAAGATTTTTGTCCATTATTCAAAGTCCAATGCAAGCACTTTTTATACACGCATTGTGTGTGAATGGGTTGAGTGGAAGCACGATGTAAAGTGTTTTGGGTGCCCGAGAAGGGTGCAAAAAAGCGTGCCATTTGCCATTTACCATTTACCATATAATTATTACTTGTACATAAGAGAAGATTATTTAATCTGAAGGAGACAAGATGGTTGTAGAGTCTTGGCACAAAAGACTTCCTGAAATACTACTTTGTTTTTCTTTGCACAGAATTAACCTGTGACAAAAGAACAATCTAATTTACACAGTTTGAATACAACACCCATTTCTCAGCCACAGTCTCTGAACTGTCTCACCAGTCTTGATGCACTCAAAGACCAGTGTGCCGCCATAAAGACACTATTTGAGTTGTTTACCAGACTTGTGCTCTGTAGAGCTAGCAGTTGTTCTTTGGCCTAAACAATGTTGTGACCATGGCAGGACATTTCTCTTGAAGCAATCTCCATACGTCTACACTCTGGCAAAGAAATTAAAATACCAACAAATATATGCGCTAAACTTGTTCTTCGTTAGGTTGATGACATAACCATTAACAGTATTTTGTAGACCAATGTCACGTGACTTTTTTGTTGATGTTGCCATCTTGTTTGGCAACAAAGTCAATTTTCTCAATCGTTTTTGCACATTCTTGAAACGGTTCAACATTCCTCTAAATTGCATTAGAGTTCATCAATACTCTTTTTGTTTGAAAAATTTGGTTATTGATCCAAAACATGTAGTTTCAAGTATCTAAAGTTAGTTGGTTAGAGCTGTGAAAACTGTTGTTTTTGTCACTGTTTGAGCCACAGCAGGTAACATTTGATGACACTTTATTGTATATATTAAAATATGGTTATCTTTATCACCAAATGACATCCCTGTAAAAAGTAAAAAGAACTGTTAACCGCAGAGCTCACATAATCTCAGATGTCTAAAAGATATGTTTAGTAAAAAAGAACTGGTGTTTTTGCTGCAATGCTTTTGTTCAAAATGTCTGATACCATGTAAGGAAATCACAATATTCAGTCAAAAATGTATTGTTTTAGGAGTTTAGACCTGTCAGTGTCTAATCTCAGTCTCACTTAAACACTATGCTGTATTGTTGAGAGTAGTGCTTAATTTAGTTTAGTTACCAGACATACATTGTACAATGACAGTGACAGTTCCCATATTTGTGGTTTTACTTTGATCATTTTCAAACACTTTACCAACAAATTCTATGATTTTCAAGGAATTTTACAGAAACCTTTGTATTGTCTAGTCCTCGGTTGCCAAGCTTTTAAAGTACAATGACAGTGACAATGGCCACATATGGTCCAGCTCCTTAATGAAGTGCAGAGCCAACATATAAAACTCAGTATGAGCCTGTCGATGTATCCACACCAGACAAAGATAACAAGCAGAAAAGTTTTGGTGAAGTTTCTTTCTTTTTCCATCATGGTCATTGAGCTGTGGGGTTTTATGATCTGACGGTCTTTATCTGTCCTTGTGAAATAAATGAAAGCACCTATCCACAGTATGCATCTAGATCAGAAAGATATCGTGGAAATGTCATTATGAGATTGTGATCACTGCTGCGGAACTGATGTTTTGAAGTTGAGAGTGTAATAAGTGTAATATCCTTCATATGTTTACACAAGTCTACCATTGCCTGATCTGAGACATCAGAGGCGTCAAGATTCTGCGGAGATGTGGTTTGCTCTGGTGGAATGAGGTGTTATTTCTCTATAGCCCTAGAATAGCCACAACAAATGCAAACATAGACTCTACCTGAATAACTCACCCTCTAATCATGTAGGAAAACCATACTTATTTTTATTTGTTAAGGCTCGTACACACCGGGACGACTATCGGCGCGCGTTATTCGCTAGCGCCAACGCATTTTTGTGCTCACACCTGCGATTTTTAGCTGATGATGAGCCGAGGAACATGCAAATTCATTCCTGACATTAGATGGTGCTAATGTAAAACAGAAATACCCCATTTGCTGTGCAATACCACTCCATAACAGTTCTCTTTATCAATATTTTGTAATCGCTGTCGCTTGTCATATAGTTCTTTGTGTTCGACACCAACGACCAGCAGCTCTACATTTATCTTGCCTTGCATCTTCTTCGCCTTATTTCTTTCCGCAGTGTAGACGCGCTTACTTGGCGATATCTTCTTCGTTACATATGTGTGCTCGGCAAGACCGCTTTGTGTTTGAGCGCCGTTGTGTTTTACTGTAACTTCAGAAGCTCCAGACATGTGAGCAAAAGCGCCAATCTCATTGGTCGTATAGTTTTTGATGCGGCGCGTCAAACCAAAAAAACGAACCCGAGGCGTTTTTAAAACTGACGCTTACGGGTGGCGTTGCCGGTGTGTACACTCACATTGGCGCCCTTTGTTTAGTCACGAGGCGTTAAACGCCGCGAAATTCAGTGAACGGGCCTTTAGATGTATGGTTTTAGAGAGATGGTGCTGAGGAAGCTGTAGTGGTCCCAAATCTGAACCTTGTGGATCCCCTTTTGAGAATGGTAATGGGGATAAGTAGACATTTCCAGTATTTTATTTCATATGGGAAAGAGCAGCTTAATCAACATGGGTACATCAGTCAATTGTGCAAAAGGGGCCAGAGTTTGCAAACATACCCACAAATAGCTTTAGCTGAAATACAGGTCTCTTTGAAAAAAAGTGGTGTGGCTGTTTCTAGATGCACAATAAGGAGTCAAGAAGGCCTATGATGAAAGGTACACCATTCTTACTGTGAAACATGGAGGTGGATCACTGATGTTTTGAGGATGTGTAAGCTACAAAGACACTTGGTCAAAATTGATGGCAAGATGAATGCAGCATGTTATCAGAAAATACTGGAGGAAAATTTGCACTCATCAGCCCGGAAGCTATGCTTGGGACGTACTTGGACATTCCATATTTCTACTGCATAGTCCCATTAGGGGTCTCGGGTGACTGGAGCCTATCCCAGCAGCTTTGGCCCTGAGGCGGGGTACACCCTGGACAATGGCCAGTTAGTTGCAGGGCAAACATATAGAGACAGACAGTGACAAACAACCATTCACTCTCACATTCTGTCATGTCCCACCCTCGTGTTCTGGGTTTATCCTGATCTTAGGGAAGCACAGGGCTATGACATTTTTAAAGGTAGACTTAAGACTTATTTTTTTTAAATTAGCATTTGATTGTTGATGTTACTTTTATTGTTTGAGCTTGTACAGCGCTTTGAGAAGTTGCCTTTAAAGGCGCTTTATAAAATAAAGTTTATTATTATTTATTGTCTTCCTGTCCTTGTGTCTTTCCCTCCACTGTGATTACCTGCTCTGTTCCTAATGTGTTCCACCTGTGCCTCTTTGTGTTCCCTTTATAGTCTGTGTGTTTTTCCCTGTTTGGTGCCAGATTGTCTTTACCTTTGTTTGAGCTATCCAGTGTTTCTCATGTTTCTTGTAATAGCCTTCTAGTGTTTCTGACCTTAGCCTTGTTTTGACCTCATCTTTTGGATTGTGATTTTATACTTTTGCCTTGGAAATAAACCTTGTGAAACATCTGCCTACTGTGGGGTCTGCATCGTGAGTTTTGCCTGTTCCTGACACATTCATTCACTAGAGACCCTTTATAATATTAACCAATACATGCATGTCTTTGGACGGTGGGAGGAAGCCGGAGGACCCGGAGAGAACCGGGTCCTCCGGACATGCAGACTCCTCACAGAAAGACCAGAGTTGAGAATGTTTGAGTTGGTTGGGGTTTGAACTCACAACCTTCTTGCTGTGAGAGAGGAGTGCTAACCACTCTGCCACGTGCACCCATGTTCCATGTTCCATAATGACAAGTCAACCTGTCATTGGCTACAGCAGCATAAAGTTAAGGTTCTGGACTGACCATCTCAGTCTTCTGACCTCAGTATCATTGAGCCACTCTGGGAATATCTCACAGCCCAAGAATTTACAGGAACTAGATGTTTTTTGACAAAAAGAATGGGCAGCTTTACCATCTGAGAAAATAAAGAGCCTCATCTACAACTACCACAAAAGACTTGAGCTGTCATTGATGTTAAAGATGGCAAAAAACTTTTGATCAGGGTCATTTGGGTAGTTTCTGTTGTATATTTAATTTGACAATAAATGGCTTCACCCAACCACTAAGTATGAGTGAATGAAAAAATGTGTTATCATTCATATTCTTTGAAAAATAGCCAAAAAATTAATTCTGAGCACAACTCTGCTTGCTCTATTTTGGTCATCTGTATATTGTAAATTTTCTTAAAATCCAAGATGAATAACTGTGATTTAAAATTACTTCTTTGAATGTAGAACCTCATTAATAGGTAGTCAAGTCATGAATATTTCCCACCAATTGAAGCCCAGCAGGGCACATTGACCTAACAGAGTTTATAAAGAACATGAACTGGATTTACTGTGAACACTAGAGCCTCTGAGTGTAAAAATAGCCTCACCTACTTCATGCCGAAGCCCAAGTGACGTAATCCAAACCCATTTTTTAACCACATGCCTAAAGGGCTTGTTCAGCTTTTCAGACAAAATGTATAGCAAATGCATTGTATTGTAGAAGGCAGCTGGAGGCCTACAAAAAAGACTAAAGGGGGGCGGGCTGGGGGTTAATCTGACACACTTAACCCCATTTATCCTCTGTTACATGTGAGGAAGCATGTCCACATTCTGACTGCATTTAATGTTTAATTCCCCTGCATGGAGAATGTATCTGCAGGAGGGGATTGTTTGAAATGAAGGAGAAAGATGCTATGGTGTCACTATCACAAGGTCAGACTGGAATATCATTCGTTCAGCTGTTTCTCACCACTTCATCCTCCCATAGTACGTCCGTGCAGCGCTGTCCTTCAGCTATATCCGCTTAGACCACAGTAATTGCACCGTGACAGCACTGATTCCTTATTCCCATCAATCACTCTCACAGAGAGACACGTTCCTTCCTAACATGTCCACCTCCCCCGTACCTTCCTTCCATTCCAGCTTGCTCTACCGCTATGTCTATGTATGCTTACTGTTATAAATAACATGTCCGGTGTTCCAGCATGTGTCCTGGTGAAGCTGAATCAAAAACAGAGTCCAGCATGTGATATATTGACTGTGTTGCCTTGTTGACAGCTTTTTCTTGTGTTGTTTCCTTTGTGCTTCCGTAAACCACTCCCTGTGTGTGGTCATGTCTCCTTTGTGGACCACCGGAAAAGTGTGTCAGGAAAAATATAAAGGACTACAAGACAGGAAATTTAATCTGTACACCAGCAAGGAAGAATGGGAGACAAAGATAATCAGTGTATGTCAAAGATGACGCTGCATGAAAGAGGAGGCTATTGCTTGAAAACCTGAAAAAAGCAATATGGCTAAAAATAATTTTTAGATGACTTACTATTTTAATCTTTTTTCCCCTCTTCCTATTAAAAAGGCAATTCAACAGTAGGCAGGCAATCATGGGGAAAATAAAGCAGTCTGGGGGGAGGCCCCAGGTATTTGTAAATACTCAAGAACACGGGAGACCCGGTTCAAAACCCCCTTTCTCTTGCCCTGTTTCCTGTCAACCTACTGTCAACTATCAATAAATAAAAAATGTTGCAAAACCCTGTTATTTCAAAGAGTAAAATAGCCTGGGAGCCTTAATTGTTGTGTAGAGCGTTTTTCGTCTTTTTATCACAGCCATGAGACCCAGGACTCTTAAAAAAAAAGTGAATAGTCACTTCCTGGCCTAGCCTGATATCCTTGAGAGTAGCCAGAATGAACTTGATGTGTGCAGGAGACAGATGTGCCTGCATCACTATTGAATCCCATACAACTCCTAAATATGTTGTCCTCTGGGCCAGATAGAGAACGAAACACAGTGGAAAAAAACAGCAGGTCCCTGGGGTGCCAAAAAGGAGTCTCCATATACCTTCGGAATCTTTTGTGCCCCGCCCGGCAAAGTTTTTGAAATGGTGAGAGATAGCCCGCAAACATCTCTTTCACCTGGGGCATTGCACAATAGCCCCGCACCCACGACAGTAAAATAAATTTATGTCAAAGTCATGAAGGCGTGAGACATATATGGCTTGCTCCACGAGCGTGCCAGTTCCTTTTGGACATTATCAAAGAAGACCAGGCCACCCGACAGAAACCTTTTGTCCAATTTAGAATGTTCAGTGTGGGCCTGCTCCCGTGGCCAGTCAATGTTTAACTGTGCCACTGCACAGGTTACTACCTCGAGCAACTCCTCTAACGCTAAGTCCGAGCGGGCGGAGCGCTCCTAGGCATCACTTTCTACATCCGCAGAAGCAAAAGACGAGTGTCCCAGGCTCGTTTACAAAAAGTCAAGAACCCTCTGACCGGCCGTGAGCGCGAGAGAAAGGAGCGTGTCTGTCTCCCCATCAACCTGCTATCCCCAGGAACTAGGCAAAGAAAAAAAGCAAGCTGAGCGAGGAGCATTTTGATGGAGAGGAGGTTGCAGTGCTCGCATTACTCCTTAAGGCCGAGGGCCATATGTTCTTGCCCCACACACATAACTCATGAGGATCATCCTCAGAGAAGAGCAACTGACAGGGAGGGACACATCTCTTCTGGGAGTCTGTTTTCCATTCTAAAGATATATTTTATATAATATATTATATTAAAGTATATTATAAATGTAGATTTTCAGAGTAAGTGGCTTGGCTTAGGCACATCTTTATAGCTCGTTGTATGATTTGAGGTTTGATTGAGCACACACAACACATTGCAATCCTTGAAGATAAAGAAACCTGAAGAAGTTTCTGCGTTTAATTTATTTATAACCTCCAGGTCACCCAGGGGCGGGTGATCAAGCTACATCACCAACAGAGGTTATCTAGACAAGTTTTTGCCATGTTTGACAGATGTGATTCACAACAGTTAAAAAAAAAAAAAAGTTTTCCCCATAGCGTATTGTTTTGTGTAGCTTTTGAAAAGGAACATGGCATATTACACACACACACTATTCATGTTTATGTCACCTACCTATGTCTTCGCTAAACTAAGACATATGGCAATCTCTCTCTGGTGTTTACATATTAGCCGTCTTTAGTGTCTGCAGAGTCACTATTATTTGAGTTTCACTGGGAGGTAACAGCAGCATTAGCCTTCAAACAGTGTACAGCACAGTAAGTAGGAAACTGGAAACCTTTAGGTTAAATTTGATTTTGCAATAAAGATATTTTTGACATCTTTTAAAAGTAAAAAATCTAACTAATCAAATCAATTTGATTTATTGCTGAGCACTAATTGTAGATATCAGGATTAACTAACATGCCCAGTCCTATTACTAGGCGTGAGGTCATATACAGTGGGGATCAAAGGTTTGGGCACCCCAGGTAAAAATTTTATTAATGTGCATAAAGACGCCAAGAAAAGATGGAAAAATACAAGGTATTAACTCTGCAGGGTGCCCAAAATTTTTGCAGACACCATTTTTTCGTTTTCTGTTAATTTGAAAGTGTAAATGATGGAAATAAAATCTAACTTTTTTACTTATTATAAGGATGTCTAATCTGTCATTTAATGCCTTTTGGAGATTTTTCCATCTTTTCTTGGCGTCTTTATGTACACTGACAGACCACCCTTCAAACACGCATTCATCCTCTTGGGGCAATTTAGAGTCACTTACTTACATGCATGTCCGAGAGTAGGAGTGTCTGCAGAGAGCCTATGGTTTGTTAGGACATGAGTGATAATAAGGTGGAGCAAGATAGCTACCCCATCAATCTTGCTAATTAGATACTAGCTGACAGGCCATGCAACACAATGTTCATCTTTAGTGACAACTACAACCACAACTAAAAGCTGTAGCCTCATTCAAGGGAGATCTTATATTATAACCAGAAGCTCTTTCAGATCTGGCCTTCTCCCTGTGAAATACCCGGCTAGCAGACAGCACATTAATTCAGTACAGAACTAGTCATTGGCTTAAAGATAGCTGTAACTCAAAACCTGCTTGATAGCATTGTTTCATGTAAGATCTGTAACATATTAATGACAATTACCATAGCACTTGTCAAGAAAATGTTGCTTACTTTTACTGCTTGGTTCCACTTTGTGATGGTTATAAGGAAATCCATACCAAGGAGGCATATGTCCGATGAATATCTCTTTACATATGGGAACAGCTGTTTGTTAAAATCCTCAACAGTTTGATCTTGCCTGGAATATGCCTTTAGATGTCAAAAAGATCTATAATTCCAGCATTAACTTTAACTTTAGGTCCTGATTTTTGCCCCAGAGATTGCAATAATAATGCATATTATTTTTAATCAAAAGAGTTATGGGTTCTATAAGACACTCATTTTACAAAGACCAACAGTTTTATCTTACTGTGAGAGCCTGTGTAAACACACCTTTAGAAGATTATGAATTATAAAATTCCGCTCCAAAGCCTGTCTCTTTCTTTGTATAGAAAAAGCATAAGATGGCTTGGCAGGCTACGCAATTATGACACTCAGAAGTTGGCCGCAACTTTGACACAATATCATACATGCTGACATGGCTCTCATTTATAAAGTGTGTAAGTAGAATGTAATTTATATGCATAATCTTGAGCAAAATGTAATGAATGTTTTTGTAGTCTTTTCTCATGAGGGTCTCATGAGGGTCAGTGTTTGGACAGAGCTACTGGAAGCTCCCTCAGATCTGCAAGGGGAAGATAAGAGCCTTGTTAATAGAGGTCTGGCATTTCCAAACAGCTTGTTCTGCTGTACTAAATGATGAGACTGCACAGCGCTGTTGACCGAACAGAGGGATCTTTATGGCCTGTAATGAATATATTTGGTTGCATTGTGGCTGTGTTGTGGAGACGAGTGCTGCTTGGGTTCACAGGCAGGGTGTTTCTATTCATAGCGGTGTGTACAAATGAGTCACTGGAAAGCCTCATCTGCTCCGGCACAAAGTCTGTGTGCTGTGTTCTGGGATGTTTTGTTTTTTATCTAGAGAACAGAAGTGGAAAGTTTGCTTACAGAATCCCGCTGATAGCATCGCTCTGGCTCGCCGTGACGGAAAATATCAGTAAATTTACCAGAGCAAAGTGGTATAAATACTGAGGAAAAACATAGAGAGGAATGCGGTTGGGCTGTACTTGATTGAACTGAGCTGAAAAGCATTGTCCTCAGCTGAATCTGCACTCTTTATTTTTCAGTAGTATTTGTTGCCTCAAATACAACACAACCTTTTTTACAGAGCACATTACAAGATAATAGGTAAGAGATTAAAAAGGAAAAAAAATAATTCTGTAAACTAAAAATAGGTTGATTATGAAATGACACAACACATGTCACTCAAAATATTTACTTTTAAACAATAAGAATTTAAGTACATGATGTCCCAAAAACCCTGACTACAACCTTTCTGGGATGTTGGCATATGGAAATAGTAAACTTTTTTGTAGCAACTAGTGTCAAGAAAAAATATATTTATGTATATGTATTTACAGTATCAAATCAACACAAATCAATGCCGTAAACTCCAGAATTAATGCGAAGAAGTAAAAAAAAAAAAAAACATTTTACAGAACTGTTAAAAGCTTGGATAGAGATAAACCGAAGAGAAAAACGCAATGGGATCTTATCGTGATCCAGTTAAGGCAAGGCTATTTTATTTATATAGTCCAATTTATACACTGGGTAACTCAAAGTGCTTTACAGGAATAAAATACAATTTACAAGATTTAGATTAAGAAACATAGGACAAATGTTAACATTTTAAAAGAAGAGTCCAGATAAAAAACACTTTAAGTTGTCTTTACTGAATGTAGGCAAAACTAAAGAGGAAGGTTTTTAATCTCTCCTTGAACATTGTTAAAATTAAAGGCTGTTCCAAGTCTTTGCTGCAAGAAACTTTAACGCTGCTTCACCATGTTTAGTTCTAAATCCGGGCACGAGCAGAAGGTCTGTACCCAATGTTCTCTGAGTCCGAGGAGCTTCATAAGGAACTAGCATGTCAGAAATATATTCTGGCGCTAAATCTTTAAGAGACTTGTAAACCAGCAGTGCTGTTTTAAAGTTCTCTGAATAAACTGCAGCTGTCATGAGAGACCAGTGCAGTAGAACCCTGAATAAACTGCAGCTGTCTTAATGTTTTGAGAGACCAGTGAGCAGGCCATTACAGTAATCTAACCTGCTGCCCTGGCTGACAAAGAGACGGGCTGCCATACCACCGGCGCCAACAGACTTCTCTGACCACCACCAAGCACACCACCACATTATTACACCATACTGTGGCAATCACTGTGGCTCCTCAAGTCTTGTTGCTTCATGGTCACGTGCTTGACATAGCTAAGAAATGTATATAAGCACAATTAAACAGCTTAATTGAACTCCACCTGTTTGACGTCAACGCTGAGGCCATTTATTTATAGCTCTATTTTGCCTTCCTGAGTGTGAGGACTGTTCACAGTTCTCTTACTGTGTAATTTTTACAAGTCCATTATGTCCATTGCATACAGTCATTAGAATAGAATAGCTTTAATAAATTAATTCATATTTTTAAATGATTATATTACTGACAATGTCACTATAGTCTTAGTGTGTTTTCAACTTGTCTATCTTACTGTCTGCTTTAACGGATGTTTTGCCTTGATTGACCCATCTGCAATGTCCAAAAAATGTTTGTAGTAGGCAAGTGGTGTGAGCAGCTGAAATATAGCATGTACAACAGTGTAGACAGTGTAGAAAAGATTACTAAACGGCATTCAATAGAGTAACATTAAAAAAAGGCCTAAGGTTGCTGTCTAAGATGTGGGATTAAAAAAAAATACCTCTTGCCACTCCATGCTCCACCACTGTGCTCCACCTACTCAAAAGTCAAATAATAAATATCTCCAGGGATAAACAATTGACATGGACCATATATAAGTATGACCTATAGCAATCTGTTTAAAATGCAGTTTATTCTTTTAAGCTAAGCACCCACACTTGACCCTAAGTGCTATCTTCCTCTTAATAGCCATTCATTTATTGTGATTTCAGCAAGCCTGGGATTCAAGGGAAGTCATATTCTAGTTGTTCATTAGTGCATTAAAAAACTCACTGCGATAAGCTGACTTACTGCTCCTAAAACATAACTTTTGAATGCTTTTACACCAACAGCAGCACCTTGAATGTGATGTCCCAGTACATTGTTTCTTATACAGAGACTTTAGGGCCCATCATTGTCAATTTTCCGCCGCCACAGTTTCAAAATGCATCACACAACACAAGCACCTGCAGTAGATCCACGAGCAGTTATCGAGCAGGCGCGTTTAGACAGTGCCGCTTCCCAGTTAGTATTGAGGACACAAACAAATCAATTCTTCTGAAGTTAAAAACAACAGCGCCCAGAGCAAAGTCTGTTGTCAATATTTGAAAAAAATAAAAAAACTTTCAGTTTGAAAAGTCCAACTTTTATTTGCGCTGTTATTATCCTGCATATCTTAAGCATCAGATACACAATAGATGTTGTGTTAGAATAGCAGCATCTCTTTTTAACTAGCGTTTGCATACTGAACAAATGATTCAGGGACATGTTGGCCTCAGTCAGCCAGTTCTTATTTTACATTTCCGAGGTTTTTGAATCCCTATCCCGATCTACCATTAACTATCTGAGCAGAAAAGAAAACCATTGGTGCTGCCATCTGAAAGCTTCCACTTACCATCTCTGGTGCTGAAGAATAACGGTGTCAGTGTTCCTTTTAGTCTTTTCAGAAGAAAAAAACACACTGGACATAAAAGCAGCATTTGTTCAGAAGAATTTATAAAAGCAATATTTTTTTCTGTAACTTGACAAACATAACACTTAGTATCCACAGTGTCTTTTTTACAGGAAATATCTAACTGTTGCCTTCAAAGCAGAATGAGCCTAATGGTAGCTCAGACAAATTCCCTTGACCACAAACGCGACCTGTACATTATGTTAAGACAGTGTGTAATGAGGAATATAAAAAAAATAATTTCTGCACTGTCCGATGCAGGAAATTGCCTCAGACAGTGTTTAGTTTTGATACTGGCAAATGTTTGTTGTGTTTGTTGCAAATGTTTTGAGAAGCTGATTTTCACAAAGGCATTTGCGTTTTACTGATGCATTATAAAGATTAGGATGCAATATTGCCTTGACAAACCTGCTAACAAAGTGTTGCTTCCCAAAAAGTCAGTTATGTCAAACCACATTCCTCTATGGCAGTGGTTCTCAAACTATTTACACCAAGTACCACCTCAGAAAATACTTGGCTCTCCAACTACCACAAAGACCAACATTAAAGAGAGAGCTAATATGCACCTCAGCAGCAGTGATCCTCGAGATGCTTGGCTATAAGAGCAACCATGGGAACCATGAGAAACAGTACCCACCATGAAAACAAAGGCTGGAGGATAAAATCAAGGAGGCACGGAGAGAAGTGAGCCAACTGACAGAGACCAAGAGAGGTGCAATGAGAAAACAAGTACCCAGAAGGTACAACCAGATACCCATACCTGAAGCACTTGAAACTGCCAAACAAAGGCTTCTAGCCTTGGCCAGCCGCCTAAAGAGGTACACAAGAGATAATGAAGCCAGAAGAATAAACAGGCTATTCGCAACTCAACCTGCGAGAGTGTATGCTCAGTGGCAGGATAATAACAGCAGAGCCGACCCACCAAGGCTGGATACTGAACAGTACTGGAAAAGCATATGGGAGAGGGAGGCATCACACAACAGTGATGCACAGTGGCTGGTTGCTCTGAGAGAGGACCACAGCAACCTCCCTGAACAGAATCCAGTAACTATCACAGCGGAAGACATCCAAGAAAGAGTCTCAGGTATGAAAAACTGGACAGCACCGGGCCCTGACAGGATCCACACCTACTGGCTAAAGAAGCTCGCTGCACTCCACGCTGGATACTGAACAGTACTGGAAAAGCATATGGGAGAGGGAGGCATCACACAACAGCAGTGATGCACAGTGGCTGGTGGCTCTGAGAGGACCACAGCAACCTCCTGAACAAGAATCCAGTAACTATCACAGCGGAAGCAAGAGGTTAAGAGTCTCACCTATGAAAAACTGGACAGCATGTAGGGAGACAGTGATCCACACCTACTGGCTAAATTGAACCTGCACTCGCATGAGCACCTTGAGCTTCGAGCTGACCAGTGTTACAGAACACTCACTGGAGGCAATGTAGGTTAAGTGTCTTACCCAAGGACACAATGACAGTATGTAGGGGAGAGCGGGGTGTTATGATGTTTTGGGATGTTTCGTGCGGAGATTGAACCGCTCACCCGCCGGTCGAAGTACGGCCACTCTACCCACTGAGCTACTGCCGCCCCAATAACCTGTTTCTCCAGAACATGGAAGCTCATGTCAGGCGTCATTGTGGCTAAGTGGCAACATGGATCAATACATAAGCAGAGTAAGTAAGTAAGTAAGTAAAAGTTCATTTATATAGCACCTTTCACAGACAATAGTCACAAGGTTCTACATACGTAACATAAACAGCACACGTGGTCACGTGATGGGATTTTTAGTGGCTTTTTTACGAGGGGGGGGGGTTAGAGTAAAGAGTCAGACGGATGTCAAATGGCAGATGGATGTTTTGTGCTGATGATAGGATAGTAGTAAGGGAAGGCGTCTGTGAGATGTTAAGGCGATGTTTAGGCGGTGCTGGTTGAGTGAGCTGAGTGGCCTTGTCCTTGATGGGAGTACAGGGAGTAACAGGAGGATAAGATAAGACCCAGCTGCTGGCCAGACTTCTAATCGAGAGACATTGGGAAGGGAGGCATAAATTTGTAATTTATATATTTTGATCTTTGGTAATTTATCCGGATCATAATCAATCAGTTCTGGTTCTCAGCATCAAGTGCGTGCATCCATTTCGTGGAGTAACCCTAACCTTGTTTCCTATCTATAGTTAGGCCCGTAATACCACGTTGCAGCTCACAGGTCTGACTCTCGGTGTTGTTTACTCTTTTCTGTGTGTCCACAGTCCGTGCTAAGATGTCGAGTCAGCTCCTCGGAATGTGAGTCTCTCTGTTGTAAACCTAAAAAGCACAGAAGGGCATCGGCAAAGAAACCCAGACACACCAACTTGTGCACTGCCTGGATTGATTACAAGAAAGCATATGACTCAATGCCACACACATGGATCACTGAATGCTTGGAGATGTACAACATCAACAGGACTCTAAGAGACTTCATTCCAAACTCGATGAGGCTGTGGAAAACCACCCTTGAGGCCAATGGCAAGCCACTTGCACAAGTATCCATCGAATGTGGCATATACCAAGGAGATGCTCTGTCCCCACTGCTGTTCTGCATAGGTCTGAACCCCCTCAGCCAAATAAACAACAAGACTGGCTTTGGATACCGACTCAGGAATTGGGCCACCATTAGTCACCTCCTCTACATTCAAGCTCCCAGGTCCCAGAGGACCCGAGCTCGAATAATGAGACCACCCGGGGAGGGTGAAGGACAAAGGTTTTTTATATGTAAATATATATGTAAATATATATATATATATATATATATATATATATATATATATATATATATATATATATATACAGTGCCTTGCGAAAGTATTCGGCCCCCTTGAACTTTGCAACCTTTTGCCACATTTCAGGCTTCAAACATAAAGATATGAAACTGTAATTTTTTGTGAAGAATTAACAACAAGTGGGACGCAATCATGAAGTGGAATGAAATTTATTGGATATTTCAAACATTTTTAACAAATAAAAAACTGAAAAATTGGGCGTGCAAAATTATTCAGTGCAGCAAACTCTCCAGAAGTTCAGTGAGGATCTCTGAATGATCCAATGTTGACCTAAATGACTAATGATGATAAATGGAATCCACCTGTGTGTAATCAAGTCTCCGTATCAATGCACCTGCACTGTGATAGTCTCAGAGGTCCGTTTAAAGCGCAGAGAGCATCATGAAGAACAAGGAACACACCAGACAGGTCCGAGATACTGTTGTGGAGAAATTTAAAGCCGGATTTGGATACAAAAAGATTTCCCAAGCTTTAAACATCCCACGGAGCACTGTGCAAGCGATAATATTTAAATGGAAGGACTATCAGACCATTGCAAATCTACCAAGACCTGGCCGTCCCTCTAAACTTTCAGCTCATACAAGGAGAAGACTGATCAGAGATGCAGCCAAGAGGCCCATGATCACTCTGGATGAACTGCACAGATCTACAGCTGAGGTGGGAGACTCTGTCCATGGGACAACAATCAGTCGTATACTGCACAAATCTGGCCTTTATTAAAAAGTGGCAAGAAGAAAGCCATTTCTTAAAGATATGCATAAAAACTGTCGTTTAGAGTTTGCCACAAGCCACCTGGGAGACACACCAAACATGTGGAAGAAGGTGCTCTGGTCAGATGAAACCAAAATCGAACTTTTTGGCAACAATGCAAAACGTTATGTTTGGTGTAAAAGCAACACAGCTCATCACCCTGAACACACCATCCCCACTGTCAAACATGGTGGTGGCAGCATCATGGTTTGGGCCTGCTTTTCTTCAGCAGGGACAGGGGAGAGTCTGCAAAAGACCTGAGACTGGGACGGAGATTTGTCTTCCAACAAGACAATATGATCCAAAACATAAAGCAAAATCTACAATGGAATGGTTCACAAATAAACATATCCAGGTGTTAGAATGGCCAAGTCAAAGTCCAGACCCGAATCCAATCGAGAATCTGTGAAAAGAACTGAAAACTGCTGTTCACAAATGCTCTCCATCCAACCTCACTGAGCTCGAGCTGTTTTGCAAGGAGGAATGGGCAAAAATTTGAGTCTCTCGATGTGAAAAACTGATAGAGACATACCCCAAGCGACTTACAGCTGTAATCACAGCAAAAGGTGGTGCTACAAAGTATTAAGTTAAGGGGGCTGAATAATTTTGAACGCCCAATTTTTCAGTTTTTTATTTGTTAAAAAAGTTTGAAATATCCAATAAATTTCATTCCACTTCATAAATGTGTCCCACTTGTTGTTGATTCTTCACAAAAAATTACAGTTTCATATCATAGGCTGAAATGTGGCAAAAGGTCGCAAAGTTCAAGGGGGGCGAATACTTTCGCAAGGCACTGTGTATATATATATAATATATATATATGTACTATATATCAAATAGTATTGTCAGACACTTTAAACATTATAAATACACAGTTTGTACATTTACACTGCGCTTAAATAAAATTTCAACTTTAAAGAAAAAGGTATTATAGTTTAATTCGACTGTACTACATGACACCCAACTGGAGGTTTCAGAATGATATCGTGATTAGTGAGAAAAACAAGTGGATTGTGTTCACACATGAAGCCCGAACAGATAAAGTATGGAAGATAGTGCATGTGTGGGACTTAGAATAAGGATTGAAGGCCTAAATTTCCTTAGTTATAGACATTTCAGCACCCAATTTATTTTTAGTTTCTTTGATGTAGCTTTGATCAGTTAGGTAACTCGAGCTAAGACCCATTCATCACATGGATGCTCCTAACTTCTGTTCTTAGTTAAAACTAGGTTGAGTCTGTTGGGTGGGCAGTGTATGTTGGTGCCATTGGCTGCAAAATCAGGAAAACTTTGAAGCTGTAAGAGAAGAGAGTGGGCGGATTTGCTAATCTCAATCCTTAGAATAGAAACCCCGACCACTTCTGTTGCTATTTAAGTGATGTTAACCCACGCATTCGCCAAGGACGGGATTATACCTCATCTTTACTTCCCATTCAGCTGTTTTGTAGACGCATCCGACCCTCTTAGACAGAGTTTTGAACGCTTGCCGTGGGCCGTATTTGCACTACATAGGAGGAGAAATGAAGCTCTTCTCATCATCACAGGTGTTGAGGTGTTGAGTTTTTGGCTCAGCGTGGCTTCAGCTTCCTGGCTCAGTGAGTGATGCTCCGTCTGGGGGGGGTGGTTCGCTGCAGTCGGCGGCGTTTCTGAACAGGTTAATGGACTTCTAACCCCTCATCACTGATTAGCATGATTAATCAGACAGCGGTGCCCCTCCCGCGTCCTTCCTCTCTCCATTTCGTTCTTTCCCAGTGCTCGCCAGCTCTCTGTTCCTGCCAGATGGTATCAATGCAAAGCTGAGAGCAAGGGGGGGAAATCAAAGGTAGGCTTCACAGACTCAAAAAACCAAGAAAGCACAGCAGTTATCGCCTGCTGTTCGGATGACACATTTACAGGCTTCTTGCTCTCGGTGGAGAATAAGCCCAAGAGAGATGGCAAATGAGAAAATTTGAGCAGATTCCCTGAAAAATAACTTTAATACTATCAAAATCATACAAATGCAATCAAAAAAGTGGTTTGTCTGCAATTGTTATTTGAACTTTGAGGCAAACAAAACATGCCTAGTCTGCCTGAAAAGGTGGCTCATGGGCGGTATGTATCCTAAAGCGCTCCAAATATATATATATATATATTCAATTCAATTCAAACTTTATTAGGGACACATAACAACTGGTCCATAGAAAAAAAAAAAAAGAAAATATAGCACAAAAAAACAAAAAAACAAAAACAACAATAAGTACATTATAAATAAATAAATAAATATATATATATATATATATATATATATATATATATATATATATATATATTTATATGCATACAGTATATACATAATATACATAGAATAATTTAACTATATCTCTATATACATTACTATTACAGTGCATCACACATATACACACACTTATATACTTACTCAAAAGGGAGTGGGAAAAAGTAGAACTTATTTACTCCCACTCGCAAATGTCCTGGTATTTATAACCATATCCTATTAGATCATTAAATCACAATTTAATAGTAACAATAATGTTAATAATATTAACTATAATTACAATCATACTAAATAGTAATACATCAAACAGTTTTAAAAAGTCCTGCGACTAACTGGCCACTGTCCAGGCCCAAAGCTGCTGGGATAAGCTCCAGTCACCCGCGACCCCTAACGGGGCCAAGCGGTAAAAAATGAATGAATGAATGAATGACTGAGTTTTAAAAAGTTTAGAGCTTACCTTTAACCTGATTTTAGTGAAACCCCTAAATTACACTGCATAAGGCTCCGCTGTAGAAACACGTCGCAGACCCTTACCCACTGTATATGTTTCAGCTTCGCTGCGCTTCAGAGCCCTAATCAGCACAGAAGCAAATGCGTGGAAAGTACGAGATAGTGTGATAAAAGCCATTGATAAAGACATGTGCCAAACCAAAACAACTGTTTATTCCAAAGAAGGACCAGAAAACAAGTCTAGTTTGAGAATGTTGTTGTTCAAATAAACAAAAGCTTTGTTTTTGCAGAGCTTTTTACTTGTAATGCTTAGTTGTGTATACACTGAAGAAAATGAAAAGTTACATTTACTCAGAAAGTCCATGGTAACTTTTTCCCATCAAAAAAACAAGTTTCAATTTGTCAGCCACAGTCCCGTTGTTGTTATTTGTGTTTGAGTAAGTAACATTTACGAGCATTTTTCAAGTTGCTATTTACTCACTATTTTCAGTTATTTTTACTTAATCTGCCTTTGTATTTGTTAATTGTAATATTTTAATTACTATTATTATTATTATTATTATTATTATTATTATTATAATAATAATAATATAATATAATAATAATAATAATAATAAAGTAATTGTAATTGGCATTGTAAAGCAATAGATTTTGCAGCTGGATAGATGAATACTTTCTTGCAAAACAACTTATGAGAACTTCATATTGTACGCTATGTTCAAATCTTTGGAACCTAATAGAAGAACAAACCTAATCATAATTTAGCAGAAAAAATGTTACGTTGACATGTTCATACAAATCTCTTCAATTCAATTACACTGAATATGCAGCAGGTGGATCCCCGACTCTTCAGGTTGTCTCTGTGGCTCTAGAACTAAAGATGAACCATGTTAAACGTTAATAACTATTTAAAATGTTAAGAACTAGGTCAAAATACAAAACAGCATCAGGAATAATCTAAAAATAATTAAACACAAGCAGTGATGCCTGCCACATGATGCTAACTGTCTGTAAGCTAACAACCTGACTCAACCACATCATAGAAAATGCTTTAAACCACCACAAATCTCTGTCTGAAAGTCGTTGTGTTTCAAAATGCTAAGTAACGTGTGCAAAACCCTCTGGCGTCACCGGTACAAAAAGATTTACTTAATATTTGTATGTTTTTCTGCTACGGAGTTAATTCATTTCTTGAGTAAATGTTACAAAGTGTATAAACTTCCTATAAAAAATTAGAGGAACTACAATCAAGAATTGTTGCTTTACATAAGCTGGAAAGAGTTACAAAGTTATTTCAAAGACTTCAGAAATTCATAGGGCTGTACTAGAATAATCGAATATTCGTTCGGTGGGGTGGCATTCGATTTTCAGTTTTAAGATTCGAATATTCTTTTTTTTTTTCAACACGTGACTTCCGTCGCGGACTCATTCTCACTAATGCTCGAACCGCCCGTTGGCGAACGTAGTGATTTATTTAATCTCAAACTGAATAGGTACAAAATGCCCAAGACCTCAGCTGTTTGGGAGCACTTTAAATTAAGTAAGGATGACAAGACAAAGGCAGTGTGTCAAATATGCGATTTGAAACTGGCCTACCACAACAGCACCACAAGTTTGAAAAATCACCTGAGTTCTGTAAGTAGCAGAGTATGTGAGCGGTGCGGAGTGGGAGCGGGGCGAGGAGCGGAGTTGTGTGATTTTGCCAGGTGCGAGGAGCGGATTTTTTAAATGTTGGAGCGTTGTGATTTTCTCCCGCTCCAAAACGCTCCACTATCGCTCAATTACCAATCACGAGCCAGGAGTCCCAGGACCAAACCACTGTCAGGAGACGGAGGGGACTCAAAATGTTTCTAATCATATTTTGCATTTGTTTACGCAGCACTGGAGATTTAGCTTCTCGCTAATGTTCAACCAGCCAGCATTTTTTTCTGTTCATAGGCCTATTTCTCAATATTAATATAGGCTAAAAGTTGGCTAAAAGAGATCTTTATTTTTTCGTTTGGCAATTTGTTTAACTTCATATTTTAGTTTGTGATTTATTTTATTTAATGTAATGTTTTTCGTTTTCACTACATGCATCTTCTGATCAGACACTGGTGTTATTAAAAAATAAAAAATAAATACCCTGGAGCGAAACGAGCGAGGACGTATAAGGACGGAGTGGGGGAGGGAGCGAGGAGCGGAAAATTGTACACCCAGAGCGGAGCTTGAGCGGAGTCATTATGAAATACTTTGAGCGTGGAGCGCAAATTCTTCCCGCTCAGCTCCGCTCACATACTCTGGTAAGTAGCACGCGGCAAAAAAACACATTTACGATGCCGAAGAGTGAAACGTGAAGTCGTGAAAGATGATACAAATGCAAACCGACACTATTATTATATATTTAGCCCCACCCACCGAAGCTTCGAATATTCGATATTGATTGCCACCTAAGCTTCAAAGCTCAAAAAATGGCATTCGAAACAGCCCTATAAATTCACCAGTCTACAGGCAAACAATCTACAAATGGAGATGCTTTTAGACTGTTGCCACTCTACCAAGAAGTGGGCGCCCAGTCAAAATGACACCAAGAACACAACGAAGACTTATCAATGATGTAAAGAAACAACCCAAATGACCAAAGATCAAAGATTTGAAAGCATCATTAAAACTTGCTAACATCTCTGTTCATGAGTCTACAATACGTCAAACACTGAACAAGCAGGGTATCTACGGCAGGACACCACGACACCTGCTTACTTAAATGAACAATGCTGCACCCCTGAAGTTTGCAAAAGAGCACATTGACACTCCACAGCGGTATTGGCTAAGATGGAACTATTTAGAAAGAACACACAGCGCTACATCTGGAGTAGAAAGGGCATGGCCAATCGTCATGAAAACATCATTCCAACTGTAAAGTCTGGTGGAGGAAACATCATGATTTGGTTTGCTTTGCTGCATCAGGGCTTGGTCAGCTTGCAATCATATCAGACAACTCTAGGATAATGTGAGGATGTCTGTACATCAGCTGAAACTGTAGAAAGTGGGTGATGCAACGACCCAAAACACCGGAGCAAGTCCACAACAGAATGGCTTCAGAAAAACAAAATCCACCTTTTGGAGTGGCCAAGTCAGAGCCCAGATCTTAACCCAATAGAGATGGACTGAAAAAAAGGTTTAAGTATAAGCATCTGGACTCAGTTTTCAAGGTGAAGACATTTTGACATTGAATACTAAGTCCAGATGCTTTTACTTAAACCTTTTTTTTTCAAGTTGTCCTGGATGACTGAGAACCTTCACAAAGCTGCTATGGACTGACTTGAAGAGGGTCATAAGACCTTTAAAGAATATGACAGAGCTAAATCCATTCTGCAGGAAGAATGGACCAAAATTCCTCCTCAATGAAGTGCAGGTCTGATCCACAGTTACAGGAAGTGCCTGGTTAATGCTGCCAGGGGGGAGGGGGGTCAACCAGTTATTATTTCTAAGGTTTCACTTACTTTTTCCACTGCCATTTTGAATATTGAATGAGTGTGTTCAATAAAGACATGAAAGGTCAGAGTTTTTTTTTGCCAAATTATTTTTAGACACATTATGTTTGTCAATACCCTTGACTTAGATAAAGATCAGATCACATTTTAAGACAAATTTATTCAGAAAACCATGAAATTCCAAAAGATTCACATCACACTTTTTCTATCCACTGTAAATATTACCCTACAAATACTAAGTAACATATTACCTTGAAATCTCAATTACAAGTATGCATTTCTTGTAAAAAATTATTCCTATATCCAAGTATTATTTATTTAAGACCAAAAATTTTTTTCAGTCTATAAACAGTTACATTTTCAAATGAAGAAAATCTGTTGATATATTTTGTACATACTTTGGAAATTGAATGTTGTGCACGTACAGTTTCTGTTTCAATAAATGCGGTTTGGCTGTGGGGTCCCGCAAAAATAGAACTGCTGCGTATCAGTGCAGACCTTAGCTCATTGGAAACAAGGTTACATATTGGACACGCTGAGTGCGTGGCAGAGGGGAGTCGCATGCAGTGTAAATTGGGGGTTAGACTGATGTAATGACACAATTATCTGTCTTGTTAATCATTGTGTGAATGGATTGGAAATAGTTGAGTAAGTTAACATATCCTGTGATGGAATAGACATTTTCTCTGTATTATCAGTAGTAGGGTTGGGCGATGTCATCTAAATTGGCAGCTGACGATGTGTACAGTAAAACATCGTGATGGACGATGATATTGTGTGGGGGGGGAATAATACAATTTTCGTTATTATTAGTTATTATATAATTATTATTTGTTATCTTACTTTATTACTTTATTTCCCAACTAATTACTCATCCATCCATTTTTCTATTTAAAAGCAATAATTTTGTTATTTTACTCAACTCAACTCAACTTTTTTAAAAGTCGGAGCGTTGTGGTTTTCACTCGCTCCGAGAGCGCTCCACTGCCGCTCCATCACGAGTACAATTCATGCCAACGGGCGGCACATAATAACTACATTTTAGCCAGAACTAGAGCTTAGATCGGCTAAAAAAAAATCAAGCCCGACCCTACCCAAGCCCGTGCACCCGTGAGACCGGCCCTGCCGGACACATTAACTTTAATTATGAGCCCGAGCCCGATTTAAACCCGACCATTTTTAATACGTGGGCGTTCTGAGGAGAACGAGCCTGTAATGACTAATGAGCGGAGCAAAGCCGGTGTGACTCAATAATCCGCAGGCGCACGCTCATGAACCCATGTTCGTTTAAATCCAGCTCAGACATGACATAAATCTGTAGCTTACTATACTTGTTGTAGCCATTAAACAATGTTTTTTTTTCTTTCATATTTATGTTTAAATATTATATTATTATTTTAAAATTTCATCTGATTATGATAGACTATAAGTGCAAATATGTGAGTGGGTCAGAAATGATTTTGGTGGTTATATTTAGTTTAATATTAAGTTTTGTTTTGTAAAAAGCTTTTCTTTCGTTTTGTACAAATTGTCTCTTAATTTTAATAAAGGTTTCTTCGGCCAATTGCATGTATTTAATAAATAAGAAGCAAATAAGTAGACTATGAGGCCGCGGAAGCGATCGCTTTCATTGCTCGTGAACTGGAACACGTCTCAAATAAACTGAAACTCAGCAGGTTTGCCTTACAGACATGAGAAATATGTAGCCTAATATGTGTAGAGACGAAAAGATTTAAATAAGCATAGTGCAGTGTTCAGAACTCACACGGTAAACAACCAGCTTGATACAGATGGATCACTACTTTAGCAGTTAGCCGCAAATTTCCTCGGAGCGAAGATGGAGCAGTGTTTCTAATATCAGTGAGCGGGGAGCGGGAGATGGAAAACCGGGAGCTGGAGCTGGAGCGGAGTGATTCTTGAATGCATAGAGCGTGGAGCGTGGAGCGGGAGATGGTAAACATGGAGCTGGAGCGGAGTGATTCTTGAATGCATAGAGCGTGGAGGGGAAATTGCCGCCGCTCACATACTCGACTCGCAAGACTCGCAGCGGGGCGGGGCATCACGATGGTGTTTCTCCATCGTGATGTTGGTCAGCCATCACGATGGACGATGATATCGTCCATCGGCACAACCCTAATCGGTAGCCATTACTTCTATGTTGACAAAGGCCAAAGCTTTTGGTACAGTATATGAGCTGAACATTCTATTAAAATATATATATAAAAAAAACCTTTTTCATGATTTATGCTACTAGAGTATAAAGAAAAGGTCTTCAACCAAGTCATCTGGACGTAGTTTTGAAGGTGAAGACATTTCATTACTCATCCAAGGGACTGTTGGTTCTGAGTTCAACTGAAAGCTGAGTTTTATATCCCTGAGAGGGAGGGGTTTTGACTGAAACTACTCTGATCGGACCAGACAGCTCTGGTTTCACTATCGTTAAGAGTTGAATGGGCAGTGTTTGCTGTTGGGGGAGTTGTTATGCTGATGTGGCACATTAGCATAACTGCTCCCTTCAGGGGGTGATGATCCTTCTAGAGCAAAACTGTTTTTTATTTTGGTTTCAAGACACTGTTGTAAAGTGAGTCAAGGTTGAATCTGAGGCTTCGTTCACACCTCTCTCAAAACACCTGGCCTCCTTAGCCAAGACTCGGACATTGCTGTCCTCAAAGGAATGCCCTTTCTCTTTAAGGTGGAGGTGGACCACAAACTAAGGTCCACCAGAATTGGCCCTTGTGTGTTGATACATCCTCCTGAACCTGTTTGTTTCTCCTGTTTACCTGTCACTGCACTCTTCCCTGTACAGCATAGACCACATTGCTCTGTTTGTGGGAATCTTGTTTTTAGGGTGGACCCGTTTTTGAAGGAGAGCCTTGTCAGGTTTGAAGTGTACAGGAATGTTGTGTTTGTAAAACAATCTTTTTGAGTTTGATTGTGTCTTGATTATGTCCTGGATGACTGAGAACCTCCCCAGACATGGTATAAAGCAATTTCCCTTAAACACAAGAAAAGAATGTCTCTTTAATTAACTCAATTAATGTGAGATAAGATGCTAAATATAGAGTCTCACAGACCAATTAATTTGTTAAAAATTATTCTCAAATGTTATCTCTTCTGCTCTGTCGGACTTAGGTAAATACAGATTACATGTATTTAGAGAAAGAAATCGCATAAATTCAGATAATACTAAATAGTTTTTCTGCCATGAGTAATATTTATCATAATGGCTTTTTTCCACTCAGAGCCAATCAATGTTACAAAATTGAAACAAAGATAAAATTCTTTTAATGGAAACACCAGAGATAAAAGCAGTTTTCTCCTTCCAGACATCTTGCCTCAGAGCTGGACAATTACATCTGAGAATCCTTTATTAGTTCAATCACAGAAATAGCACGCACACGTATAGGCCGCCTGAAAATCTCCAATCCTCAGTCAGTGTCATTAGCTCCAAATGTCAAGGTTAGTGGTGGATGTGAGGGGTGAAAATCACAGGGCTGGAGGTGGTCTCGGGAGGGAAGTGGCTGCGATCTTTCGGTCTGCTGTCCCCTTTTGCACTTCCTGTCTGATGATGGTCCAGAATATAATGATTCAACTCAGAAATAGTGTTGATGTAAGTTCGCCAATGCTTTTAAAAGGCCAATATTTCAGTCATGAAAAACTCATAGACATGGGAAAAAAGTAATTTCACTAAACTAATGACCCTAAAATGGAAATTGCTTTTTTAAGTGTTTCATTCCTTTTTAATCATATTGTACATTTTTAGCCTTTTTTTGTTTCATTTTATCTATATTATTTTGCCTTTTTTAGGCTGAGATTAACGAGTTGGTACTGAAAGCACTGCTTCAGAATGTTTATTGTTTTGGAACTCTGAAGTATTGTTTATGTCCTTTGAGTGTTTTCTGTGCTTTGAAGTGTTGTTTTGGAATGTCTTGGATCATCTTTTGTAAATTTGTTTCTTTCCAGCCCTTATGTCTCTAGGCTTTTGTTTTTCTTTAGTTATAGCTTTGTTGGATCTTTACAAGATCAAGCGTTGTTGGTGTAGTCATTTTAATTGTCATGACCTTTGTAGCGTTGATTTGTTACTTTGTGTCCCATTTAATACTAATTTGTTGTATTTGACTTGTTTTTTTTGGGGCAGACAATTCCTTCAGCCTATTCTTATCTTTATAACACCTATTCAAATAAATACTAATACTATAAGACCAGCCTTACTACAAGGGGTCAGTGGGTTCCCAGGTGGCCTAGGTGGTATGTATTTGTTCATTTTCAGATCTCTGTGCAGGTGTAGATGGCTATAAGTCCAGGTTCACATTGAGAGACCTCCTACATAAGTGACACTGATTTTTCTTTAGCAACAGCTAGTATGTAATGGTATTTAAGTTAATAATTATGAGTATTTTTCAATAGGTGCACATCAGTGAGGCAGCAGTGTCCGCACATTATGTGTTCAAAAATAATGAAGCATTTTACATCAGAGAGGAAGGTTTACTGCAGACCTTAAGGAAGGTAATTAAAGACCTTACTGCACAGTGTATTTTACTGGTGAGTTAAACACAGCAAAATAAACTCTCCTAATATAATAAAGGTAAACGTAATTTACAGTGTAGCTTTGCACACAAGGTGACAACCAATCAAATAAGGACTCTAGAGAACAAAAGAACAGTTGTGCTCATAAATTTACATACCCTGGCAGAATTTGTGATTCTTTGGCCATTTTTCAGAGAATTCTGAATGACAACACAAAAACCTTTCTTTCACTCATATTTAGTGGTTGGGTGATAAATGGCCATTTATTGTCAAAAAATTGTGTTTCCTCTTTTTAAATCATAATGACATCCGAAACTACCCAAATAACCCTGATCAAACGTTTAGATACCCTGGTGATTTTGGCCTGGTAACATGCACACAAGTTGACACAAGCCTATCCCAGCAGCTTTGGGCCTGAGGCGGGGTACACCCTGGACAGTGGCCAGTTAGTCGCAGGGCTAACATTTAGACATAGACAGTGACAGACAACCATTCACTCTCACATTCATTCACTAGGGACACTTTAGAGTTGCCAATTAACTTATACATGGCATGTCTTTGGACAGTGGGAGGAAGCTGGAGTACCCGGAGAGAACCCATGGTAACACCGGGAGGACATGCAGACTGAAATAAGGAGCCACTTGAAGAAAAATGGGCTGCATGGTTGATAAAGCCATTACTATGCAAATGCCATAAAGCATTCCTCTTACAATACGCCAAACAGCACAGAGACAAGCCTCAAAACTTCTGGAACAAAGTCATTGGCGTGATGAGACCAAAATTTCGTTTTTTGGCCACAACCATAAATGTTACTTTTAGAGAGGAGTCAACAAGGCCTATGATGAAAGGTACACCATTCTTACTGTGAAACATGGAAGTGGATCACTGATGTTTGGATCATGACAATGATCCAAAGCACAAGGCCAAGTTGACCTGTCATTGGCTACAGAAGCATAAAGTGAAGGTTCTGGACTGACCATCTCAGTCTCCTGACCTCAATATCATCGAGCCACTCTGGGAGATCTCAAACGTGCAGTTCATGCAAGACACCCCAAGAATTTACAGGAGGCTTTTTGCCAAAAAGAATGGGCAGCTTTACCATCTGAGAAAACAAAGAGCCTCCTCCACAACTACCGCAAAAGACTTCAAGTCTCTTTGCTGTTAAAGGTGGCAATACACGGTATTAAGAACTGGGGTATGTAAACTTTTGATCATTTGGGTAGTTTCTGTTGTCATTATAATTTTAAAAAGCGTAAACACAATTGTTTGACAATAAATAGCTTCACCCAACCATTAACTACTGTATGAGTGAAAGAAAGATTTTCATATTATCTGAAAAATTGCCAAAAAATATCACAAATTCTGCCAACTTATGCGAACAACTGTAAATACCATCTGTGAACAAGTTGAGCTGGCCATGCATCCAAACAGAGAGAATACGATGGAGATAGAAGGTCTGAAGGGCAACATAGTGTTAGTACAAAAAGCTTTTGATGGAATTATTGTCCCTTTTAATGATACTTTGTTATTGGATTTAGACTTACTTTATCCCTGAGTTGTTTTGCAAATGCTTTAAGGCTCTTTGATAATGTCTTGGTAAAAGTTCTAGAAAATTACCCCCAAAAAAGTGGGGGACCTAGATTAAACTTTTAAAAGGAGGTACATTTGGAAGAATTACCCTCAGACGAGACTTAGACGTTCCCTTAAAGCCATTCTCCAGTGAAGAATGAATGACTCAGCCCAGCACTCGATTCTTCTTGGATTTCTTTTGTTGCGGTGTTTAGAGAAGTTTACAAATCTCGGGGGAAATGAGTTTCAGTTGCAACTCTTTCAGACCTCCACCACAGTCCTGGGGGTATCCTTACTTCACATTCAAAGACTAAATAATTAGAGGCCGTTTTGTTGAGAGCCTACATTTAAATCAGATCAAAGTAGGGAGCGCAGGGATTGGGTTGCCCTTCCAGATGAACGACCCTCGTATTTTCTGTGCCGTTTCATTGAGTTGTTTAGATTTGCCAAGGTACTCATTATACCCAGAGATTTGGGGAAGCCGTGCTAATCTTGTAACCACAAACTCATTCCACATTTCCTCTTAAGTACACCTTGAAGGAGCGCTTCAGAATAATGATGAATTGATTTATTGCAATTGAAGAATTAATTAAAAACTTACCAGATGGTGGATGACAGTGTGTGTCTGTTTCAAATGATCTTTCTCAACATTAAGAAAACGCTGGATAATAATAACTTCAGCTGATGTTTGATGTTGCTCATGCATTAGGTTGTATCTTAAAGTACTGTATTACTGTATGCTTCACACTAAACTTAAAGAAGACCACCCGGTGTGACGAGACACACATTCCATGAGACAAGAGATGAGACAGGGTTCACGAGAACGAGACAAGACTTTTGTCTGGCTGGTCAAAAGCTTTGGTTGTCCTATGTCTTTGCATGGTGCTCATGTTTGCCGCAGTGTAAGGCATTGTTTTCTTACAGTCTTGTTTGTGTCTTAAACATATCTATCTTTCGCCATTTCTTATTTCCACTGGAAAACCAAAAATGTTTTTGAGAAAATTCTAATTTTGCTAATTTTACCCTTACACACTATCCACCTTAAAAATAAATCACATTTTGATCTTGCGAGATCTTGTGACACCAAGTCTTGTCACACCCCTACTATTCAGTGCAGTGTTTAACTCAAATAAAAGAAAAAAAAATAAAGGTTAGAACACCCATCCATTTTTAACATTATTCGATTGTTAGAATAATATTGTTAACATTCAATACTACGCCCTGTATAACCCATAGATTTTTGTAAATCTCTTAAAAAACAAGCCATTTCCTTCACTCCTGTCATACTTAACACCTCCACATCTGCCATCGTCGCCGATTATCTTGTTTTTATCCCTTGTACAATGTCAGAGATCACATTTAATCAAAAGACCTATTTGAATGGAATCTCAGATGAGTACAACATAAATAGTGACCTAATCTTGTTTGGTGAGGTATTAACTCTGCAGGATTACTGTAAAACTCCATGTGCTTATTGGGCTAAATCTGCCAAATGTCAAACAGACTTTGAATCTGCACAGTTTCTGACGATTAGATAGACATAGAGCCTTTGTATGTCGTCATATCCTTCTGGCATCTCAACAAATGTATACATCACAAACATTGATATTCACGCATCGCTTCCCTCCAAAACAAACATGCTCTGGACTCTCCATGCTTCATTAAAGGATCAGTTATCTTCGGTTGCCTTTGGAGTGTGTTCACGTATGTTTAACCAGAATAATTGCCTGTCAGTAGATTGAGGTGCTGAGGAGTTAATTACCTTCTGCTGGAGCAGGAGGTGTTGGTGCATGTTGGCAGGGCTGACAGGTGAGGTGCCCATGATTTGTGCTGAGTATATTCTCAGAATGCCACTTTTAGAAGTTTATTGATTTGTAACAGCAATACTGAGTAATCTGACATTTACAGTTTAAATTTTTTTTTTCACTTTCTAAATAACAAAAAGGCAGGTTAAATGTATTGTATTTCTTTAATTCCTGAGTCCACACAAATTAGTTGTTGATGTTTGTTAAGGGGAAAATTAGACAGTTTATGGATGGTAAGTTTTAGTATTAGGAGAAGTGACATTTTTTAGCAGTGACAGAAAAATCTGAATGCCATCTGTCATTTTGACGGATTACTCTGAGAGTGATGTATTGTAAATCCTACTTCTGTCCAGTTGGTGGTGAATGTATATATTAATTAGTAATTATCTTGAATTGTCTCGTCTTTGTCATGCTGTATTCAGTTGCAAAAATGTCACAGCAGCTGATTAGTTTCTTCCAACAATCAAATAGCGAACTGAGTTATGACTGCCCTGCAAAAAACTCTGTTTTATCTGTCTACATGTAAATGCAGTAAACAGTAAGTTTTTACCCTAGTAAGTAAGTAAGTAAGTAAGTAAAGAAGTAAGTGCCTTTCGGCTTTTTCCCTTTCGGGAGTCACCACAGTTGCTTGGTATTGTTTTTACGCTGAATACACTTCCTGACACAACTCTGTCTATTTACCTGGGTTAGAGACTTGTGGTTGGAGTAGCTCCCAAGTGTATTCGGACCCCCAGTCTCCCGTGCCCAGGCCAGGTGCACTGCCTAGTCCTGTTTAAACGTCGTCAGTAAAAACAACAATAAATAGATTAATATCTGATAATTTTTTGACGAGCATACTCTGTCTATGTTGTGTCATTAGGGGAATACCTTTTGTTTTCTACTATATCTAGTCACTTCTTATCTTCTTATAATGTATATACAGCTCTGGAAAAAATAAGAGACTACTGCAAAATGATCAGTTTCTCTGGTTTTACTATTTATAAGTATGTGTTTGGGTAAAATTAACATTTTTGTTTTATTCTTTAAACTACTGACAACATTTCTTCCCAAATTCTAAATAAAACTATTGTAATTTACAGCATTTATTTGCAAGAGGATAGTGATGACCACATAAGTGTTTTTTTATACTTTTCTTTATTAAATAAGATTTGGTTCAATTGATCACCTAATCAGATATTGGAATGGAATGGCTTCAATACTTGTAGAGATGCTAATTGCTAGCAAAAATTGCAGTGGTCTCTTAATTTTTGCTGCAATACCACAAGTGGACACTGGTGGAATTGACAACACAGCAGAGTGGATAACGCCACATCTCTATGACAAAATATCATTCTGAGGAAAAAACAGATAATAGGTAGCCACAAAAAGGTCATAACTTTGTTAACTCCAGTCTGTAGGTGTGTGTTTGCACGCCCAATTTTTCAGTTTTTTATTTGTTAAAAAAGTTTGAAATATCCAATAAATTTTGTTCTACTTCATGATTGTGTCCCACTTGTTGTTGATTCTTCACAAAAAAATTACAGTTTCATATCTTTATGTTTAAAGCCTGAAATATGGCAAAAAGTTGCAAAGTTTAAGGGAGCTGAATACTTTGCAAGGCACTGTATTATATTAACAATCAATAGTCTCAAAAGATTGGAACCTCAATCATCTTATTCCACATTAGCACAACAACTGAGTAATCCCAATCCCAAAAAGAAAAAAACTTGTCAATACACCACATACAGTATATTGCAGCAGTTTTGGAAGCCGATAAAATAGCAGGCTATTCTAGACCCAATACAGTTTCTGTCATTCATAAACATTTTATGGTTTGTGACATTACTTAACAGATGTAAGTATGAAAACAATCTATTTAAGGGCCTAGTTTTATGTGATCGTGTGGACCGCTGTGTTTTAAAGCAGCACTGTCACTGTGTGTCTGTGCTCCAGCCGACTTTGATGTACCTTTGAAACAAACTTCAAAGCTCTATGACCAACGCTAGTTTGATGTCTTCCACAGGCAAAGGAGCCTGCGCTGCTGTAGTAGATATGAAGGCTTTTACCGTTCGGCTGAAGACGCAAGTGCAGGCCAGCTTTGGTCATGGAGTTAAAAGCAGGGTACACTTTTAACAAATGACTCATGTGCTTTTAAAGTTGTAAACTAACATGGGATCCATTTGGTCTGCAGGTCATATGAGGCTGAGGTCTCTTAAGAGAGCTACACCATGGGGCCTGTTTTCAAATGTTTGAAGTTTCAGCCCCCCAGAACACTGTCCGGGGCAAAACCACACCAACAGTTTTCAGTTTTATACCAAACCCATTTAACCTAATGGTGTACTCCATGACGTTCTTTGTCCGCTTCAGACCTGGCACAAAAATCCTAGTAGTGGTTACTTTGTCCTGACACATCAGAGGACACATCTGGAGGCCATGTTTATAGATCTACAGTATGTGGAAGTTTAAAGAGGGTATGGCTCACATTGAGCCAGGAATGTGTACATCAATGGTGTTGTTTTTTTCAGTCAAAGCATGCCGCTGTATTAACTCTCTCTCTCTTATAGGAATGTGTCAGTGAGTTCCCATTATTGAAGCATTTTACATCAGTGTCATGCATCAGAGTGTCATGGAGAGTGTCTTTATAAAGCTCTTTTCTGCCAGTGCCGACATGCCTTGGCAGGTTGTGGTCTTGTGCCTTGACCCAAGTCAATATGCACAGATCCAATGGGTTACTTTTGCTCCCTGTCAGTAGGAAGAAAACATTACAGAGAAAGCTTTTGGAGTAAATAACAAACAGGCAGTGATCTAATGTGGACTCCAGAGGATTAACACATAATCAAACAGGTCTGAATACGAGTTGAGCTGGTCACATGTACAGATCATGGGTGGATTTCCCGGGGGGAACGGGTCAGGATCCCTCCTTCTCAAGTGATGTCCCCTTCATGAAATATTTATGACAATATATAGTTGTACAAGCCTCTCTACAGTATACATTAGAAAATACTTGAAGGATGTCTATATTTAAGTTTGGAAAGGAAACCTTCCTCTCATTTCTCCCACAGCGGTACAGTCCAGTCCTCCAGCGCTGTTCGAAGACGCTCTTGCTGTTAGCTTCACTTTAGTCTGTGAGTGAGAGAACAAGTTTAGATTTCCTTTAGAAAACTTTTCACTCAAACAAACTGTGCTTCCATTACACAGTTTGTTTTAAGTAACACTTTTTCATTTGCCCCTCACCCTGCTCTGTAACTGTGTGGATTAAATGTTGGGTATGTACATGTTTACGACAGAAAGATGAAATAAAAATACAATCGTATTTTTGTAGCTCTAATCTAATTTAGTTAAACTAGTGTAGCTCTAGAATCTTAATTAACTCTTTATAGAAATGACAGTAAAATACGTATTTTGATGCAAAGGATGATGAAAAGGGGGAATAGAGAGGCAAGCAGATGAGAGGAAGCCAAAAGACACAGCTGCAAACTCAATCAGCGGACATTTTGGCTTTGGGGCGCTATTCCTTTAAGTGTTCAGTAGTGCTTCGCCTCATTTAATGTGTTTGATTTGATTCGACAGGAGTGACCCTCACATGCCACAAAACAAGTGTTTGACAAACATAAGCAGACATTTAGCACTGTTTGCTCACAGTGTAAGTTCAATGGTTTTTAGGGCCAAGAGACCCAACTGCTCACTGACTTAAAGTCTTCCATACGAATTTAGGCTCAGAGACAGAGAGTCTAAATAAAAGGTGTTTCATTTAGAATTAATAACTTATACAATTACTTCTTAAGGTTATTTTGTATTAGTTCACTTGTGCTGTTTTGAGGCTGCACATAAACTGTTTAGTGAAAATACAGTTACAAACACATTTATTAATAACAAGAACATTAGTTGATTGTGTTGTTAGGCTATATTTATTTATCTACTCCAATCCTTATAACAGCTTCTCAACAGATCTACATTTTAGTTGATTACTTATTTTTATGATATACACTATATCCCTTTTTCAAATTGTTTTTGGATTTTCTTTTGTTTATTGTCCCCCCAACAATGATGTAAGAGATTCGTCGCTGGTACAGATAAAGAAAAGATTGATTAAATGGAAGGTCTGAAGGGGGTTTTGATTAAGTGCACTTCACACAACATACAGCCCCAGACTTTCATGACACTGTATATCACCTAAGTAAATCTGACATACAGAATTAAAAGTCAAAATTAATTCTCTAAGCTTAGAATGTTACATTCACGGACAATAAAGTCAGTAAAGGATTTTTGTTTGCAGATTTTAACTAAAACTATCATAAGTCAACCACTTCAACCATTGTACTTATGTTCCTTGCACTCAACAGACCTTTCTGGTAATCTGACCCAAACTGTCAATTTGTTATGCTCTGTTAGCCTGATTAAAGAGGGCTTCTTTGTGTAAGGTGAGAAGGCAATCTTTGGTGTGGCCTAAAAAGTCAATTTTGGCTTCACCACAAAGCCATGGTTTGAGGTTAGCACTCAGCCATGACTTGCTTTCATCATATTTTGGTAGTGGTTTGACAAAAAATAGAGACTTCAAATTGAAAAGCTTCTTCCAATTCCCACATTGATCGTGACATGAAACACAGCAGCCTGGCAGTATTTTCTGAAGAGAACATGGTATCACTGGTGTCAGGTGTTATTTTTAGACAAAGAGGAGCCGGTGGCCTCTCTTCATTGAAAAGGCCCTTTCTGCAGAAGCACACGTCTATTCAAATGGTGTCTCAGATGGATCCATTTGGAACCTGCTGGATTTTATTTGCTTCAGTGTGAAATCAGATGCTTTTGTTGAGGTGAAGCACAAATTGAAGGCTATTTTTTGAAAATGGAAGGTAACAACAACACTGGCATCTTTTACAATAATGTGCAACATGAATAGGCTTTGATAAGATGTTTCATATTCTTCTCATCATAGATTTTTTTCACTATTAGTCTAAATCAAGTCTCAATTGATCTATATGCATCATATTTTGCACAGGGTTTGTGATTGATTTAAAAATGTATTGTGTCTCATGGATTTTTCATCCTTGAGTTTTTGCAGGCGCAGTGGTTCAGTGGTAGAGCGCTCGTCCTATAACCTATAACCTGAAGGTTGACGATGCAACTGTGGCACTGGTATATGAATGTGTGAGATGGTCGGAGAGGCCGTAGGTGCAAAATGGCTGCCATGTCTCTGGTACTCTGCCCCAGAGCAGCTGTGGTTACAAAAAAGTAGTTTACCAGTGTGTGACTGTGGAATAAATGAAAAATAAAGTGTCTTTGGGTATTTTGAAAAGCGCTATATAAGTATCCATTATTATTATTATAAACACTAATAAATATACTCATATGTGTACCCATGTATGTAGCTCATGCTGTATCATCTGCTTTTTAAGAATCACCGTATATTTGTAATTACAAAAAATCGGTTTAATTATTAAAGCACCTATAGCAGAATCCTTAGATTTTTAAATCAGAAGTAAGCTCATCAAATTGGAAAAAGATAGGTTATTTATTGAGATTTTCTGTCAAATTTCACGAGCAATATTAAATTAACATTCACTGCTTCACTATGATACTCACAACACAATGGGATTATTTTTGTTATGGCTGTAAGAGCCAGGTCAGCACAACAAGTGAGACCCAGTAAAAATATTTGAAGGCTTTTTTTAAAGCAAATAAAGTAATATAAATGCATGTATGATTTTCAGTAGTCTAGCTGTGGGTGAGCGTGTGTGAATATAAAATGTTGCAGTGTTGAATGTGTAAAACAATAGGAACGAAGTCGAGTGTGGGCGGACAGGCAGTCCATTGCAGAGTGCAGGCGAGCCGCGCGAGAGAGAGACAGGCGGGATCACTGGGCTCAGGTGGATCCCAATCAGCCTCCAGGCGGACCCACCTCTACACCAAAACATATTTAGTTAGAGGGCTGCAGGGACCAGTGTTATTCAAATACTTAATAATTTAACAGATCTATTAATATGAAACCGTGGTCGACTCCAACATTCACAGCACACACTGGTTTTTCTGTGAGGAGTCTGCATGTCCTCCTCGTGTTACTGTGGGTTCTCTCCGGGTACTCCGGCTTCCTCCCATCGTCCAAAGACATGTATGTATAGGTTAATTGGAAACTACGGAATGAATGTGACAGTGAACGGTTGTCTGTCAGTGTCTGTCTCTAAATGTCAGTCCTGCAATCAACTGGACACTGTACAGGGTGTACCCCGCCTCAGGCCCAAAGCAGCTGGGACAATAAGCTCAGTGTTCTAAAACGTCTGACCAGTAGTCTATGTGCACATAAATGTCAGAAATTGTCTGGATGTTTGCATTTGTGTTGTGTTTCCTTGTCTTGTAATGACACCATTTTAGTCTGCAAACGTAAATCCAGTTACAGTTCATCCACCAGTGAGCTTAGCTGCTGATATAAAGCAAACACAGACATGTGAGCACAGATTAGAGATTTTAAAACCATGGCACCAGCTCCCTTGTTTGTTTGCATGACTGTAGAGTTACTTTGTTGAAATCTGGTTTACAACGGAGTATTCCTTTTAAGGAAAACTTTTTAAACCAACAACACTGAAAGTCACTTTAAATGTGATCTGGTATTTTGTATAGGTTTGGTAAGGCCATTGCAGCTTGACTTGGCTTTTTCCATGTTGTTGGCTGACCATAAATGGGGCACAAGGCTGAGAATGGATATTGATGAGAGAACTTTTCATCAATATAAAAAAAGAGCTTAAAAGTGTCTTTGGACTCAAGAGGGACGAAGAAGGAAGGTGGAAAATACGGCGGTAAAAAAGTGTAAGGTTGACAGAATAATCTAATATAATATAATAACTGTGGTTCCTATTTATAAAGACATCTTGGATATACGTATATTTGGCGTTGGCAGAGTCAGCACACAGGACGACAGGAGTGATTAGAGCCGAGTCGCCTGGATCCACTTTGTTGAGAGAAGAGCCACTGCTGGCAGCTGTCTGAGGTGATGCAAGCGGAGCCCTCTGGAGAGAACCGCATTGGCGCTTATTTATAAAAGCCAACGGGAAGATGAAAGGACAAAGGCAGCCAGAGTGACCTGTTTGGAGAGGGGAGCTTCAAAGTCAAAGCAAACTCATCCAGTCTTTACAGGGACAAGGGTAAGATAATGAGCACTGAGAAGAGCCCTTGAGAGAGAATCACAGAGAGTTCAATTAGGCCTCTGTACTGTCGCTTCTGGCTTGGTCTGACTGAGTCGTGTGCCGATGTGTTGCGTCCCCAGTTCCCGTGATGACAAAAAATGCACTTGCTGTAAGACAAAATCTCAATAATATCCCCTCATTGCCTTGTAAGCAATCAGAAGAGCATGCTGCTTAAGTGCATGTACTTAAACCCACCACGGGACAGCCACATAATTGTTTTCACTTTGTTTTTGCTGATTTTAATGAGGGCTTCTCAGTGAGGGCTGAGGTTTGGTGGTATCATTTTAACTTTCTGGTTTTATTTTATCGTTCTAAATGCAATGATGTAAGAATCTTTTGAGACTGTATGTGAGATTAACATTTGTCCAAATAAACAACTGAAGATGTTTTTGCCTAGGG